>OY855915.1:8742939-9449606 GCA_963693305.1 Meandrina meandrites
CATTAGCTTTGTATCACCATACAAGATAAATGTCTCCTGGAAACCAGTCCCTGACGAGTTTATGAATGGCGATTTGCTCAATTACCATGTGAAATACCAGCGAGTGAAGGTTGGAGGCATCGCTAAGGAGTATGAGCCTGTGCTAGAGATGACGGTTCCAGAAACGTCTGTGTTGTTGGATAATCTCGAGCCGTTTTCTGAGTACAAAATCACAGTTGCAGCAAAAACTGTGAAGGGACCGGGGCCGTATGCGTTGTTTCGTCATGGTGGTAAGAAGTTTATTTTTCTTTCCTTTTTTTTATCAAAAATCTGAACTGAAAAAGTTTGCGAAAAGTGATGAAATTTGTATTTAATATTTATTGTTTAAAATGTTGCAAGGCGTTGAAAGAAGACCAATAACTGATGTTATTATACACTGTAGTCAATATCTGTCTTCTCATTGGCTAAGAGCCTACAGTTAATACTGGGAATCAGCGCAACCTACAGATTATTCACCAATCTGCTAGCAGATTAGTGAATGATCCGTAGGTTGCGCGCGCAATGCATGGTTCCCAAGAGCAATGTCAAGTTCACGGGTAGTGAGCAGCATTTTGCACACAAAGAAAAGAAAGCATGGCTCGTCGATTCGCTTCTTCGACAGCGTTTGTCGTTATTTTTGTTAAACAATGTATAGATTCAGGTTTTGCCATAACCGGTATAATCAAGGTCTCGGTAAGTGTTATCAGCCTCAGCCTTTGGCTACGGCTGGTAACACTTACCTCGACCTTGATTATTCCGGGAAAATGTACTTATGCAAGCAAAGTTCAGAGGATTTGTATCACAAAACAACCAAAACTCTCAACGTGTTTTTGTAATACACACACGTACCGGACATCGCCGAACAAGAACGCATTAGTAACTCGGTAAAATCAATCGATGTATATTGACAAACTGAACACTGATAAGACTGCACGTTCGCCATGTCGGCCATGATGGATCAATGGATCGAGCATGAGACGGAAAAGCGGTCCTGGGAACAACAAATCGGAAAACAGAACGGTAAATTTCGGTTCGACCGGTCGGACCAGTCATGTTGGACCACCCCCAGAGGTGGTCCCGAATATTCCGGTCGAACCAAACCGAAATGGACCTTTCCACTTGACTTTTGACCGGAATTTCCGAAATATCTGGATAAATGGAAAGCACCCGATATCACTTACGCTAACGTGGTGTTATGCATACAAACTTTTGTGTTTTTATTTCAGAGACCTGTCACTGTACAGAACGTCTTACAACAAGTTGGCGACGATACGAACCGTACGTCAACTTCACAGACGATGGGCGACCTGGACATATCATTCCACTCGTCTTGCAGTCCATGGTCCAAACGTGTTGCGGACATTGCGACGAACACCATCAAACAATCCTCGACTTCAAAACAAACGGCAGGAACAAACCATCCACGCAAAACACTAGCCGCGAACTACTGGAAGGTTTGAACGAGTTCACGGATTTCACTTTCCCAGTTTTCGGTCATAAGGATCAAGATTCTTACAAAGGAGGGTTCGGGTATACTCCGGTAATAGAATCCGCGGGCGTGGCCTTTATCATATCCCCCGACGTTAAGACGACACAACTCACAATGTTCAATTCCCTAATACGTTGCTTGCCCGTCCTTCTTCTGCCGATAGTTACTGCATACATCGCTGGGGTCATTATATGGTGTTTGGTGAGTAGATTTTTGACATTTTTACGAGCAGGGCTCTCATCGAAAAATATAAGCTTTTTTACTAAAAAAACAATATATATAGGTGCTAGAATTTCCGTTCTTAATGTCATGGTCAAGGCCACTTCACATTTTGGAAGGAATTTAAGGCCCGGTTCATACGTCGCATTTCTGCCGTGTCGAATTTAATTCAATTTAGTGCGGCAGAAATGCGATCGTTGATTCATAGGCCGCACTTCTGTCGCACTTAATTTGGAGGTTATACTGAAGTTGTGTTTACTGGCTAGCCGAACTATATATCCAAACGCAAGATATGTGTAGTTTTTATTAGA
This sequence comes from Meandrina meandrites, assembly GCA_963693305.1. Classification (NCBI taxonomy): domain Eukaryota; kingdom Metazoa; phylum Cnidaria; class Anthozoa; order Scleractinia; family Meandrinidae; genus Meandrina; species Meandrina meandrites. The sequence continues at coordinate 8,744,977 of OY855915.1, forward strand.
TTCGACACGGCAGAAATGCGACGTTTGAATCGGTGTCGCATTTCTGTCGGATAGTGCGACAAGACTAGTCGAACGTGCGGCAGAAATTCGACAGCCGATTCAGACGTTGAACTTCTGTCGAATTTAATTCGTTTAATTGAATTCGACACGGCAGAAAAGCGACGTATGAACCGGGCCTAAACGAGTCTTTGAAACATAAATTCCAAGATACTCTTTTCACAACACAACGTATGTTTCTTTTATGCGCGCCTCGTCAGCTGAACGCCATGTTAAATCTATGAGCTATGACAGTACAGCACTTCATCACAATCAAGATTTCCCAGCCTAGTACCCAGGCGTTCCCTTCCCGCTTATCAATTTGGCGCAAAATGTCGTGACGTCATCGAATGACACTGAGCGGCACGCCAACCCGTTCCCAGGCCCTTACCTGAATGTTTAAACAAGCAAGCAACCGTGGACGATGATCCTACTGGTATACGTTGGATCAATAATGATCTGATCGGTTTAAAATCGAAAAATGAAGACTATAAAAAAGCAGAGACCGATACAACGTAGAAAGGTTTTAAATTTGTTTACTAGCCGAAATATAGTACACAAATTTAAAACCTTTCTACGTCGTATCGGTCTCTGCTTTTTTATGGCCTTACCTGAACCTCGCGCTCGCCCGAGAGAGAAGGAGAACGCCTAGGGACTAGGCTGAAGATTTCCGACACTTTTGGCGCAGTTTTCCTCGAAGAAACTTTATCTTATACTACACACGGTGTTTAACTGTTTTGTTTGCCTTTTCAAATTCAGGAAAGGATAAATAATCCTCAGGATTTCCCCCGGTCGTTCCTTCTCGGGACTTGGGAAGGAGTTTGGTGGTCGTTTGTTTCCATGACAACCCTTGGGTGAGTAAATACCTACACTGAGTTTGTTGATCTCTTGAATTGGTAAGAAAAAAGTCGTGCAGCAAACATTCTAGTCTATTTTTTAACCAATAAGAGCCAGCTATTGTTTTAATCAGATCTCGTGCGTTTTCCCGCGCTTGAAAGCGGTCGCCTTTTTTCCCGCGCTTGACACCGGTCACCTTTTTTCCCGCGCATGACAACGGCTACATGCATCCCCGCGCTTCAAAAGGGTTACACTTTTTCCGTGCTTGACGCCGGCTACATCTCTTTCCACGCTTTACCATAGCTAGTAACAGGCAAACTAAGCACCTGCCTCTGTCAAAATCTTGAAGTAACTATTTTTTTTCATGTTCTTGTAAGAAGTTGATATGAAAAAAGTGTTTCTTTTTCTGACTTCAGCTAAATATGGCATTTCCAATCTTTTAGGCTTCGAAAGTTGACTCCCAGCCTCGGAGCTTCAGAATTGCCTCGGTTATCAGAAAAGTCTGGTTACGGGCCTGTTTACAGCCGTTGCATAGTTTTGTTGCATAGTTTGTTCTGGTTGGCTAGCTATAACTACAATTCATTAGCACTCCTAACAAATTCGTTTAATTCCTAAGGTATGGTGACCGAGCGCCTCTGAGCTACAGAGGACGTTTCTTTGCAATTTTGTGGATATTATTTGGGCTCATTGTCATCGCCATTACAATGGCCATGCTTACGACAGCGCTAACAACGGTCACAATAAATAGTGAGACCAAGTTATATGGAAGCAAGGTGAGCAGCTGTCTCTCAGTTTTCAATAAATTCGTCATGTAGAACTCGTTGTCTTGTACCGTTTGGTCCTCTCTTCTATTTCCTTATAAGAGGATGGCGGTGCGTTACCTTTTTATTGTGGCGGGAAAACAATGTTTTTTACAGGATCCAAAATCCGGCTGTCTGAACAGCTATACATTAAATATCAATCGTTTTTCCAACTCTTGCTTTTTGGTAATCATGGTATTTCTTTCAGTTTAAGGCCGGAGTAAACACGAATGCCATTTTCCCGCCACTTAACATGCGTTTAATAGAAATATCTCGTTCGTATTTCAAGCAATCCCAAAACTCTCTGCTCGTCTCACGAATCTATGTTTTGTGTTGTTTTGTAAATTTTGGGGTTAGTTTTGGGTATGTCTGGAAGGAAATAGTATTTTTTCCAAAGGAGTTGTAAAATCTAGAGAAATAAGAAATATTGAAGATTTATTGTAGTTTTAAAATTAGATTTTTATGTTAATAATGTGTAAGTGGTCACCAAAACAGTCCACTATTAACCTCGAGTGCTCTTGTTTATTCTACAGTACCTTAACCCTTTAATTCGCAAGAGTGACCAACATCAAAGTTCTCCTCACAAAATTAATACTTAATCGAGAGAAAAGATTATGGGAATTAATAAAATGATCTTTTTTGCTATAGATTGCAGCAGAATACAACTCACCCGAGTATAACCTGGGAACGAGGCGCAACGCTAAATATGATCCAGGTACAATCAACTTACAAAAGCCTGCGAACAGATTCACGTTTGGGGTCTGCTCACGGGCTTAACTTACTATTGTAGTGAAACAAACTCAACCGGGGCCACCCAACGTTTTTTTTTTAGCCAATCACAAGACAAGTTCAAAACAAAAGGACTTCCTTCATCAGCGGACCAATCACAGTAAGGAGCAAGTTAACTGCTGATGAACGAACTCCAATTCAAGTGTTCTGAGCTTGTTTTGTGATTGGCGAAGACACGTTGGGTGGCCCAGTTGAGTTCGTTTCACTGTAAAACTATTAACAACTTCTAGGATAGATGTTAAGTAATACTGTAAAATTCCGAAAATAAGCCTGCTACTAAATCTCATGCTTCCATTTGGTTGCAGCTTGCACCTTGCAGATATACCTTCTCCGCTGATAAGCCCGTATTGAATAACGTTCTGTTTTGGGCTTAATATGTTTAAAGAGTTTTGCTCTGTGCTATTCTAGTATGCAGAAGGAAGTGGGTGCAGTGTAGCGACCTTAAAACGATCGTGCCATCTGCGAAAAAAAATTATTACACCAACACGTCGTATTTTGGGGTTTAACTCGGTGTTAGAACCTGTAATTTTTTTCTCTTTTTAAAGATTTTGTTTTCCTGCTTTCTATTGCTTTGAAATTCTTTGCTGGCTTGGTCGTTCCTCGTTTAACGTCACTGGTGAATTTCGCAGGTTCTTACATCGAGAATGAGCCTTATTTTTGCTAGTTCCGTCAAAAAAAGCTCTACTTAATGACATATTTATTTTCAATTTCAAGACAAAGAATATCACACCATCGAGGAGGTCACAGACGCGCTTATCAACAAAGAAGTAAAAGGGATCCTGGTGGATACTTATGCTGCGGGTCTGAGAGGGGATCTCTTCAATCGGCCCGGGTTAAAAGTGAGCCAGGTCCTTGACTACAAGACCGCGTATGGGATCGTGCTGAGTCCAAATTCTACTCGACTCGGAAAGTGCTTTGAGGGCTATATGGATTCACACAGGGCGGAGATATTTGACATGATTAAAAGAAAAGTCAAGCCAATTGAGGTGAGCAAAGCTCGTAATTCTCTTTACAATATCAGTGCATTTATAAGCTGTCAGGTGAGGAGAACATTGAAGATCATCAAGTTGATAAACGAGATAACCATAACCTTCTAATAAAAGAAGCTGTTGCGTCAGCGGTGGGAAAGTGAAGCACTTTGTTGATTTCAACAGAAAGTCGATTAAGGTAAATAAACCGACCTAGCGAATTTCGACAAGCTGGCGTTTCGAGCGTTAGCCCTTCGCAGGAGCAAAATGGAGGATTGAGAGTTGCGTGGAAGGCCTATTTAGATTGTAAACGAAGATAAGAAAGGCTGATTAAGCAGTTGGAAATGTATAACTGTTTAATCAGCCTTGCTTATCTTCTTTTACTATTTCGTTATAGCTGATTAGATCTTCTACATTTAGAGGATCCGGTACTTCTATTTCGCGACGGTGGTCCTTGCATTGCAAAGTTAAGTTCTATATAGATTGTTCTCGGAACCTTTTTATGCTGCAAGCAACTTAGAGCATTTGTGCCTCCCAGAGCACCTTTTGGGCAACAAATGAATCATCTGAGGTATAAACACATTAATGAACTAAGGTTCTTTCACATACGAGTTTGAGTTTTCTTGCCTTATTAACTTTCGTTCCAGACCTCCTCCTCCAATCAAGAAGCGCCTCAAGAAGACGCAATAGGCGGTTTGCTGGACAGCGGTTCACCAACGTTCAACAAGGCTTTGCGATACGCGTCCATAATGTTAGGGATTGCTCTCTGTTTCTCCCTTATCTACGAGTGTATACGTCGTATAAGAACAAGGCAAAAGGTTCACCAAGAAGGTAAGAAAAGTCACGCAATAACCGTCACGTATCACTCGTCACACAACTCTCGTGACGAAACACTCTTTGTAACGAGTGCTGTGGATTGGTGGAGATAGATCTTAATGGAGTATTAAAGAACCCATGCAAGCCTATTACACTTTCCTGATACTCCCATGTAACACTGAAGAACCCATGCGAGCCTATAGTACTTTCCTGATACCCCCTGACGTAAACCAAGGTTGAAGGATAACCAAGGATGAAAAACGCATGAAATCCCGGCACAGACGTCACGGTCTAAGCAAAGAAAAGTCTGTTTTGGAAAGAAATGAAACCAAAGAAATCTTGATGCTAAATCGTGAAATGACTAATTACAACTCAAAGCAAGAAAAAAAAAACAAATACGCAACCGATGGAAAGAGCACGAAAACATGTGAAAAGAGCGAGAAACCGTATTTTATTCATTCATTGATTCATTCATTTATTTGTAGCGCTTAAAAGCGCAAGAGAAATGTAACCAGGTGAAAACGCGGGAAAACCTGTTACTAGCCACAAATGGGGCAGACACGTGATCAGTGGAAAGCGCGGGAAAAATGGTTTTGGTTGTGTACCTGATTGGCTGAGCGGACAAAAAGCTTTGCTGTGATTGGCTAGAATACACTGTACAAGTAAAACTGACCAATGAGTGTACGTGTTGTTGACGAATACGTCTCGTCTCTCTTTTTTATTGTAGTGCATTTCAAGACCATACTGCTGAAAGAAATGCGGAGCCTAGTGGAAGAGTTTATCCAACGGATGAAGCAGACTAAAGCCAAATTAGGAGAAAAACACAGAAAGCAGATCATCAGGTATTGGAAACTGAAGCGAAAATCCATGTGTCGCGGTGGTAATGAAAGCGAATGGCTGAGGATTGCTATGGCGTCTCCACACAGGGGCGATGTCATGGTTTCCGATCTGTAAATAGTCTATTACGAAACAATGCACCCAGTGTAACCCAAACAGTGCCTGATTTTAAAGACTCAGTTTACACCAGTTCTTTGTATAAACGTAGGGAATGTAATTTCCTTTAGCCTGATTAATATTAAGGTTCAATTGAGCGCCAAATCGAGTGTCGTCAACCATAAACCAATCACAAGAAACGCAGCAACACAATCGACCAATGAGAAATCGAAGCAAATACACGTGACCGACGCAAAGCGCGGGAAAACGTGAGTGACCAAGTCGCGATTGGTTTTGGTGTTGTATCTGATTGGTCAAGGAAAAAGCGCGAGTTTATTAAACCAACCACAGATTGTAAAGCAAAATCATTTCGTTCGACACTCAACTGAAACTCGCTTGAAAATGATAATTAAATGTAAAAAGACGTCAAATTAACAGATGATTATGTCGCAGTCTTGCACCGTAAAAATAATCTGTAAATGTTGTAACTTCTGAACACTTTGTCCCAGCCAGGTTTCTATATATTTCCGCCCAATCTTAGCTTGATAAGTAAATTTTGTATGTTTTTATCAGTTCACTTGGGAACTGGTCGGCCGGACCGGGGTTTTGAATGTCAAACGGACCTTTTTCGCGAGATTTCTGCAAAATCTTCCACAACATTTTATGCATTGACTGCTTTGGTTGGACAAATCCGACTAATAACGGAATTCCGTTCTCGAATATACCGGTCTGGCTGGCCAGTCCTGACTAATGGTCAGCGCTATTAGATTTAAAATTTGGCCTGTTTATTCCGGGGTTCTCTATGTACGTGACAAAGTTCACGCCTTAGAAAAATGGCTGGTTACATTCAAAGTTTGCTCGTAATATCGAGAATCGTTATACACGTAACAAAGTCCAGTAAATGTCTTAAGAAATGCCTTGGTTCTACAGCATTTACTCGCTTAGTGTTAGTAAGAGTTAGATGTGTTTACGTAGTATTTATCATAATAGTATTTTCGATTTCTTACTTGAGTAGTATATGAACCAAGAATCGTCAAAACTTAAAACTGTGGCAAGTTGTGTTTCACAGTAATTGTTTGACAATGTTTTTTGTAATATTTTATTTATTGCAATACAGAGAAGTCCTAAGGTTGCTTAGTACTTAATTTTTAGCTCTCACATTTGCAATGTAAGTCATTTCATAACATCTTTGTTGGTTTGCCAAACTTCTCGGCTAGTCACAGATCAAAGAATTTTCGCGTGCAATTTTTCTGCACGTCATTCAACGCCTCTTAAAATAAGGGTTTTATCTTTGTTCGGTTTGGCAATGAGGAAAACAAAGAAAGCAATGATTGTTCAAGATTTCTTGAGTGGCAAGAGTACAGTTAGTTTAGAATAAAAATTTGTCATAAAATAATAAACAAAGCAAAAATATCCGTTCATTGCATAACCGCGCATGCATGAAATAAAGTAATGTTCTTTTACAACAAAGTGTTTTCATTGTGAAATTATCCAGAACTGCACAAAATGGATGAAAAGAACATTTCACAGATGATTTGTACATGTAAGAAGTTTGACGGATTTGGTTGTCGGTTATGCTTTTAAACTATTTCAGCATATAGAGGACCTTTTAAACACATTGTACGTGATACTAGTTTGAAATAAGTAACATAAAGAAAAGGTTAAATTAAAAATAAACAGCTATTTTATGTTCAGTGAAAACTGGTTGTTCTGTTATTGATGTTAAATTAACGATGACTAGCAATAGCGCAAACTGGGCATGGGATTTCTCAGTTAAAAGTTAAAACCGGCAAATTCCTCACTGTTTTTGGAATAATCAACCAATCTATACTCGCTTTTCTGGCCCTATCCCCAACCCAGGCAGAAAGGGACTAACTAAGCATACTTGAATTTACTTTCAAGAGAATGAAAAATGACTCCGAGAGAGATAAATGCACAACATGCGAGGACACAAGTCTAGCAACCCCAGCGCTCAAACGCAAACCAGACCACAGCTTTGTTGATAAAGGGGCCATGATTATATTGCGACACTGAGACGCTGTAAATAATGATAAAAAAAGCTTAATACACATTAATCTACTTTGGCGTGAAAAACGACTGAATTGTAGTCCGCTGTTTCTTCTTCGGAGGTTCGTTAATGGAAATATTCAAGTTCGCGCCTACAGTCGAGTTTCTTTCCACTTTTTGCAACTCAACAGCAAAATGATAGTCTAAATGTTCTGGCATTTCCCAATCAGGCAATCTTTGTCCACACTTCTTGCATTTCTGCAACTCTGTGCAGTCCTTTGTAAGTGTTTCGCCATCGGAGAAGCCATCATTCTCAAAAATGTTTGGCGTTTCATTGTGTGAAGTACTTTCTTTTCCACCCGTTGATTCCTGCAGGCCGAAAAAATTATTCCCTTCCTTCGCCTTTTTACCTCCGTGATTGCTTTGTGCAAGAGATTGTTTAATTTCCCGGCGAATTTCTTCCGGTAAACTTTCCAACACGGCCGAGTCAATTTCGCATCCCATGTAAGGATTTCGAGATGGTCGTTCGGTGTTCTTCAGTTTTCTCTCACTAGAATTCTTTCCTGTGAAAAAAACTTCTATTCCTTTCTTATCCGCGTGGGTACTGTCACTAACTTTGGAAGTATGCGTAATTTTCCCGGTGTTTGTGCCTTCTTTATTTTTGATGCTACCAACATGTTCCTCGGGATTTCCCTCGTCCCGACCCTTGGGGACGAGGTTCGAAGAACTACAGGTCTCTCTTTTCGCTTCTTCTGTAGTGTCATTTGGCAAATTCGCGCTGGAATACCATAAGTCTTTCTCGCTTTCTGCAAATGTTTTTGATACTTGTTCGTTTGACGCACTTGTCGTCGTTTCTGACTTGTTTTTCTTGTTAAAGAAGGTACTTATGGATGGCGTACTGTTGTTGTCATTTATTTCTTCAAATTTGCTCGCAGAAATGTTTAGATTGACAATAGCTGGGTACCTGAGGAATTAAGGAAGCTTTGATCAACGGTGGGAAATAGCTTTTCTTTTAGTTCCAAAGAACGAAAGGTTCGCGTAAAAGCAAACACAGAAAAGTCGGGTAATAATATTGTGGAATTCAGGGACACGCTGCGTGAAAGTCGGCTGAAAAGTTGGGTAAAAGTAGTGTAACAAATGGACGGGCGATAGTCGTATAAATGTCAGGTAATATTCGAACAAAAAAGTGTAAAGTCGGGCAAAAGTCATTTAAAAGTTTAAATTGGCGTGTAAACGTTGGACAAAAGTAAACGCCATGTAAAAATCGAAGGAAATCGCGCAATTTTAATACCGTGACAAGTCGTGTAAAAGCCGCAGGCCGAGTAAAAGTCGGCTAAAAGTAGGGGATGTTCATGAAAAACCGGCAAAAGTCGGCTGCCTGGGTAAAAGTCCAGTGAATGTCGGGCGAAGGTCAGGATAAACTCGGGTGATTTCCAGACAAAAACTGGGTAAGAGTCAACTCTTCAGCACCAATTGAACATTTCATAATGCGTTGAAATAGTCTTGCGTCGTGTTAAAAACAAGATCTCTTCGACGTAATTATAACATTTTTAGAATCAAAAATGTTCGCGCGCAAAGTGAGTGTAGCCCACGTGTGAAAAGTACGTGTAGTTGTTGCTCACTCGTGACTCCCACACTCTCTCTATACTTCTTGTACAAGAGTTGGTTACTTTCTTGACGTAGAAAATATTGAATATGCTTACCATGTATCCGTTTTGTTATCCTTGATCGAGTTGAATGGCAGCAGCAGATTATACACGTCCTTGGCGATTTGTGCAGCCGATGAATCTTTAAGGTGGCACGAACGACTGAACGAGGAATTATTTTCAGTTGTGAAGCCAACACACAGCAGCTTGGCCTCGCGGTTATTCTGTTGGTGGAAAGGGGAAGAAAGCCTTATTAAAATGACACTCAAGCAGAACAAAAGTGATTAGCAGTGTTAAAATGATTCTTTATTACCCAGCTCCGCTTTGTAGAGTACAAATAACGTGCGAAACTGGTACAAATAATTTATCCCACGATATTGTGCTCCACAAAACCGGTTTAACGATATTTTTGTACTCCAGAAGACCGGTTTGACAGGTTCTGTATTTTTGTTGACCGCACAAATGATTCAAAAACGGTGGAAAGTCAGTATTTCGAGAAAAAGAAACGTTGGATAATAAATCTCTTATTAGATATTTTAGTGTGTAGCAACGCTTTACATTTTACTCGCCATTTGTTTTTTGACTCGCCCATACTGCAAGACTTGTAAAAATATACAGCGATATTACATACTGAAATGTCTTATAAGATATATTTACAATTAAAGAATTTTGTTTTTACCAATTCATATTCCCTCGTAAGGCGCTCCTGAAGCTCACCAGCCAGCTGACCTAACCAATGTTTAACCTTCGAAGAAAACCAAAAAAAAAAAAACTTGTCATTTTATACGGTAACATATCGATACGGAAATAAACTCCACAAATTTTAAACGCTGGCAAAACTCCTTCCAAATCCTCCCCCTCCCCCTCCTCCAAAATCTGAATACAATCCCATTGGGTTATATTTACAGATCCATTTACCTCTTAAAGAGAAATGTAACTTTGCTCCAATTACAAGCCCCCAGAAGTCATTTACAGTCATTTAACGACTGTAAAACTTATGATATTTAGAGCGTTTCCCATGCAGTATTTTTGTGTGCATCTAAGTTTTTCAGATGCAAAATTCTTTCAAACACAAATCCATGCATTTTAGAAGTGCGAAATTCCTTCTGGCATTAAACCTCATAAACGCTACCTAACCCAATTAAATCTACCCATTAAGAACTTATTTCATTCTTTCATTACCATACCTGTTCTCCTGTTGCAAGCTTGGTTTTTCCAGGGAAGTTCTTGCTACAGCCCGTAGATTTAGGCAGCTGCCGTGGTCTGACAGGTTCATGATCTACACCACGACTTATCTGGAACAGCCACTCCCTAGGGGCAATGGATTCACGGTTGAACAAGTTAGAACTACACTACACAACATGATTAACAGTACCACATGAAAGAACTGCCCAATAGCTTTCATTTGAATGGTCACACACTAGGGTTTCATCCACGGACTAAAAAGTTAGAACCACCTTGTACAGCATAATAAACAGTACCACATGAAAGTACTGCTCAATGGCTTTCATTTGAATGGTCGCATACTAGGGTTTCATCAACAGACATAAAAGTTAAAACCACCTTGTAGAGCATAATAAACAGTACCACATGAAAGGACTTCTCAACATTCAACACTTGCCAAACCCAGTCAAGACTAAAATTATGATTTTTTGGTTTGTTTTCGTTTATGTATTTAACACTAGCTTAGCAACAATGTAGAAATCTTACCCAGTTTTGTCTCCAAATCGTCCCTGTAGCTCACTCAAAGAATACTTTGCCAAGTCACTCATTTTCTCTGCTCGTAAGTTTGAGCATACTTCATGACCAAGTTTGCCTCCCATGTTACGCCTAGAAAAGATCATGGTTATTGTTATTAATCACTGTTGTTGTTGTTATTCCTATAAAGCAATAGGACACAGTAAAGATAAAGGAATTTTGAAAAGTATATCTGTATGAACTCCATCCAGGGAGGGGCACTCTAGAAAATTTCGGATAGATGTGTGCCATGAAGGTTCCTAAAATCTGACCCTATTTAAGGATAAAGAAAACAAAACTTAATACCCTTTTTAAGACCCAAACCTGAAAAATGACACCCTTTTAAAGGGAGGAGAAGCATTGCGTGACAACCCAAATAACTGCAAACCACACAAAAATTGTTATGAAATCGCCTTGCCAATACTTGAATGGATAGTTCAGCTTTAACAGACCATTTCTTTCTCGTTTAGCTGGGTGTTTACGCAATGTAATTTTAGCTGATATATCCTATCTAATGGTCACACAGGGAACAACACCATAGTGCAGGGATGCGGTAGCTGCAATCATTGTACAACAGCAACTTACAACAAGTTTACAGTGCAACTACTCCAACCATACCCAAGCAAATTCTTTGCAAATTAACCAATAGCACTTGGGTGTTGAAACGATAAAAATTGTCACAAATGTATTGATTCTGTGGTGTACAGATTGCTTGGATCATTTATTTGTCAAAAATTTATTGTTAACATCCAAGATTTTCATTCATCAATTATTTGCAAAGAATTTGCCTGGGTGGTCTTGGTTAAAGTAGTCACAGTGTAACTTTTATTTTTACTAACTCTGGTATTACATGTACATTGCTATCAGTTATCTTGGCAAACTTTTTAAGAAACAAAGAAGTTCAAAAGGTCACCTACGTAGGTTGTGATTGGTGGATTTCGAGCCATTTTAATTTGTTTATTTCCTTTTCTGAAGGGTCTGTTGGTTGTCCCCATAATGATGATTGACAGCAGTGTAAAATACCATCATGATAATTATACCTGATTCACACCAACAAAACATGTTTAGTTAAACCAGGTTTAAGAAAAAGAAAATCAGCAACAGACAACTGGCAGACTAAATTTTACATAGGGTTTAAGTATGCTCTAACTTGTGCTTTCATTGTGCTAAATTTGAAGTCGATAAACATCAGTCAGCAACTTCCATGAAGAAAACAATTTTAAACTGTGTTTAACTAAACAACATTTAAACATGTTTAAGCTTTGGTGTGAATGGGGTATTAGTTAGGTTAAATACATCAGACTTATAAAAGAGGACAAAAGTTGAATTTGCTTTTTGATATCCGTGAGAAAAATAACCCATTTTAGTGCAACTGCCCAGTAAACACATCGGAAATGATGCATACATACACCTTATTCGATGGTTTAACATATAATGTGCGCAGATATTTTGCAAGTTGAGTAGTATAATACGAGCAATGAGCAAAATGTCTGCTCGTATTATATGTCAAACCATCAAATAAGGGATTTATTATTCCACTAAAAATTAAAGTTTGGTTCAGCCATTTTGTCGCTTCGCTTTCAGTCTGAATTTTTGCCCTGTTCTATAGTGTAATAACCTGGTATATTTTGCGCATTCTTTTGCCCTAATGTGGTAAAATGATGCAATAGTGGAATAATAATGTGCAATAACACACCAGACAATATCAGGTGCAAGGCATGACCTGTCTAATTAATGCTCAATTACATAGAAAAATTTTGCTCTAGTTAATTATGACTAGCTTGATAATCAATACTTATTCAATTTTCTTACACTTTCTGTATGCGTACAGTCTCAAATAGTTCTGGCACTGCAAACTGTGGCAGAAGACTCTGTTTGTTTGGTTTATGACGTCCACCACCCAACTTTGCTAGCATCTGATTAAGAAATGCGTCAAGAGTCATTGTTATATAACCACATGTAAAAGCTAAGTCTGCATCAAGCTCAATTGTCCCACTGGAGCTCATCCTGGTTTCCATAGCATTAACTGACTAGGCGTGTTTCTATATGTGCCCCCACCCCCCTTGGATGGGATGCTAGTCCATTGCAGGGTTTCCAAGCTTTAGATTAATTGCCAGGAACTATTTTGTGGGTCAAGAAAGAAACTGTCTGGGAGAGTGTCTTGCCCAAGAACGTAATGCAATATGACCCTGGCCAGAGCACGAGACCATCAGGGAATAAAGAATATTATCTTATACAAGTGCCTCACTTTGTTATGAGCAACTCCAGCAGAGCAAGTAAACTGGGTCTCCTTCAGCACTGCTTCTCTCATTTCTGATACGATAATTGCACCCACTGCCAGCCTTTTAATGTTCTCATCATCTCCCAGAGAAGCCCTCCAAGCATTAGTATCGACGTGTTTATCATCACCATCGCCAATCATGAAACCTTCAAGGTATGTTGATGCTGCGGACTTCTCAGCAATTTCGTCTAAGTCCATTGTGCTCATTCGCCTGTTAACCACAAATAAAATTCATTTTATATGTTGAGTGTCATGGCATGGCTGAAATAAGGCTTCATCTTAGTTCATTGTAACAGACTGTGCTTTTAGTCCCTGCAAATTGACCAGTGCTTTAAAGGGGCTTTGTCACAGATTTTAACAGATTCCTGAACAGCCAAAATTTATATTTGTGTAGGAAACCTAAAAATAATGGGCCATTTTTATTAGCAATTGCTACATTAGAGCACTGGAACTGTTAACAAGTGTCTTAGGCTGCAGATGGCTTGGATGGAAACGGATTGCAACTTGAAAAATTAAGGCTACACTTTTCAAGTTGTTTCTGAGTGCCTTCAAAAAATCAATATTTATAGTCTTAGTTTGATTTATATCTGAAAAATTAAGGTCATATCTTCCTTTAGATGTTCAAAGATGTTTTAAATGGGTTAAATTGCCTACCACTAATTTCAAGACAGTTTAGACCAAAAATCTGCGTTAACCCTGTGACGTAGCTCCTTTAATTTGTGATTATCAGCAGTCGATCCTGACATAAGACACTGCGAAGGCCTGAGACATCCAGGATATGCTTAGCTGGACACCAAACCCCTATGCCTGGTTTAAGTTATCAAAGAGGCTTTCTCTCACATTTATTCTTTATATAATAATGTAGGTATGTACATTCACATTTTCTCAAAGCTGGGAACATTTGGGAATGGAAAACAAGGGATGTTTACTATTTTCCTGAAAAAATATCAAAAAATGGTAAGCAAACCAACTAAAATGTATAGCACTATTTTAAAACAATTTTTTGTTTCCAGCTGTTTAATATTGTTTTCCCCTGATGAGTGACTGGAAATGAGAGAAAAGAAAAAATTAATGGTACTGAGAGAATTTCCTGACAATTTACACCAACTGGAGTAAAGGGACTACACTGCACATCAAAACACAGTCCACGATTTCCACACAAAATTCCCCAAAACATCATTTGTTTTCCAATGAAATTTCTGGGATTTTTGGTTAAAATGGCAAGAACCATGAAAATGACTGTCTGAAATTTTCCTGGGCAGAAAACCAGGCTTTAAGAACAGACTGTCTCTTCTTATCCTAACAATATTAGGGCCTCCCATGCGGTCATTTTTAGGGGCAATTGTGTTTCACAATTGCCCCCAAAAACAACTGTATGGGAGGCTAAACAATTAACTGAATGATCAAACATTAAAATTACTTACATTTTCACATTTTCTGTCAAGTCAAGATAAGCTTCATCAACACTTGCTCTCTCGCAACTCTCACAGAAGCGAGACAGCACAGCAATCACTTCTGCCCCTGCCTCACGATATAATGTCAAATTGGCCTTCCCACGTGCCTCCGGGACCCGCACCAAATTGATCTCTGGACACTTTTCCTTGGCCTCGTCTCCACGCATTTGTCTTGTCACACCAAAATGACGTGCCTCATAACTCACAGCAATAATACTGGAAAATAAACCTACTGTTAAAACTCCTTGGATTCAGTAATAATTAATGCATTACAATCTTGCAATAAAAAGGAGGACTTTTTCGTCTAAGAAATTGTTAGGATTTTCAGAGTTAGGCGCATGCTATTTTTATTTGGGGTTATAATAGTGATCAGAGAGCTTTATTTCACAACATTGCAAAATAATTATTCTTGGGAGCCGGTTGGAGAGGGGGAGGTGCAGCACTGGAAATTAATATACAGATTTTTCAAATCCTTGATTTCTCGTACCATACACTGTATCTCCTGATACCTCAAACCATACGTAAATGGTTTCTGCTGCTTCCATCAAACTCTACAGTTTTACCATACCCCCATTGGCATACCAATTTTTGTTTCCCAAGAGAATTAACACAACACAAAACCTGTACTTGTTGCAAAGAAAAGCTTGATAATATGTTTAGCTCTGTGGTTAGCTGGCTACCAAGGTCTCCATAAGTACAGTCAAACCTCGATTACCTGGACTCGTGGGGACTGGACTAAATATATATAGTCCAGATAATGGTGAGTCCGGATAACCGAAAATATAATATTAATGGCCCAGATGACCTAATGCCTGGTTACTAAGCTACAAATGTTCCACAAACACACATTGTTGTCATTGCGCAAGAATCTGTGTTTAATGAAGAAATAGATGACAACAAATACCAGAAAAAGGTCAATCATATGTCCAAGTTGATGGAAACAATGTTCATTGTTACAGTTTTTTTCTGAAAAAATGGGACCAGAGAAGCAAGTCCAGATAATTGAGAAATTCAGATAATCGAGATCCAGATAATCAAGGTTCGACTGTACCCACTAAAGATATATGTTGTGGTTTAAATTTATCTTTCGTTTAAAAATTTTCAAACCGGTTTGATTTTGGTTTTTCATTGTCTCATATTCATTATCATAATCTGAAACAAACACCTCGTGCAGCCAAACTGTCCAAGAAGTTATGTGTTGCATAACCACACTTAACCAATACCACCATCCCGGAGGAAAACGGTCTCAATTTTATCAGGGACTGTGTGATCAACACAAGAGGCTACTCTGGTTCCACTAAATCCTAATTCCACATTAATTAATTCCACAAAAAGTTTAATAGCTGTTTAAGGCTACAATTTACTGCAATTATAAAGTTATTGAAGGTCGTGCAATCTGCAAGGTTGCATAACATCAGCATAAACATCAGCCTTTTTGTTGACATTCTAATTTATATTAACATAGAAAGCAAGATTGTTTTTAAAGTAAGCGTCACGTGTACAGAGGTTTCGCTGTTCAATATCAACAAAGAGCAAAAAGAATCTTTGATCAAAAAGAATCTTTGATCAAAGAATTCTAACAGATCTACTCACGCTCCACCTTTCCAAGCTTTGTACTGAACAACTGCACATGGTTTCCCTCGTAATTCTGGATTTCGCCTTTGTTCAACTTGAACATAAAAGCAATCCATATCAACAAGAGCTACAATACGATCCAAAGCCATCTGTCTTGATCTTGATAATTAAAGAATAAAGACGCCACACGGATTCTCCTTGTAATGAGCGTCGACACGTTTCGCAGCCATTTTGAATTTTCCTTTCTCCCGCGAAGGAGTCACGTGGCTTGAGGGTTAAGCAAGAGAGTGACTGAGGGAGGGTACGAAGAGACCACATTTAATTTTTGTATAAAAAGAGGCAATAAATTCTGGCAGAAGTGGAACTTCTGAAAATAACTTCAAAAAATCTACAATAAAAAATGCAAATTTTGAAATAACTGGGATCTAACCTAGTGAAAGTATACAAACCGTCTAGCGAATAATTTCCCTCCCCTTCTCCTCCCCCCAGGTGGTAATATTCTACAACTTCTGCTCGCAGTGCATACAAGATGGCCGGAGCGGAAAGCAGAGTAAGTTATATTTCAAGTGCTATATTTGTCCCTGGTTTTGTTATAATCAGAAGTTAGTAGATACTTGTTGTGCACAGCATTGTCACAAAAATCAACAGTTCTTTCAATTGAGAGAGCTTTCTGGGTTACACTCTTCTCCAAAAATAGGAAAATCTAGCCGCAATATCGACAACGGAAGAAATATATTGAACATTGTTTTGAGAGCTTTTGTTGATGACATGGTTGACTGACTGTAGCTGAATGGCGCAAAGTACTGTAAAGGTGCTATACTGAGCTGAAATCTTGAAGAACGAACAGGGTAAAATCCAATTAAATCAGGGCACAGATTCCCAAGAGGAAAACAATCAAAGTCGTACATTGTAAAGATCTGTTGCGAAATATATAATCCACGCTCAATATTACGAACATATCGCATTTATGTGTGAATTCCCGTGTTGTAAAGAAGATCGTATTTCTTAACATGCATCTGATTTGATTGAAACGATCGATTTCAATTTTTTTTAAAAATCATCAATTAACTATGGCAGAGAAGGTTTATGTTACGACACAGGGTGATATTAATCAATAATTTTTACAAGATCATCTTGCACCCCTGTACCATATAACAGCCTAGTTGTAATTACAACTAATCATGGATGTATGGGCTAATATCCGAGAAGAATTTAATTCATATTGCTTTTCTAAATTTAACTTCAATATATTCTTTGTTCTTTGAACTCGAGCCAATATTTTTTTTGGTGTAACAAATAATTTCTGAGCTTCATGCCACAAATCATGAAACTCAGCTGAGTCTATTTCTGTCAACAAATCCAAGCATAAAGAATATTCAAATTTGAAAACAAACAATTGATGCACAAATCATGCACCTTACGGTAATGTCTGTCAATTTATTTTCAGTTATTTTTGTTTTGTAAATTGCTGAAAAACTGTGGAGTAATAATGTTGTTCATTCTTGAGCTCGAATGAAAGAAAAAATTATTGCATGCATGTGTTATGAAGAAGCAGCAGGTTTTGTGTTTTTAAGTCATAAATATTTCACAGCATACAGTTACTGAACTAAAAATGTCTGTTGTAGATTATGTGAACAAAGCAGGTCAGATCTAAAGAAACTAGCTGGGATCACTTGACAGGATTATCTTGTGCATTGGCAATTATTTTAAATTTGCTCGTCTAAAATTTACAATAAAGTTACAGGGTATGCTAATTTGTTTTAACCTTTCTGTTGTATTTTGCGTGTTACTTCACAGCAGGACTTTCTTCCATTCTTAATTGGTAATTTTAAGCTTTTCTCTAGCGTAGACAAAGTTTTAAGTATCTTTTCAGACTTAACTCAATCGAGATTTGTCATTTGAGTAAAATGCATTATAGCTCAATACACATGCAACCTAATACTCTTAGTATACTATTTTTGCTTGAAAAACAGCACAATGATTGGATTTAGAGATTTGCATTCCAGTCATACTTATATTCTTTAATATCATGCTGTTGTTTTTTTTCTTTTTTCATCTGCTCAGCTGAGGTTGAAAGTTTATCTTGATGAGGAGCAGAGAGTGGCCGAAATATTTGTCGCACCAGTGACAAAATGCCGAGATATTGTGCAAAGACTTCAACGGCAGATCCATGAAACGGACTGCTTCCTAATAGAAGTATGGCAAGGATGTGGTAGGTGACATGCTGTTGATCAATTTGTTTACTTATTTAAATGTTCTTTCTGTTGGCAAGAGTTGTTGCAATCTCTTCCAAAGTTAATTCTCAGGAGCACATCTCGACAGAGAAATGAAAGTTTGGCTTTTTGCTTTCTTTTCAATCATGTTGCCTTTAACTGATTCATATTCTATTTGCAGCAAAATCACTACATCAGTAGCGTTTACCACAGTGAACTGAGTTTGAAGTTCTAAGGGACACTTCTATTCGCCAAACTTGTACAAAAAAATAAGCTCACATTAAAGTTCAAAAAGATTCTATTGACCAGCAAATTGAAGGAAACTTGACTGAAGTCTGCCTCAAGATATTCAAATATATAAAATGGTTGTCATTAATATTTTTCCTTGTTCAAATTATGGAATTTGGGCCATATGGTAAATGAGGTAGAAACTTGTGCAAGAATGTGCTTGTTAATGGATTTGGCCATTAGTGTATTTACAAAAGAGGGGCATTCAAGCATGAATAAACAAGTTTTTATGTCACAACACTTCAACTAACCCTGGCAACTGTCAGTTATGATTTCAAAATTCATTTTTCTCGCCTATTGATTTGACTTGACCATAATTTCTTTACTATAATTAATTGACAAAAAGGATTCTTGAGTCACTTAATGTAGATGTCTTGAGTAAAATTTGTGTGAGTACATGCTATACTTGGGGCTGCCTTATATGAAATTTATTAAGCATCTGCTGGGTCTGTTTTACTTGAAAAAAAGGGTTTTTTAATTGGCAGCAAATATCAGGATTTGTTTTATAAATGTTAAAATGCCCAGTCAATTAATTTCTTTCAATGTGTTGTTCTGGAAAATATGTGTTGTGGTTTAAATTTATCTTTGGTTTAAAAATTTTCAAACCAGTTTGATTTTGGTTTTTCATTGTCTCAAATTCATTATCATAATCTGAAACAAAGGGAAATAAAAATCAAACTGGTTTGAAAATTTTTAAACCAAAGATAAATTTAAACCACAACATATGCATACCCCTTCCACAATAGGGTTTCTGGTTTGAATCCCCACACCCCTCTGGAAATTCCAGTCAATCCCCGTGCATTCCTTTTAAAATTTTAACTTTTGAAACCTCCCAACCCCTCTGAATTTCCATTGACCTCCCATGGCGGGGGGAGGGGGGGGTATGGATATTTCAGGTCCTCAACTGCAAGGCTTGTTTGTTATAAATTACAATCATGTATGTTCAGATATTTATTAATAAGTGTGACATTATGGGATTGCAGCAGATTATGTTCAGAACTGAACAGTAACAAGGTGCATGCTGAGAGGGTGGGAAGTGGGAGTCCCAAGGTAGTAGGGAACTGTGAGAAACTGAGAAAAATTTTGCAACATTTTGTAATGTTTTGCAATAGAAATCACACAAAGAGGTGGGAACCACTAAAGGAAAGGGGCAGCAAGCAGGTATGGGAAGCAGGAGGCTTAGACCGACCTGCCCCCTACCTCCCCCCCCCCCTCCCCAACTAGCATTGTTTCTCTCCTTGGTGGGATGCTATCCCCAGTTAATACCCCCCTCCCAGCATTTTGTTAAGGTCCATTTTCCTCAGATGAGGATAATTTTGTCAATATAAATTTCCATATTGTAACGATTTCAGAGTAACTGTAAAGCACTAATATACTTTTTAAAAGATCTGACCAATTTCCGTAAAAAGGTGGAAACCGGTCTGGATCCACGCCTGGTCTCTCCTACTAAGCCAGTTGCACTGTAGTAGTTATAATAAACAAAATCGTTTTTGTTTTCTTTCTAAAGAGCGCCTTGTACCTGATAACGAGTCCATCCTCAGCACTCTGCTTGAATGGGGTAGTGACCTGGAAGACGTGAAGTTTTACCTTCGCCCCAGGGAGGACACACCTTCTTACACACAAGTTGTCAATGGTAAGGCCTGTCATCTTCAGTACATCTTACATGAAGTGTTTTAAGTATACACATCCTTCACATTTGTGTCACCATTTAAACAATCAGTGAACTTCCATCTTAAGGACACCCAATCAAAACAGACACCTGCTTAGTTAAGGTTCCTCTCATCTTGCAGTCTAGGTGACACTAAAGTTGCGGCTATTGGCTTTAAAAATTTCAACTTCATCACTGATTTCAATTCGTCTTTCAGGACCATCAAGTCAAAGAGTCAATGGCTTCAAAGAGGAACCACCAGTTGTAAGAGATGTGGTAAGAAAATAACAATAAGTCGATCCTCTAATTTGGAATACAGCCTCCCACCTCTCTTGTCTGTCCACCTGCCGCTCCCGACCTCAGAGGGTTCACTTGTGGTGCCAGGTACACACTTCATCAACCTCCAGCAAGAGGGGATTTTAAACACACCCTAGTAATGTTCTCTTCCAAAAAAAATGTGCAATGTCCCAGCTGTGGAGGGGATAGGGGGTGGGGAACCCAGAAGAACATGGGGGGAGGTGCAAGGAGGTGGGAGAGGAAAAGGGAGGAAAAGGGATCCCAAAGCGGTGAAAGCTGAGAGAAAGTGGGAAAAAATGGGCAACTACAAAAATCGGACCAGGTCAGATCAGATCGCTGATTTAAATAAGAATAGAAGCTGTTGTTTATTTCCTTGTTCTTGAATGTCTGCTATTCTTATTTAAATCAGTCATCTGAGTTGATCCAGTCCAAGTTTTGTCCCTGCCAGCTGGAAAAATTGCCATATTGTACAATACTTTGCAGCTACTAAGGAAGGGTTAGGTAATGGGAGTAAAAGGCGTCGGAAGCAGCCTGTCCGCACACCACCAGACCTGACAAGGTCATGATTGTGAAGTTACGCACTTAGTCAAAACTTTGTTACAGTATGCCAAAATTAATCAGATCATTTATTGTTGTTGTTATTACTTTTGCAGCTTTTAGGGGGCAGTAGAATTTCTGTCAATGACTTGAAAGAATTTGCTGCCAGACAACAGCAAGAAATCGTGGCCAAAGAAAGAGAGCTCAAAGCAAGACAAATACAGCTGATGGAGATGAAGAAGAAATCACAAAACAAACCTCAAAACCCGTACATACAGCAGCTATCAGCAAAGGCTGATGAACAGGATCAGCGAATGACAGCATTGCGGAATGTGCAAGATCAAGTGGATTCTTTCAAACTCAGTAACACTGCTTTGGGTAGGTCTTGATTCTTTATATTACACATTTTATAAAATTGAACTTCCGTCTATAGACACATGCACTTCTCATAGGGGCGAATTAGATTTAAAGGGGCTTTGTCACGGATTTTAACAGATTTTTGAACAGCCAACATTTTTATTTGTGTCGAAGGAAACCAAAAAATAATAGTCCATTTTTATTACGAATTGCTATATTAGAGCACTGAAACTGTTAACAAGCGTCTTAAGCTACAGATAGCTACGATGGAAATGGATAACAACTTGAAGGATTAAGCTAAACTTTTCGAGTTGTTTCCGCACCGGCACGTCTACCAAAAAATCGATATTTATAGCCGTAGTTAGATTTTTATCCACATATTAAGGTTATATCTTCCTTTTGATTTTCCAAGGTAATGATTTTCAAGGGTTAAGTTGCCTACCACTAATTTCAGAACAGTCTAGACCAAAAATCTGCGAAATCCCCGTGACAGAGCTCCTTTAACGATTTTGCCTAAGATTATCGCATGCAACACGATGACGCCAATCACGCCATGACATGAATCGCGTTGTGTAAATCAACCTACTACATCCTCACGATAGACGCGCGGGCGTAAATGGTCGTAAGTCATGACCGCACGATGTTTTGCAAACAGCCAATTACAATTAGGGCGATTGGACGCGCGTCATGTTTCCCGCGGTTTTCGCCAACTGCGTCTGATTGGCTAACTGCACTTTTATAGATAATCCTGGTAACTGTATAAATTTTTCCTTGTTTTAGCTGAGGAACTAGACAATGTGCGTACCTTGTTCATGGAAAAGGAGAAGGAGCTGGCCATTGCTGTGGCGAAAGTAGAAAGCCTCACTCGGCAACTGGATAAGCAAAGAAAGGGCTGGTCCCAGTCTTCTCCCAGTCGCGAGAAAACGCATCAAGAGCTGGAACTAGAAAGACTTAGGAAGGAGTTGATGGTGAGAATGTGTGACATAAACGAGTACAATTTGTAACGCAACGATTACGTGACAGCACATATCGTTTAGAATTATTGGAATTATGAAATCTCTTTGCTCGTGTTATGTTTAGAACAGCCCAGGAAAGACAATAGAGAGCTTAAGCACGGACGTTTTTGAGCCACGGACGGCAACCGGAAGGCGAATGTTTAAGGTTTTGGCGAAGTTTTACCTCAAAAAATAAGTTGAAAGCTTTCATTTTAGCACTTACAACTTGAATTTATGAACAAAAAGCTGACAATAAGCGCAGGGTTCGCACAGTCTTGAAAAGTCCTTGAATTTTAGGGGAAGTCCTTGAAAAGTCCTTGAATTCCATTTTTCCTTGAAGAGTCCTTGAATTTCTGTATAAGTCCTTGAAAAGTCCTTGAATTTCTTCAACTTTAAATGTAGTGGCGTCGAGGGCAAAATGCTTTGCATAGACTTTGGTATTCTTTTCCTGTATAAAGCAACTCCAGACACTGTAAAACACGGGTGTAAAAGAATACAGAGAAAAGACAAGTGAACGCAAAAATGTAGAGAAGGAGATGAAGCAAACACTTGTAGTCTTAGAAGCTTGTTAAGCTTGGACTGGGAATGTTCATTTATAAACCATCTATGAAATTACATTCCTGGTAAGTGGTCCTTGAAAAATCAATTTGGTCCTTGACGCCGTCTCTAATAAAAGGAGGGAGGGGCTCGCGGTGAAACCTCTTTTTATTTATTTCTTCTTTATTATTATCATTTTCAGACGCGGAATGAGCTTAACCACCAACAGAGCGTTCAAATCCAGTCACAGAAACAACTCCTTGCCGAAAAACACAAGGAACTATTTGAACTTGATTCTCAAATTGACAAATACAGGAACGACTTGAGGCAAAAAAGATCGCAGAATAACCATATCAACCATCCTGCAAACGGTTCTGTTTCCTCCACAGACGAGCAAGATTTTTTAGACATGGATTATTACAGTAATTTGGGTAGTTTTTCAAAACGATCGAGTAAAACAAACAGTTCAGACTCCAAATCGACCGGAAATGCACCTGTAACTTCCGGTTCCTTTCGCGGACGTGCGCGTAACGCCAGGAAGTTGGAAACGTTGCTCGAGGTAGAAGAGGAAGTCTCTGATGGTCACGCAAGTAATAAGTCCTCCACGGAAGACCTTACGCAGGGACCAGGACCTCCTAGAGCGTCACGCATGACAGCGTTGAAGTCACGCTTTGAAGTGGAAGGGGCTAACGAAGGCGGGAAGAGTTGGAGCTCCCGCGAAAGAGGTTCAGGGGGCAATAAAGAGGTTGTTTCGTCTTCAAAATTGCGCGTTGCACCCGAAGGAGTGGAAACACCAATATCTCCTCCACCAGAAATGTTTGATCTTGATGAAGAGAGACGAAAACATGACTATAGTTTAAATGAGTTCCTGGATATTTCATCGTTAAAATTGAATCCACCAGGACGAGACGCAGTTGAAAATACGGAGACACGGAATTCAACTATGCAAGAAGGTGCGTTTGAAGTGCCGTATTCGTTAGAAATAAAACATATTTTAGGTGGACTAGATTTAAAACCTGAAGTACCGTCTTGTAGTACGGAGAGTTCTACTCCCAGCGATGGAGGTGATTATTCAGGACCTAGTTCTCCGTCGTCTCTTTCTTCTTCGTCTTCTATCTCTTCAAATTCTGCCAGTCCTAAAACTGCAATGTTTGCGCTTACGGGCGTTGCTAAGAAAACAAACAACCTTCCGCGTCTTTCAGAGCCACCCCAGCAACGAAACCCACAAAAGGGTACCAAAACTCTGCCACAAAGTGGTCTTCAAGGACATATACGCACTGTTGAATCTGAAGGACTTCCCAATGGTAAAAACTTCGAATCCTTCAGCGCAGAACCAGAACAACCTAGTCGTGGAGGTTTAACGAGCGAGGGACGCACTGTAGACCATCCATTACAAACTCGCCTGGTCAAATCGGAAGCGTTCCCGACAAAGAACGGAAATGTTGGCTCTATTGCGCGCGCGACAGTGCTGGATTTTTCAAGAACTGGGATGAAGCCCAAACGATTTGACGAAACAGGTTTGAGGCAAAACGAAGCTACTATCGGTAGCGATGAACAAAAAGTGCCCAGATTGAGTGAAGTGAGAGGTTTAGATATCAAACCTAGCCCAGTAAGTGTAGTGACTTCGAAGTCAAACGATATATCCAGTGATGGTGATGGCAAACGAGTCCCTAATTTGGAGGAATTCAAAACTACAGACTCTACGGTTAAAACAGGAAAAGTCCAATTGTCGAGGCTTCGTTATTCACAAACTCCTCAGCTTAGTACCCCAACACCGCGACATCAGGCTGTGCTCACTGACGAATTACAGACGCGCTTTGAAAGAAAAGCAGAAGATAGTTCGCGAGACAGCAACGACAAATTTATCGTGGAAGATTCAAAGAAGGCGATGGATTCTTCACTGGAAACTGACAAGAAAACTGCTTTAGCGAATGCCCCTTTGCCGCGGTTACTGCAAAATTCTAACGAGGCAAATGATTTAAAGTCCTCGCCAAGTGCCCAAGAATCAAACGAAGGTGATAAATCTGGACACGCCTTAGAAATTCGTGATGAAACCGATAATGCAAAAAGTTTGTCTAACGAGCAGAGTGCTGGTTCAGCAACCGTCGATCGTTCCCAGGTTCCGCCGCCGTTAACGTTCAAACCGATATCCTTTCGTGCGAAGAGACTGGCTGCAGACCAAAGCAGCAAGAGCACATCTGATAATCGATCCCAGCTCGTACCACCAATTGCCAACTCGATATCCATTCGTGGCCAGGCGTCGTCGCTTACGAAGATTACGGTAACTCCAGCTACCTCGTATTATTTGACGAGGAATGCGAACATTCCCGAGAAACGTTCGCCTGTTCCGACGAGCAAACGACAAAGGTTTTTTCATCGAGGCGTCGCTCCGAGTTTTCACGAAGTGAAAGAATTGTTGTCAAACGTCGAATCGGATGGTGATGCCTTGCACGAGAGCAATGAACAAAAAACCGAAGAATTTGTAGACAAAGAAAGCTTGGATAAGGAAACTACGCTCACAAATCGAGAACAAGGAAGCAAGCAAAGGAAAACACCTCGCTCAGATGGTAAACAAGTTGTTTCATCCTTCAATATACAGTTATCCGGTCAAAGTCGAAAGCAGATTAAAAAGCAAGGGGATGTTTCTCCGTCCTCCGAGCAAAGCAATAGATCCTATGTTTCAGAAGAAAAACAGTTTAATTCCGGCAGTGGTCGGCTAAGTTCCGAAAGTGTTGGAGTAAGTCCCGAAAGTGGTCGTCTACATTATGACAGCGGACGCCTTAGTTCCGAAAGTGGTCGACATAATTACGATAGTAGTCGACCAAGTTCCGAAGGTGATCGACTTGGCTCCGAAAGTGCGCAAATAAGTTCAGAGAGGGAGCGATTAAGTTTCATAAATGGAAATGATAAGTCACCGACATTTTCATTTCCTGAAGGTCAAAAACATTCAATCGTTAATGGTGAAAATGTCGCTGGAAGTACTTTCAGAAAAACTCAACTTGTACAACAGTCCAGAAGTGTGTTTACGTCACGTCTTCTGAAGCCGCTATCGCCTCCAAAACAAATCTCATCTCCGCAGAAAACAGAAGAAACATTTCCGTCGAATAACGTTGCCGAAAAGGTGATGGTTTCATCTAACAGGGAATTTCTACAAAGCGAATTATCTCCCACAAGAACTTGGCAAATTGATAATAAAGGCGATATAAATTCAGAAGGAATGCCTACAGAGGAACATTTTGATAGAAACGTAGCGACGAAAGAGATTGTTACAATAAAAGACATTCCACTTAAGATTACAGATGTTGATACAGGGATACCCGTGAGTGCGAACGGAGATATCAGACTTACCAGTCAGTCACATAACCCCATATCAGACCAGTTATCTACTGCTATGAAAGACTTCCCAGTTACGACGAATTTTGACAACAAAACTAAACCAGACGATGTGAATGGGGATATCGCACTGTTCAATCACTCACATGGAGACTTTTCCAAGGAAAGCCTTGCTTTAGAGGAATCCGCTAAGGGGAGTCTTGCGTCTGCACGGAGCGATGGAAAGAAGAAGGCGCGGCACGTTAGCCTCGATCCGCACGCCGTTCTTCTGGACGCAGCGGTTGAAGGAGAGCTGGAACTAGTCAAACAAGTTATTCGAGAGGTAAAAAATAGACCATATTCGTATTCTCGGTATTGGACTGGAACTAGCTTGCAATTGAGGCTAATGCGGGGAATCTTTACGAAAGCAAATCACATGAAGCTCTTTTTAATGATGTTCCCCCGCAAAAGTCTCCATTGCACGCTTAGTTCCAGTCCAATACCGAGAAAACGAATACGGTATATTTATCCTCGGTTTCCTGAGATTTCTATCGCTTAGCTTGTTGATTTTCCTGTCCTCTTTTCCCCTCAGGTGGACAATCCAAGTAAACCGAACAGTGACGGAATCACAGCTCTTCACAATGCCGTCTGTGCAAGTCATGACGAGGTAGTTCATTTCCTCGTTGATTACGGCGCAGATATCAACTCGCCGGACTCACACGGATGGTATGAAAAATTGAGAAACTGATAAAAAATTTTTCTATAGTTGTAGTGTTTTAGTCCTCACTCTGCCAGTGTACTGTATTCAGTCTTCACGAAGGAAAAGCCCTCTTGTTTATCACATGCGCTATTCAAAGTGGCTGCGATTAGAATCTGCAGTCAAGCCTGGAATAACGGCCAAGCTTTTTTGTGCAGCGATCCATACTTTTTACGATTTAATATTGAAACCTCTCTCGACTCGACTCACGCTCCATACACGTGATTATTTGTGTTGCGTGCACAATATTAAATAAGTTGTGTGCTTTTACAAAGGAGCTCTTCACTCTACACGAAGTTCATAACCAAAGCCAACCTTTGATAACTGCTTCCGGCCCGTGCAGGCAGTAAACAAGTACTAATTATTTCCTATTGGATTTCTAAGAATTTTTCTCTTTTTAAACAGGACTCCACTTCACTGCGCAGCCGCAAACAACGCCAAAGAACTGGCTCGCTTTCTTGTTGAACATGGCGCGTGTATTTTTGCTGCTACGTCACTGGAGAAGAAAACGCCGCTGCAATGTTGCGAGCGTGGTCTGTCAGGCTACTTCAATTGTATGAAATATTTGAACGGTAAGGAGCTTTGATTCGCAAGGGGCGAATTATAGACGGTGCGATTTCGCCTACGATTATCGCATGAGACACGCTCACGCCCTGACTACAACACGAATTGCGTCGTGTAAATCAACCTACCACATCCTTACGACAGACGCGCGCGCGTGTAGATGGTCCTATGTCATGTCGTTGGCCTGTTGAAAGCTTGTCGCATGCGAGAAAGTCGTACCGTGAAAATCGGCCCTAACAACGTTCATTTTGTACGCAGTGAAGCGATTTAAATGCTGTGGTAAAACTGAAGAGCAATGGACAATTTTCGTATTCTCAGTATCGAACTGGAACTAGCTTGCAATTGAGGCTAATGCGGGTAAATCTTTTCTAACGCAAATGAGATGAAGCTGTTTTTAATGATATTCCCCCGCATTAGCCTCCATTGTACGCTAGTTCCAGTTCAAAACCGAGAATACGAAAATGGCCTATTCGACTTAAGCAGGGAAAAGAGCGGGAAAACATGCAACCGATAGCAAGTGCGGGTACACGTGTAGCGGGTGAAAAGCGCGGGAAATCGTGACATTGGTGGTAAGTACGTAAAAAATTGCGAAGCCATATCATGGTTTTGGTCTTTTGCCTGATTGGTCAAAAAACCGACATATTTGTTATCATTGGTAAAAGCAAGTTGCACGACTTTTTTAGCCAATGAGAGAGCAGTGGGAGAGCTCAGCAGTTTCAGCCAAAATAAAATCGTTTAGTCAGTTTTGTCAACGCTTTTCTCCATGTTTCCGCTTTAACTATAAATGTTCTTTTTGTTTAGATGTGCAGCAAAACTTCGGACTGCTTAACGACGGTCGTGTTGTTGCCCTGTACACTTATTCAGCCGACGAACAAGACGAGTTGAGTTTCGAGTGCGGTGAGGAATTACATGTGCTGAAACGAGGAGACGCGACCGAGAAAGAATGGTGGTGGGCCGAGAACAAGAACGGGGAGACTGGGTACATTCCAAGAAATTTGCTCGGGGTAGGTAATATTTTAGTTTTAGTGAAACGTTATGTCGTGAAAGGCACGATGCTCTGTACTAGAAAGGGTGAGCGGGATTGCGCGCTGGACTCTGGATAGAGCAGTCTGGGTTCGTGCCCTGGCCGGAGTCATAAATAAATTGTGTTGTGTTCTTGGGCAAGACACTTTACTCTCACCAGTGCCTCACTCCACCCAGGTGTATAAATGGATACCGGCGAATTTAATAGAGTTAATAGAGTTGACAGTTTAATGGAGTTGCCTTGCCATGGACTAGCCTCCCATTCAGGGGGAGTAGAAATACACCTGGTCACTCCATGCTACAGAAAGGAAAACCGACGCAGCCTTTACCTTACCTCAGTTATTTGAGAATTTGATGATTGGCAGTGTATTGATGGTGTTAGGAGAAATTATTGTTATTATCAACGGTTGTTCTTTCTTGTTTTCAGTTACACGCCAGAATGTCTCCTGAAGACTGCTGAGTACAGATTAAAGATGGCTAACAAACGGCCAGTAAAATGTTAGACTGCAAAACAGCCGTATTTTTTGCGAACGCGCTCGATCGCTCTTCGAACGCGAGGTCTGGAGCCAATGTCAAAATGTGTTAGGCGGGCGTATGAGGTTTGGGTGATGATCGGCGCTTGCCGCCTTCGATACGCGACTGTTAACGAGTTTAGAGAAATGTTAGGTACCTGATTTTCGACGTTTAGACTTGGGAGTGAAAAGTGTAGTTATTCATTTTAACCCAATTAAGACCATGGCCCTCTATGGAAGATTAACTGCATGGCACCCTTGGAAAACGAATTATCACAAACAGAGTTGAAAAGAAATTGTTAAGACAACAAGAACGAAGGTAAACAAATCAAAATGACCATTTTTAATGGTTTCCCATGTTTTTAGCCAATCAGAAACCGAGATGGTCTGTAAACGCAGAGACGTCAAAGTACCCACGTGTAAAAAAAAGCGCACGTGCATTTGCGCTCTGTTTTTGTTTGGCGTTGAAGTGACGAAAACCAATTAAAAGGTATCAATAAATTAACAGTGATTTCGATTGGGAAATTCACATTTAAATTTTCAACTCCGGATTTCGGAATTCCCAGTAAAACACGAAACTGACGCACCAAGAGATTTCAACTAATAAATTCAATCCCGGATAAAAAATAAATTTGCCTCTACCCTTTTTTTCTGGAAATCTGGAAAAGGATTAACGATTTGCAAAACTGTTCTTGTGAGCAGCGTTATAACAGTTTACGATAGAATGAAGCTCTTACATTTTGGTCGGCAAGTGCAAATCGGGTTTAGTCTAATTAGAAAAAAAATTAACTTTGTGAGAAGTCTGCGGTTTGAGGAAAGGTCGATCTATGCAGCTCACAGATATTTTGCGCCCTGAAACGGGGCAAATCATGCCTTTCAAGCTTCATTTTATAAAGTGAAATGATGGATACGGAAGTGTTAAATAAAAGATTAGATATATGGACCTAAAGAAATTGTACTTACGCGCCGGTTGAGCCCAAAGTAGTTCCATCGTCGTAAACAAGTCGCTGCCAGATTGAGTCGCTGCCCATTCTCGACTCCAGAGCTCTTTCACGCATGCGCGGCTGAAAAATCGAAGGCTCTGGGGTCGAGAATGAGTCGCTGCCTATCTTTTGATTTTGCGCACATCAATGCGCGCGCATACATCGGCGGATAACAGTCCGCTGCTCACGAGAACAATTTTGCAAATCCTCCCGATAAAAACGCAAAAATTGCAAACGATGGCCTCCCAGGGGGCTTACACCACGTTTCCTTGATCCCTTCAAAATTTTGCATTTTTCCCTTGTTCGCCATTATTGAATTCAAAAATATTGTTCTCTTAAGGAGGCTCGCAACGGTTTCCAGCGCTTTCCAGCTCTTAAACTTTGATGGGTCAGTACTACAAATCTGGGGGTCACCGGACTCGTTTTTGAGTTATAAGCACTTAAAGGGAAAATTAAGGGTGTTTTTAACAGGTAAAACTGTTGCTATAGTAACCAGTGACGTCATGAAAATGACCACAACTTATTCAGCAATGATTGGACATTTGTTTGATATCATTATTGTAGCAGCAACTGATAAAGATTTGTAGTACTGGCCCATCAAAGATTAAGAACTTAAAATTGCTGGAAACCGTTGTGAGCCTCCTTAAATTTTCACGAAATAACCCTTGTCAACCCTCCAAGTTGATTTCTTTCCTTAGTGGCCATTTGGCCACCGACTACTCAAGTTTGGTTGCCAGTGAAAACTTTTACTCGCTGAATTAAGCTCTGCTTTCAATCATTCTTCTCAATTTTAGTCGCCAGGCTGGCGACTTTGGTTCCAATTAAGTCGCCATGGCGACTAAAATGGTCTTAACTTGGAGGGTTGCTTGTTCCCTTAAAAATATCCTTGTTCCCATGAAATAAATGACCATGTTTTTTCTTATTCTCGAAAACGCCTGGGAAGGCCTCGCAAATCCATTAAATCTGGATTTGGATTTGTGAATTGAATTCCATCTCGGAGAAGAATTTCAATGCAGCAATATCCGTTATCATTGGAAAATCCGAAATCTAGATTTTCAATCTAAAACACTAAAAAATAGTAACTAAAAGTTTGTAGGTGTAAATAGTAGAAAATTATTTATAATGCCAAAGTAGAAAGGGCCTTAAATTAAATCACCTCTTCTGATAATATTTATAGATCCAAAAAGTAGCTTATTTATTTTTAAAAGTAGAATTTTATAGATTTTTAGTGAAGAGGTTAAGCTACCTAAACAGAAATCAAGAACTGAAGATCCTTATTTTCTATAGAAAGGATATTACACGAAGAAAAGAATGATTATTCCCTAATAATGAATATTGAATTTTAAAATGATAATATTAGAACAAACACAAAGTGGACACAGTGAAGAAAATTACACCTTTTTTATAAAGAAACTCACAACTTAAAACATATATATTAATCCAAAAACATGGTAATACTAGTTTCTAAGAAACAGTGTCATACTTAATGGGTTGCAAGGAAATAGAACAAAATGATAGATAAAACCGTTAAGTTAATGGTTTCGTCATTTTCGTGAACTTATTTTCGGAAGCCTGATGCCAACATATAAATTATCTATAATATAATAATCGATTTATAAAGAATAAACCAATGGAACACATACGTGTTTTTTTACTGGCCGCAAGGGACGAGAGCCGAAGGGGGAGGACAGGGGAACGGGGTGGGGGAAGAAGAGGACTGGGGTGGGGAAGTCCCCTACCCCTCTCCTACTTCTCGCTTGCCGGCACTTCCGGTTCATTTTATTTCCCGATCTGTCAGCTTAGTACCCAGGTTTCGCTTTTATTTCCTTGTGACGTCATGAATTTATCGACATCACAGGGTCTGCCACAGGCTGAGCTTTGCCAACCTCGATCCCAGGCTCTCCTTTTTCTCAAGGCTGAAGCTTTGTGGGGCCTTGCACTACACTTTGCGCTCTGCAAAGGAAAAAGCTCAGAAAAAATTCCCTACCGTTGTAAGCATGGCCAAAACCATCCAAGAGCGTTGACAGGTTTACAAGGTTTATAATAGCGGTTATACAACAGAAGAAACAATTTTCAAGAACACCCCTTGCAGACACCAGTAAGCAAATTCACAAGATTTATTTACGTGGAGTGGTAAATGTTCTGTACATGGCTTGTAGTACTACAGGTGATGGCAGGAGACAAAACAGCGACAAATATATTTATTCTTGTGGTACTTGTTGCTTTTTCCAAAGTCGAGCCATTTGGAGGAGTTTAAAGTTCGGCATGTTAGCTTCATCGTCAGGAAATATGTAGTCATAATACTCTTCCCAGCCCGCGTCCGACTGCAAAGAGAAATATACCGATACTATTAAAACTCTAGTCTTCGAAATAAAGTAGGTGTTACGCTCACGGAAGGAAGCATGTCACGCTTACACCGCCGTAAAATTCTGAAAATAACCCCCAAGTTTTTCGTCATAAGCAATCATAAGGCCTTTTAGAAAGGTCACTTTTTTCAATACACAATAGCGTAAAAACGAATCACGGAATCTCACAGAGATGATAATAATTCTGTGTATGACTGATTTTATCAGCCGTCACTTTCTTTTTTAGACGCTGGTCTGTCCGAGTTGTTTTTTAAAAGAAAGCCAAAAGTCGTATATTACATTCTTACTCACCGACTGTATTTGCTCAACGTCCGTTTTAGGTGGTCTCATTTTCAGAAAGGGCATTTATAATTTATAAGGGACAGGGGGGGAGTATTTTCGGATGTAAATTCGAGAGCTATATCTTTCCTCAAGAGCTAAAACTAAGTGTAAGCTCATGACTTTTTTTTAGCAAGGATTGCGATTTTTTGGGGGGGCACGGGGGAGGGGGGCTTGTTTTGGCGGCCCTTATTTTCGTGAAAGTGGGTCGGGAAAAACAAAACGAGTCAATCGCGTGCGGCATTAGCCTCCTTCGAAGACGTTCTTTTGGCTCGTCACGCAGATCGCGTAGGAGGTTAGTGTGACATCTAATGTTCGCGGGAATTGTTTCCATTTAAAAGCTTGTATGCTTTCTCTACAGCTATGCGTTCCCCCCGTTTTCTACCAGCAACAGCAAAAATCAGGTCAAATCTGATAGTGTTTTGACGCTAGTTAATAATAGTTAAAAACTGCGTAGCGTCTTTTATGCTTAAAATAATTGTTAATGTTTCTAAATGACGCTAAATGGCGGTATAAAATGCACCGACGTTTCGGCAATACTGCCTTCTACAGGGTGGCACGAAGAAATAATAGTTATTTCTTCGTGCCACCCTGTAGAAGGCAGTATTGCCGAAACGTCGGTGCATTTTATACGCCATTTAGCGTCATTTAGAAACATTAACAATTATTTTTTAATATTTTGATGCTACCAAGGGTTGCGTGACTACCTAGCGTCACGCAACAGTTGCTTACCCCATCGTCCGTTTGCACTTTTCTCCTCTTCTTGACCCGTCGCGGCATCTTTTTCTTAATTTTTTCTTGAGCACTGTCGTCGCCGTGTTCATCCTAAAACAAAACAAATATAATTATAATAAATAATTGAACGAAGGCAATACAGCGCGCAAGGCAAATGCTAGAAGCGTGAGAAACACGCGCGCAAAACGAAACACCCACGAAGTGTTTTGCAAATTGAGTCTCGCGAGATTTCGCTATTCGTAAGCAAGTTGGGAATAAACTCGTCGATGAATACCTCGAACTCTTTCCACGCTTCCAACACCATCACTCTTTCTTCTTTTTCTTCAGCATTTCTGAGAGATTTGTCTGCACGTTCGTAAACACTCCTGAAAAATAATAATAAAAATAAAAGCACTTCGTTTTAGTTCAAACTTTTTACACCGCAACACGATTCGTTTCATTATTTTCTCTAAAAAGAAAGCGGCCCTGAATCCAGCAAAACCGACTGCATGACACATGAGTTTCACAAACCTTGCTTGTTCGATGCTTTCATCAGCTGCGGTGGAGGTCTCGAATTGTGCAAAACTTATCCAGACCTGGAGAAGCAAAATATAAACTTCATTTCGGGTTCGCGTCGGAAACAAAGGGACGGAGAGAAATAAAATCTAACACAGTTTTCAACGGCTTCGCGAAGCTGTAACTTGCCGATTGTTCTAGTCTTATCTGCGAGAAGTCCACGTTTGGAAATACACGCGCGCGTGGCGAAGCCGCGAGAACAAGTCGGCGAGCGAAGTCTCGCTCTTCGAGTAGCCTGCGAGCAGGCTCTCCGCGCGAAAAAAAATGAAGAAAAGGCGAGAATGAAGGAGAGCCTGTCTCTTCGCCTTCCCTTCTCGCCTTCTCTTCATTTTTTTCGCGCGGAGAGCCTGCTCGCAGGCTACTCTTCGAGCGGCGGCGCGTGTGAGCTCGTGTGGCTTGTTCGCAGGCACGTTTTACAAAGATACGGTATCTTGTAAAATCGTGGCCTCGTACGACACACAAGCTTAGCCAGTTTAATTTTGGAGAGCTCTTTTCAGCAGTATCGACAGATTTTCGCCACAAGGCCAATGCCAAAAGCTGAAAGATCGTTCGAACGAGAAACAAACCTTCACGTGTTGTGTTCGCTTTAGAAGTCTTTCGTATAAATCTCGTGTTCTGTCATACTCCTCCAAGTTTATCTCAAAATCTATGTAAGCTTTCCACAAAACCTGCGAAAAGAAAAAAAGCAACTTAATAAGTCTACTGTCAACAAGGTGAAATGGAGTGAGTCAAACAGTGTGGCGCTTCCAAAACAGATCATCGAAAGTCGACATAAAAACAACCAAAGCATCAATTAATTTGTGCTTGTTAATTTGTAAAATTTCCAAAATAAAAACATTAACCGTAATTGAAACTACATAAAAAGAAAGTACAAAATGGAAAAAAATAAATAGAAAAAAAAAGACTGTGTGCCGAGACCAGGATTCGAACCTGGGTTACTGCGGCCACAACGCAGTGTCCTAACCACTAGACGATCACGGCACGCCACGATGAACACTGCCAAAAAATACTATTTAAATCATCTCTCGCATACGTCATCCCATGAGGCATACGTCACTTCCGTTAAGTCATGCTTCTCCGCTTTTTCTCGATGAATTCGCGAAAGAAATAATTATTCTTAAGATGTGATTACAAGTTTTTGCTCCATTGCATCAATCTTGTAAATTTCTACTAAAAACAGCGTAACAAAATCAAACTGTAACTCTATTTCCGGTAAAGTGAACTTCCGGTTGGAAGCATATCATAGTTTTCACAGAGCTTTGTCATACGAATTTTACTACTTTTAAAAACAATTCACTTGATTTGTGAGTGGTTAAATTATTTTGGTGAGCCATGATAATATATTTCTTGGCACGAAACGTGAATGAGTATTTTTCTTGTGAAACGTTATCCGCTAAGTTCGAATCGTGATTTTCGTAAAACTTCACAAAATCGAGTTTTAGTTGGCTGTGAACTGTGGTTTTGTGGCCGCTGCAAACCGAATGTACGCAGCTTACGAGCAATTCCTTTCCTCTTGTATTGTTCTATGGTTCGAGAAAAAAGCAAAGCAATCCACAAAACGTATTGCGAGCGACAAAGCGCGATATAATTTCCTTGCTTAATCTAAAATGTACATGAAGCATAA
Source organism: Meandrina meandrites (assembly GCA_963693305.1). Taxonomy (NCBI): domain Eukaryota; kingdom Metazoa; phylum Cnidaria; class Anthozoa; order Scleractinia; family Meandrinidae; genus Meandrina; species Meandrina meandrites. The sequence continues at coordinate 8,780,477 of OY855915.1, forward strand.
CAAACTGGATAAATCGCGGAAACGACGATTGATTCTCCCTGAAACGTGGTCTAACCCCCTATTTGCCATCCTTTAATTTCAGCTAATAAGCTACCACAGGATCCCCTCAAGGGTACCCTCAGGACACCACAGGATGCCCTTAAGGGTACCCTCGTACACCTTCCCATTTACGTTAGCCTGCAAGTCAGGAGGTTCAGCTTATCAAGGGGGTGGGAAGAGGGGGAAAATCTAGTACAGGTTAAAAATGGCAAATACTTTTTTTTCTCCTTGTTTATTGGTCTTAATTTGTGTGCTGTAAACGTGGTTCATTTGTCAAGGAGGTGGGGGGGGGGGGGTGGGGGAGAAGCAAAACCGAGTGCAAAATAAAAATGTAAAAATCGCAAAATAGCGGAAACGAAGGGTTCTACTTTACCTCGGGCATATCCAGCAAAGGTTGATTGACAGCTAACTCGAACAGCGCACGTGCTCTGTCGATATCACCAAGAATGGTTTCCAATTCGGCGTACTAAAAAAAATGATACCAACAGGCTTTTATTATGTGTTGATGTGTTTTAGAATTCTACAGAGAAATGACTGAAATACGGCAAACACGTGGAAAACGTGGGATGGGGGAGGGCTTACCTCCGAGGGGGTTATAACAGGAACATTTTATTGCTGAAGAAGGAGTTCTGTTTTTCAAGTAGGTTCTGTCACTTATTGATTTCTACCTTTCTTGTTAACGTGATCCAGGGAAGTGTGACATGTTTCGGTAGAAACGTCTGCCTTCTTCATTGCGTGATGTAGGAGTTTGTTTGATTGTTTGACTGACTGTGTATTTGTGTGCGTCTGTTTGGTTGTCCGTCCGTCCGTTCGCACGTACGTACGTTCGTTCATGCGTCTGTCCGTTCGCACGTACGTACGTTCGTTCATGCGTCTGTCCGTTCGCACGTACGTACGTTCGTTCATGCGTCTGTCCGTTCGCACGTACGTACGTTCGTTCATGCGTCTGTCCGTTCGCACGTACGTACGTTCGTTCATGCGTCTGTCCGTTCGCACGTACGTACGTTCGTTCATGCGTCTGTCCGTTCGCACGTACGTACGTTCGTTCATGCGTCTGTCCGTTCGCACGTACGTACGTTCGTTCATGCGTCTGTCCGTTCGCACGTACGTACGTTCGTTCATGCGTCTGTCCGTTCGCACGTACGTACGTTCGTTCATGCGTCTGTCCGTTCGCACGTACGTACGTTCGTTCATGCGTCTGTCCGTTCGCACGTACGTACGTTCGTTCATGCGTCTGTCCGTTCGCACGTACGTACGTTCGTTCATGCGTCCGTCCGTTCGCACGTACGTACGTTTGTTCATGCGTCTGTCCGTTCGTTCGTACGTACGTTCGTTCATACGTCTGTCCGTTCGTCCGTACGTTCGTTCATGCGTCCGTCCGTTCGTACGTACGTTCGTTCATGCGTCCGTCCGTTCGTACGTACGTACGTTCGTTCATGCGTCCGTCCGTTCGTACGTACGTTCGTTTATGCGTCTGTCCGTTCGTACGTACGTACGTTCGTTTGCGTCTACAGGGCTTTGTTCTTAGAATTCTCCAGAAACTTACCTTGACCCACGTGGTACAGTTGGCAGGATTGAATTCCAAGAATTTCTCGTACAACTTTCGACAGCGGTCAAACTCGCGAAGCTGTTCAGAGAAAAGTCGAAAGAAATGCGTTATCGTTGTACACAACTAATCGAAATAAAGTACAAAAGTACAAAATTTCCTTTAAGGAAAAATGAGGAGTATATCGCAAGAGTTTTCAAGTGAAATTTGAAAAGAATTGCAGTTTTCCACTGACCTGTAATTCGAGACCAATGTATTCTCGGAAGAGTCGGTCCTTGGGGCATTTGCCGATCGCTGTGCCCTGAGACAAAGACAGAAAAACGTTTGCAACAAAGATTAAAGCTCCACTCTCTTTAACGGTGCAATTTGTTCGTTAAAACTACTCTGACTGGATGGGCTGCCAGCGAAATTTGCCCCTTTACATTTTGTCCGCTTGTATTTACAGCTTCGCCAGTACCCATTTATACACATGCGTGGAGAGCGGCACTGTGAAAGTAAAAGTCTTGCCCAAGAAGCCCGGACTGACTCGGGTTCTTCACATTTAAACAACTTTTAACGTCGTAACTGAGCATAAATCGCTCTTAAAGGGGCACTATCAAGGATGATCATAGAAATTTCTATTTTCTAATTTCCAAAGCATATTGCCAAATGCCACCAAATACACAAATAAATTTGATAAAAAGATCCCACCAAACAAGATAGAAAAATTATTTTGAGGAAGAAGTACAGGATTGCAAGGATGGAAGTGGATTGCGATTGATTTTTGGACAGGATGTCCAGAAATCAAAGCTGCCATTCTGGTGAAATTTTGAACCTATTATTAGTCACTTTTTCCTCTTAGTTAATATTTCTTTGCTTTTATCACTTTTAGCATTTAAATTTCTTTTCCTGTTGCAAGACAACAAAGCCCAATAAAAGCAGGCTACAGGCCATTCTTATAGAATACGATATTTCAGGCATGACAGTGTCTCTATAAACTTACCAAAGCCTGTCGAGCAGCTTTGAGATCTTTCTGACGAATTTCAAACTGGGCGTATAGCAACCATACTTTGCCAAACGTAAACTGTCGACAAAGACAACACACAAAAGCTTATAAATGAATAAAACGTGACTAGTCACTGTTCTAGTGTTGCGTGACAATTGAAACTGTCGCGTGAAACACCAATTAACAGTCGCAGTGGAGACTAAAAATCAACAAGACGAAAATGTAAGAGTTTCTTGTGCTTGTGCGTTTTTCTTAGTTTGCAAGAAGTCTTCAACGACGTTATATTTTCAAGCCAGTTATTAACTACGGACACAAACACGTCGCAATGAAATTCACGGTATTTCACCTTTTTGTGTGGTATAAGATCCAAACAAGCTCGATACACTTGTCTTGTACGGTCCATATCCTGGAACAACAATCATCAAATAATTAATTCTCCTTAGTGTCATTCATACGTTTCTTTCAATGACACTTCTGAGAATTTAGCGGTACATCAAAACAACATCAACAAATTGATGAATTGCTTTATTCTCATCAACTTCTACTTGAAAAAGTGTTGATATTGTGAGGAGAAATAACATACTGAACACTCGTGGGAATTTATTGTTGGAGGTAGGCAAGAATACCAGACGAGCCTGCAGTTCGTCAAGTTGTCACAGGACGTTGCTTAGTAGCACTACTGCAAGATGACGTCAAACAACGTTTCTAGGCAACATGACTATTCCTTCGTACCACGATGACGTACTAACTTTCGGCGTACTAACATCAGTTCTTATCGGATAACAGAAATCAGAAACCACTACCCGGGTGCTTTACGAAGATTTCACGAAAACAGCTTGCATACAACCCCACTTTATTGCTGAATTAAATTTGCCAAACTTACACTAGCAAAAAGCCGTCTCATTGCGATTTGGGATTACCACGGTCAGATTACCAGATTTTTTTCATACGGAATTTGCCCGAACACAGAAAATTGCTCACCGGCTTGTGCAAAGCGGTGCTTTTAAAACAAAACTAAATTATTTAAATCTTACCTTTGCAATAAGCTCTTCATATAAAGCGTAGTTAATCCACAGGTATACATATCGTCTCCACAATCGCTTCTCCTCGGCGGGCGGGACATTAGCGATCGCTCTCTCATAGACTTCTCTTACGGAATCTGAATCAGCTTCACTTTCCATCAGACGCAGATAGTCAAACCATGCATCGTAATTACTCGGGTTCGTCTTCACTTCCTGATAAATGAATTACAAGATAGTTGTAAGGTAAGAAAAAATCTGCGTTTGAGCCTAGTGGCCCATCAGGCCGGAGCTTATCCCAGTTTCCGTAGCATGAAGCGACTAGGAGTATTTCTACTCCCCCCTGGATGGGATGCTAGTACATCGCAAGGTTACCCCCAGCAGTTAATTCACTGGTACCCATTTAGACACCTGGGTGGAGAGAGGCACTATGAGGGTAAAGTGTCTTGCCCGAGAACACAGCGCAGTGCCCAGACCAGGCGTGCGTTTCTCAAAAGTCCCGAAAACTTCTCGTACCCGAAAACTTTTCGGGGCAGACGTGCGTTTCTCAAAAGACCCGAAAACTTCTCGTACTCGAAAACTTTTCGGGGCAGTTTTCGCGCGCGTTTCTCGGGTTCCCGAAAGCGTTTCTCAAAGCGCCCGATTTTCTCCCGAGATTTTCGGGGATGTTTTCGGGCCCGAGAAGTTTTCGGCTCTTTTGAGCGCCAGGGCTCGAACCCGGACCACTCGATCCGGAGTACAGCGCGCAAACTATCAGGCCATGTAGCACGCCTCCAGTAAGAAGGTTGTTACCAACTGAGAAAACACAATCTCACGACTGAATATAAAATAATTTTTTACCAAACATTATAAGACTGATAGAATTAAAAGTTCCGGTTATATCCCCCACCAGGGGGCAAGGAACTAAGAAAGAATTTAAAGTAGACAATTGAAACTGTACGCTTTGAAGATCAGGATATGAATTCTTTAACAGCAAAACAACAATCTTTGTTGGTAAAATAGTGAGACTCGCGAACATCGAATTAATAGGAGAAATGAAATGTTCAATGTGAGAACAAATTAGATTGTCATTTCAGAGTTGAAAGGTGTCTTGTTACCCATAGCAATTAGCACCCATGAATGATGATCCCTACTGGAGATTTTAAACCTAAAAGTGGTCCTGTTCACCTAGAACAGGTTTCAACTATAGTGATTTAACAAGCAAAATTTCGGTATTTTGGAAAAGTGGACGCTTACGAGTAGTGGTGGCACAGGAAGGTTCTGGCGACACTGTAGCATCTCTTTAAAACAGAGCACCACATCCATGCATTTTTGGTAAAAGAAAAACATGTTCAACTTACCTCTTCATACTGGAACTTTCTTTTGCTAACAATGACGTCTTCTATCCCTCCTTTATCACCATATTTTTTCTCGTGTTGAGTGTAAGCCTTGTACAGCTCCTGTCGATAATAGGATGTAACGGTTAGTTAAGGTAATTCCATCGAAAAACAAGTTAAAATGAAAGTTTTCTGAAACTTTGCACACTTGTAAAGTCTATAGTACAGTGCACATCAAAAAATGAAATAAAAGGAGTTAGTCATCATGTCTGATTCCTGCCTTCACGTTCATAATTTATGGTACATTTGATTCTTTATGAGCGAAATATTTGAATCCCGAAAATTAAAACGCAGCTACTTCTGATAGGAAATTCTCGTAAGTATTTACTTACTGGTGTTATGTTATAGTGGACACTTTTTTCAGGTTTTCCCTCCACAAAAGCCAACACTAAATTGACCTAAATTCCAATTCGATTTGGAAACAGCGGTCATTAGCGAATCCGTGGATGTCCCACTACAAATTGCCATTTATTACTTTCCTTATTCAGTATTTTATCTGCAGAATTTCATCACTTACTTGACATTCCTCCTTCGGTAAAATTTTCAGTGCATACTGAAAAATCACCCTGACACGATCATGCTGAGGAATAACACAATATTAAATAATTTTGAGAATTTTTATTACTGCAAACACAATAGAAATACATAACTGTACATATTCAATCAACTACTTCACTAGCTTGCTCTATTTTCATGTGGCAACATAAGCCCAATTGGGCAATTGTAATTACTTCAGTCATAGAAAAAAGTAAAAAGGAATTAATTAGGCACAATTGCAACGATGTTTTCCCAAAGAAATTTTCCCGAAGCCTCAAAACGCCTTATAATACACATGTGTGAATCAATTTATCTTGAAAAACGATTAATATGTACAGATATAAACTTGTGAGTGTCCTGCAAATGCTGCCAGCTATGATGAATAAGCTGACTAATTCCTATTTGGCTTTTTTTTTTTCATTTCTGTTTTTTTTTCTTTTTTTTTCAACATGACAACATTATTGCAATTGGAGGTGTATACCTCTTTGCAGTTTTCTTCAAATTTTCCAAATGCAAGAAACAGTTTCTCATCTGCGTTTTCCTCTCCAAAGAATTCTACAGCTCTTTCATACACATCTCTCGCACCAACTGAAAGAAGATAAAAGATATCTTAGTTATTCACTGGTTAAACCTGGGTGGAGAGAGGTGCACCCAACAAAGTTTAATATGGCATGGCTTCACCCTAAACCCTTACCCCTTTAATATAATATACCATTTCTTGATGATAAAAAAGAACAGAATTACGTTTCTGACAAGGATACTAAAGAACTGGAACTACCGGTACATTCTGATTGGCATTGAATGAATGTTCGTCTTCATGCAAAAATCCTTTATAAACTTGCAAAAAAAATTGAACTAAAAAGAATCAGTAAAAGTTGACACTGGCTTAAAAACGACAGCCGGAAATAAGTCTGCATTCACAGGCTAATTTTAAGCATGCCTGGCTACAAAGCAAATATTTTTAACTTGCAAAAAGTGGTACTGATATTTTGAAGTGACACCTGTCAAAATGGCACCTTGGCACTCAGATTGTAACTAAAGGTAAAAGTGGTTGCGTATAGATCAACATCTTCTGTACAATCAATATGATCTTCACAGATTACAGGCAGTATACCTGTGTTTGACTGACGTTCCTCAAACTTGGCAAACTTGACCCAGTTTTTAATCTCAGGATGCACCATCACATATCTCTCATATATACTCCTCGCCCTGTCGATCTCCTTGTATCTAAGTTCCATGTTAATATAAGAATGCCACGCCTGCTCGTCAGGTTCCCATTCCATCCATCGTTCAAAAACCTGCCGTGCACCAGCGATGTTACTGAGCATCTCTTCCATGTATGTGTATTTGTACCTGCAAGGAAAATGTGTTGTGTGTGTTACATTTTTTTTTTCATGTGGCAAGCTGCCATAAGATGCTCTCCCCCCCCCCCCCCCCCTTTCCCCTATCCAATGCTTCCATGACAACTTAGTACTAAAGTCCTCACAGAGCATTGTGTTTCAAATAGAAAGAGACAATGAATAAGAGCAGATCAAAAACAGAGTTGCTCTCACGTTTTCGTTCTCTTCCAACATGTGGAAACAAGGTATTTTTACCCACGCTGAATTTTAGAAGAATTTTCAAAACTCAAAGCCATGCGACAGTGATGAAAGTAAAGGAAAAACAACCCAGACGTCCATTCAGTCTCAGTGACGGATCCAGACCTTTAGCTAAGGAGGGGGCCCGCTTGACTATGAATGTTGAATTCTGCGAAGATAACTCCGGCACTTCAAAGAAAATGCGCTATTTCCGACAAAGTACCCTGGATCTGCCACTGAGTCTTGTCTCGTAAGCTTGCTTCAGATTTGATTAGACAACATTAATTGAAATAGCTATATGTAAAATACAAATAACGCTTTGGCATTTGAACAATTTAAAGCTGACTTATTTTCACCAATAGGCCTACAGTGTGTGCAAATGACTACAGATACATAGATCCTCTGCACAAATTACATGCTTATAATACTAGTATGATAGGCCTGCAATGTGTGCAAAGAGCTCCAGGGACATAGCTCTCTGCGCACATTGCTTGCCTATAAACTAATCAATTATTAGTGTTTTTGTTGTTGTTTAAAATGAATTTCAGGTCACTTGTAATGATCTCAAACTACATTGATTTATATTTTTCTTTATTTAAGGATCATGGTAAAAAATCTGGAACAAAGGAAAATACAAATCAAAATTGTTTACTTAAAATCATTTTGACCTGAATTTAATTTTAAACTACATTTTCTTTGCTGTTAACATATTTTCTTACCAAAACTGGTTCACTCTCGGCAGAATGGTCACTGCTCTGTCCCAGATATTTCGAGCATGGTTAATCTGTCGATGCCTAAAAAGATGAAATTGAAAAGGGTATTCTGTGAACTACATTATTGACAAAAACGAAGTAAACACAAATTATTCAAAATACTTTCAGATCACAAATTCTTAACAAAATTATAATGAGAGCAAATTAAAATTACAATGTTTAATATCTTTCTTGGAGCTTAAAGTGTATATGACAGATTTTTTTTTATTTGCTTGATCCAATCCACACGGGATACTGATCTGAACAACTGTTTTCTTGGAAGCCCTGGGGATTTTTTTGGGTCTTGATTTTTACCCTCATTTGATCACTTGAAATCCGGCATACACCCCCTCCCAATGGACCTAATGCAAGCTTGACTGACTGATCATCACAAATTCAAATCCTACACTACATCAATGGACGCTGCTGTGGTGTTGAAGACAACAAGAAAAAATAAGAAAACAAAAAAGTATTTGAAATTTGTACAAGACTTCACTTTGAAAAACAGATTGAAACAAATTAACATTCTTATACAGGGTTTTCAATAAGGGCCGGCAGCCGGCGAAACTCGCCGGGTACTCCACACGTTTTCGCGGGAGAGGACAAAACATGGACCCCTGGTCCATGGACCCCCTCTTTGGACCGGGTTCATGGACCCTCTTCATAGACCGGGTCCATGGACCCCCTATTTTTTTATTTATTTCTTTATTTTTCATTTCTTGTTTTCTTTTTTTTTTTACTATTTTTCTATTTTTTTTATAAAAAAAATAAATCACACAAAGCCAAATCACAATGACTGGGTCCATGGACACCCTATTTTTCCATCTTTCAAAATAAGTTGTAAAGAAATACTACTTTGTTGTTTTTTGCTGGCGATGCGAGGCGGGCGGCTGCAACAGTGGGACAAAATGTCTTTGTTTTGCGGGACAAAATGTTTTTGTTGATGATTGGTATGATAAAGGTGACAGGCCTTCACAACTCCTACGTTCGTGAAATTTGTACATTGGCCGTATTGTGTTCGGTCTTTTGACCTTTAAGCTTCTCACTTGTTTCTGAAGGGCACTTTATGTTGTATCATTTGGAGGCACTTTTAGTTGAGTAGAGCCGTAAGACTGTGGTCAAGCAAATGTCTAGAGGTTTATATATAGGTCTGCACAGTTTCCTGTTTGTAAAGTTTGCCACCTCAAGCCCCATAATTTGCCACACATTTCGCTATAAATGCGGTTTTTTGGATCCTTCCTATTTGCAAGATATGCCTTAAGTTCTCAAAGTGTTCGCTCCGGAAGGACAAGGTCTGAAATATTCCGTGAAAATGTTAATTGCTTGCATTTATATTTGCAATGCCGGGCCCAGCTTTTTCATTAATACTGTTGCAAGATGTATTGATCTTATCACAGATGACATACTTGTCTTTGTCCGGCCTAGCCAGAGACTGTTGTAGCTTTATTTTTGAAAAATACTACAAGTTGATTAATTATTATCATTAATTATATTAAAAATAAGAAATCACTGTGATTTGGCTTTGTGTTAGCCTCCTTCGCAGCCGTTGTTTGGGCTCGTCACGCAACGCTCCCTCCCCCAACTGGTGGAGGAGGGAGCGTTGCGTGATGAGCCCACACAACGGCTGCGAAGGAGACTAGAGGCCCTGTCAGGGGTTTTGGGGATAAGGGATAACAGGAAAAATAATTATGGGGATAAAGGATAACGGGAAAAATATTTAAGGGATAAGGGATGAGAAGATTAGTTTAAGGGATAATTGAAAACTCTACCCGAGATATTTTTGGGATAACGCTGTTGATACTTTCAGGGATAAAGGATAACTGTGCTCCGAATTAATAAGGGATAACCGGACCCCCCTAACAGGGCCTCAGACTAGCTTTGTGTGTTTTACTTTTATTTTTTATTATTTTTTTCTATTTTTTTTCGTTAAAAAGAATGAAAATAGAAAAAATAGGAAACAAAAAATGAAAAAATGAGGGGTCCGTGTGATTTGGCTTTGTGTGCTTTAATTTTATTTCTTTTTTCTTCTAATTTTCTTTTTTTTTTCGTTAAAAAAATAAAAAAGACAAATAGAAGAAAACAGAAAACAGGAAATTAAACAGAAAAATAATAAAACAAAAATGGGGGTCCATGGACCCGGTCCATGGAGGGGGTCCATGGACCTGGTCCATGGAGGGGGTCCATGGACCCGGTCCAAAGAGGGGGTCCATGGACCAGGGGTCCATGTTTTGTCCTCTCCCCGTTTTCGCCGCCTACTTTGATTAACAACTTACTCGAATTTTACGAATGAGCATGATAAATAATTTGCCACAATGAACTGCAGATCGGCCAACATTCAATTCGTGTAACACAAAAATATATCGACTGCAGGGCTCGTAATTGCGACAGATACGGTCGCCAATGCGACTAACATTCCATAAAAATTCTGCTTTAGTCGCCAAAATGGCGACTACATTTCTGTGTGTTGACGATGAATAACGGGCATTTCCTCAGACATTGTGCCCTTCCAGAACGTTATATCAGAAGATCTTTGCTTCTAGAAAACCAAAATAAGAAAAGAAGTCAATCCATCCTCTTCCTTTGCTGTAAAAGATTCTATCACATCGGAAAACTCGCAAAAAGCTGACCGTGTCTGAAATCGCCCTATAATGCTTTGCAAGCCTCGGAGCACGTCATGTATGCCTATGGATTGTGTCTCTTGTTGATTCCTGCGATAGTGGCCACAAAATCGTATATATTGTGTTTGTGTTAACCTAGTGATAAGATTGTTTTGTTTTTCCTTTTGAATATTTATGTATTCAGTCCTTTTTTGGATTAAATTCTTTGAAATGATTTTAAACACTTTTGAACTAAGGCCCTGTTTGATTTTGCAATCTGGTGACTAAAAATTTGCGTTTGGTGACTATTTTGTCTGCAAGATAATTAAAACTGTTGAATAAAAAGCTGGAAAATAGAGCATGTATGGTTCTGTCAAAAATGACCTAATTCTTGCCCCAGAATGCAGGAAATACACTCTTAGAGGCTCTGATTTTAAAAGTTTCCCGGGGGAGGATGCCCCCAGACCCCCCTAGAAGGTAACCCCTTCGCCGCCTACTTCTACATTTCTGCCACCTACTTTGATTCTTATTGAAAACCCTGCTTATAACGAACTCACTTCATTTCCATCTCAGCATATTTCAACCAAATGGTGATATTTCTATGCTCCACGTCTAAGGCCCTCTCATAAATGGATCGAGCTCTAAAAGGTAAGCAGCATATAAGAAAAAAAAACATTTAACAAAAGTTAAAAGAAAAAAAAAACACAACAAATTACTTTACTTGAGTGTCAATGTATCTAGCACCACTGTGCTTATCAAGACACGGCAAATCTAACGACATGTTTTAAATATTATAAATTAACAGAAACTTGTTAAAATCCCAACTAGCAGAAGGCTGACCAGTTGGCTATTTACAAAGTGTGGAGGAGTTAAATTCGAGACAACCAAAGACAAATCCATCTGGTGGCAGGGAGGAGGATTTGAACCAGCGCCGTAACCACTGGGCCACGCTGCCTCGCATTTAATTTTATAGTTCAAATTCTCTACAGTGTCAACTTTGGGGACATAAAAACTAAAGGACCACTTTGGGGAGGCAACCAATGTGGTATGATTTTGCTAAAAGTCATGCTTGTTCACTGAAACAGTCAGATGAAAAATTCAGTAGTGTAGCAGCTCTTGTAAGCTTGTAGGTCTACTGGTCCTCTAGTGTAGCAGTTGCTATTGTTTTGGGAGCTAAGGGCATTGTTCTTATTGTTTGTTCTGTTGTTCTCTCAAAAGGGCAGCAAGTCATTTATGTGAGACCTTGTGAGAACTGCTACCTGACGTGAAAAAATGGCTGTAAGTTGTTGAGTGGTAGTTGCAATCATTATGAAGAGAACTTCTAAACTTTTCTAAAAGTCCTTTCCAATATTCTTCTCACATGTTTGGACACCTCAAGTGATAGGTCAAGGGTAGCATCTCGATCTCACGATGTCCCGCAGGAATGGCTCACCACTCTTCAAGAAAACAAGCCACAACAGAAACAATGTGATTGCCCCTAGCCCCCAAAACAGTTTGTAGTAACTGCTACACTAGAGGATCAGTAGAATTACAAGACGTGTACAAGAATTGCTACATGTAACATAACTGCGCACCAGAATTCAACTTGATGTCAAGTCTTCAGGTGGCTGTTAGATGATGTTCAACAGTGCCACAATAATCCATAAATAAAAGTAGTTAAAAACTTCATGATTGTATACCACTTCTAAGGAACAAGCCTGTACCTTTGGATTTCTCTCTGGCTTTCTTCCCACTGGGCATACTTTAACCAGTTGCTAATTACTGATCGGTTTTTACGAAGGTTGTCCTCAAAAGCCTGGAATGGGTGGAGAAAGTAAAATATTCAATGTTAACTACATATTCGAGTAGCCTGTGAAACGCATGTAGTAGCGGGAGTGAGTGAGAGGCGGCTGTATTCGCAAGCTAATATTCGAGTATCTGTCATCTATTTTAAGTTAAACCCAAAACTCGTAATAAAAACACTGCTATTTTTGCAAACCTTTCTTTTGCGAAGCTTGTATTCTTGTAGTTCATCTGGGTCACTGATCTTCTGTTTGGGAGGCTAAAATGCAAATTAAAACAATGCCAATTCAGTCCATGTTTATTTATCATGTGGAGTAAAAGATTATGTGCCATACTTACTGCAGGTACTAACTCCAGCTGTCTCTCCTTCGCTTCTCTCAAGAGTTGCTCAGCTGTGATCTGAACAGGGGCAGGAGCCTTATTTTTGACCTGAAAAAAAAGAAATTTAAAATGTTTTTAATGTGTTAGGTGTAATACAAACTAAGTCAGCACTTGAGCCAAAATGCCTACACCAGCTGTAGGCTATCCTGGGCAGCTTTTTTTAGGGTAATTTTTCGTAATTACCTAGCAGTTCACTAAGAGTACACATTATAAATTTCTAATGCATTTAAATGATATTTATAAAGAAGTAAACAACAGAGCGCAAACAGAGATTGATCTGCAGAGAATACACTCTGGAGCAGATCCAGGATTTAGTTGGGGGAAGGGGTCAGTGGTGTACCCTTCTAGGGGGGTCTGGGAGCATGCTCCCCTGGGATATTTTGAGATTTAGGTCCTTGAAAAAGTGATTTCCAAATCATCTCTGTTTTCTCATTTTTTTTTTTTTTTTTTTTTTGATAAGTGAAATGGTGACTTGGATAAAGTGTTCTCAAGTTGAATACTCGGAAAATCTTTTTTCCGAGTTCAACTTGAGAACACTTCTCCATTTTTTTTTTTTTGTTTGGTTGGTTCGTTGTCGTTGTTTTTTTTTCGCATTTTAAGAGGTTTGACCGAGCCACCTGAACCATGGTCCCTGGATCTGCCCCAGGGCTTGCTGTTTTGTTCATATGATGTATAGCGCGTATGTTTCAGGTGGCATAAAGAATTTCAGCCAGTGTTGCTCACCAAGAGCTTTCCTCAGCTACCAGTAGTTTCCCCTCCTTCTTCCCCTCCAGTGTAATGGGGGCCTGTTTTCCTTCATGTAAGGGCTCATGGTTGAGAATCACTGAGTGAGTTCTGTTGCAGTATACGTTCCCATATATTATGCTTCTACTTCTCCCTTAAAAAAATGTTCTTCCTTCCATTTTTCCAGGGCAGAGAAGACAAATATGTCCAGGTCACACAATAATTTAGAAGGGCTACATTGATGATATTCTCTGAGCCAGTGGTGTGAATTTTACACATCAAAATCTACTTAGGTCATGCTATCCCTCTCCCCCGCTCCCCTACCCCTACATTCCTCTTGTGTCACTTATTACATTATGACCAATGCATGGTGCAGTCATTTCGTACCCATGGCCGGTTCATACTCAGACGATTTGTACCCAATCTCGGTTGTTTCATACCCAATCCTCTGGACAATTCGAACCATGGTCAGCATTCAAAACAAAAAGCACTTTGAGAATGATTCAAGATCAAGATCAACTGCAGTTACCTTGAATGATGTTGACCATTTATCCTCCTTGATTGATACAGTGTACATGCATTTTGACAAAGAAAATCAGCTTTAAGCACGCAAAACAAAGGCTTCACAAATTCTGCCTGTGATCAGCTTGTTGATAATTTGTGTGGGACACGTTGTTAAAGATGAAACAAGTAAGATACAAGTAAACACCTTTTGTTTATTTTGAAAAAACATATTAAGAATGAAGTCAAGCAATTTTACCTTTGATCCACTGTTGATCGATGTTGATACAAAACAACTTGGTAATAGGATGGGTACGAAACATCTTAATTTGCTGGGTACGAATTGTCCAAGTTGGGCATGAATCATCTGAGTACGAACTGGTCGTGGGTACCAAATGACTGGATACCCATGGTTATCATTCATTAGAAACAGGGTTGCAAAAAAATAAATTGCAGTTTGACATTCCTGCAAGTAACTCATTAAGTTTTTTCCCAGGATAGAGGCATGTTTTTCTTACTAAGCAATTTAGTTTTTTGCGATTTAGTCGGCAGATGACCTGCCTGGGCCCTTGATCTATAGTTAACAAGTTTATCCATTTAATGAAAGCTTGATCTTCTTCAGCTTAATTTTAAAAATAGATAACAAACAACCAATGATGCGTTTCAAAGTTAACCACAAAGTAGACTACATGTACATGAAGATCAACGCTTACTGCTTTCTGCTTAAACTGCATTAGGCAGTGAGTAATAAACAGCAAGTACAAGCAGTAGAATTTGCCAAAAGCGCGCTCTATTCGAAATCTCAAACCCTCGTGTACAGTTATGTTCGGGTAATTTATCCCATCATTTACACTGTCATTTATTCTAAAATCTTAATTAATGTACAAACCTTTGCAACTTTCGGAACTCTGGTCTTATTGGTGCTCGGTTCTGAAGACGCCATGGCTGTTCTAAAATGCAGAATCGGGCCCAAATATTGGTAAAAAAATCTCCTTCGCTTTAGACGAAATTCAACTAAAACTCATCCGACATATTGGAAACGTTTTAGTACCCAGTCCCCCGAGGCGCGACAAGGTAATTGGAGTGATTCCAACATGGCGTGCAGCAGTGTTTTGGGGATCAAGTGTTCCGTTCGATGCCTTTGTCCTCTAGGAGGCAGCAATACCCGAATAAAATTTTGCAAAATTGCAAGTTCTTTCCTTCGTCGACAGCACACAAGACCTGTGGAGGATGACAGCGTCCAAAACGTGGGTAGAGCTCTGATATAATTTTGTAACGTAGTGCTCTACCACCGAATTGCGGACATGCACTGATTGTGTTATCGCCCGATTATCTTACGATTTCCACGAAACGTCAGGGGAAAATAAAATGTAGCGTACCTTAATTGAGAAAACTGAAATAATCTAACAATTAGCTTTTTGAAAAAAGGCGTTTAACAATTCTGCATGCTTAAGGTGCTTTTTGTACCTTTTCAGACCGACGTCACATGCATTTCACATGTCTCGGTTTTTTGATTGCACAGTGTATCTGTGAATGTGATCTGTGGCTAAATGAAGCAATAATTTCCCGAAGTAAACTCAAATACTTTCCTCGGTAACTGAATGAAATGTCAAAAGTCGACTGGGGCTGTTTTTACAAAACGACGACTTGTAACGCAATATCCGGGACGGATCTCCAGGATACGGAGGGAATGCTTGAAGAATGTAGTTTCATCATGATCACACTATAAAGAAAAAGAAAAAATACATGCACACTGAAAAAGAAATAATCCTGATAAAATGGGCAATCTCCCGGATTTGATTTGATTTATTGTTCGTTTTCTTTGTGCAGTAGACAGGGAGGGGGGGGGGGGGGGGGGGGGTGCATTTCTACCTCTCCTCTCTCCTCCTCCCCCCCCCCCCCCCATGTATCTTCCCCATTGATTCCTCATCTCTTTTGGATTAAACTGCATGACATTTCAATCTAACCATGATTTTTGCATTTCCATTCTAGTAAAATTGCTGTCAAAACTTCTCCGCAGGGAAAAAAAAAGACATAATGAAACCGAAGTCCCTTCCTTTTCTTGTTTCTTTTTTTTTTTTCTCATGCAGAGAGCCTGCTCACAGGCTAACATTTTCCAGGACTTTCCACTTCTGGAAATTGTAACTGATTTGTTAACTTATTTCTTTCACAGGTCCGTCCTTCAAGACTTAAGAAATATTTTAAAGAAGAAGAACTTAGACCATTTTCAGATTTTCTGACAGACAAATTTGGAAGGCGCCACACGTACCTTAGGATATCACTAACAGAACGCTGCAATTTAAGATGTAGGAATATTACACTTGTCTGTCTTTTTAAAACAAAATAATGTTAATCTCCAGAATTACTAGTTTCTGAGGAAGAGTGGGAGGGGGTTACTCAGTCTACCACCCTCCCCACCCCCACCTCCACCCCCTACCCAAATTACTTACCAGTAGATTAATTCACTTAGATGGAGAGAGCCACTTCTTAAGCAAGGAAAGTGTCTTGCTCAAGAACACAACACAATCACCCCAGCCAGGGCTAATGAGCCCATTTTGACAGTCATGATTTCTTTTTTTATATTTGTAACACATTTTTGTCCATCTACATTATTTGTTTGTTGATTGAAAGGCTACATTGTAAGTTACTGGGACACCAATAATAAATTGCTTTTGCCCTCTAGGTAGGTAGGTAAACTTTATTTATGCAGGGTGGCCCATTCAGTGCAGTGGCTGGTATCCAGAGTGGCCCTGCTAAATACAATTTCTAAAAATATAAAACAATGTTTTTAAACCCACACTGTTTGATCCTGAGTCTTTTCTTTTGCACTAATCAGATCCCAGCTCACCCTGATAGTTAATCAAACAAGAGATAAATTTAAAATCAACGCCACATTACTCATACCATAAAAGGTCATTTGGCCACTGTGCCTCACACTGTTAAGCGACCAGTGAGTGCTAAGAGCAACAGCATGACATATTTTTCCAGTGCCAAAATAATACTTTCAATTTGTGCTTTTCCTACATACAATAAATAGGAAAGCTACTTGTTGCTGACTATAACTTGATGTCATGACTTGCAGGTCAATACTGTATGCCAGAGGAAGGTGTTGAACTAACACCAAATACTGAACTGTTAAGAACAGAAGAAATTGTAACTTTAGCAAAACTATTTGTCAAAGAGGGAGTCAACAAAATCAGACTCACTGGAGGTGAACCACTGGTGCGAAAAGACATTGTGGAGCTCTGTGGTGGGTTAATTTTCATAATAAAATATCCATGGTTACATTTTGTCTTCCTCCTTTTCCTTCTGTATGGAGATATCCATGACAACCACTAGGCACCGTTATAGAACAAAATACCATAAAAAGAAGGGAGAAATGGACGCACAGCAATAGTCAAGCATAAGGAAAACATGCACACAGACAGCTGGAGTATGAACCACACGCAATCAAGCAAATAAAGCCTATTTTACAGTGTGACTATTTAAACAGGGGCACCCTGAACAAAATTAACCAATCACAGTGTTAATTGAAAACAAAGGATAGGGACATTTTTAAGCAACGGACCAATGACGTTCTAGGACGCAAACAACCCTAACCCTAAAAAATGTCCCTATCCTTTGTTTTCAATTAACACTGTGATTGGTTAATTTTGTTCAGGGTGCCCCGGTTCGAGTAGTCACACTGTAAGTGATCTGGGTAGTTTTGCATGACCACTGCATAGAGGCTCTGACTTCATTCTCCTCCCTAGAGATGCATATCACTCTCAGCTGGCGGGGAGTTAGCACAAGAAACAGGTGGCTCTTGTCAACAAACTGGGTATTTAAATCTAGCCAATCAAATGAACTGTTTCAAAGTGCTTTTGTTGTAAGACAGTTTAATTAACAGTTGATAGACTAGTTGATTTAAATTACCTAGTTCGTTAATAAAAATCTAGCCAATCAAGTATCCTATTTCAAGATCACACTAAGGCGCTGCCGGCAAAGAGGTACAAGCAGCTCTTGGGACGAGCATGGCTCTGGCTACCATTTTGCTTGAATCTAATGTTGTCAAAAATGACATTTTAATTAGCTTTTCTTCTATGTAATTTAACTCTAAACAGCTGTCAAAAGCACTGACTGTCTAATTTTGATTACAAACTAACATTCTGTTTTTCCTTTTCAACAGAGGAATTGGGTAGAATACACGGTCTTAAAACACTGGCTATGACAACAAACGGCATCACCTTAGCTAGAAAATTGCCACGACTTAAAGATGCAGGGCTTAACCTACTGAATATCAGTCTTGATACATTAGTGCCGAAGAAATTTGAGTTTGTAACAAGAAGAAAAGGTATGTATTCGTGGAGAAAAACTGGTTCTAAATTTTATTAATTAAATTGTTATAAGCTGATGTTGACCACTATAATTCAGTATTTACAGAGAGTGTGCTCACCAGCTAACTTAGTGGAACTTTATTTGAAGAATTGAATTAATTATTAATTTTGAATGGTTGCACAAAAGATAATTATTCAGTAGAACCACTCTGCAGTACAACATAATTATCTGCACCACATCACATAAAAGTGCTGCTCAAAAGCTTAACATTTGATTGGTCACACACTAACTTTTAATCTGCTTAGTAATAACTTGAATTCATTTAAATGGTCATATGTATTGTACCACAAATATGCCTTTTATTTGTTGGAATGTTCCATATGCATGACAGTAAATAATCTGAAACATTCTATGATTTTACTTTCAATGACATGTTTAGTGTGTCATGGGCAATCAAGTGGATCACGATCACCATTAGATCATCTCACATGTGATTGTTATCCTCTTGTTACCCAGTTACATTTTACAAACAATTCTGAAGTCCAAGTGCTCTCATCATTCTGATTCACATTGTAAGTTCAAATTTTAACACTAGACATAAAAACATGGTCACTAATTCCCAAACTTGATTTTAGGTTGGCACAAAGTAATGGAGTCCATTGACTGTGCTTTGGAACTTGGCTATAACCCAGTCAAGGTAAGGGACAGCGGTTATATCAATGACAATTGTTATTTGATGTTCACTGTGAAATTATTGACAATTTAATGTTGTTGTACTAGGTGAATTGTGTTGTAATGAGAGGCTTGAATGAAGATGAAGTTTGTGACTTTGTGGCGATGACACAACACAAGGTTAGTTTCTTTAACTAATTAAATTACTTATAGTTTGCAAGGCTGTGCTCTAAGAAAAATTACAAGGAGCCCAAAGGTTCCAAACTATGAGATCCAGGTTGCCCAGATAAAGCTTATATGAAAGAAATAAGATAATCTGGTCGCCCAAAGGCAAAAGTTGGTCGCCTGAGGCACCCGGGTGCGCTTAGAGCACAGCCCTGGTTTGTAAAAAATAAATCATCAAAATTAATTGACTCCTGTTAAACAGGAGTCAATTGATTTTCATTGATGATTTTTTTTAGACATATGTCTAATAGCATTGAAAAGAGATTAAGAGGTAAGAGCATACTTACAATGGACATCCCTTTCAGTGCCAAATTTGTTGACGCCCACCCCGACCCTTTTCTCATACAAACTTGGGACTCCCAAAGAGTCAAATTGAAACTTAATTTTTTATTAGGTTTCCAGTTCAAAAAGGGCCTACTTCATTCAACAATGGGACTTAGAGTTTCATGCCAAAAATGAGTGCCAGAATGTAATACTATGTAAACTCTTACCTCCTCTCGTTGTTTTGGCCCAGAATTTATGTTGTACATTCAAAGTACATACTGATATTTGTTGTCCCACGAAATATATCCCCACACACATGCATGCAGAAGGTTTTTGGTTTGGTTTTGGCTGCTTCTTTCTACTTACACTGTAAATATTTTGTCCCATCTTACCAGGCTATAGATGTGAGGTTTATAGAATACATGCCATTTGATGGTAAGTTATGAAATAACATTAACCAAAATAAATTTAATTGATCACTTTTTTGTGTGCTTGTTTTGTCAGCAGATATTAGACAGTCTTAAATGACTATTAGAAGAAAACAGATTTTATTTTTATTTAAAACATTTATTTAAATTTTCCCTTAATCTAAACAGCATATATGCAAATTCTGCAATTTTCCTTCAGTGGTATGATTATGAGAGTAACTACTTGGAACAATATAAATTAATTGGATGCTTATACAGATGACATAATTTATAAGCTGTAAATATGTTTTTTGTTAGGGAACAAGTGGAACATCAATAAATTTGTCCCGTACAGTGAGCTGCTAGAAAGTATCTCTGCAAGATGGCCCAATGTAGAGAGGATATCCGATCAGCCTAATGACACCTCCAAGGTGCAAGTTCTACTTTTTACCTGCAGCAAAGTTAACAAAATTAATGGTCATTTTTTCACGATCCCTTTTCAATCTTAGTGCAGTTTGTGTCTAAAGTGACACATGTTTAGACAGTCCTTGTCAGTAACTGCAACTTGTTCGGTTATACTTCGCAGTCTCTTGAATTCAGAAACCAGTGTTGGTTATTTCTCTTTAATAATTATTACTAAAAAATAAATGTCGTGAAATGCCATAATTTCACCTGATCATGAATTTTGGGTGATTATGTGAGCAATAGATATTAATATTAATTAACTCTACGAGCTGATCAGCAGCTACGCAACATGCTCATACATTCTTCCGCTAATTCTCAAGACTGATCAACATTTCTTTTTACAATTACAATACATTGTGCAGGGCCGTAACGTAGCTAGCAAGATGAAAGACAAGGCACTTGCCTTGTCTTGATTTTAACCCAAAATTAAACACAAAATACGTCTAGGTGGGAAAATAATCCACAGTTGAACAAGACTGATTTTTCTGAAGAAATACATTATGAATAATGTTGAAAATAGCATTTCAGAGCTTCTAGATTTCAACATTTTCTGGGACACATACCCCCAGACCCCCCTAGCAGCTCACGCTTTCGGCGATCGCAGATCTTACCTCGTCTATGCCAGAAGTCTGGCTACAGGCCTGACTATACGTCAAGCAGGTGATGCTCAAGAATAAAAGAGAATAATCAATGTAGCCTTGAAGTCAGGGGTTTCAAAATGTTTTGAAGCTTAGGCGTCAGCAACTGGAAGAGTAGGCGGTTGTGACAAGTTAGCTTGTTTGTCGGGAGATGGCTACTAAGATCAGAGTAACTAGCGAGATATAATCAAGTAACTGGCGGTTTTGAAAACTCTGTGAAGTAACACCAAGTCTTCAGTGTTACAACGGAATTATATAATTCACAGTCAGTCAGTCATATTTTCTTTAAATCCTTTCGATCTGTCTTTTTTTTTTCTTTTGGCAGGCATACAAGGTTCCAGGGTTTGCAGGTCAAGTTGGTTTTATCACCTCCATGAGTGAACACTTCTGTGGAAGCTGTAACAGGCTTAGAATCACAGCAGATGGCAACTTAAAGGTACTGAGTATCAAATATGTACCACCAGTTGTCAGCAGTTTATAAGCTGAACAGTAAGTGCGTAGGTTTACAATGCGTGAAAAGGGCTAGATAGCTGCAGGTACTTCTGCACACATTGCATGCCTATAAGGCTGGCCAAGAGTACTCTGTTTGCATATTTTTTAAAACTTGTGTTAAATCATTGCATACAGTTACTGCTGCACACCAGAAAAAGTGTTGAGCCCATATTTTAAGTAGTATAATTTTTGTTATTTTTTTTTCAAGGTATGCCTGTTTGGTAATTCAGAAGTATCATTACGAGATTCTATGAGAGCAGGAACCAGTGAGGACGAGTTGTTAGAAATCATAGGTGCTGCAGTGGGAAGGAAAAAGAAACAGCATGCAGGTGCATTGCATAATGTAGACCTGTGAATGCAGTTGTCTTTTAAACATTAACACTGTCCAGGAATTCAGAACAGAACAGACATCTAGCATCCCATTTGCAGATAGACAAGAACCAAACTTTTTCCCCCAAAAAAATTTTTGTAGCAAAACGAGTACAAATAAACCTTGGTGGTTGTTGTTGTTGTTGACACATTGCCTATTGAGCGCTCGTCTTGACGAAAAATAGCGATTGTTGTATAGTGGTGACAATTCTAATAGTCCTTCAAAAATGTACATGCATTTCACAGCAAAGGCTCTACTGCCGTGATGATTTTCTTACTGGTAGTTTTTCTACAACTTTCTTCTCACTAGGTCATTTCTTTATCTCTCACTTGCACTTTTTCTGCTTGCCCTCATGCTCACATGCACGTCATGCGTCGCACGCGTCGCGCAAATAATGTCACGTTCATTCTCATCTGAACCGACATTGCCATCTCACATTTTTTTCACAACACTATAATTGCGGTCTTGATTTCATTTCAGAATTGTCATATCATGAAGTCTCGAATTTACTAGGTTGCCACCTGTTGCATTGTGGTGTAATCATGTAGTGCTACTACAGACAATGTGGCTAAATGTAATTGAGGCTAGGTTAAACACAAAACAATGCTGGCCAGCAGTATCTCCCAGGGTTTTGGTGCGGGGTGGCCGGGGGTTTTGTGCAGGGGCTCCCACATGGCTTACAGTGTAGCTGCGGATGAGGGCTCCACCCTCCTTGTGGGCACCATTCCCCAAGCTGATCTATTGTTGAGTTTAATCGGATTTGAATCATGTTTATTTACTTCTTATTGTAACTTTTCAATGTCAGCCAGATTGATTTGTTTGGCGACCCATGTTCATTTATACCATGCCATAGAAAATGCAGCCAATCAGAATGCAGGAAAGCCATTGTATATTTAATGATAACCCAACCTTCCATCGTGCACTGTGACTTTATCCCCAACAAAATTTAGGAAGCATAATAAAAATAAAAAAATTATTTTCTATGGCATGGTATACCAAAAAAATACAAGTGACTCATGGGATATTCCATAGTATGCCACTCAAAAGCATTGCATAGTTAGTTTATAGAATGTAGGCTCAGAGGTATTTAGCAGTGCCCAGTAGTAATAATTATAAGATCATTCTATATTTTCTCACACAGGAATGTTTAACATCGCTAAACAAAAGAACCGTCCAATGATCTTGATTGGTGGGTGACTGACATGCAGGTAATTACCAGTTTTTATTTTTTCATTTGAGAGTTAATTTTAAATGTTAAGAAATCTCAGAAAAGCTTGAAATCAATCCTTGCACTATTTTACAACATTTCTACTTTTGTTTCTCTGTAGGAACTCGATGTTATTGGATTTACCAGGAACTATCTTTTACTAATAGTCTGTTAGAATGATCCACAGTTGATCACGAGCTTGAAGACAGTCTAGAATAATAATGAACAAAGTAGTATTTTTGCATGTACTGTCAGCTTTTTAAAGGAGTAAAGCTATATAATGGAAGAGATTGTAAAATTTTGCCGACAAGTGGTCTAGTAATAATATGAACATCTGGGCCAGAGAATATAATTCAAATTGATAAAAAAATTAGTCTGCCAGGTAGGAAAAGTTAGCCAATTGCCTTTCTTGCCACTATAAAATGATTACCAATGCTCTGTCGAACAGACAAGTCACAAATTTTGTAAAGAAAGTTAAAACAAGAAAACATTTTATAAGCTGGGATTTTAAATGAATGTTTGAAACAGGCCTGCAATGTTGGCTAATGTGGAGGAGTATAAAAGCCTCTTATCATTTACATCTGACAAGATTCTCTTGCATTAGTCTCCATTGCAAGCTAGTCCCGGTCCAATACTAAGCAATCAAATAATAAAATGGTGTATTACTTTTATACAAATAATTAGGATTTAAAACTTTTCAAATGAAAGTATTTTACTGTATGATTGTTTACAAGTTCCCTACACTTCGTATACACTCAGTTGTTAATATTTAGTGGCATCCACACTCCGACATTTATATTGTCGTCATCATCATGTACGCATGTAATTTCTTTTTGTTTTGCAAACTATAAAAAATGTATATGAAAAATATTAGGGAGATATTACATTTTGATCTTGAGAGTGGAAGGGTAACTGCATAATGTTTATAAACTTGTTATTTTTGTTAATGCAAATGGTGTCCAGAAAAATCATGTGTTGTTATGAATGTTTTATTTCAAAGTAAAAAGGGTGCAGTTGAATGTGTGACGACTTAATATATTATATATATTATATTACATAATACTGTTTAGCAATTATTTTGTTCACATTTCCTGTCTTTTCCTGACATTTTTCCACTTGTTCAGTCCGTTTAATATGCAAATGTACAACAAATTCAAGACAAATCTATTGATAATATTTGATAATATATCTTGGGAGAGGAGAAAATAGAGAGATTAAGCATGATGTTATACGGCAAGTGACAAACACGAGCATGCCTTTCATTTTGTTCCCTTTTTATCGGATTCTAAAACATATCCCTCAGAAAAATAAGTCACACATTCGCAACAAACTTAAACCTACTCATTTCCGCATACAAACCCCATAACAGCAGAGGGCAGACGTAAAAGTTTTGCTGTTTGCAGGAAAAATAAATGTCATACTTAATCTGTCTATTAACAGATACATATTACCGGTAATTACAATAATCTGAATGTAAGATTATTTCTTACAATTACTACTATCTATTTCCTCTTGAAACCTGTATTTTTATACATGTGCATCACAATATGTGAGCTGTGTCAAATGAAACTAATAAAAAGAATTTACCCACTGACACCCGTGCCATCACAACAAAGTAACAGCTTTTGAAACATAAGTAACTCTAACAAAATCACCTTTCAACTTAGGCTGCATTCACACTTGGTGCCCAAGCATGGTGCCCGAGTATGATTCTAACTGGGCACTAAACGTGAACATACTTTTTTTTTAAGTACGCGCACCAGAATTCGGGCATGGTGCTCGACCTTGTACTTGGGAATTTTTCCAATTAAAGGGTACTTGGGCACTTTGGTTTCTGTGTCTGAACGCGATGCTTTTCTTTGCCTGTGGCCAGGTACCAGTGCTCGGGCACTAAGTGTGAACAGAGCCTAATATTACATCTTTATCAAAGACAACCCTGTTGTGTTGTTGGGAAAATTTTATCCAGGATAGACCAATAATTCAGGGTATTATTGGGTATTATTGGGACCTATGAGGCCCTACAATAACGTTCTTGAAAATGCAACAAGTTCCAATGTCTCAATAGACTGGGACAACTTTCGTAAAAGTGAACTTCTGTCGGCAAATTCGAGGAAAAGTTGGTAAACATACTTTTCTAGGTTAAAATTATGCGCTGAACACGAAAAGTTTGTTTACCAAGCTGGATTTGGCCATTTTGACCTTCAAATCAGTAATTTTCATTAGTAGAATTCTACCAGTGCACTAATGCAAATGCTGCAATGTGATTGGCTGAGCTATTGCACACTATCAGCCATTAGTGTGCAGTTGCCGAAGGTCGTCCACAAAATGCGACGTTTTTATCGTTTTTCCGAAGTTTTGGAAGGAAGTTTAAATGTAAATGGATAATAAAATTCCCGAGAAGACTAAAAGAAGGACATTAGCGGTTTCTTGACTTTAAAAGCTTGAAATTATTGAAAAACGGTGCACGCGCGTAAACAACTGCAAATTTACCAAGGACAATTCAATGCGTGCGATTTTGTTAAAACGTTAAGTTCGATGATGCGTAGGAAAATAATTAGAAACCATTATTTGCGTTTATTTCAGTCAGAATTCTACTATCTACAACTATCACCTCATAGAAATTGAGAGCTCATAATCTAATTGTTAATTAGCATACGCAATTAAGACATGAAAGCGAGGCTATATATCGTATCTCCTTATGAACACACTAAAGCAGTTAAAATTTCACCCAAATCAACAGTAGATACATACAGTATGTTTTAAAAAAGATTTCGTGTCTACGACATGCTGATCACATGGTCATCTAGTGACGTGACTCTTGAAAACGAGGCTAAAAGCTATATATAGTAGGCTATATGTCGTATCTCCTTACAAAACACACTAAAGCAGTTAAAATCTCACCCAAGTCAGCACACGATACATACAGTATGTTTTTAAAAAAGATTTCGTGTCTACGACATGCTGATTACATGGTCATCTGGTAACGTGACTCTTGAAAATGAGGCTAAAAGCTATATATCGTAGTTACGTGGAGGGAGGTGCACACAAGTTCTCGAAATTGTGAAAAAGGGATTGATAACTGTAAATATTTTCTTGAAAATAGAGCAAGTGAATATATTGGAGTGAGCGTAAAATCCATTGTGTGTTTTGGTAACGTTACTGGCTTTTGGATTATCGAATTTCATGTCAGTTTTTTAACAGACATATACTAAAAACTACTTCTTCAGAGCTTCTGTTTTTGCATACTTCTTTGCATGGCAGTCCCACACTACGGCAACTACACTTCTTTGATTTACATCCTGATTTGCAGCCGCAGTTAACCATCACTTCACAATTTTAAGGTACGGAGGCAAGAGGCATAAGGGTGTGTAACATGCGCTTGTTTCCATACCATTGCTTGGAAGTGCGCCCTTCGAATAAGCCAGCGCGTCATCACTCGTTGGGGGAAGAGGTTCTGGTGACCGGCATCTAGAAAACAACGTTGCGCGCGCTTCATTGCAGTTCTCTGCATCAGTTATACTATAGATTCTGCAAATGAACTTCTCAAAGGACCTCACTGTCGAATCATCCAGATCACCATTTCCTAGGTTTCTCAGGAGCCTCTGGTGTTCTATGGACGTCTTCCATGACGTTTTCTTGCTGTGGCCTGTTAAGTAGTGTCACAGCCGGTTACCGCATGGAAGGAGAGAATGGTTTCCACCCCAGGGATTGTTTACTTTAGATTCTCCCGAATCATGTGAATTGGCAGATACTTGGGCTTCTTAGACGTACCGGCTTTCATCCACAATTGCTTGCAGCTCATTTTGTGAAAGTGGGAAACTAAAAGGAGAAACACATCCGTGTCTTGGCATGAAACGACAAGGAACTCTACATCTGAGAGTAAACAATGCAAAATCATTCGAGTGTCCGCCTCTTCAAGGAATCCTTTAAGGGCTCTGATGTCGATTTTCGTGCGGGAACACTTGACAGTATCTTCCTCCTCAAATCCGCCGACAACAATGATGATTTTATTAGCTGTGGCTCCTGCAATTAGCTTTTCTTAGCGAAAAACGTGCTTGATCTACCTTGTTTTCATCAAGAGCCAGAAAGTTAGACCAGGACTAACTTAAGGTACCATCTTCAATAACTCTTCTAATGGGTGGGTGGCCTCGGGAACGCTTCCTTCTAGTTGCACACTTGATCGATGTCTCTCTGTATCTGTCAAACGTTACATCTATTAGATCAAAATCCTTTCCGAGACAAACACAGCTTTCACAAATTTATCCGCGAGATCATCAAAAGTGTTGCACTCTGAAGGTCGTCCTAGACTCATGACCAATGCTTGACCATCTGCTACTAATGTCGATCGTCCTACGACTGGTGTGACCCGAGGACGTTCCGTCCCACTAGACAGCAGCTCCATCATCACCGACTTATTTCCAGTGCGCAGCTGACCACTGGTATCTGCAATAGCTACTGGGACTTCCATTAATTCATGGCTGAGGATTCGAGGTAAATCTACTCTTCTACCAACGTCGTACGCTGTAATGATGCGCTGAAGGATATTTCTGAAGAATATTTCTGCGTTCATCGTTGAAAGTGTGTGCTTGGCGAGGGCAGTATCGACTCGACGAACGTCCCAGAAGCTGATTGTATGACCGGTATTATGAAACATGTCTACCAGTTTCTTCGATCGTGTCGCCTGGTGAAGGCTACTGCCAAGACCAACGTGTTTGGGTGTCCATCTCCGGCTCCACTCACATTGCACACCAGATCCTGTGCGATGCTAATCACTCTAGTTTCTGTAAGATCTTCTTGTTTTCTCACCCGAGCATTTTGTCGTTTACTCGGCTTTTTTTTTCGTCTTCAACGACGCTATCGATATCTAGATCAAACTCTGCCTCATCATCATCATCGTCATCATCATTATCCCCACCATCATGATCAGCGATGTCACTGTCGTCCTCACAATCGTTCAGCCCTTCTCAAGGAGAGACAGTCCACCCATCATAACAGTCATAAGCCTTATGAACATATACAAACTATCTGGGACGCATGCGATAGTACCTTCCTTGCAGACGTTCAGCCCCTGTTGGGAAGGCTGCGCTATTATATCAGAGCGAGGCTTGAATGCCACGTGTACCATTGAGAGAAAATCATGTCTTTCATCAGGTTGATAAACGGGCATGGCAGGCTCTGACTGGGTTTGTTGATTCAAAACTTGCGAGACAGGAATGTGGCTGAATTTAATAGGCACTAACACTGTTTGGCAAAAGACAAAATCATAAAAGTCTGCAACATGCGGTGCGATGTATTCCTGGAATGTACTCATGCGACTTCTAAATGAGGGAGGGATTTCAATGGTTTTCTCAGCAGCTTGGGAGCATTAGCGGAGCCAAACTTTCTTAAGCTCCAAAATATGATCTTGTTCTGCAGACTTTTTAACTCATCGATAAGCCACAACAGCACTGTTCCACTTTCATCTTTTGCTACATCACTTGACCGCGATACGTTTCTCATGAATTTTTTATAGCAGTTTGGATGATATTTGCCCTCAGCCGCTATAAGTTCATTTACACCTGCCAAACGCAAAGAAAGGTCGTGTTCGCACTTCGCTCCCTCGAGGATCTGCTGACTCATTTTAAAAGTTGTTACTGAACACAGTGTCTGCTTTTCAGGCGTTTCTCCGTCTTGACAAAACATGCATAGTTGCCAGTCGGTCGGGAGAGTTCTGCTGCGAAGTGCTGTATTTGCGGTCAGTCCGTGTGGAGAAAGCTCATTTGAAGAATCTAGCGATTTTCTTAATCTAGTTATCTTACCCTTATCAGTATACTTTGCATAGCAGCTATTGTGCCAATGCAGTTCCTCTGCTTTCTTCGTGTCAACTGCATTCAATATCCTGTTAATTGTTTCTGTGTTGGCAGTGTCTCTTACTTTTCGTCTCTCCTCGGATGATTCTTTTAGTGAACGCAAACCTTGCACTGTTGCGCTGAACAGGATATCCTTTTTGACTCCTGGCAAATAATACACTCGCTTAAGGAAAAAGCAGGCGCAGATCTTTTTAAAGTTGCCCGTTCTTCCATTTTTCAAATGTTACTTATGTTATTTTTTTAAAACTGTTACCACTACCTGCCATGGATCTCTAACAGTCAACGTAGTTCGAATTAGCAGCCAGGCAACTCTACTTTGTCCAAATAAGACTATAGATTGGGCGATGCAATTTACAACTTTTGAATGAGCTTACATTTTCTCGGATGAAAATGTCTTCCCCTTAAACAAAAAAAAATTAATCCCTCTCAGAGCTTAGCGATTTTTTCCTTTCCGAAGACTCAGCGCCACAATTCATTTGTTTTTTTTCGAGTTCAATTCCTTTACGAAAACAATGCGATTCTGAAACGCATCAGCAAGTTACGATTCTGACCAGAATCAGACCGTAAACATATGAATCGGTTTGTTTCAAATGTTGAATCAAAAACAAATATTTTGTAAAGAGCTGAAAAAAGTCAAACCGGTTATTAAAAAAACACCTAAATATATATTTTTTGACCCTTAAACTCCTGGAATACAAAAAACGTTTTCTTGCTCCGCGCGCAAAAAAAAACACCAAATAAAAAAGATATATATTTCAATGTTTCGTGTATAATTTAAGAAGCCACCATCAAATTATATATTTAAAGAGAATGAGACAAATATATTTAGCTGTTTTGGAAAAACAATTCGATTCCAAACAAGCTTTTTAGAAAGGAAAACAGTTTAGCCTCGTTTCCATGTCCGGTATTTAGTTCCGTTTTTTAAAAGCCAGATTTCGAGATTTAAAACTCAAAATCAAGCTTGGTAAACAATTTTTTCGTGTTCAGCATGTAATTTTGACTTAAAAAAGTGTATTTACCAACTTTTCCTCGAGTTTGCCGACAGAAGTTTTAAGAGCAGCCTTTTTCAGAATTTGTCCCAGTCTACAAACAGTTCAAGGGCATTCTCAGATCATTCCAACATCAAAAACACAACACGAGAGCTATTAAAGGGCCCTTCTTCCCTACCAGTAAATTTTTTCACCCCACCCCACCCCAACACTTGAATCTTTGATTCCCACCTCCAAACCCCCACAAAACTAAACATCTATTGCCTTATGATTAATTTGATTGTGGCACTGCTATTTTGAAAATCATTCTTATTATATTTGTTCATTCAAAAAATTTTTTGAAACAATTGAGGCTTAAACTGCAGGCCACTAAAGGAACCTCATTCAACATTTTAAAACCTTCCAAACATATTTTAAAACAGAATACTCACAATGGCTGAAAAATTGACCCTTGCAACCCTGCCCAGCTGTCTGCATAAATGAAAAAGAAAATACCAAAAATGAGACTAGAAACACTTCTCCTGTTAACAGAAAGCCATGTTTAGCTACAGCAGTGCCATCTTGAATGTTATTTTTTTGGCCTGAAAAGAAATTCTGCAAACTGACCACATTCGACACAAGTCAGACCACGATCATCCCCATCTCCACAATCCCAGAAGGAAAAGTTCACACCGTGACACCGCACTTCACAAGCACCATCAAACCCGTGCTGTGAACCAGGACCCTCTATTCTGGCTTCAACACAATACCTGAAACCTTTGCGCAAAACCACTGGAGAATCAAACAAAACATCGAAACCATAATAGTGGATTACAGGCAAAATGCGTGTCTGTATGCGAACAGAAGAAAATGTACCGGTACCAGACTTGGTAACAGACACTACCTCAGGAAATAGGGTTTTTCTTATTTTTATCATTACACAATAGTCGCTATTTTCGCTACCAAACATTCGTATTCCATAAAGAAGTAAATCTTTGTCTACCTCTAAATCAATACAATCTTTCTCGTTACTGTTGTAAATCCATGCGTGATCTGAATCTATGCCTTCAGTCGTACCTCCAAACCGGCAACATGATAAATTAGCTCCACCCCATTGTTTTTCTGAAAAAAAAACTGGCGAGCTTGGAACCGAATTTAAATACTGCATAATATCAAACACTTCTTCTGGGGTTAGGATCTTGCAACCAAGGACAACGCTCACAATATCTTTGTTCTCCATTATTGGAAAACGTATTGCTTTTATAATATCCTCTCCAAGAATCTTTCTTTTCACATTGCCATCTGCAGAGAGTCCTTGTTTTTCACATTCCTTTGTAGCCCAGAGATCAACAGCTTTGAACAACTCTACTCTCTCAACTCTGATTGTCAATGTATCTCTCTTGACTACTGCTTCAAGTAAGGATCTCTCAACTGTCAGGAATCCCTCTGATTTCACAGCTTCTTCGGTTTCTCTATCAATCACTTCCCAACATTCATCCACAAGATCTTTTTCATCATATTGCTGAGCATGTAACAGAACACAAAACACGTTTTCTGCGTTCAAGTTTTCTTGCAGAAACATAAAACATTCATCAGCCAGAAAAGGTAAGATGTATTTCTTTGCCACATACAGCACTTGCATTACATTGTTTTCGTTTATTTCCGCTATCCCGCTGTACATGTAGCGTAGCATTTCCAACACTCCCTCGTACTCGCAGTCTGGCAAGTCGACAGAACCCGATCTCTCGGCCAGTTCTCCACAAAACATGGCGAAAAACACAGGACTACAAATCGACAGCACAAACTTGTGAGCAGGAATCGCCATCTTGCTTTTCTTGGGCCCACCTTCGTTACTCGAGGCTCGAACAACAAGGCTTACATCGCTTAGTAGATCGTTGTTAAACATGAAAATGCCTCTTGTCCTGATGCTTGCTTCGGTCTCCTGCCACCTTTCGTCAAAGCCTGCCATGATTTCTAACAATTTCTATGTTTTGTCGCAGCATCCAACAGCCAAGAAGGAACTCCTAGGCCAATGAGCACTTGCACGCGCCAGATTGCGCGGGAAAAGTTCGTCACGCAATCCAAAACAGTAGGTCCGTTTTGCGTACATAAATTATGTCCGTAAAATTTAAAGTACCCGAAGTAAATGTATCGGATTTTGACCGAATTTGGGCTTCTGTAACTCCCCTTAAATTCATCTGACTAAAACTTAGATTAGCAAAGGCAACACGACGCTAGTAAACCATTAAGATTTCCTTTCATCGTGTCAATTGAAATTTGATCTTATTTGGTTAGGGTTAGTAAAACCGTAGTTAGAGCTATTGTTTAGCTCTTTGAAGGTCGCCGGCTTTCATAACCTGTCTCCTCTACTAACTAACACTCTTGTTAATTGGCCATTTCAATTTAACGAGAAATAAAATGCAAACAGCGGCAACAAACATAACAGATGAACTACGCATGGTTTGAAAAATAATCTAAAATTTACTTGACGTTTCGCATGCTACAGCACGCATCTTCAGAAGTGACGGTTCCAAAAAACGAAAGATTTAAGAACTAAAAATACAAAGCGAGGTACTGGTAACTAATTAAACAATAATGAAACAAAAGGTGAGAGCTAATAGAGCCACAGCTTTTCACTGCCAACATTGTCATTAGACCTCATTACTTCTTTAAAGTCGCACAAAAATCGCACAAATCCATTGACTTATCTCCAGTTTACTGACTAAATGGCAAGTTTTAGCTGTTTACTGACTAGAGATGTACCCCCATTTTCACACTCAGATGAATCGTGAGCCCATCACTAAATTTATTGCTTGGTCTTGCTTGCAACGACCAGAACCGCTTCAAGGAGCTTAGAATTCTTGAAACTGAACAGGTAATTTACAAAGCAACATGACTCTTTCCATCATTGTTGATTGTGACCTGAAAAAATAAAAGAATATAAGAAAAATTGATGTTCATTTTACGATTCAGTATTCAACGCCTGTGCTGAGGTTCGACAAAGCCCGAATTGTACTATGGGAGGCGAATGAAGCTCAATGAGAAGACTGAGGGGGATTACGAATGGTTACGTTTGAGCGCCTCCCAGGGTGTTGGGGGGGGGGGGGGGTACATGTATCTCTTGCCCCCAGCAAAATTTTCCTTTTGTTTCCCGTGTTCCTTGGAAGTATTTCTTCGATTTTGGTGTTCCCCGTTCAGTAAAATATGTCTTTGTTCCCGTGTTCCGAGTTTAATATCATGGGTGACAAATTACTCCTTAATTTTGGCGCGAAATTTCAGCGCTAATTTATAATTTCACATGTGAAATTATAAAATTGCCATGGCAACGTTTCAATGTCTCAGTGGCAAGATGACGTACAGGCTTTTAAAAGATGATCGTAAAGCTTAAACTTTGCACATTTTCGCTTGAATTTCACGTTGGCCAGTTTGTTTGGTCGTGTTATAAACTTTTAGCGATAACATGAATGACATTGAGCGGAATTTTGAGCGTTTTACACGGGCGTCGTTACGAGCCGGTTCGCTCATCACGATACAATAAACAAGTTACGAAACTACGACTGTAAGCGTAATTTGTCACCCATGATATTAAAAGGTAACCAAATGGTATACTCGTGAAATTAGGAAATAATTTCACTTGCGTTTTGTCAAAATTCTAATAATTTCCCTCGCCCGAAGGCTCGGGAAATTATTAGAATTTTGACAAAACGCGCGTGAAATTATTTCCTAATTTCACTCGTCACCATTTGATAACCCATACTTATTTTGCTTTTGTTCCCATGTTCCAAAAACGTTAATGACCATGTTCCCTTGTTCCCTGAACCCCCCATAGGAGGCCCTCAAGTTTTTGTCCGGTTCTACAAGATAAGGGGCTTACTACAGCCGCCAAGGGGGTCGCAGTCGCTCCCAAACACACTGCGTGTGCAGTTCTCGGTCTCAAATTTCTGAGATCCACCACTTTCAAAAGCAAAAATAGAACTAAAAAATTAACGTTTATACGCCGCATATGCATAGAATACCCATCTTGTTTATTGGCTCGTAATTTGGTTTATCGTTGCTCTTTTTGTAACGTTTTCCTATAATAGAAATTTCCACATTTTCGTTTCAAACTCTCACAAAAACTGTGCGAGGCGGCGAAAAGCGAATTTTTAGCAGCGCCGTTGAATTTTTGCGTTTGACTGCTGTGAAGGATAAGGGTAACGCGGGCTCTATGGACGCGATTTTTGGCGGGATCTTTTCGCGGGCTTTCTCCGCGTGTGCACATCTTCGCCTTTCTTCGGTGCACTTCGTTGTTACTCCGACACAGATCGACAGTTTTCATGAAGAAGCAGCAACAATGATATTGTCTTTTCATTTTCTTCCGTGAGCTCTGTCCGTTGACAATGTACGAGGTTAAGAAGCGAAACAGGTAAAAATAATTTTAAAAGTGAAAAATACTGCTTACATATCATAACATTTCAGATAATTCACTCCAAAAACATGGCGAAAATATTTGACATCTGCGCGGAGTGAAGAAAACGGCAGTTTTTGCTGTGAAACGCTCAATTTTTAAAAAACGAAACACATCCAACAGGGTGGAAAAAGCCTATGGAACATAACTGCTTCCTACAAGGCCGTCGCTAATGTCCAGAACTCAAAGTTAAGTTTAAAGAAGAAAAAAAAACACGATACGAAACTGGCCACCGAATATTCAAGAAAATGTGTCATCCAAGCGACAGCAAATAAGCTTATATTAAGTTTCTTATTTATTTGTTTTCTATTTTTCTCAGTTATT
This sequence comes from Meandrina meandrites, assembly GCA_963693305.1. Classification (NCBI taxonomy): domain Eukaryota; kingdom Metazoa; phylum Cnidaria; class Anthozoa; order Scleractinia; family Meandrinidae; genus Meandrina; species Meandrina meandrites. Next base: position 8,814,937 of record OY855915.1, read on the forward strand.
GGCGGTGTGAAAAGATGGCGATGTAGGCAAACAAGAAAAAGGCTAAAATGCCCAAAAATATTCATTTTATCCACTTTGTGAAGCTAAATTTTTGCTTGATTATTTTTAACATTACCGGTGGAGTTGTGCCAGGTATTCTAAAAAAGATAAGGTAAAATTACGGCTCAACATGTTATACAAGGTCGCTGCGGTCAACAGAGTTTTGGCCTGTCAAACTATTCCAATTTTTTTTCCAAGATTTAAGTTTTCTAGTCCAACAGTTTTTTTTTCAGTGAATGCACTTATAAGGCTGGGCTTGGGAAAGCTCACAACAGGTTTCTAAGAAAGATCTTTTCAATATAATCAATGTTTTCTTTCAAGGCTGGGCTAAGTTCAGTTTGGGCTGGCTATCACACCACACTGTTCATTAGTTTGTAGACTGCGAGCAGTCGGCTTTTGTTCGCGAAAATCCTACGAGCGACAAGAAAAGTCGAAAATAGCGATTTTATTATCCCGTAGCACGCTAGGAAAAAGCGATTTTATTATTCCGTAGCACGCTAGGAAAAAGCGATTTTATTATCCCGTAGCACGCTAGGAAAAAGCGATTTTATTATCCCGTAGCACGCTAGGAAAAAGCGATTTTATTATCCCGTAGCACGCTAGGAAAAGAAAGAGACTGCTCGCAGTCTAATTGGCCATGTTCTAAACGAGCAGGGGACTGGGTGCGAACATATTTTTTCTTGGTACGAATATTCAATATCGATTGAATTGAAAATGGCGCACGTCATCTGAAAGAGCATCCAAAAATTAGTAAATTAACCAAATTTGATAGTTATTGGTTTAAACGCAAAGGCATGGTACACTTTTAAAATAAGAGAGCTTAGTATGGATTGGAGGATGCCTGTCCCTCCAATCCATACTAAGTGTACCATGCCTTTGGATTTAAACCAATAACCGTCCAATTTGGTAAATTTACTAATTTTTGGATGCTCTTTCAGATGACGTGCCTCATTTTTCAATTCAATCGATATTGAATGTTTGTACCGAAGAGAAAATATGTTCGTACCCAGTCCCCTGCTCGTTTAGAACATGGCTAATTAGTTTGTAATTGTGACAGTTAAGCCACTTGTTCATTCACCTGCCACATCTTTACACAGGGTAATGAGCACCCCCCCCCCAGGGGTACTCTGTATATTTTTGGGTGGGGGTGTGCTGCTGGGACTCTATATCAGACTATGTTTAGCTGATTTTGCAACCCTATACTAGACTGGACACCGAAAATCCCTACCCTATCCCAGACTTGCTCTTTTTAGGACTGTATCACTAATAGTGTTTTTAATGGAATACTATCTGTCAACAACGTTGCCGCAATGATTTTATTTACATTTAGGAAAGCCCCTTTCTCTTGCGAGTTTCTATTCCTATTCTAGACTAAGTCTATGGTACTGACCAGTCTCCTGGCCAAAGATACCCTACTCTAAACCAAAACTCTCTGATTTATGTACCCTATCCCAGGTTAAACTGCTTGAAAACCATACCTTTCACAGCGGCACATACCTATATAGCTCATATATGGGAGTGCCCCCCCCCCCCCCAACCCACAGGTGAACTCCTGACTAAAATATACGAAAATCAAGATTACTGTAGAATGAAGTTGGACTTATTTGCTCTATTTCAGTATTTCTTCAAAAAGTACTTTGTATGCATATTATAGGCAGTGATATAATAGATGGCAGTTTAGAAGTCACCCATCAACTTGCCAAGTTTAATACCGTAAAATTCCGGTTAAGCCCTGGGCTTATACAACTTCGTAAGGGGTTTTGTGTGGGCTTATAAGCAGAGGGGCTTATATCCGGGAGGGCTTATAAGCAGAATAAAAAAAAAACGTTTCAAAACAAGCCACGGGAGTGTTGATCAAAATACATTTTTTAAGTTAAAAACGCATAAAGCAACATTTAGCCCTGTTCAGTACTGTCATCCGGCAGAGGGGGCTTACAATCAGATGTATCTTTTTGTTTCCAGGTAGATGTGCCTATAACTGGGGGGCTAACAAGCAGGGGGGCTTATAACCAGAAAATTACAGTATTCAAATGTACAACAAATTCAAGATGACTCATGTTATCTACTTGATTTTCCTTTTTAAAGTCACTTCATTGATAGTCTCCTTCACAGCCGTTTTCAGGGATGTCACACAATGCTGCATTGCATGGCATCCCAAAAACGGCTGTGAAGGAGACTATGTCATCAAGTATTTGGGAAAGCTTGATGACAAATATGGGAGTATATGGGGGGGGGGGGGGGGGGGGAGAGCAACATCAATGGAATATTGCCCAGCACTATTTCTAAGAATTACTGATAGATTTATTTGATATTTGTCATTCCTGTTATAGCTGTGATACAATGATGTCACATGTCGAAATAAAATTAACTGTAATTTGCAAATAAACGAGCAAGAAATTACAATTTAATGCCATTTACAGTTCTTTAACATATTGAAACAGTATAGAATTGGTATTCAAACTTTGACATTGGACAAAATCATATATTCAGCAGATATAATATTTATCTTAAACATGCCTATTGTTAACTTGTGGCTTCCTTGAAAGCAATCATAAAAAAATGGAATGCAGGATAGACCAACACCCATTCTAGAGGAATTATGTTGGGTCTCACGGGCCCCTAAATAACTTTTTTAAAATGAATTCAAGTTCCAAAGAATTTCCAAGGACTCTTACACTGTTCGAGGGCATGTTCAGATTGCAAAAACCTCAGGTTGAGACTGCAGGGAGGGGGGGGGGGGGGGAGCACTAAAGGACCCCCCAGTCAACCAAAACCTCTCAAACATATTTACTACAATGCTCACCATAGCTGGGTTAAATTGACCCCCACCACCCCATCCATAGAAAACTCTGGGAACTTAGGCTGGGAACACTTTTTCTATCATTGGATAGCCATGTTTTACTCTGGCACTGCCCTTTTGATTGGCCTGAACAGAAATGCCGCAAACTGACCCTCCTTAATGTCAGTCGTACCATAAGCCATTTGCTGACAATTTGTAAAGGAAAACTTCACACCGTGACATTCAACATGAGCACGGCCGCGACACCCAAGCCATGAATTAGGACCATCTATTGTAGCTTTAACACAATACCTGATGCCTTTGACTAAAACAACTGGAGAATCAAACAAAACATCAAAGCCATAAAAGTGAGGTAATTGTTTCAGTATATGCATGGAAGAAAACTTTCCTGACTTAGATGCAATGGGTGCCCCCTCAGGAAATCTAGTGTCTCTTACTTTAATAATTACAACATAGTCACTATTTTTGCTACCAAACATTTGTATTCCATGAAGAAGTACATCCTTGTCTACTTGCAAATCAATACACTCTTTGTTATCACTGCTGTAATCCCATTCAAGAACATATTGTTCAAATCTGCGACATGATAAACTACTTCCAAACCTTTGCTTTTCTGGAAAACCAACTGGCGAGCTCAGAACTGAATTTAAATACTTCATAATGTCAATCACTTCTTCTGGGGTGAGAATCTTGCAACCAAGGACAACACTGGCAAACTCTTTGCCCTCCATTACTGGAAAACGTATTGCTTTTATAATATCTTCTCCAAGGATCTTTCTTTTCACGTGTCCATGGGCAGCCAATCCTTCTTTTTCACATTCTTTTGTTGCCCAGTGATCAACAGCTTTGAACAACTCTACTTCTCTGATTGTCAATGTATTTCTTTTGACAACTGCTTCGAGTAAAGATCTCTCAATTGTCAGGAATCCCTCAGATTTCACAGCTTCTTCAGTTTCTCTATCAATCACCTCCCAGCATTGATCAACCAGAATTTTCTCATCAAATTGCAGAGCATATGACAGAACACAAAACACATTTCCGGCGTTCAGGTTTTTTTGCAGAAACCGAACACATTCATCAGCGAGAGAAGGTAAGATGTATTTCTTTGCCACATACAGCACTTGCATCACATTGTCTTCGTTTATTTCCGCCTTCCCGCTGTACATGTATCGTAGCATTTCCAACACTCCCTCGTACTCGCAGTCTGGCAGGTCAACAGAGTCTGATCTTTCGGCCAATTCCCCACAAAACATGGCGAAAAACACAGGACTACAACTCGACAGCACAAACTTGTGAGCAGGAATCGCCATCTTGCTTTTCTTGGGCTCACCTTCATCACTCGAAGATCGAACAACAAGGCTTATATCGCTCAGTAGCTCGTTGTTAAACATGAAAATGCCCCTTTCCGTGATGCTTGCTTTGGTTTTTTGCCACTTTTCGTCAAAAACCGCCATGATTTCTAGCAATTTCTATGTTTCCTTGCAGCGTGCAACAGCCAAGATTCGAAGGAATCCCAATGAGCACTTGCGCGCGTCACATTGCGCGGGAAATTTTCCGTCACGCAATCAAAATACATAGGTCCGTTTTGCGTACATATGTTCGTAAAAGGTAATCGTAAAGTACAGTAGATGTATCGGAATTTGAACTTCTGTAAATGGCAACTGGCCGCTTAATAGAGATTGGCCGCTTGGTTCGTCAGAAAATAGCATAAGGCCATTTAAAAAGGATATGTTATTTCAGTATAAAATAACGTGAAAGGGGATAACGGAACCGCATGTAGACGACAATAATTGAATAATTTTGTCAGCCATTACTGTCTGAGCTTGTTGAAAACTCCAAGCATCGTATGTTAAATTCTTACTGGCGCATAAATTGGGGGAAACACAATAGAAGAACGCTCATCGGGACGGCAGAAATGTGGCTTCAGCCGCTAAATAGAGGTGGCAGCTTAAAAGTGATTTTGTTGACAATATAATACTATATACTTGTTTCGGGACTTCAGTTACAGGCTGCTTAATAGGGGGTGGCCGCTTAAAAAGGGTTCGACTGTAGTTGGTATGTTTGCAAGATCACAGTTTTCATCATTATTTTTTTCAGTGAGTGGGGTAAAAAAGAATTGTCCCTTTGCTTTCCTTCTCCCTGATTATTTAATTCAAAAGAATTGCGGTCAAATCACTCCATGGTTAGATCACGCCCAGTCTAACCATCACGCCCAACCAAAAGTCATATCACTCCCAACTAAAGCAACTAAAGTCAGATCCCTCCATTGAAAAAGCATTTAAAACGGACTTCTCGCCATTATGAAGAAGTGGAAGGGTAATGTTCTCAATGCAGTTCTGATTTGTAACATCACTACAGTGGAATTTCGATTTATTCAACTCTCGATTCCACGAACCAAAAGCAGTTTCCCTTCACTCATTCAAACACCTTATTGTGCCTTTAAATAACAGGCAAACTCTTAAGTTCAAAACCCGAACTACCCAATGTTTCGAACTAATTTTTGTTTCCCTTAGCCTTGTGGGTTTGGAAAATAGGGATTCATCAAGGATTCATCTGCATAAATAATGATCTGCCATTTTTAAGTCAAACCCAGTCCCTCTCTGGCCAGAGTTTGATTGGATTTAAAAAGGCGGATCTTGGTAAATCGGGCAGTTAAAATAATAATGTGTGGTTCCAGAAAATATCCATACCCCCCCCACGGAGGATCACGGAAATTCCGAGGGGTAGGGGGGTCTGAAAACGATAAATTTCCGAAGGGGAGGGGGGTTACACAAACGGTTTTTTTTCCGGGGGGTTTGAAATAGTGTTGAAAATATGCAAAACGAATAACACTTACGTTCTTTCTCGATTGCCAAATCAGTTAAAATTTTGACTCGTAGAAATGATAAAGGACTGGTTTTTATATATTTTCCGTTATTTGTTCCCACTTTGGATGGAGAATTCAGCACTTCTGAGCAGCATCTTGAATTTCCGAAGGAGTAAAAATAGCCAAAATGACCGACCACGAAGGACGAAGTTGTCCCCAGTCCCCTGACATTGGATGTGAAGCGACGTGAAGAACACTTCCCGTGGTTCGCTGTTCATTCCCACTAAATTTACGTGGGTCATGATCACTTTTGCTTTGTGGGCAAATGTGAGCTTTTAATTTAGATATTTCACGAAAAGAAATTTCGAGAAAGAAAATGGACGGAGGATGAATTGGAAGGAACAAGCTGGGAGGCAGGATGGTATCGCGGGGAGGTGCAGAAATACGACGAAGATGACGACATGTTGTACATTTTATACTTTAAGATCGTGCTGTTTTTAGCTTGAATGCAACTGGTGCTTTCTCCGATGGAATTATCCATGCAGTCACTTGAGATTCGTTGACTCTATATACTTTATTTCCTGTGGCTAAATGCGACCGGCAACTCGTCAAGCTTTCCACTTGAGTTGATTCTGTTGATTAACACGAATTAAACCTTTTGCACCTTTTCCGCACAGCGCATAGCTTCACGTGTATCCCTAGGGTAAACTAAGGATTGGAAATTAGACTATTAGAGCTCTTCTAAATCGCTTATAACTTCTTAAATAAAAAAAAATAGTTTGGATTGGCTTTTCGCTTACCAGAAATATTCATAAAGCGCTGACAATAGCATGATCTCTTGACTGGCTGGCGAGCGTTTGGCCATAACGTAGTTAAATTTTCTGCCTAGTTTAACAATGCATATACCGTATATTTGCACGGTTATGAGTGCAATAGTTTTTAAATATCGCAAAGCCGATTCAACGTCATTTGTTTTGAAGTGTATTTATCAAGAGCGGCGATCAGAAAATTTGCGATCGATTCAATTACTTCAGTATACCTTTGTTTATTATTTGGCGGAACGTTTGCGAAATTTGTTTCGTACATCAAACGCTTGAAAGTTAAACAATACTAAGGATTTAAATGAATAATTTAACTATCATTTGCAGACTACAAGGGCAAAGCGTGTGAATTTATTGATGTACACATTCTTTTCCTGAAGGGTGATTTTTTTGGAAAACATGTTGCGTGACAGCTTGTGGCTGTCGAACTTTGCTGTAGTGTAGACGCCAGAAATACTTCAAAAAGCGTTGCTCACAAATATATAGCTACTCGTAACTTCGCACCTGCAATGTACCAAAACATAAAGGAGATTAATACTAGCGTATTTTCAGAGTTTTGTCGTAAAAGCTGAAATAAGTATGTAATCTTAAATATTATTAGCGCGTGTGTAAAGTAATTTGATATGTTGTGTTGACTATGCATAAATTACAAACTCGACTGTGTAAATCTGAAAAAGCGTTTAAACGCCTTACCTTCAGCACTCTTTTAGACTCTTGAATGAAAGCTTCTTTTAATGATTGAATCAAATGGTTAGATTTTGTGACATACATTTTTGGTTTCGTTTGCTTGTTAACACTTTTTTTGGAGGGTAACGTTTGAACACGTCTGGCATTTTCCACGTTCATTTTTTGGCGAATATTCTGAAAATTAATCTCACACCTTTGATGTTTTATAACCAAGCAGTTTTATTCTTAACCTAGCAAATATCTTTTCCTGATATTTTAATGTACGATAAAAATTAACATCGAACGTGATGTGGACAAATCAAATGTTTATATTTAACTAAAAGTTAACCGTAAAAAATATGCCGCACGCGCTAGTCGTTTTCATCCACATGTACACATTTTGACACTTTAGACAGCTGGGGGTTAAATTAATCATAATTACAGTCTAACGTGATAAAATAAACATAAATGACCTGATTCTTGTTTTTGTTTTGTAGATTTGGACTTTCCAAGGGGTAGGGGGGACCAAAAGACAAAACATGGAATTTCCGGGGGGTGGGGGGAGTACGGTGAGACCCTTTGGAACGGAAAATCCTGGGGGGTGGGGGGGTCAAACTGGAAAAACCCTCCGTGGGGGGGTATGGATATTTTCTGGAACCACACAATAATAATAATAATAATAATAATAATAATAATAATAATAATAATAATAATAATAATAATAAATATAATAATAGGGACATGTTGGTCATTGCTTTTATTTTATTTCCTGCCTCCAAAAACACATTTAATGATAAAAGTCTCATTTTTAATATACAGAGCAGCAAAACAATGTAATTAATATTAAGTTTCTAAAATATTTTAAACAACATACCAGTGTTAGCAGTTTTGGTTACAATAAAATTATACAACTTTTGAAACTATCATAACAAAATCACCTTTCAACTGATATTACATGTTTATCTAAGACAACCCTGTTGTTCATGTTTTCCTTTTATAATGCATGATTTTGAGGGGGTACTTCAGGGTGGGGGTATTCTGTTGGGACCTATGAAGCCCCACAATGATTTTTTTTGAAAACATGACAAGTTCCAAGGTCTCTGAAACAGTTCAAGGGCATTCTCAGATCGTGCCAACATCACAAGCACAACACGAGGGCTATTAATGGGCCTATCTTCCCTACCAGTAAACTTCTTCAACCCCACCCTCACCACAACAATCAAATCTTTGACTCCCACCTTTCCTCGCACCCCCCCCCCCCCCACCCCACCTTCCAAACCTCCAACCCCCTGCAGAACTAGACCTCTCTAATAGCATTGCCTTCTGACTTGATCATCATCAAACAGTCACTGAACTAACTAACATTCTCAATTTCAATAAGATTATTCAGCAAGGAATTCCAGTCATCAATGTATCCTTCAGCTTAGGCAGATAACACCTTCTTCTATCTGCATAGTTCTTCATATCATACTCAGCCTTGTCCAATAATTGACAATTACTATATGACAAAACCACTCCACATCATACTCTTCATTTCAAGGGGAACTTTGGTGTAAAAATTGACTTCTTCATGGAAAAGGCCTACTTATTCCTTTTGAATTCTTTTAGTTTTAAGGTTAAATTGTACAAGATATCTCAGAATTTAGATGTTGAAGTAAGCTTGAAATTCGTTTAGAAATCCGCCATCTATGATGTTGATCGGATGTTCACAAATTGGTCAGTGGATGGCAAATGACGTCAGATCGTCAGAGCTTTGCGCCCCCGGCCCCAAATTCCTTAAATCCATACCCAAGAAAAGTGAATTATTTTGGCCTGAACAGAAATGTTGCAAACTGACCAAAATCAACACTGGTTGAACCTGAATTCTTCTCTCGGCATTCCAAAAAGGAGAACTTCACACCATGACACTGGACCACAGAAAGGCCATCAAACCCAAACCATGAAGGAGGACCATCTATTGTAGCTATTATACAATACCTGATGCCTTTGCGTAAAACAAATGGAGAATCAAACAAAACATCAAAGCCATAAAAGTGAGGTAATTGTGTCTGCACATGCATGGAAGAAAACTTTCCCGACTTTGATAATAAAATGGTCTCTAATTCTGCCTCTCTTATTCTTAAAATTACAATATAATCGCTATTTTTACTTCCAAATAGTCGTATTCCATAAAGTAGGACATCTTTATCTACCAGCAAATCAATACATTGTTCTGTGTCATCATCATAAGCATCTTCTTCATCTATGCCTGCACCTTCAAATCTATAACATGATAAACTAGTTCCATTCCTTTTCTTCCCTGAAAAACTGGCTGATGTCACTACTGAATTGAAGGACTTCATTATGTCAATCAGTTCTTCTGGTGTCAGTATCTGACAACACAAGACATCTCTGGCAAACTCTTTCTCTTCCATTGATAAGAAGCGTATTTGTTTAAAAATCTTCTCCCCCAGAATCTTTCTTTTCACATTGCCATTCGCAATCTGTCCTTGCCTTTCACATTCCTTTGTAGCCCAGAGATCAACAGCTTTGAACAACTCTACCTCTCTGATCGTCAATGTATCTCTCTTGACAACTGCTTCAAGTAAAGATCTCTCAATTGTCAAGAATCCCTCTGATTTCACAGCTCCTTTAGTTTCGCTATCGATCATTTCCCAGCATTGATCGACTAGAACTTTCTCGTCATATCGCTGAGCATGTGACAGAATACAAAACACGTTTTCTACGTTCACGTTTTTTCGCAGAAACCGAACACATTCACGAGCGAGAGAAGGCAAGATGTATTTCTTTGCCACGTACAGTACTTGCATTACATTGTTTTCGTTCAATTCCGCCTCCCCGCTGTACATGTATCGTAGCATTTCCAACACTCCCTCGTACTTGCAGTCTGGCAGATCAACAGAGTCCGATCTCTCGGCCAGTTCTCCACAAAACATGGCGAAAAACACAGGACTACAACTCGACAGGACAAACTTGTGGGCAGGAATCGCCATCTTGCTTTTCTTGGGCTCACCTTCTTCACTGGAGGCTTGAACAACAAGGCTTAAATCGCTCAATAACTCGTTATTAAACATAAAAACACCTCGTTCTGTAATACTTGCTTTGGTCTTCTGCCACTTTTCGTCAAATACTGCCATGATTGCTATAAACAACTTCTTTTCACGCGGACACAACCCCAACCAACTCGAAGGAACTGCTATCCCAATGACCACTTGCGCGCGCCAATTTCGCGGGAAAAATAATGTCACGCAACACTAGACAATAGGTCCGCTTTGCGTACATGCGTTGGCTAGGCAAATATGGTTAAAATTATCTATCTTGATTTATAAGAAGATAGTTAATGAAAATTAAGCAAATGTAAGAAATTCAGAATATTTTTTAAGAGCAGTGGGGATTATTTGGTTTACTTCCCATTGCATGAAATGAGTGATCTCTAATTTATATAATTGTTTAAACCTTTTACTGCACACCCTTCAATCCTTTTTTATCAGTTTACCCCAGGCTCCAGCTTGCCATATTGTGCATGCTGGCTATGTAGAATAAGCTGATCACCAAGCTACCACCAAGACATTTACTGTAAAACCAGTTAAGTTTTTATCAGTAAACAGAGACAGATCAAAGAATGATATAAAATGTAAAAATAAAATAGCTCTGATCCCTACTGACAGATTTTCTTAATATGCGACAAGGTAAAGGTTGGTAGGTGAAACCTACATTTCAGCCTAGTGACCCACTGGACCAGAGCTTATTTCTGTTTTTGTAGCATCAAGTGACTAGGGGTATTTTGTACAACACCCCCACTGGATAGGATGCTAGTCCATCTCAGGGTTACCCCCAGCAGTAAATTCACTGGTACCCTTATGTACACCTGGATTTAGGTATGTGGCAATAATATGGGATAAGGCTGGGTTAGATCCAGATTTAAAATTATAACAGAGAACACAACCTTTTTTTCCCAAAGTTTCATCCACCTGTTAACCACCCTTTCATATTGATAAATGGCTGCTTTGACTGTTATTGAAACACACAAAAGTCACGACAACAAATATCATCTAGTGTTTTATATTTAAAATAGTCTTTGAATGAACATAAATAGTGCAAATATAATGAAATATTAATAATTCTTAATTCAAATCTTTGCAATAAACAACATACATACATACATATTTGTAAAGAAAGACACTATGGAGGGGTCCCTAACTAAATTTATTAAATATAAAAAATTTATAAAATGTATTTTTATCAATTAATATATTCATAAATAGAACATTGTTATTTCTCTTTCAAAATTGGTGGATGACAAACAAAACATTATTAGTTACATTAAGATAACTATAACAAATGACTCTGTACAAAATACATCATTCAGAAAAAAAACTAATTTCAACTGGAATAACAGCAATTTAAAGCAAATACAATCAAATGTAGTTAGTGAAACACCATAACAAATTCAGAAACTTCACCCTCTTAAAAAGGACAGAATATTACCTTTGGGCAATTATATTGCAAAAGTATGTCTCTTGACCAATTTCAGAGGTGAAAAACATTTGAAAATATTTATCTTTCCCTGATCTTTGGAAGTAAAGAACTGCCAATCATTTTGAAAATCCTTGGAGAGTAAATTGTTAGAAAACTTTGCAAGTCTGTTAGGGCCACTTGGTAGATCTTTCTCATACTGAAAGAACCTTTAAATGGGGAGATGGTATAAAGAACATTTTCAATTTCTTTTTTTTTTTTCATTTTAGCAAGATCTAACATGTAGGATTTTTATGCTGGCAAAACTAAGTGTTTTCCATCATAATTACACTGCCTTCACTTACTCAGCAGTATACTGGATATATTTTGTCCTTGGTCATGTTTCCACACCTTGAGCTCATCAAGCCATTATTCTGTGAATATGGATGGAGGAGCCCCCTATAAAAGTGATGAGGGAGTTTGTTTTATTATATAAACTGCAGTGGTATAGCGAGTGGTAGCAAATCGAGAAAAATAGTTTCACACGTGTGGATAAAAATGGTATCCACTCATGTGTGATATCATTTTTTATTATATAAACTGCAGTGCTTTAGCGAGTGGTAGCAAATCGAGAAAAATGGTATCCCACATGTGTGGATAAAAATGATATCCACACATGTGTGATATCATTTTTGACCAATCAGCTTGCAGAGTTTGCCATGTTCCAATGCTGAATGAGCCAAAGTAAATCGATATTAAGTCGAAAAATCTTCGGATCTTCCTCGGCAATCTTCGGCAATCTTCGGAAAACTTCGGAAATTCTCGGAAAATGTTCGGAAACATCCGTACAACCTTCGGACAACATTTTGAAAATTTTCGGAAATGGTCGGAAATCTTCGGAAAATCGTCAAAAACATCGTAATTAGTAGGTTTATATAATAAAAAGAATAATACATGGTTTCTTGGAGATATGAAATTTATCTTCTCGTGTTCACTCGTGAGCTATCGATTTGAACACTCGAAGATAAATTTCATATCTCCGCGAAACCATGTATTATCCACTATTTACCAATCACAGATTTTGCCATGTTACAATGCTCAATGGGCCAAGGTTTATCAATATTAAGTCGAAACATCTTCGGCTCTTCCTCGGCAATCTTCGGAAATTTTCGGAAAAGTTCGGAAAATGTTCAGAAACATTCGTATGACTACCGGACAACATTTTCAAAATCTTCGGGAAATGGTCGGAAATCTTCGGAAAATCGTCAAAAACCTCGTTATTAGTAGGTTTATAAAATAAACAGAACAATACATGGTTGCTTGGAAATTTATCTTCTCATGTTCAAATCGATATGTCACTCGTTCACTGCGCTCACTCGTGAGATATCGAGTTCAACACTGGAAGATAAATTTCATATCTCCGCGCAACCATGTACTATCCTCTATATAGTGGTCATTTATTACAAAGACCATCCATTGTGTTTTATTTAATAAAGACAAGAACATGAACATTGTGACTGTGGAATATCTCATCCCCAGTTGCTAGCAATTACTAATCTGTGGGATATTATAGTTAACTACTGAGGAATGCGCAGTGCGAAGGGAGTGACTTTGTTGACACTGCTCAACCTCCCATACATCATCAAGTATTTTTTGGATTTAAAAAATAAAGAGGATGTGAACAGTGTAATATTTATATCAATTTATTTATAATTTCATTAATAGAACATTGTTGATTATTTCACTATTTCTATTACTTATAATGAATCCCTCTCTACCACATACAGCATTTAAGAAAGTCTTATTAAAGCTAATGCAGTGATAATAATATATTTAATCTTTAATGTTACAAAATAATATATTTTGCATAGTAACAAATCCATAAGCTTTAACCTATCAAGGAGAAAAGATTATCTTTAACAACCGTTGCAAAATTATGGGTCTTGGACAATTTGAGAAGTATAAAACACTTTAAAATACTTAACTTGGGCTGATTTTTAGAAGTAAAGCACTGATGATAATTTTGAAAATCCACAGAGAGAAATAACATTTAAAAACTTTGCAGTTCTACTGGGAGATTTTCTCAGACTGAAAAAAAAACTTAAGTCTAAGTAATTTTCAGTGGACAACTTAGGGGAAGGAAATAAAAAACAGTCTTCAACAGGAGGTTGCATATTCTCAAATGCAATAGCCCACTAACATTAATTTTTGATTAAAATAACTCAAGAAAATTCTTAATATTTTATGCCTCCTACCTCTCCCCAATAAAAAAATCCTCCACACATCGCCATTATAACCACAACAAACAACCAGTGAAAGGGAGCACTACCGCATATAAGCTGTATACAGGTACGTGTGCTGACAAAGGTTATGGCTTTCAAGCCATTTTGGCATAAAACTGCTTTACCATTTTTGACTGAAACAGGCTATGGTTACTGGTCTGCAATTAGGTATAATTTCTGGAGACAATTTTATCATTTTATTATTCATCTATCAAGAAGTGCTTTTAATTAAGATCAGAAATTTGAAGCCCCTTTAAAATTTTGCACAAACAGAAGAATCTTCTGGGTAGAGTCTTAAAAAACAGTGGGGAAAGCCATGCCGCTGGATCTGAAATAGGGTTGGGTTTTACAAAGTGCACCCCCACCAAAGTTTTCTGGTGGTACCCCAGTCCCCACCAAAAGCATGAGGTGCCAACCTCCCATTTTCAGGCAGACAATTAAAACACTATACTACTTAATTTTTTTGGCCTGAACAAAAATGCAGCAAATTGACCCTTGTAAACATCAGTCGAACCACTAGAACTTTCCTTACAATCCAAAAATGAAAATCTCACACCATGAGATTTAATTTTAGAAACACCATGAAGCCCAAAACCAGAGTCAGGACCATCTATTACGGCTCCAACACTATATGTGGCACCCGCTACTAATAAAATTGGAGAATCAAACAACACATCAAAACCATAATAATAGAATGCCTCTGACTGCATTCTTAAAGAAGAAAACTTTCCTGACTTAGATCCAATAACAGTATTTGATTTTTTGTCTCTTATTTTTAGAATTACAGTGTAGTCATTTCCTTCACTACCAAACATTCGAATCCCATAAAGATCTACATATTTATCTACCTTAAATTCTAAGCATTCTTTCTTGTCACTGTTGTAACCCCACTCTTGATCGTCATCAACATATTCAAATCTGAAACACAACAAACCAGATCCAACTCTTCTCTTGTCCAGAAAACTGATGGGTGAGCTCACTACAGAATTTAAATGTTTCATAATGTCAATCACTTCTTCTGGAGTCAGTATCTTGCAACCAGGGACAACAGTAGCAAACTCTTTCACCCCCATAACTGGAAAACGAATTTCTTTCACAATCTGATCTCCCAGAATTTTTCTTTTCACATTGCCATCCAAAGCTAGTCCTTGCCTGTTACACTCCTTTGTAGCCCAGAGATCAACAGCTTTGAACAACTCTACCTCTCTGATTGTCAATGTATCTCTCTTGACAATTTCTTCAAGTAAGGATCTCTCAATTGCCAGGAATCCCTCTGATTTCACAACTTCTTCGGTTTCTCTGTCAATCACTTCCCAGCATTGATCAACAAGATCTTTCTCTTCATATTGCTGAGCATGTGACAGAACACAAAACAAGTTTTCAGCGTTCAGGTTTCTCTGCAAAAATTCAATACATTCGTCGGCGAGAGAAGGCAAGATGTATTTCTTTGCATACCACACATGCATCACATTGTTTTCTTTGGTAAGATTTCCGCACAGCCCCATACATAAATTATGTATGCAGCTATCGCTATATACAAACAGCAATCATGAAAAGAACGAGTCAGTCAGAAAATTGTACAGTATGCATAATTAATGTATGGGGCTGTGCGGAAATCTTGCCTTTTCTTTTAATTCCGCCACCCCGCTGTACATGTAGCGTAGCATTTCCAACACTCCCTCGTACTCGCAGTCTGGCAGGTCAACAGAGTCCGATTTATCCGCCATTTCCCCACAAAACATGGCGAAAAACACAGGACTACAACTCGACAACACAAACTCTGCAAACTTGTGAGCAGGAATCGCCATCTTGCTTTTCTTGGGTTTACCTTCGTCACTCGAGGGTCGAACAACAAGGCTCACATCGCTTAGTACATCGTTGTTAAACATGAAAATGCCTCTTTTCGTGATGCTTGCTTTAGTCTTCTGCCACTTTTCGTCAAAGACTGCCATGATTTCTTACAATGTTTTTCGTGATCGTGTAAACGACAAAGAACTGCATGCTATCCCAGCGAACACTTGCGCGCCAATTACGCGGGAAAATTTTGTCACGCAAT
The DNA here is from genome assembly GCA_963693305.1 of Meandrina meandrites. NCBI lineage: Eukaryota > Metazoa > Cnidaria > Anthozoa > Scleractinia > Meandrinidae > Meandrina > Meandrina meandrites. Next base: position 8,830,862 of record OY855915.1, read on the forward strand.
CCAAAATAATAGGCCCGCTTTGCGTAGAAGCTTTTGTGTCGATTTTACCTTCATTTTAGTGATCAAGAGCACAAACAAGGCAACAACCAAGTGGTTAGATTCCCACCTTTAATTACCTAACATCATAACGTGAGTCGTCTGTGCTCGCTGCCCATGATCCCGGGCCGGGCCCATGAACTCCAAAGTTGTTATAAACGAGCGCCCTAGCTTTCACTTTTTCGTGTTTATTCACTGAATAAAAATGCTTTCATTGTTTTGCGTGAGCAACATACGAGCAGGCTCACGTTTGGTTCGGGGACAGGAATGTTTTCTTTCCATGGTGCACAGACCAGGAAACTTTTGTTACGGACACAAAATTCTCCTGAGAAAAATTTCTTTGTGTCCGCAACAAAGGTTGCGCGCCCGAGCAAACAGGGAAACATTGGTGTCCTAATGTAGGCTAGGGAGAAAATCCTTACGCGAGCTCTTGAGGCGCGTAAAAAATATGTAACTAATGGATTCCATTTTGCCTTGCGTCTGTTGAGTTATAGATCACGTCAAAATGTGATAAGAACCAAAAAATGGCCCAGGAACCGCTAGGCGAGTGGGTCACTGATGTTCTTACCACATTTTGACGTCTTCTGTGATCTTTAACTGAACAGACCCACGGCAAAATGGAATCTATTTGTTTTATAAAATGACAAGACTTCTCATGATCGCTTCAATATCGCTAAAGCAATGCCGCTACCGGTGAGCTGAAATGGAATTCGTTTCGAGAGCACCGTTAAACCGGTTTTCAAATACGCAATATGAAGGAAAATTAAAATGTAAACGAAATTGAAGAAACTGACCTTTATTCCATTTGTACCTTGCCATTCATGGATTTCTCGACGCCTGTAATTATGGGAAAGATTCCGCAAGAATTATGTCTTATCCGGAGTCGAGAGGCATCCGATGAATGGGATGTTGACACTATCATGAAGTCGTTCACAGAAGAATTGCAAATTCGCGAGAGATGTGCTTTGGGACCGGTAAACGAGCAGGAAAGGTCAAAGGAAAAACATGGGTTTGGATTTGGGTTTCGTCCTGGTCAAAACAGAAGACCCCCCACATCGTCAACTCTATTTTCGAGCAACGAAGGGCCGCCGCTAAACAAGGATACTTGGTGTACTTTTTGTAATGGACCACATCCTACAATCAGATGTGCTGTCGTAACTGACCCTGTCTGAGGAGTGGTCATTTGAGTCGTGATTGTCAGGGTCGATGTCACCGTTGTGGCGGGAAACATCATTTAGCTTTGTGCAACGCCAAGAATATCCAGGTCACCCATCTCCAGCCGGACAAGCGAGAGGCAACAATCAGGAACAAACTGTGAGTACTAATTTGTATTTCACTCAAGATGTTAAGAACAACTGTGTTTTGTTGCAAACGGCAAGAGCGATTGTCAGAAATCCTAATGGAGAAAGTTCCTGTAATGTGAAAATCATGCTTGATTCTTGTTCTCAGAAGTCTTACATAAACAGGCGATTAGGGAGCAAATTAGGCCTATCGCCGATTGCAACTGAAACAGTTCTAATTAAAACGTTTGGGAACAGTGAAGCATCATTGAAGAAATGTGTCGTTCAGTTCGTATTGGAATGCCAAGACAATGTGACAGTGTTCATTAAGTTGATTTGTGGCCCTATTGCAAACCAAATAATTGAAGTTGCACAGCAGTGTTACCAACATCTGCAAGGTTTACGTCTAGCTGATTACTCACAAGGGGATGAGGAGCTAGAAGTGGACATATTATTGGAGCAGATTATTACTTGTCAGTCGTTCAAAACCTAGACTGCATGCAGTCTGTTTTTCTCTCGAAATTCAGAAAGGGAATGCTGTAAACTAGGGTTTAAGACGCGAGACGGGGAGATCGTGGCGAGACAACAGCGCGCGAGGAAAAATAGACTGCGGACTCTTGAGGCCTGGCAAAACGAGGAAACATGTTTCCAGAAACACCCGTAGCGCGCGCATGTTTCCCCAATGTTTTGCAGTTTTGCCACACGGGAAGCATTGTTTCCAGCGTCAATTTTGTTTCCAAGAAGTAAAATTTGCTTCTGCTACACGGCAGAAACATTTCGTGTTTCCGCGCGGCATGGAAACATGGCAAAACGAGGAAACAATTACGGGACCATGTTTCTCGAAACATGTTTCCTCGTTTTGCCAGGCCTTTATGCATTTTTTGAGGATATCCGTCAGCCCTGTAACGGAGAAGCTGATTGGCCAATGTGCGCAATCTTAAGTTGCGCGCGCGCAATGGCGTTACGGATCTTATGTGTTTGCGTCAACACGTCAACGCAGTGTTTTGTTTCACAAAGTTCCTTTAAATGAGCTTGAAAATTCATCCAATACAACCAAGCGCCTCTTAACGTCGTTATTAGTCTTGTCATGGAGCGGTATTGTTTTATAAGTTTACAACGAGCTAAGGCAGCGCGCGTGCAAATAAAAAAGCAGTTAATCGCGAGATCCTTGACGCCATTCCGCGCGCACAATTTAAATTGGCCAATCAGCTTCTCCGTTGCTGGGCTGACGGGCATATCCTCAAAAATTACAAAAGAGTCCGTAGTCGGTTTTTTCTCGTCTCGTCCCAAGCCCCTCCCGTCCATACCACCTGGTGGTTCTCCCAGTTCCCGATATAAAAGCGCTCCTCCGACCCTTAGAGAAAAGACCGACTACAAGTAGTCTATTCAAAACCATGTGTTACGGAGGAGCTTCATGAACCTGTAGCAATTCACACAAGATTGGGGTATGTGTTGAGTGGGTCTGTAAATGTGGCAAATTCAGGTCAAAGTCCCTCAAGCGTTAACATATCGCATGTAATGAAGACGGAGTGTAGGGTGGTCGAGGAAGATTCTGTCTCAAAGAATGATTCTCTCGAAAATGAACTGGGCAAGTTCTGGGACTATAACATTCTTGGAGTTAAAGAAAGAGAAGATGAATTTCTTGAAGATTATCTGACCAAGGTGAAGTTCAATGGGGTCCGTTCCGTTATGTGTCTCTCCCATTTAAGAGAGAACACCCTGTTATTCCCGATAACTACTTGTTGGCACAAAACCGTCTCGCATCTTCCTTGAAGAGACTGAAAGCTAAGCCAGATATTTTGCAGCAGTATGACGCTGTAATCAAGGAACAATTGAGCTCAGGTGTAGTTGAAATGATTGACAAGAGACATGTGGAACAATGCCTTCCTGGATCTGTTCATTACATTCCTCACAAAGAAGTGATGAAAGAAGATAGAACGACTACCAAACTGCGAGTAGTCTATGATGCTAGTGCGAAGTCTCGCGAACCGAACCAAGTTTGAATGACTGTCTCCTGCCAAGCCCTGCCTTAACTCCATTGATTTTTGATATCTTGTTGGGATTCCGTTTTCACAAAGTAGCTCTGATTGGAGATTTGGAGAAGGCTTTACTGAACATTGAAATTAATCCTGAGGAGAGAGATTTGTTGAGGTTCCTGTGAATAGATGACATCAACACTTCAAACCCGGAAGTAATCACACTGAGATTCACACGGCTTGTATTTGGCCTTGCATGCTCTCCATTCATTCTGAATGTGACACTAAGGAATCACTTATCAAAGTATGAGAACACTGATCCAAGTTTTGTAGACACCGTTGTCAGAGCCTTGCATGTTGACGATTTTGCATTGAACTTTACCGGAAATTGAAGTTGCGCTTCGGAGAAGGAGGCCTTAACTTGAGGAAATGGGCATCAAACAGTCAAGAGTTAACTGAGCTGATCAAGAAAGAGGAAGCAGCAATATTAGCAACGCCTAAACCATTTCCTGAAGTAACTCTTGCATCAAAGTCTAATGTGGTTGACGATGGCTCTTCAAACAATGCTGTGAATGAAGAAACCCTAATCAAGGTGATGGGTGTTCCGTGGGATCGCATAGAAGACAGCCTCAAGTTTGATTTAACTACCTTTGCTGGACAAGCCTTGGAAGGAACTCTAACAAAACAAAACCTGTTGAGCACTACTGCTCAATTCTACGACCCACTAGACCTGTTGTCACCAGTTATCCTGCCACTGAAGTACATGTTTCAAGAGATTTGCCGGTTAAAGATTGATTGGAACGAACCCCTGCCAGAAGATCTCACATCACGTTGGAAGGAATTATTTCAAGACATGGAGAGAGTCTCGAGTATTGCAGTTCCCCGTTGTATTATGGATGAGATAGAAGTGGGAGAGATTAAATCTATTCAACTCCATGGATTTGGAGATGCCAGCAAATATGCGTTTGGAGCAAATGTTTACATAAGGTGACGAGCTCTAATGCTTGCTCTTCACATCTGCTAGCCTCGAAGACCCGAGTTGCCCCCTTAAGTGGCGAAACAATTCCTCGACTGGAGTTGATGGCTGCCTTTACGTATCAAACCTGATGACAGATGTGTACGAGACACTGGTCCACACTGAGAAGGTAGATGGGATGTTTAATTGACAGACTCTCAAATTGTGTGGTGGTGGATCAATGGAGAGTCTAAGCAGTTTAAGCAGTTTGTGCAAAATCGTGTTCAGAAGATCCGACGTCTTTGGAAGAAGGAACATTGGAGATATTGCCCATCTGAGCTTAATCCAGCTTTCCAGCTTCACGAGGAGCTTAGAGTTCCGTCATCGCATCCAGCGAACTTTGGTGGAAGGGAGCACCATTTCTAAAGAAGGAAGAATTTGACTGGCCAAGCTTACCCAACTGTCCAGTAAGTGGTCCCGCAGTCCCAGGAGAAGCTTTAAAGGAATTAAAGAAGAAAAGTTCATCTGAAATCTCAAGAGTTATGACAGTATCAGTGCAAAGTTCTCAGAGCATCTCAGAAGTCATCCAACCAGAAAGATTTAGCAGTCTCAGCAAACTTCTCAGAGTGACCGCTCTTGTGCTGAAATTCCTCAAAAGGCTCAGAAAGAAGACAGAAACACAGGATATCAGCATGGAGGACATGAATGAAGCTAAGCAACTCTGGTACAAAGAAGTCCAAACTAAACTTGAAGAAAGGGAGAAGTCTAGTTCTACGTGGGAACAATTAGCAGTCTTCAAGGATGAACAAGGAGTTCTACGCAGGGTTCAAAATAGCAGCCGGCTGTCGGCGGTAGCCGGCACTTTGACGACACTTGCCGGCTACTTTTCACCGAAGAAATAGAAAATATCATGCCTTGATCGGCCAACTGAAATCAAAGTTGCTGTAAGTTGAAGGAAACATTTTATATCAGGCAATAAAACAGCTACAGGGCTAGAAAGTGCGACTCACTGGTGGCTAATGCGACCAAAATTTCATTTTGGCGACTAAAACTTCTGGTTTTGCGGTTTAGACGTCGCCAATCGCCATGTGGCAACTTCATTTCTGTGTTAAGATGAATAACGGGCCGCCCCACCTTCTGAGGTATTTTGTCCCTCCAGAAAATTATACTGGAAGATCTTATTTACTTCTCAAACATTCAAAATAAGAAAAGAAGTGAAATTGCTCCAATCCATTCTTTTGCTTTTCCGTAAAATATTTTCAATTTGGAAAACTTGCAAATGGCCGACTGTATTTGAAATCGCCCCAGAATGCTTTGCAAGCCTATGGGTACGTCATGTATGCATATGGATTGTGTCCCCTTAAAACGCATGGCTCTAGCTTAACAGCCGGGAAAAAATGAGCCTTGACAAAAAAAGCCGACAAATTCAGGCTAAAAACGAAATTTTATTTTGAACCCTGGAATTGGCACTAGACAATCATCTTAGCAAGCCAAAAATGAACTAATACAAGGGAACTGTATCCAACAACTTGAACTCTGTTAATTGTGAGATTTTTGCGTCTCATCGCGAGACCGAGAGATTAAACTGAAAACTGTGAGTCTCGCGGCCACATCATGAGACTTGAGAGGTCTGTGACAATACCTGCACTCCATTGGAGGAAAAGTAACATGCAGGTCGAATTTCTTGGGCAGGCAAATTTTGGAAGTGGACATGTGACAATAGAACCAATACAAGTTCAGTGACCAAGTGGGCAAGAGAAATAGCACTCTTTCAGCTTAAAAAAATTATAGCTTCCAGTCAGTAACTATTTCAAAACATAAGAGTTAGACTGCAAGACGATTAAAGAAACAATGAAAGCACAGATACATTAAAAGTGCAAACACACACTTCTTGCCTTTGTCCTCTGAACACCATAATGACGGTCCATCTTGGCTACCAAATGGGCAAATTGTATTAAGTGATGGCAAGTGAAAACTAAAATTTACTGGTCCACTGGACAAGTAGATTTCAATTCTTATATTTCCTGCACTGTGCTATCTGCAAATTTTCACCGTAAACCATATACAACTTCTTGTAACCTGTGGGCAGGCTCGCCTTTGAATCACATGCATGAGTGGTGGGTGAAGCAAGCGGCAGGGAGTTGGTAATAAAATGAGCCTGCCTTGATCTCTGTAAATTTTACATTTCTGCTTAGCCTGAGCAAAGTAAAATACCATTGGCCAAAAAGCAAGATACGTGTAGGTGAGAAAACTGTCAGTCATTTATGTTGGACGAGTAGCGATTAGTCATAATGTCAGCATGGAGTTAAGTTTCTGGCTGTATTACTGGAGCAAATTTGGTTATCAAAAGTCTGAAATCATGACATAAGAACTTAATTTATTTATTTTGGACGAAACAAAAACTCTGCAAACTGTCCATCATAACAATGGGGAAAGGAAAATGTCACACCATGGCTTTGAACAGATTCATGACAATCAACTCCATAAGATGAGTCAGGGCCAGTTATTACGGCCATAACATAGTAGTCAATATCTTTGTTTAAAACAACTGGAGAATCAAACAAAATATCAAAGCCATAATAATTTGTTGACGGTGTCGATGATGACTGAGCGTACCACATGGGCTCAGATGAATACTTCCCTGATATGTCCACAACAACTGAACTATGATTTTCCTTCACTACTATTTTCAAAATCACAAGGTAGTTCCCATTTTCACTACCAAACATTCTTACTCCATGAAGTATTATATCTTTGTCAACCTTGAACTGCATGTAGTCCTTCTCCATATCAATGTAATCCCAAACATCAGGACTTTTTGATAACTGAGCAAATCTGCAACATGACAGAAGGGTGCCAACTCTCTTTTTTTGCAGAAAACCAGCTGCCGAGTTCACTACTTTATTAAAATACTTCATTATGCCAATCACTTCTTCTGATTTCAGTATCTCACATGCAAGCACAACACTAGCAAACTCTCTCTCCAACATCACTGGAAAACGTATTCCTTTGACAATCTCCTCTCCAATGATCATTCTTTTCACATTGCCATCCAAGGTTAGTCCTTGCCTTTCACATTTCTTTGTAGCCCAGAGATCAACAGCTTTGAACAACTCTACCTCTCTGATTGTCAATGTATCTCTCTTGACAACTGCTTCAAGTAAGGATCTCTCAATGGTCGCAAAAGCCTCGGATTTCAAAACTTCTTCAGTTTCTCTATCAATCACTTCCCAGCACTGATCCACAAGAACATTCTCTTCATATTGCTGAGCATGTGACAGAACACAAAACGCGTTTCCAGTCTTCAAGTTTTCTTGCAAAAACCGAACACATTCATCAGCCAGAGAAGGTAAGATGTATTTCTTTGCCACATACAGCACTTGCATCACATTGTTTTCGTTTAATTCCACCTTCCCGCTGTACATGTATCGTAGCATTTCCAACACTCCCTCGTACTCGCAGTCTGGCAGGACAATAGAGTCTGATTTATCCGCCATATCCCCACAAAACATGGCGAAAAACACAGGACTACAAATCGACAACACAAACTTGTGGGCAGGAATCGCCATCTTGCTTTTCTTGGGCTCACCATCGTCACTCGAGGCTCGAACAACAAGGCTTACATCGCTTAGTAGCTCGTTGTTAAACATGAAAATGCCTCTTTCCGTGATACTTGCTTTGGCCTTCTGCCACTTTTCGTCAAAAACAGCCATGAATGCTTGTAAACACTGTAGTTACACGAGTTCTCGCTTCTAAGAATGAACGATTGATTCGGACAACTACTGGTACTATCCCAATGAGCACTTGCGCGCGCAATTCACGCGGGAAAATTTTGTCACGCAATTCATACTGATAGGCCCGAGTATGTGTACGACGAACACTTCGAAAAACAGTACAAAGACGAAAGCTAGTAATATATATATATATATATCTTATTAGACAATTTATTGTGTAGTATCGCTGTATATTTTTACGATTTATGCAGTATTTTGGCGAGCCTGAAGGGCGAGTCAAAATACAAATGATGTGTAAAAATTTACAGCGATACTACACACTAAAATGTCTAAAGAGATTTTTTATCCAACGTTTTCGTTTCCCCAAAATTCTGACTTGCCAAGGTTTTTATTCTTTCGCGCGGTCGGGGGAATGAGACGAGTAGAAATATCGTGTGATGTTTGTACTCGTTTCGCGCGTTATTTGTAATCTACGAAGCAGTGTTGGATGCGCTCTAGATAGGTACGCACACTAGTATATAGTAAAGAGACTAATTTTAATAAAGCAAACATCCGATTATGAACATGGTAATCAGATATTCTAATTAGTCTAATCAGCTACATCTTGTAACATCATTCCCTTTATGGAAAAAGGAAAAAGAAAATCAACGAGTGTAAGAGTCCTGGCTTGTGCTGCAGAGTGCAGATCAATCAGCGATCTAGCATTGATATCCTAGAATCATGAAACTTAGCTATAAGAGGTTCGCCTAATAGTCTCAGTCCATATTGCTCATTGGTCCTTGATCAAGAATGGATTTTTAAAATAATTCCAAAATCAAACAACTAATGTGATCATAAATTGTCAGTACGGGCTGCACGAAGAGATCTAAGAATCTAAGAAGAGATCTAAGGATCATACAAAGAACAATGCCAAAGGGGCGGTCGCCAAAAGAGCAAAAATGATACCCTTTGTTCGCAAAAAAAAAACAATGATACCCTATTTAAGGACCGAGAATCTCAAAAACCATACCCTATCCGGACCTATCCTGCAGCACATACCTATATAGCCCATATTTGGGAGTATTCCCCACCCCCACCCCCGGGCCAGTAATAATGAAAAATACTGAAAAAGCACAGTTAATTAGGTTTGTTGGACCTAAAATTGAAACCATGCCAGAGGAAGAAAATCACTTAAGTTCTGAAGAAATACTATTCCCAATAACTTCAATTCTGAATTAAGTAATGTACTTGTAACAGATTCTTTCTTCTTTACCAAAAGTTGAATTCAAGTACTGTATGTAACATACAAACTTTAGTCACTTCTGTAAGGCTCACATGTGTGTTCACTATGCTAATTTATACCTGGGTATACTTCTTTAGAAAGCCCTTTTAAAAGGTAAGGTTTCTAAGAACACTCTTGTCTCTCTCTTGTCGATAAAATGGATTATAATTTTATCCAAAATAAATGACGAATAAATGAAACATAGCGTTTTCATTAGACTTGTCTACAAGTCGAGCGTGAAGCGCGACAGCGTTACGGCCAGGGTCTACTGCCGGAAACGAGAAGCGAACGACTTTTAGAAAGTCTACGTTTTCATAGTATACGTTTAGTCCGCACTTTCTTCTTCAGGTTCTATAAAACACGTGGACTACACATGTTACTAGTTTTCGTCTTTGCATGGTATGGTATGGTACGCATGGTATGGAACTATTTTTGAAGACCTTTGAAGTGTTCGTCGTTCAATAAAATGTCACACCATAATTTTGAATTGCGTGACAAAATGCACGCGCAAGTGCTCCTTGGGATATTAAAACCAACACGTTTGTCATTCATTCTTTGAAGAGAGCACGTGAGACCACAGTGTTTTACAAGCATTCATGGCTGTTTTTGACGAAAAGTGGCAGAAGGCCAAAGCAAGCATCACGGAAAGAGGCATCTTCATGTTTAACAGCGACCTACTAAGCGATGTAAGCCTTGTTGTTGGAGGTGATCCGAAGAAAAGCAAGATGGCGATTCCTGCTCACAAGTTTGTGTTGTCGATTTGTAGTCCTGTGTTTTTCGCCATGTTTTATGGGAAACTGACCGAGAGATCAGACTCTGTTGACTTGCCAGACTGCGAGTACGAGGGAGTGCTGGAAATGCTACGATACATATACAGCGGGAAGGCGGAATTGAACAAAAATAATGTCATGCAAGTGCTGTATGTGGCAAAGAAATACATTTTGCCTTCACTCGCTAATGAATGTGTTGGGTTTCTACAGGCAAATGTGAACACAGAAAACGTGTTTTGTGTTTTGTCACACGCTCGGCAATATGATGAGAATGTTCATGTAGATCAATGCTGGGAAGTGATTGACAGAGAAACGGAGAAAGTTGTGGAATCAGAGGCGTTCGCGACAATTGAGAGGTCCTTACTTGAAGCAGTAGTCAAGAGAGATACATTGACAATCAGAGAGGTAGAGTTGTTCAAAGCTGTTGATCTCTGGGCTACAAAGGAATGTGAAAGACAAGGACTGACCTTGGATGGCAATTTGAAAAGAAAGATTCTTGGAGAGGAGATTGTTAAGGAAATACGTTTTCCAGTGATGTTGGAGAGAGAGTTTGCCAGTGCTGTGCTTGCAAGTGAGATACTGAAATCAGAAGAAGTGATTGGCATAATGAAGTATTTTAATAAAGTAGTGAGCTCGGCAGCTGGTTTTCTGCAGAAAAGGAGAGTTGGCACCCTTCTGTCATGTTGCAGATTTTCTGAGTTAGGAGAAGAGTGTGACTGGAATTATGATGATATGGAAAAAGAATACATTGATTTAGAGGTTGACAAAGATATAATACTTCATGGAGTAAGAATGTTTGGTAGCGAAAATGGGGACTATCTTGGAATTTTGAGAATAATACAGAAGGAAAATGAGGCAGTTATTGGAAGCATATCAGGGAAGTATTCATCTGAGCCTATGCGACACGCCCAGTCGCTATCAACAAGCTATTATGGTTTTGACATGATGTTTGATTCTCCTGTTGTTTTGAAAAATGACATCAAGTATTGTGTTAAAGTCATATTAGATGGCCCAGAATCATTTTATGGAACTGATTGTCATCATTCTGTTCAAAGCCATGGTGTGACGTTTCATTTTTCAAAAGATGAGGTGGTAGTGCAAGATGATGATTTCCTTATAACTGATGCTGATAATGGCCAATTTGCAGAGTTTTTGTTTCGTTTAAAATAATAATTATTGTTAGTTAAATTTGTAAAGGTAGAAAGTGTGAATTTTATATCTATATGAAAATAAGAGGTGAACTTAGTTCCCTTTGAGGTTTGGGAAGCAAATTGCAATTTTGAAAAAGATATTGCCTTTTTCCATGAAAAGAATGTTAAATGTTTGTGACTTCCCAAAGCTGTTCAAAATGAATTTGTTCCACAAAGTTGTAATTTAAATTTCTATGCTTTATAGTGCAAGCTAGTTTACAGAGAGTCAAATATTGTCCTGTAGCTTTTTGTCGAGATAGGATTCTTATTCCTTTTTTAGATAATTATCAGCATTTTTAGATCAATTTAGCTTCTAAATCTCAATCTTATATACATTTTGATTTTTAATTCGGTTTTAAATAAATTCCTAATTCGGTTATTAATTATAATAGATTTTTAAGTAATGTTTAATAAATGAGCAGCAGTGTTTTATGAAGTAAAACACGAGGCGAAACCGAGTGTTTTAGACTTGATAAAACATGAACTGCGAATTTATTGAACGGCTTCAAAATCTTCTGACGTTGATCAACTCTTTCACTTATTTTTAAATTTGGGGTTATTTTGGCCAAGAAAATTGGACGCAAAGTTTAGCAGTGTCTTTATCAGATATAAAGACACTCATTAAAAATTAATTTCTTTTGTATTTTCTTTATGAATTGTTATTGAGCTTTTGAATTGTTGCTATGTTTAAGAGGGCCACAAGTTCATAGGTGCTACCCTCTTAAAAAAAGTATGATTGATTGATTGATTGATAGGTAAGGCAAGTCTGGCAAATTCTGATGTGTGTGTCTCTGTGTATTTTTTGTTTTTTGTTTTGGGAGGGGGGGAATGGGGGGATTTGAGAGGGGTCCAGTCCGTGGAATGTCTGATAGGTGTTGGGCAACACCATTTTCCAAATGCTGACTCAATTTCAGACCGAAATACATGCAAATCCATTTCTTGACTTGGCTATTTGTTAATGTGGTTTAACCCGTATCCTTGACTGTCATTAATACACAAGAAAGAATTATTTACCAAAAGTCAGTGTCCATGCAGTGCTGCAAAGTGTTGTGTGACAATCTTGATTAAACCCCACCTTGTTACATATTAAGAACATCCTATTTTTGTTACAGTCAAAACAGCTCAAGCGTTCCTATCAAGGGGGTGAATTAATGAATTTACTAATAAAATTTGATTTGATTCTTTGCTTCTTTCGGGGCCAACAGGTTTATAATGCGGTTATAAACCTGTTGGTCTATCATGGCTGATAGATGCTCATGGGAAGTTGCGCCAAGTCAAGTTGCCGTCTGTGGCCAGCTGTTAACAACTCTTATGTTCTTTTTTCATTTTCTCCCTCCCAACTTTATTATGAAAATATCAAACATGTAACGCAACACTCCCTTTATCAACAAAACAGGTTTTTGTACCTATTTTGTATGCCTAAAATTCTGTAACCCTGCAAAGAAAATAAGTCCAGCAGACCAAAGAACACAAGATTGTGTGTTAAAGATCTATATCAGTCCTAGCCTTGGCTCAAGAAAATGTTCCATAAGGAGATCATGTGGGTTTGGAGCAGTTTGTTCCTCATTTGTACATATGAGACACGGTAATTCACACATTTACTTTGTAAAACAAATAGTAGAATTAATTATGTTAATGTGTTGTTCCAGAAAATATCCATACCCCTCCCATGGAAGGTTTTTTGGGTTGAATCCCCTCACCCCTCTGGAAATTCCAGTTAAGCCCCATTCATTTCTTCTAACATTTTGGCCTTCAAGGCCCCCCACCTCGGAATTTCCATTGACCTTCCATGGGGTGCGTATGGATATTTTCTGGAACTGCACAATTAATACATGCTCTTAATTAATACATACAGCAATCATTGGACATTTAGATTGATGTCATCAGTACACGTGCTTGAAGATTTCACAGTTGTTTGACCATTGTCGACATTAGGCTTTGATGCCCAAACCTCCCACCCTTGAGAGGAAGGAGGGTGGGGGGGGGGGAGCACTCCTTAGATAACAATGTTTTGTTTCCGTTCATCTTAGGTTAAAAAAATCATTGAGCCCCATCTTTGTGTGATAATAAGATTATCCAATATAATAATGCCATTGTCAGGAATAAAAGACGTACTTTTATTGTGTTGGAAACATTTACTCGTATAATTAATTATTAATGTTACAAATTGTAACGCAATGTCTCAAAACATAAGAGTTGTAATTCGAGTAGGTAGATTTCGTGACATGAGATTTCACAACATTTGTAAACAAAGTTCGTTTTTATTTGCATGCATATATTGAACTAAACGAGGGAATGAAAACATGTAATTACAAAATTAAAATTAAATTTAGGTGCATAATAGTACTGGGGGATTGGGAATTTACTGTACTCGTGATTGTAGGAAAAGTACCGGTACTATTTACACAACAACAACTGTAAAACTAAGTAGAACAATAATTTAGAGTCAGATTTGTAGATTTGGTTGAGTTGTTCAGATCGATAGTTAAGACCGTTGAATTGTCAAGAAGAATAAACAAGTTAAAATTACATATACGGGTAGTCCTCTGGAACCAGTGCGAGCGGAGTCTAAAGATTCTGCGACATATTGCGCACAACTTGATCACAACTGAACTGAAACCTTGGCACTTTTTGCTAGTATTGAAACAACTTAATCCCTTTCATGTAACTTTCATGAAGTGTAACTGAACATTAACTTGCCTCACTTTTTCCTAAGACTGCAAGAAACCATATACAACTATATTTGCCCTGACTGGGTAAGTCATGAAAAGAACATATTTAACCCTTTTAGCCCAAATATATCCTGACAAATTCTCTTGACTGATCTCTGTATATATGTTCTTACAGTATTAGGAGATTCTGTGTAAAGATCAGAGTAATTTTCTTTTAAGGGATCATTTAATCAATTCTTTTAGCTGTTTCTCTCGATTAAGTATCATGAGCAGAAACTCAATGTTGGCAACTGTAGGGACCAAAAGGGTTAAACGTTTTCAAGGAAAAGGTGAAAAACAAATTTGCTTGTTTAAAACTCAAGAGAAGTTCACTTGCCATCTTTATATACAAAGACTAATAACCTAACAAATTTGAACAAGTCAATTTTGTTTAAACAAAAACTCTGCAAATTGCCCACAGTCACCAGAATCATTACTTGAAAGGCAAAATTCTACACCATGACTTTGGACAGAATTATAGCAGTCAGTCCCAAATGGGGTATCAGGGCCATCTATTATGGCTGTAATACGATACTTGCCATCTTTCTTTAAAATAACTGGATCCTCAAGCCAAATATTAAACCCATAGTAATTAAATGATTCCGACTTCACATGAAAAGACACAGAAGAAAAGGTTCCTGATCTACACGCGATTACTGGGGCAACATTCCTTCGTTTTTCAGTAACATTTAACATTGCAACATACTCACGATTTTTACCACCAAACATTCTTATTCCATAAAGTGTTATATTTTTGTCAACACTCAGATCAATTGATTCTCTTTTAAACTTGGCAAATATAACACAATAACGATCTGCCAACCTACGAAATCTACAACATGACAAAAGAGCGCCAACCCTTTCCTTGTCTGGAAAACCAACATCTGTGTTCACTGAATTGAAATGCTTCATTATGCCAAGCAGTTCTTCTGATGTCAGTATCTCGCTACCAATGACAACATTTGCAAACTCTTTCTCCGCCATTGTTGGAAAACGTATTCCTGTGACAATATCCTCTCCAAGAATCTTTCTTTTCACATTGTCTGTCACGGTCAATCCTTGCCTTTCACACTCCTTTGTTGCCCAGAGATCAACAGCTTTAAACAGTATTTCCTCTCTGATTGTCAATGTAAAATGAACTGAAATGAAGAAAGGGTGCGAGCACAAGTGTCGTTGATCCTTTGCGAGCATTTGGGCAATCCTTTGCGAGCCGCTTTGACTAAAATCGAGATTTTTTTCGGTACCATTCTCTGAATGCACACATTTTACCTATCTACGCGGGGACTTGTAAGGTGCCTCCTCTGGTTCCGGCCTCTGGGCCGGAACCCTGCGGGAGAAATTTTTTGTGGTCCATGGAATAACGGCAATTAAGGGTTAAATACCACGTTCTGTAAGCCAATCAAAACTTTGGAATTGCAATATACCATTATCACTTTATTTGAATTAATGGACCTGTTTAATGTCAATCAGCTAGAAGTCAACGGTTTTTTTGTCACTATACATATTACTATGTTTAAAATAACTATATTTAATCATTTTCAACTGCCGGAACTCTATTAATATTGTGAATGTTTTACAGCTGAAAAAAGAACAGTGATAGGTTTGATTTTGTGATGTACAATAACAAAACATCAATAATTATTTCACTGGGCAAAACATAAACATAACACATCATGCACATGATTAAAAAACAACAATGCAATATTTTTAC
This sequence comes from Meandrina meandrites, assembly GCA_963693305.1. NCBI lineage: Eukaryota > Metazoa > Cnidaria > Anthozoa > Scleractinia > Meandrinidae > Meandrina > Meandrina meandrites. The sequence goes on from OY855915.1 coordinate 8,846,486, forward strand.
AAACCAAAACAAGGCAAACACTGGGAAAATACAGGTTTATTCCCAGACTCCTGGCTATGAAGTTTTGAGTTACCAATACACTGTTAACACTGTTCTTTATATGTGACAACGCTGGGTTTAATCATGATTGGCTAGCTGTCACATAACACCATGTAGTGGGGTTTGACATCTGGTCAGCTGAGTCACTAGTAACTGGGCAAGTGTTTTTTGAAATTTACTAGCCCAATACACAACTTTGTGGCCCTTAAACAATATTATTAACTTAAAAGAATCGAATTGAATATTAATAAATTCTTTTTCTTCTAGCCAGTGGGCTAGTAAATGTTGCATTTTACTAGTGCAACCTCATTTTTACTAGCCTCACGCTACCGGTCGATACTGGGCTGCTGGAGATGTCGAACCCTGCATGCAGTATTGCATGATAGGGAACTAACACTGACTCTTGGTAAATAATTACTTATCACGTTTTTATCACTATAAAGGACAGGGGTTTAACCACATTAATAAACAAAAGGCAGAAGCTAAAAATGGGTACCAAAGAAGATGTATTTCAGTCTAAAATTAGGTCCGGATTTGGAAAAGGTGCGGCACAACCCCTTTCAAAAGTTTCAACAATAATTCTAACACCTAATTTTTCTTAAGTACATGTAAGACCTGGAACATGGATTTTAAATGTAAGATACATGAAAGAAATATAACAGCTGTTTTTTTACTTACTGATACTAGCTAAAGCAAAGTTGTAGAAACAATGAAAGCACGGATAAATTAAAAATGCAAGCAAACTTTGATCACCATTGTCCTCCAAACACCATATTGGCTGCCAATTTGGCAAGTTGTAATAAAATGGGGCAAGTAAAAACTGACATTTACTGGTCCACTTAGTCTGAAATGTCATCCGTCCTCTCTTCCTTCCTTACATTTCAGACTATGGTCCACTGGGCAAGTGGATTTCAATTTTTATATAATTTTCCTGCCTTGTGCTCTCTGCAAACTTTCACCATAAACCATATTCAACTTCTTATAGCCTGCGAGCAGGCTCACCTTTTGTTTACACACATAAGCTGTGGATGAAGTGAGCAGGCAGGGAGTCGGTGAGAAAATGAGCCTGCCTTGATCTCTGTAAATTTTACATTTCTGAGTAGCCTGAGTGACCAAAAAGCAAGATACATGTAGGTGAAAAAACTGTCAATCATTTGTGTTTGACGAGAAGCGATTAGTCATAATGTCAGCATTAAGTTAATGTTTCTGGCTAGATATCACTGTAGATATTACTGGAGCACCAATACCTTATTTTAGACGAAACAAAAACTCTGCAAATTGCCCATCTTCAGAAAAGGGAAAGGAAAATGTCACACCATGGCTTTGAACAGATTCAGAACAATCAACTCCATAAATTGAGTCAGGGCCAGTTATTATGGCCACAACACAATACTCAATATCTTTGTTTAAAACAACTGGAGAATCAAACAAAATATCAAAGGCATAATAATTTGTTGACGGTGTCGATGACGACTGAGTGTTATGCATTCGCTCAGATGAATACTTCCCTGATACATGTATGTCTACATCTGACTGAGAACTGTCCTTCGGTACCATTTTCAAAATTGCGAGATATTCCCCATTTTCACTTCCAAACATTCTTACTCCATAAAGTATTATATCTTTGTCAACCTTTACATCCAGATGTTCTTTCTCCATTTCATTGTAACTCCAAACATCAGGCCTTTCTGATAACTGAGCAAATCTGCAACATGACAGAAGGGTGCCAATTCTCCTCTCCTCAAGAAAACCAGCGGCTGCCGAGCTCACAACTTTATTAAAATACTTCATTATCCCAAACACTTCATCTGATTTCAGAATCTCACTTGCAAGCACAACACTGACAAACTCTCTCTCCAGCATCACTGGAAAACGTATTTTTTTGACAATCCCCTCTCCAATCATAAATCTCTTTGCATTGCCATTCGCACTTTGTCCTTGCCTCTCACATTCCTTTGTAGCCCAGAGATTAACAGCTTTGAACAACTCTACCTCTCTGATTGTCAGTGTATCTCTCTTGACAACTGCTTCAAGTAAGGATCTCTCAATTGTGGCAAAAGCCTCGGATTTCAAAACTTCTTCAGTTTCTCTATCAATCACTTCCCAGCATTGATCCACAAGATCTTTCTCATCATACTGTTGAGCATGTGACAGAACACAAAACACGTTTCCTGTGTTCACCTTTTCTTCCAGAAACCGAACACATTCATCAGCCAGAGAAGGTAAGATGTATTTCTTTGCCACATACAGCACTTGCATCACATTGTTTTCGTTCAATTCCGCCTTTCCGCCGTACATGTATCGTAGCATTTCCAACACTCCCTCGTACTCGCAATCTGGGAGATCCACAGATCCCGATCTCTCCGCCATTTCCCCACAAAACATGGCGAAAAACACAGGACTACAACTCGACAACACAAACTTGTGGGCAGGAATCGCCATCTTGCTTTTCTTGGTTTCATCTTCGACACTCGAAGATCGAACAACAAGGCTTATATCGCTTAATAGATCGTTGTTAAACATGAAAATGCCTCTTTCCGTGATGCTTGCTTTGATCTTCTGCCAATTTTCGTCCAAAACAGCCATGAATGCTTGTAAAACACTGTAATCACACAAGCTTTTGCTTCGAAGAATGAACGATTGATTCGAAACTGCTACTATTCCTTCCAATGAGCATTTGCGCGCGCAATTACGCGGGAAAATTTGGTCACGCAATCCAATGGTCATATGTACTGGGTGTGTAGTCCAAGTATGATAGGACCTAAAAAGAAAATGCGGACTGTTATGAAAGCGCTGCGCTTCATTTATTCGCCATTTATTTTGGTTAAAAAAACTCCATTTTATGTACTGGAGAGAGACAAGAAAGAAGTATACCCTTGTAATAAATTGGCATATTATGTGAGCCTTTAGAAGCGACTAAAGCTTGTGTGTTACATACCAGTTTCGGATCCGGACCTTTACCTAATGGTGGGGGGGGGGGAGGTCGCTTTAATAGATTTGACTATTAATGTTGAAATTTGCGAAGATAATTCCAGAAAATGAAAAGAAAATGCGCTATTTCCGAAAAATAAGCGGGGGGGGGGGGGGGGGTGGGGGGGGCCTTGGAACCCTCCCCTTGATGTGCCACTGCCACTGCATACCGTACCTGCATTTAATTCTTACTTGAGAAAAAGGAAATTTTTTACCGAGCGATTGTTACAAGCTAACAAATTGCTTAAATTGGTATTGAAGTCATTGACCATAGCATTTCTTCAGAACTTAAGTGATTTGCTTCCTCTGGTTTCAATTTTAGGTCCAACACACCTAATTAACTGCATTCTTACTAGCTATGATGTTATAAACATGTTGGTCTACCATGGTTATAAATGCTCATGAAAAGTCGGACCAGATCAAGTTGCTAATGTTAACAACATGTTCTTCCAACTTTATTATACCATCAAAATTGTAAAACAAAACATCCTTCTGTAAGCAAAACAAGTTTTTGTACCTATTTTGTGTGACTGCATTTATTTATACATTTTAATTTTTATCCTATAGATTTTTGTTTATTTACGACTGGGGTGCTTATACAGAATTCCTCCATTCTGTAACCTAACCTGCCATGAGGCATTCTTTTTTCTTTTTTTGAAAAGTAGTGATAAGTTTGGAGGAGGGTATAATCTTAGGTTATCTGTAACACTGCAGAGAAAATATAAGTGCACCAGACCAAAGAACACAAGGTTGTGTGTTATTAAGATCTGTATCAGTCCTAGCCTGGGCTCAATGCAAGAAAGTGTTCCATAACAAGATCATATGGGTTAGGAGGGGTTTGTTCCTTGTTTGTACATATGACATACTGCAATTTGCACAATTACTTTGTAAAATAAATGGTAGAATTAATTTATGTTTATTAATATATGCTTGTAAAATAATTGTAAATGTAATAATTTATTTACCCACATTACAGAGAAGAACTCAGAAGCTCGTTAAGATGTGTATCTGCATCTAAGATTAAAATTAATTGGAATTTAGAGTGCTGGTTTTTGTGGAGGGAGATAAATCCTTGGAGAAAGGATGAGAACCAACAACAAACTCAACCCACATATGACACACTGTTCCAACCGGGTGTTAACATCTTTCACCCTTACTTCCCGATAGGGTGCAGTGGTAGTTCTGATTTTGGTTTCTGTAATAAATAACATTTTCTGGGAGCGAGTTGCCCAACCCCCAACCTGGGGGACCAGGGTCTGTTCTTTGTCTGGCCTCTACTCTTCGACCAATCCGGCATAGATAGACCTGCCAGGGATCAAAGTCCCCACTGGAACAGCTCTCTGGGTCATTGAGACAAACAAGCTTCACCACCACAGCAGGTGTCAGCCCAAGGTGAAGAACCCACATATGGCACTGAACCAGAATTGAACCCACGCCACATTGGTGGGGAGTGAGTGCTCTCACCATTGCACCACCCCTGCTCCCCCTTATAGCACAGTCATTGGCTATGGTGATTTCATCAGTAGGTGTGCCTGAAGGTATCTCAGTTGTTTGACCATCATCGAACATTAGGCTTCAAAACCCAACCCTCTCACCCTTGAGGGGAAGAGGCGGGGGGGGGGGGGGGGAGCATGGTTGGATAATTGTTTGTTCCTATTCATCTTTGACAAAAACAATTGTTGAGCCCCATCTTTACATGATAGTAATATAATCCAATATAATCCCATTGCCAGTGAAGAAAAAAAGAAATTTACTTTTATTGAACACAACTTGGTCACAACTGAACTGAGACCTTGAAACATGGCTAACACTTTTGCTAGTTTCGAAACAACTTATTCCCTTCATCTAACTTTTATGAATAGCAATGTAACATAAAACTTACCTCACTTATGCCTATAACTATACTAGAAGCCATCAGTTAAACATAAATGATGCAAATAAATTTCTTTTTCACTGTTTCTTTGAGTCACAATAAAAGATATTTAACCCTTTTTTTAGCCCCAACATCCACAAACAAACTCACCCGACTGATCTCTGTACATTTTCTTACAGTTTAAGTTGGGAGAATCTGTTGAAAGATCAGAGCAATTTCCTTTTGGGGATCTCATAGCCAGTTCTACTGATTGAGTATCATGAGGACAAATTTTATGTTAGTTACTGTTGGGACTAAAAGGATTAAACATTTTCAAGGAGAATGGTGAGAAAAAAAACTCATTTTTTTAAGACTCAAGATTAGTCTACCTGCCATCTTTATATGCAAAGAATTAAAATTCCTAACCTAATCAATTTTTCTGAAACAAAAACTCTGCAAATTGTCCACAGTCACTACCCTCCTCACTTGAAAAGCAAAATTTTACACCATGACTTTTAACAGAACTATAGCAGTCAGTCCCAAAAAAGGTATCAGGCCCATCTATTATGGCTGTAATACGATACTTGCAATCTTTCTCTAAATCAACTGGCTCGTCAAGCCAAATATTAAAACCATAGTAACTAAATGATTCTGACTTCACACAAAAAGACGCGCAAGAAAAAGTTCCTGATCTACATGCAAATACTGGGACAAGATTCCTTCCTATTTTAGCAGTTACATTTAACATCGCAACATACTCACAATCTTTATTACCAAACATTCTAATGCCATAAAGTGTTATATCTTTGTCAACACTCAAATCAATGCATTCTCTTTTAAACTTGGCAAATATAACACGTGGACGTTCTGCCAACTTACGAAATCTACAACATGACAGAAGAGCGCCAACCCTTTCCTTGTCTGGAAAATCAACAACTGAGTTCAATGAATTAAAATACTTCATTACGCCAAGCAGTTCTTCAGATGTCAGAACCTCGCTACCAATGACAGCATCAGCAAACTCTTTCTGCTCCATTGTTGGAAAACGTATTCCTTTGACAATATCCTCTCCGAGAATCTTTCTCTTCACATTGCTTGTCACAGTTAGACCTTGTCTCTCACACTCCTTTGTTGCCCAGAGAACAACAGCTTTGAACAACTCTACCTCTCTGATTGTTAATGTATCTCTCTTGACAACTGCTTCAAGTAAGGGCCTCTCGATTGTCGCGAATTCCTCTGATTTCACAACATTTACCGTATCTCTGTCAATCACTTCCCAGCACTGATCCACAAGAAAATTCTCATCATATTGCTGAGCATGTGACAGAACACAAAACACGTTTTTTGCGTTCACGATTTCGCTCAAGAACTCAATGCATTGGTCAACAAGTGACTTCACAATGTATTTCTTTGCCACATACAGCACTTGCATCACATTGCCTTCGCTCAATTCCACACTTTCACTGTACATGTAGCGTAGCATTTCCAACACTCCCTCATACTCGCAGTCTGGCAGGTCAACAGAGTCCGATCTCCCGGCCAATTGCCCACAAAACATGGCGAAAAACACAGGACTACAACTCGACAACACAAACTTATGGGCAGGAATCGCCATCTTGCTTTTCTTTGGCTCACCATCGTCACTCGAGGCTCGAACAACAAGGCTTATATCACTTAATAGATCGTTGTTAAACATGAAAATGCCTCTTTCCCTAATAGTTGCTGCGGTCTTCAGCCACTTCTCATCGAAAAGAGCCATGATTTCTTTTAAAAACACTGCGAAACGAACAAAGACTGATTCGGGAAAGAACTGCTATCCCCGTGAGTACTTGCGCGCGCCAATTTTCGCGGGAAAATTTTGTCACGCAATCCAAAGTAAAATAATAGGTCCGGTTGGGCGTGCATGTGGTCGAGATGTAATTCAATTTGGTTAGCAAGGAGGGCATAAAAACTAGGTAATAGAGTGTCTTGTGACTGCATAACAAAAGGCCTCTCAGACAAGTTGTCCACCATGATATCACAACACAGTGAAATTGCATCTGAGCTTTCTGTTTTTCTGTCTTTTCACGCCCAATTGTCAATACACCATCAAAGCGTACACAGCTGACAAACAACCCGTCCTTTCTCTACAAAAAAAGCTGGTAAAATGTGCTTCATTTTTCCTGAAAATGTTGTGATCAGACGATAACAGCATGCATCATATATTTGTACAGGGTATTTTTTGGTTTCATGTGATTTTGAAGTGTATTCGATTCAGGTTACAGGAAGCTTGACTCTGCAACATGCCATGCGAGGGTAAAAACTTGCTTTTCATGCCCGAAAGGTGCAAAGTGTGGGAGGTGCCATCCGTTTTAAAGTGGAACTTCCTGCTTAAACTTTTAAAGAAAGATATTTTGTTCATTCAGTAAAGACCGGAAATCGGTAAAGAGTCAATTTAAAGAATTGTACTTTTTGTTTGCTGTAATAACAATTATTAAAGTGAAATCAGTGATCTTAGTAATCAAGTGATCAGGTGTGCTTATATTCATAGGTCAGTTAATAATCAATGTTCAAATCAAACTAAGGAATCGAAAGTTTAAAGTCAATAATAAAAGTAGGCGAGTCACAATTTAACACTATCTGCCTTTACATTATTTAAAAGGCTTTGCACGAGTAATTTAATTTAAACTTCAGCCCCATAACATATAGAGGAGCCGAGAGCCCCGCCCTCCACCCCCCACCAAAAAAATTGGCTAACACAAAAAAATTCACAAGTAGAACAATAATGTTAGGATACTGTTGTATTCTTTCAGTTAGCGTAATTAGTGTTGTCGCAGTGCTATCTTTATAACGTTTTCATCAAGAGTCTTGCATAATTTCCCCTTCAACTCTTACAAAGTTTGACATGATTGACCTGGTAGCTGCAGCCAAACAGTTTGTTGGAAAACACGACAACAGAAAGCAGTTGTTTGGGACATTTGCCACAAATGATTTGCCCCAAAAGCTGTCTCAGTTTGGTCTCGCATGCAACTTAAACATCTGAATGAAATGAAATAGTTGGATAGGTACGTGGGAGGCGCGGTGGCCTAATGGTTAGTGCGCTGGACTCCGGATCGAACGGTCCGGGTTCGAGCCCTGGCCGGGGCACTGCGTTGTGTTCTTGGGCAAGACACTTTACTCCCATAGTGCTTCTCTCCACTAAGGTGTATAAATGGGTACCGGCGAATTTACTGCTGGGGGTAACCGTGTGATGGACTAGCATCCCATCCAGGGGGGAGTTGAAATACTCCTAGTCGCTTCATGCTACGGAAACCGGGATATGCTCCGGCCTGATGGGCCACTAGGCTCGTCAACGTATGCAGACTTTACCATGTAATAGGTAAGTAGTATATTTGTCACACAACACTGACAACAACACTGTCAATTTGTATAATAAACCTGTTTAATAAGGAGAGTACAAAGTTCCAGTAACATGTCTAATCAATGATTTTGTCAGTTAAAAATTGCTGGAAAATGCTCTCAGAAGGCTAGAAATGCTGTTTTAGAGAACCGGATTTGAAAATCTTCTAAGGGGGGGGGGGGGGGGGGGGGCACGCGCCCGGACCCCCTTGAAGCTCGTCCCTCCAGTGCTTGTGATGTGCCCCCCCCCCCTCTCCCAATACAGTTAACCCTGCTACGGCATTGAACTTACCCCATCAATACAACCATGCTTAAATGACCACATTTTTATTGCACATTGATATGTCATGTTATAAAGGTCCCACTCTACCAAGGGTTGAGGGTCCATGTTTCATTAAAAAATATAAAATCCATTGCTACCTCGCTTAACAAAGAAGACTCTCTCAACAATCTGAACTGAATTAGGGTATTGATATTTGGGTCAGGTCTGAAATAGGGTAGGGAAAGTTGCACATTTTGGTCTGAAATAGGGTAAGGGTTTCTTGAAGTGTGCCACACACCCCACCCAAATTCTTGAAGAGTATCCCTCCCCCTTCGGGGAGGAGGGACATAATGCTCACTGGAAGTTGCACCAGGCCAATGCTGTGAATTTGTTGCAAGCTATTAACTCTAATTTATTATGTTTTTTCATGTTTTCTCGACTGTATTATGAAGTCAAAACTGTAACACAACACTCTCTCCTGTCAACAAGTTTTTGTACCTATTTTGTCTGCCTGTATTTATTTAGACATTGTTATCTTTGAGAATTTTGTGGATTTAGGGGTGGGGTGCTAATATAGGATTCCCCCATTCTGTAACCTAACCTGCAATCAGGCATTGTTTAAAGGAGTGATAAGTTGGGCGGAAGGGCATGATCTCAGGTTATCTATAACCCTGCATGGAAAATATAAGTGCACCAGACCAAAGAACACAAGACTGTGTGTTAAAGATCTGTATCAGTCCTAGCCTTGGTTCAAGAAAATGTTTCACAAGGAGATCATGTGGGCTAGGTCCTCATTTGTACATATGAGACAGTAATTCGCACAATTTCTTTGTAAAACAAATGGTAGAATTAATTTATGTTAATTAATGCATGCTCACTGCACAGTCATTGGTCATTCAGGTTTGTGATGTCATCAGTACACATGCTTGGAGGTTTCTCAGTTGTTTCAGCATTGACTTTGTCGACCGTTAGACTTTGACACTCAACCCTCCCACCCTTGAGTGGAAGGTGGGGGGGGGGGGGCACTCCCTAGATAACAATTTGTTTGTTTCATATTTATCTTAGACAAAAAAATGTCGAGCCCCATCTTTGTGTAATAGTAAAATATTATCCAATACAAAAATGCCATTGTCAGGAATAAAAACTTAAGAAATGTACTTTTATTGGACACAACTTGATCACAACTGAACTGAAACCTTGACATTACATGGGTAACACTTATGCTAGTATTAAAACAACTTAATCCTTTCCATATAAATTTCAGTGTCACTGAAAACTTTCCTCACTTGTAGCTCTTATTGTACATTTAACATAAGCACAAATAAATTTCTTTTGCACTGTTCAGTTATTAAGTCATATTTATAAAAGATATTTAACCCTTTCAGCCCCAACATCCACAAACTAATTCACCTGACTGATCTCTGCAAATATTCTTGCAGTATTAGTTAAAAAAAATTGTTGAAATATCAGAGCAATTTTGCTAATTTGGGGGATCATTTCATTAATTTATTCTTATTGCCAGTTTTCTTGATTGTGTGGTTCCAGAAAATATCCATACTCCCCCCACAGAAGGGATTGGAAATTCCGGGGAGGAGGGGGGGTCTTGAAGAGCCAAAAATTTAAAGCAATGAATGAAGCTAAATTGGAATTTCCAGAGGGGTGGAGGGGGGGGGGGGGGAGGGTCATAGGCCAAATCCCTTCCGTGGGGGAGATATGGATATTTTCTGGAACCACACATTAGTATCATCTGAGAAAATTGATGTTAGCAACTATTGGAACTTAAAAGGGTTGAACTTTTCAAGGAGAATAGCGAGAAAAAAAATGCTTTTAAGCCTCAAGAGAAGTTCACCTGCGATCTTTATACAAAGATTTATTCCTAACCTAAGGAATTTGAGCTAATTAACTTTGTTGAAACAAAAACTCTGCAAATTGTCCACAGTCATCAGGCTTTTAGCCAGGTGGCCGTCCAGCCGTCCAAAGGACGGCCACTTTAAAGAAATAGGTGATTTTCGACGCCTGTTTTGGGCGGCAATTTACGAACTTCTGTGCTTAATGTAACAAAACAGTGTGTATAAATTAAAAAAAAACTTGCATTCCTTTTTGTTCTCGAGTTGTTTTAGTCTTGCTGGCATGTTTTTCTTCTCTATTTACACTTTTTTAGCGAGTTTCCTTACTGTTTTGTTCGTTCGCATGAATCAAAGTTGAGCAAAGCGATTTCACAAGCAAAGCCGCTGTTCAATAATATTGACTCCCTAGTATACCAGAATGCAGTTCGACCAACAAAGCCACGCATATCTGTTTCGTGTAAGTTTGTGGCTTGACAACTTCAATTTCAATCACTGTTCATAACAACTGGAGTTTCTGTCCCAAATATAATTCAATGTTAAACAAGGTAAGTTGAGGAAAGGATAGTTTTGTAAAATTATCAAGGAAAACAGCGGTTTAATAGCTTAATTGAAAGACGTTTACAGCTGCTCAGAATCACGGAAATCACGTCTAAGATGCTTTAATTTTTCAAAATTTTCTGGGGGGGCATGCCCCCAGACCCCCTAGAAACATGACGCCTGCGGCGCCATGTTAATTGGGCCTTCGGCCCACTAAGAATTTGGACTCCCATTTTCAAAATCCTGGCTAAAAGCCTGACAGTCACAACCATCATTATTTGAAAAGCAAAATTTTACACCATGACTTTTAACAGAACTATAACATTCGGTTTAACTTTTCAAGGAGATTGTCGAAAAAAAAAAATGCTTTTAAGACTCAAGAGAAGTTCACCTGCGATCTTTATACAGAGATTTATTCCTAACCTACAGAATTTGAACTAATTAACTTTGTTGAAACAAAAACTCTGCAAATTGTCCACAGTCACTACCATCATTATTTGAAAAGCAAAATTTTACACCATGACTTTTAACAGAATTATAACATTCGGTTCCATATGAGAAACTAAGACCATCTATTATGGCTGTAATACGATAGCCACCACCTTTCTTTAATGCAACAGGACGATCAAACAGAATATTAAAACCATAGTAATTAAATGATTCCAACTTCACACGAAAAGACACGCATGCAAAAGTACCTGATCTTGATGCAATTACTGGGGAAAAACTTCTTTGTCTATCAGTTATATTTACCATCGCAACATACTCCCTATTTTCACTGCCAAACGTTCTTATTCCATAAAGTTTTATATCTTTGTCAACAGTCACGTCAATGAATTCCTTTTTAAACTTGCCATTTATTAACCTAGTACCTTCTGCCAACCCCCGAAATCTACAACATGACAGAAGAGCGCCAACCCTTTCCCCTTCTGGAAAACCTACTACCGTCGTTACTGAATTAAAATATTTCATTATGCCGATCACTTCTTCTGATCGTAGTATCTCACTACCAATGACAGCATTAGCAAACTCTTTCTGCTCCATTGTTGGAAAACGTATTCCTTTGACAATATCTTCTCCAAGAACCTCTCTTTTCAGATTGCCAGTCACCATTAGTCCTTGCCTCTCACACTCCTTTGTAGCCCAGTGATCAACAGCTTTGAACAGTTCTTCCTCTCTGATTGTCAACGAATCCCTCTTGATAATATCTTCAAGTAAGGATCTCTCGATCGTCGCGAATCCCTCTGATTTCACAACACTTTCTGTTTCGATGTCAATCACTTCCCGGCATTGATCCACTAAATCTTTCTCATCATGTTGCTGACCATATGACAGAATGCAAAACACGTTTTCTGGGTTCACGATTTCTCCTAAGTAGCCAATGCATTCGTCAACAAGTGAGTTTATGATGTATTTCTTTGCAACATACAGCACTTGCATCACATTGCATCACATCAATTCCGCCTTCCCGCTGTACATGTATCGTAGCATTTCCAACACTCCCTCGTACTCGCAGTCTTGCAGGACAATAGAGTCCGATGTCTCGGCCAGTTCTCCACAAAACATGGCGAAAAACACAGGACTACAACTCGACAGCACAAACCACAGGCTTACCAGACTGTTTGTGAGGTCACAGCACGCCCCATATAAATATTCAAATTTTCTCGCTAATCGCTATTGTAAATATTTAAGCTTCCTAAAATCGGCTTTTACTGCTGTCTATTTGCAATAAAATGAATTAGAAACATTTTCGCAATGTTTAAGTTTGTTTTTACGCAGTTTTTTTGACGATTTGAAGCGTGCGGGAGCAGTTCTATGAGTTTAAGTTTTGACTCGTGTATAGAATACTAATATTTACACAAGGCGTGCAACTTCCACATCCAAGAATCGGGTACCGCCTCTGGAATGTAGCCCAAAAAATATCTTTCCCCTACTCGCTTTAGTAAGAGCTCCCGGTCCTCGATAGAACAGTCTTTGAACTATAATCTGGCCAAATTTGAGTCCAATCAGTTCGCGAATAGTTCTTTTAAACCTTGCTGGAATATCAAATTAGGTTGTAAATTTGCCGATTTACCATGATATGTACCAGTTGTCGGGACAATTTATGCAATTTTCGCTAAAATTGGTCAAAATTACCGCCTATGCCCGCCCTAGAAAGCAGAACGTGCCCCACTACAAAACCTCCTCTGGGACACCCCAAAGAAACACTTCGGAAATGTCGACAGCAAAGCCGAAGACAACCGGGCCTGGGAAATTAATTTATTTAAATAATCAGTGAATTTCCTGAATATGGAAATAAGCGCTCAGGAAATTCACTGAATATGTGCTGTGACCTCACAAACACAGTCTGGTAAGCCTGTGCACAAACTTGTGGGCACATGGCGTTAAATGCAGGAATGGCTCCGGACACTTAGATTTTTTTTATTAAAGTGAAAAAAGAAAATATTCAATATAAAGTGCGCCGAGGTAGAATCGAACCCAGGTTATCCCAATAATGAGCGTGTCTCATGACCACTATGCCACCAGGCAGCTGGCTCCAGGAACCGATAATTTTAAGAATATAACATGCTACCCTTACAAATATGAAGAGCTAACCGTAAACAGGCTAACCGAAGTGCATAGTACGCTCGAAATGCATAGTAGGCTAACCGGAGTGAAAAGTAGGCTAACCGGAGTGAAAAGTAGGCTAACCGGAATGCATAGTAGGCTAACCGGAATGCTATTTTTTGCTATAACTTTACTCGTTCCCAGTGCACTCGCAGGTCAGAGCCATTCCTGTTATTAACGCCTACACTTGTGGGCAGGAATCGCCATCTTGCTTTTCTTCGGCTCACCTTCGTCACTCGAGGCTCGAACAACAAGGGTTACATCGCTTAGTAGATCGTTCTTAAACATGAAAATGCCTCTTTCCGTGATACTCGCTTTGGTCTCCAGCCACTTATCATCGAAAACAGCCATAATTTCTTTTAAAACAGCGTTGCGGAAAATACTAGCACGCGAAACGAACAAAGGATTCATTCAGGAAGGAACTGCTATCCCAATAAGCATTTGTGCGCGCCAATTTACGCGGGAAAATTTTGTCACGCAATCCAAAATATAATAAAAAGCTCGAATAGGCCCGGTTTGCGTGCATGTGGTCGAGACCATGTCACAATTTTCGACACCAGGCAACGCTGTTAGAAATTACAGTGTTTGTATTGGAATCCGACAGCAAATAGTTTTTCAAAACTTGAATTCTGTACAACTTACTAGTCAAACAAAATTCACAAATTAAATAGAAAGTCATACAGGGTCATACAGTGGAACCCCTATTATCCTATAAGCCGCCACCCCATGTTAAGGGGCCAGTTACTGTAGTCCCGAAACTACTGTCAGTAAAATACTGTCAATAAAACCTCTTTTAAACGGCCACCTCTATAAAACGACCGCAGCCACCTTTTTGTCATCACTTTGAGCATTTTTCTGTTGTTTTTACCCTATTTAGCGGCCAGCAAGGATATATTATAAATATACGGACCTATACGTTGTTTGGTTTTGTTTCCAACAAGCTCGGACAGAGCGGAGTAAAAAAAAGTGACGGCTGATAAAATCTATCAAACACAAGTTTATTGTCGTGTTGTGATTCCGTTATATCCTTTTCACATTATCTTGTATTGAAAACACGTGACCTTTTAAAAAATGCTGAAAAGGCCTTATGCTAATTTCTGACGAGTCCCTATAAAGTTCTATAAAGCGGCCAACCTCTATTTAGCGGCCAGTTGCTACTTCCCCAAAGGTTGCCTATGGTAGGCGAGTCGAAAATAGCCAAAGAATTTACATGGGGAAAAGTTGGCTCACCCCCCTCCTCCTCCCCTCTCCAGCGTCATCCTCCTTCCTATCTTCAAAGCAAGTGGACTCTCAACCCATGGTCACCCTGTCCCCAACCCAACTTTCTGAACTTTGTGATTTTTGCATAAATAGTTCACTTATATTTATCAGGAGAAATAGAAAAGCTTTCTTGCCTGGAGTGGTTGGTCTGGTTGGTAAACCTCCAACAACAGTGACAACTGTTCTTCAAACAAAAAAATCTTTTCATAAAAAATGGTCCTTTATTTTTTTACATTTCCAGTTTCCAAGAATTCATTGACATTTTCATAAACTCATCACAGGGAATCAGTTCTTCAAAAATCCAGACAAGAAAGATGATCTGCTGTCTTTTTAACTTGCAAACAGGCTCAAATGAATATTTATATGACAGGAACATATTATCAAAAGTAATAATAACAATACTACAGTGTAATCAGTGGACTATTTATTTGTCAACTTTCCAAGGAAAGATAATATAATAACAGATTATAAATTATTAAAACTGGAGGTAACAGACAATAGTTTTTTGTTTTATTATTATTCATTTGGAATTTGAATCAAAATAAGTGAAATGGTTTAGCTGATGAAGATGAAATGTTCATTCGCCATGAGTGTGTGACAAAGAAAAAAATCTGAGTCCCTGATGGGAATCGAACCCACGACCTCCTAGATACAGGATGGTAGTTCTAACCACTGAGCTATAAGACTCTTCATGAGCTTGGCCATGTACTAGGTTCATATTTGAAATGCGTGCTGCATACTGCGAGGTAACCTGAAATCATGCCCTCCCTCCATACGAATACTAGGGAAAAAATGCCTGATCCAGGTTAACTGCTAGGATCAGCAAAAGTTGAAAGCATCATCTGTGTAATAAATAATAAAGATGGTAAACTGTAAAGCTAATTGGTAACTAAATGATGACGATGAAATGTTCATTTGTCATGAGCATGGGACAAAGAAAAAATCTGAGTTCCCGATAGCAATCAAACCCACAGCCTCTCAGGTACTGGCTGGGTGCTCTAACCACTGAGCTACGAGATCGAGACTCTTTGTGAGCTAGGCCATTTACTGTTTCAGTTACAATGCACCTATCAATGTTAAGCCTGGGGGGCATGAAATGTTTAAATATCATTGCATATTTATTATGAGCTTGATCTCTTGCTTTGTGATCCTTTGTTTTTTGTTGTCAGTGATCAGTAATCTATCCTTTGTTTCAAGTTCTCAATCAGTTCAACACATGAAATACAACAGAAATCAGCCTGTTGTTTCAGCATTGGTTTCCACAACTCCTTTGTGCATTAAGATTTTGACGACCTAAACATACACCTTATTCCAAAATGTCGGAACATACATTATTCTATTGTCTTAATGTTAATTGGCCCTCATGGCCTCAATCACATCTGCTGAATTCAAAAGAATCTTTGGCTTAAAACAAGGCAATGTGGGCCAATTAGCATATAGGCAAAATAATAATGTATTTTCTGCCATTTTGGAAGAGTGTATGCCGCAGGGTGAAAACCATTTTTTGTTTTGTTTGACCAACTGGTTGTCCCCAGGGAGTGGAACTTTGAACTACTTTTTGAGAAATGGTCAAACTCCCCAATTCTTGCCCACCCCCAACCCCCTACCTCAGGCTTAATAACATTTATAGGTGCGTAAGGTGATCACATGAACGGCAAACTTCAAACTTTAACAACATATTTGCAATACACAACTGTCAAAGAGCTCCTAAATCAATGGAGCCTGAATAAAAATTCTGCAAATTGCCCACGATTAACATCAGTGTCATTAAGCTTAACATTCTCAGGAGCATTTATTCCATCGGAAGTAAAGGAGGAAAATGTCACACCATGGCATTGAACAGAAGAAGAACAATCAATCCCATACGATGAATCAGGACCATCAATTATAGCTATCACACGATACTTCTGGTCTTTTTTTAACACAACTGGAGCATCAAACAGAATATCAAAGCCATGATAACAGACTGATTGAGACTGAACACGCACAGAAGAAAACTTTCCTGATTTTACTGCAACCACATTATCATAACGAGTGTCTATTATTCTTAAAATTGAAACATATTCACCATTTTTACTACCAAACATTCGTATTCCATGAAGTTTTAAGTCTTTGTCTATTTTAAAATCAATGCAATCATCACTGATGTATTTCCAACAACGAGATGTTTGTAATGCACCAAATCTTCGACATGTTAGGTTACTTCCAGTCCTTTTGTTTTCTGAAAAGCCAACTGGCGAGGCTAATACCGAATTAAAATACTTCATTATGTCATACACTTCCTCTGGTGCCAGTATCTTACTATTAAGGACAGCGCTAGCAAATTCTTTCTCCTGCATCACTGGAAAACGTATTCCTTTGACAATATCTTCCCCGAGAACCTTTCTTTTCCCATTGCCATCCAGGGTTAGTCCTTGCCTCTCACATTCCTTTGTAGCCCAGAGATCAACAGCTTTGAACAAATCTACTTCTCTGATCGTCAATGAATCTCTCTTGACAACTGCTTCAAGTAAGGATCTCTCAATTTTAGGGAACTCCTCTGATTTCACAATTTGTTCTGTCGCTTTGTCAATCATTTCCCAGCATTGCTCGACGAGGATTTTCTCCTCATATTGCTGAGCATGTGACAGAACCCAAAACACATTTCCAGTGTTCAAGTTTTCTTGAAGAAATTTAATGCATTCATCAGCGAGAGAAGGTAAGATGTATTTCTTTGCCACATATAGCACTTGCATCACGTTGTTTTCGTTTAATTCCACCATCCCGCTGTACATGTATCGTAGCATTTCCAACACTCCTTCGTACTCGCAGTCTGGCAAGTTAACAGAGTCTGATCTCTCGGCCAGTTCTCCACAAAACATGGCGAAAAACACAGTACTGCAAATCGACAACACAAACTTGTGAGCAGGAAATGTCGCCATCTTGCTTTCCTTGGGCTCACCTTCGTGAACAACAAGGCTTACATCGCTTAGTAGGTCCCTGTTAAACATGAAAATGCCTCTTTCCGTGATACTTGCTTTGGCCTCCTGCCACTTTTCGTCAAAAACAGCCATGAATGCTCTAAAACACTGCAGTTAGACGAGCTCTTACTAAAGAAGAACAGCGAACGATTGACTCGGAAATGCTAATGAGTACTTGCGCGCGCCAATTGCGCGGGAAAATTCTGTCACGCAATCCAAAATAATAGGTCCGTTACGTTCTGCGTACATGTGAACGAGGAATACGGGAGGTTTGTTTCATAGTATACCGTATTGGTAAAATAGTTAAAATACTGACTGCATTAACAGTTATTCTCATAGAATTGGCACAACTGATTGTTATTAATTTTCCATAGCAATAGTTTCCAGTGACACTGAAGAAAACACTGTATAGCAAACCGGAAAGGAAAACAATTAGCCATGTTCTAAACGAGCAGGGACTGGGTACGAACCTATTTTCTTTTCGGTACAAACATTCAATATCGATTGAATTGAAAAATGGGGCACGTCATCTGAAAGAGCATCCAAAAATTAGTAAATTCACCAAATTTGATGGTTATTGGTTTAAACCCAAAGGCATGGTACACTTAGTAAGGATTGGAGGGACAGGCGTCCTCCAATCCATACTGAGCTCTCTTATTTTAAAAGTGTACCATGCCTTTGCGTTTAAACCAATAACCATCAAATTTGGCAAATTTACTAATTTTTGGATGCTCGTTCAGATGACGTGCCCCATTTTCAATTCAACCGATATTGAATGTTCGTACTAAGAAAAAATATGTTCGTACCCAGTCCCCTACTCGTTTAGAACATGGCCAATTTGACATGCTCCTATGCAACAAAACAGAGCTATACAATAGTACATGGCACCATCTATTTGCATTACAGTTGAAGCACATCATCAATGCTCCAAATGGATCTTTGGAAGGAAAACTGACCCTTTAGAAGTTATGTTGTCAACTGAGCAGGTTATAGTATTAAATTTCGCATGGTTAATTTTTGCAAAAACTTTCTTTCAAGGGCCATTAATTAAATCCTGCAGAAATAAGTTTCAATAAGGTAATGCACACAGTGCTTAATGGGAGCTTTACAGAAGTAACCTAGGCCTGTATGTTAAAAGCAGTACTTGCATTTAGTTCTAAGTATATATTTTTACGGAGGCGGGGGGATTGAAACAGGTAATTACATTGTTTCAGAACTCCAGCTGTCGTCGGGTCAGCAATTAGCTGCCAATTATGGCCAGTAACTCAACAGCTTTTATGTATCTCTGAAAAAATAAATGATAGTGAAAAAAGGCTGATTTATTGTATTCTGCAGAACAGCCATATTTTTTGCAAAAAATTATGATCAATGATTGACCAATTTGCCAATGTGAATGCCAATTCTTAATTAATTAATTTGTGATGTCATTACTACATGTGATTGAAGGATACTCAGTTGCTTGGCCATCATTTACCATAAGCCTTTGATACCCAACCATCCCACCCTTAATGAGCGGTTGAGGAGATGGGGGGGGGGGGGCACTCTTAAGATAAATGTTTCATCTTTGACAACATTTGTTGAAAACCATCTTTGCATGGTAGTAATATTACCCACTAAAATGTCTAAAATAACTACCATTGTCAGAAGAAAAGAAATTACTTTTATTGCACACAACTAAACTGGGACCTTGGAAATACTACCGTACAGATACAATTTAATCCCTTTCGCAGAGTGATTTTACTCAACCCGTGAAATAGAAACGAAACTTTCAGATTGTATTACACACTGACTCCATTGTTTTCTTTTGTTTAGTTTTGACTATTAGAGTGGTTTTACTTAACCTGTGAAACAACATGTAACAATTAGTGCGTAATAGTCAAAACTAAACAAAAGAAAACAATGGAATTAGTGTGTAATACTATCTAAAAGTTTAGTTACTATTTCACAGGTTAAGTAAAACCACTCTGTTGCACTGAGTGCTTCATTTTGTTTCATGTGTTAAATAACATCACTCTAACTTTCATGAACTGTACCTGGACAAAAACTTGTTTAGACACAAGAGAAGTTCACCTGCCATCTTTATATACAAAAAGTAATTCCTAACCTTGGGAATTTGAACTACTCAATTTGAAACAGAAACTCAGGAAACTGTACACAGTCACAACCATCATCATTGAAAAAGCTAAATTTTACACCATGACTTTCAACAGAATTATAGCAGTCAGTTCCAAATGAGGTATCAGGACCATCTATTATGGCTGTAATACGATACTTGCAATCTTTTTTCAAATCAACTGGACACTCAAACATAATATTAAAACCATAGTAATTAAATTTTTCTGACTTTACACGAAAAGATGTACAAGGAAAAATTCCCGATCTTGAGGTACTGGTACTCGCTTGTTTGCCAGTTACATTTAACATTGCAATATACTCGCTATCTTCATTACCAAACATTCTAACTCCATAAAGTGTTATATCTCTATTAACACTCAGATCAATACATTCTCTTTTTAAGTTGCCGTATATAACACAAGTACGTCCTGCTAACCCACGGAACCTACAACAGGACAGAAGAGCACCAACCCTATCCTTGTTTGAAAAACCTACAACTGAGTTTACTGAATTAAAATATTTTATTACGTCAAGAAGTTCTTCTGATGTCAGTATCTCGCTACCAATGACAGCATTTGCAAACTCTTTCTCCTCCATTGTTGGAAAACGTATTTCTTTGACAATATCTTCACCAAGAATCTTTCTTTTCACATTGCCTGTCACGGTCAGTCCTTGCCTTTCACACTCCTTTGTTGCCCAGACATCAACAGCTTTAAACAATATTTCCTCTCTGATTGTCAATGTATCTCTCCTGACAACTGCTTCAAGTAAGGATCTCTCAATTGTCGCAAATCCCTCTGATTTCACAACATTTTCTGTATCTCTGTCAATCACTTCCCAGCATTTATCCACAAGATCTTTCTCATCATATTGCTGAGAAAAGGACAGAATAGAAAACACATTTTCTGCGTTCACGCTCTCTTCCAAGAAATTCATGCATTCCTCAACAAGTGACTTCACCATGTATTTCTTTGCCACATACAGCACTTGCATCACATTGCTTTCGCTTATAAATTTTGACTGTTCACTGTACATGTATCGTAGCATTTCCAACACTCCCTCGTACTCGCAGTCTGGCAAATCAACAGAGTCTGATTTTTCGGCCATTTCTCCGCAAAACATGGCGAAAAACACAGGACTACAACTCGACAATACAAACTTGTGAGCAGGAATCGCCATCTTGCTTTTCTTGGGCTCACCTTCGTCACTCGAGGCTCTAACAACAAGGCTTACATCGCTTAGTAGCTCGTTGTTAAACATGAAAATGCCTCTTTCCGTGATACTTGCCACTGTCTTCAGCCACTTCTCATCAAAAACAGCCATGATTTCTTGCGGCAAAACACTGTTACGAAGAATACTCCCAGCCGGCAAACGAACAATATATATTCAGAAAAGACCTGCTATCCATGAGAACACGCGCGCGCCAATTTACGCGGGAAATTTTGTTACGCAATCCAAAATAGTTTATATAATAGGTCCGCAATGCGTGCATGTGGTGGATTTCCCCTGCATGTGCACCATTCAGGCCCAGACATTTTATAGCAAGGAGAGAAAACAAGCTAGGAAATACAATGACTTGTGGAAATTCAATGTATACTGTGCAGCATATAATTTAGTCAACTGTAGGATCGCACCACAGTGAAATACTAATTCCTCCTGTGCCAGGCTGCATTTTATGTAAGTTACGCCAAAGATCTTTGACGTGAATATCAAAATTTAAGTGCGCGGCGTGCCGGCGTACGATCATAGTCGGCGTGTTTGAACTGCCGCTCAGATAAATTATTTTAGGTTAAGAAATTTTGTGCATTCAGTTAAGGAGGAGTTCTTCCTGAAGGCCGTTTTTCCGCCGCATAACTTGGGTTTAATGCGAATATCGCGTTTCAAGCAATCCAAAAACTGCTCACTCATCCCATGAATCTATTTTTTGCGGTTTCTTGTAAATTTTTGGGTGATTTGGGGGGATATTAGCCCATAATTCTGACGTAAAATAACCCAAAGCAGTATTTGCCTACTTTGTGATGAGCATCCGTCATGCTTATGTACTCTAGCCTTGAAGTAATCATACATCTTAATGGATTAGTGAAATTTTAAGGCTTAAAAATGTGTAGTTTCGTAAATTATCCATACCTCCCCAACAGAAGGGATTTTTCTTAAGATCCCCCCACCCCCCTGGAAATTCATACATTTCCTTAATGTTTTTGACTGGGGCAATGGGTTACTCAGTTGTTACTTGGTTGTGTCTACATTCATATATCAATAAATTATCAGTCAAATAATAATCAATGTGCAAATCAAATTAAGGAATAAAATTCCTGTGTCAGTTATAATTTAACTGTGACTGCCCTTTCATTATTTGAAAGGGCTACAAGCACAGGTAGTGCAATTTAAACTTTATCATAACAATAAATACTCTACCTTCTGCCTCGTCCCCAGGCGCCGGTAAGTTTTCAGTTGACGCGGTAAGGAGGGAAAACAGGGGGCGCGGGGGTAGATGGTTAGGGAGCGAGCCGCGGAGTGCGTCCCCCTTCTCGTTCGCAACAGTCCCACAAGCCAAGCGATCCGTGAATTATCAATCCCATAATGCAAAGTGCACTGCGCGCGATCAGGGAGCGACGCCTGGGGACGAGGCAGCTCTACTTTTGAGTCCATCCTGGTCCCTCTCCTGCTTTCATGAATTAGGGCAAGGCTCACCTTCACTTTGACCCTACCCCATCCCCTTCTACTGATGAGAATGTGTGACAAGACTGGTTTCAACCAATATCTGGCTTGCTGTCACACAATGCTGTCACATTGACCTTGGCCTGCCACCTAGTTATGGCAGTGAGGCTTGTATCTCTCACTGATAATGAGAGCTATGCTAAGAGGGACCTTGCTCCCTGGCAGTACTATTAAACTTGGCTGGATTGGTCGAAGGGTAGAGACCTTACAATGAGACATTCCTTAGTGTTCTCAGTCTGCAGGCTAGGCAATGGGCTTATTATCCTGTTAACAAGATAATTAATTTCCAAATCCTTGACAGTGACCCAATAAGGGCCTGTTTATGAACAGGGAGGCATGCTGGCCTAATGGTTAGTGCGCTGGACACTGGATCGGGCCGTCCGGGTTCGAGCCCTGGCCGGAGCACTGCGTTATGTTCTTGGGCAAGACACTTTACTCTCATAGTGCCTCTCTCCACCCAGGTGTATGGCTGGGTACCAGCAAACTTACTGATGGGGGGAGTAGAAATGATAGTCGCTTCATGCACGGAAACCGGGATAAGCTCCAGCCTGAAGGGCCTCTACTGACTAGGATGGAATACCGACTTTATGTTATATGAGGAAACATTCTCCCTGGTAGCCATCTTTTACTGATGTAAGAAAGCAACAAAAGAAGAGCTGTCCCTCTGTGGTATGCTTCAAATTGCAAGGGGTGAAAATTTTATATTTTGTATATTGTATAAAGTATTGTAAGTAGCACAACCGCTTTGTAAATAATCGTTTGTATATGGGGTATTGTAATTAACGTAAGTATTTATATAATAATGTAATTAACATAAGTATTTATATATTGTAATAACTTTTGTAAGTTGTTAAGTATGAGTAAAGTAGTATCACGTAGTGTAAAAAATAATAATTAAGGTTCAATTAAAAAAAAAAGAATTGATCATGGTAGCATTTTAACAATGATGTAACAGAGAATAATTAAAACTGGAGTTATCAGACAAAAAGTCATTTTTATTTTTATTAATATTCATTTGGAATTTGAATTAAATCAGTGACATCCTTTTTCAACTGATATGCTTCAGCTCTTTCCAATGTATGATAAATTACAAACAGTGAACTTCAAACACTAACATAAGTTTTCAACATGCAACTGTCACTCAACTTCTAAATCAGTAAATAGCCTGAACAAAAATTCCGCAAACTGCCCACCATTTACATCAGTGTCGTTAGGCTGATAATTCTGAAGAGAATTATTCCTTTCAACAGTAAAAAAAGAAAACGTCACGCCATGGCAAACAATGGAAGAAGAGCACTCAATCCCATATGATGAATCTGGTCCATCCATAACAGCAATCACACGATACTTGTGGTCACTGCTTAAAAAAACTGGATCGTCGAACAAAATATCAAAGCCATAATAACAGATTGATTGTGACTGCACACGTACAGAAGAAAACTTTCCTGATTTTGCTGCAACCACATAGCCATCGTTAGTGTCTATTATTCTTAAAATTGTAAAATAGTCACCATTTTCACTTCCAAACATTCGTATTCCATGAAGTTTTATGTCTTTGTCTATTTTTAAATCAATGCAATCATCACTGACATAATGCCAATCACAACATGTTTCACCAAATCTTCGACATGTTAGGTTACTTCCAGCCCTTTCCTTTCCTGGAAAACCAACTGGCAAGCTTGCTACGGAATTAAAATGCTTCATCATTTCATAGACTTCCTCTGGTGTCAGTATTTTACTACTAAGGACAATACTAACGAATTCTTTCTCTTGCATCACTGGAAAACGAATTCCTTTCAAGATATTTTCTCCAATAATTTTTCTTTTCATGTTGCCATCTGGAGTCAGTCCTTGTCTTTCACATTCCTTTGTAGCCCAGAGATCAACAGCTTTGAACAAATCTACTTCTGTGATGTTCAATGAATCTCTCATGACAACTGCTTCAAGCAAAGATCTCTCAATTTTGGGGAATTCCTCTGATTTCACAACTTCCTCTGTCGCTTTGTCAATCATTTCCCAGCATTGCTCGACAAGGATTTTCTCATCATATTGCTGAGCATGTGACAGAACACAAAACACATTTCCAGTGTTCAAGTTTTCTTGAAGAAATTTAATGCATTCATCAGCGAGAGAAGGTAAGATGTATTTCTTTGCCACGTACAGCACTTGCATCACCTTGTTTTCGTTCAATTCCACCTTCCCGCTGTACATGTATCGTAGCATTTCCAACACTCCCTCGTACTCGCAGTCTGGCAGATCAACAGAGTCTGATTTTTCGGCCATTTCTCCGCAAAACATGGCGAAAAACACAGGACTACAACTCGACAATACAAACTTGTGAGCAGGAATCGCCATCTTGCTTTTCTTGGGCATACTTTCGTCACTCGAGGCTCGAACAACAAGGCTAACATCGCTTAGAAGGTCCGTGTTAAACATGAAAATGCCTCTTTCCGTGATGCTTGCTTTGGTCTTCTGCCATTTTTCCTCGAACAGGGCCATGATTTCTTCGATAAAATCGAGCTTTCAACTGCTCTCGACAAAAGTGTACGCGTCGACAAGAACTGCTACAATGCATCCCATCAAGCACTTGCGCGCGCCAATTTCGCGGGAAAATTTTGTCATGCCACTCCAATCCACAAATAGGCCCGCTTTGAGTGCATGCACTATGTGCTGGAGATCGAGAATAGGCTTAGCCACAAGTTTTTCGGCAACTTTTGAGATTTTTGGCAACTTTTGATTTTTTTTTTAGCAATTTTTAAATTGTTTCAGAAGTCACCTATATTCTACTGGTTTATACTACTGTGTGAGTGTGTGGACTCCTGGACTGGCCAATTACCAATGCCAGCTTGGTGTTGCACGGCTGTCCATGAGGTCAGCAGTATCACATGACACGTTTTTCAAGATGGCAGAAAACACTGTCAGTGATTCAGATTTGTTAAAAAAAGAAAATGCAAATACAGCCGCCTGGTTGGTTTCCGTTGCTTCTGATTCACATTCTTGAAAAGAAATTCCGCTTGGTTTTTATGATCACTCAACAGAGCTGCCACTCATAGCCTCCTGCGCAACGTCTTTGGGTTCGTCACGCGTTCCTCCCCCACGAACGTCTGCTCAACCGAGCTACCACTTCCGTTCGCTGGCGGTTAGCCAATCGTAGCTCACCTTCCAATTTCTGCAATGTGGGACTTTGACGCCACGTTTTATTCCTGCGACAACGTGACGGAGCTAAGCGCGTGACGAGCCCAAAGATATCTGCTCAGGAGGTTATGCCAATCACTGATAGCTAATTTGTTTCACCCAACTCTCAAAATGGAAATATCACTGCATAATGCTCTCCGCCTGTGTCCATTGGCTCGGGTGGTTCAGTGAATAGTGTTTCTGGCGAACTCTCTACTACCTCCATAAGCTTACGATGCGTCGATAAAACTTCTCTAGCTTTTGTATGTGTCGGCGTGTCTTTTCCTGGCAGAAAAACCAGTTAGGGCAGCCATTGAGCTGGTACTTGGGCTTCTGTCAGCTTTTCGTTTGCTATTTCCCCTCTCTGACAATGGATTGGGCTTTCTTCTAAAAACAAGCTTGTACGTGCCAGGACTCCTCCTCACTTCCCTCCTTGTTCTTTGCTCGCTTTCCTTTAGAGACTGTCGGCTCCACGTCGATCTGTTCTTTAACTGACGATTTCTTAACGGTGTGAGATTCGGAGACTTGGAAATCTCAACAGGGATGAGCAGCAGGCACGGGACTACTGGGTGGTTGAATTAAACATGGCATTACCAACCATTTTGCCCGTCCTTCAGCTGGCGGAGAAGGCACAGTACCATTACTGTGACGTCACAACTGCTGTTTTGGTCGGTGTTACTATACTCTCTCCCTTGCCGTCTTGTTTGCCGTTCGTTCAAGCACCAGAGCTCTGAGATCAGAATACACCTTGGAAGTGTGGGACGACTGTAACATAACCTATCTGCTGTGCGCTTTGCCTGTTTTACAATTTAACCTACGTCTGAGCTCGTTTGGAGAAGCGTTATACTGTTCCGTTATAGCCCACGATTGCTGCGCGGAACTTATCAGCTTTGGAATAGTGTCTATACAATATTTTCTCCTCTTTCTGAGGTAACTGCATAAACGGGAAGGATCTACAAAACGAGAATGGCTGGCTACAGCCTCGTGTAATGTTTCCGCGTGATGGGAACGATCAAAACTTTTAGTTTGGCTTTCGTTTTGTTCTTTGCTGACATTGGAGGAAGAACGTCTAAGGTCTTGTAGTGTTGTTGCGTGTTTCTCTCCGCTGACTCGAGGACGGAATGTTAAATGAAAGTAGCGAAAGTTTATAGCTAAGATAACACTCAGTGATATGAAAATACAGTCCTTCATTTAATAAAACGCACTAGATAACTGAGATAGATAGATAACTTTATTTTACATGGATCGAACACTTAGCTAAGAAGCTAGTTTGCAGGTTCTCCATGAAAACACATAAACTAATTCTAAAAATTCTTAAAAAAATACTAAAAATTCAACTATTTACAAGAATCTATTACAATAATATTTAAAATTATTACAATAATATTTAAAATATTTAAGATCACGCCTTGAGTCACTTTACCTTTCTGTCCAGTTGGCGTTACAATTGTTTCTTGTTCGCTACGAAAAAAATCTGAAATTCTGAAAAAATTCTGTCTGCTGAAAAATTCTTCAGATTTCTTGAACCTGACTTGGAATATCTTATGTGTGGATTGTTTACAAACGTTACTCCTTCTCCTTCTTTGAGGTGAGCTATAAGATGATAAATGCGGACTCTGTATACGACGGGTCCGCTGCGATGTTATTTCTGCGAATATCACTGAAATCCTTTAAACGCATTGAACAAAAGCGTAAATTTTCTGCGGCACGAGTAACAGCGCATTTTCCACAGTATCAACACCGCGGGGAATAAAGATTCAGAACTTGTTTCTCTTAATAAGTGCTTTTGTAGTTGAAGTATTTTCGTAACTGTTATGGTAACTTGCAACAGTTTTTGCGGCATTGCCAGACAACCACTTGCCGGCCGAGAAACGTGTGCAGAAATTGGGGGAAACAATCTCTGGTTTGCGAGCATTGTTGTTGATTAAAGTTAGTTGTTCCACATCAGACGGCGGGTGTAGTTTAGTCAAACTAACCTTTCTTTGATTGCTAATCGGACGTGTTATTCTTTTCATAACTTTGCGCCGTCTCATTGGTCTCGTGATTTGTTTTCTTGAAACGATGCCTTTGAACATTTTTTGATGTTGTCTGTGGACAGTGTAAGCAGTGGACAGTGAGTCCTCGCCTTTTATGAACGCTATCAATGGGAGATCCGTATCTTGCTCGGCTGACGGTGTTGTAACCGTTAATATTACTGAATTTTTTCCACTCACCTTGAACCAAATGCTTGAACGTATGGGTAAACCTTACGCATCAAAGATATCACCGCATTTGTGACAAAAATAATCAAATAAGAAATATAGAGACAAATTAAATGATAATAAAGAAAACGCGAAGGACAGACCTTTCTCGCTTCCTCTTTGCATCCATCTGTCTTGATCTCTGAAAACATGGCTCCTTCTTGGTGTAGAAGACACAGGACACGTCACAATAGAACACTGCCTCGCAAACCTATTGTTTTTATTGTATTCCTCGTTCTTTTGTCCTTTTGTTCTCTATTGTTATAGGTGAACTGTGTCTTCTACACCAAGTAAGAGCCGAAAACATTTGTCGTTTTAGTTCGTTTATGACGTTTTGTATTTTGTCTGTTTCGTCATTTGTACTTGCGCGTGCAGTCCGACGCACGCGCGAGTCGCCACGCGCACTGATTCGAGCACAAATCGTCTTAAATATTTAAATGAAAAAGCTCCACAAATGGTCCAAGGCCATTGAAATTTCTGTTATAAAGTATGTGGGAGGGAATTAAACTGAAAGAACTCTCATGATTATGAAGGCGCGCGTTATCACCTACAGAAAACTGTGATGTGCAGCAAAACAACTGGCATTTCACGTAATCGGCTTAATTAGACGGTCAAGACGAATATCGACAATCTCCCGCAATTTTTTTTATCTCCACTTTTTTCCTACCTACTCTTGATACACATACATACATACATACATACATACATACATACATACATACATACATACATACATACATACATACATACATACATACATACATACATACATACATACATACATATATACATACATACATACATACATACATACATAAAACTTTATTTATCCTCGAATTTAATATAGCTAAGACAAGCTAGTTTCTTCGAGAAACAAATGAAATATACATATGAAAACAATGAGAAACAAGCCGTAGCTGGAGAATACGTGCGTTACACACTGAGTCATTCGGAAGAAGAGAATTAACTCTAATGCGATTTCTAAAGTAACCCAGGAATTTCCTTCGCGCGTTACTCATCCCTATCGAGGACCACCTGAGGCAAAGAAAAACTTGGCTCGGCCGGTGGAATATGAAACTATCACCTCCGGGTTTGAGCAAAACTGTAAAGTCATTTTCAATCTGGGAAGCAAGAAAACGCGAAGAAGACTTCGACAAGGGAAGCACGAAATCGGTTGTGTGCGTGAGGTGTGTTCATCTGACCTCTCTGAGATTCTTAGCGAGCGCGCGGCAGCACTTACGCACCCACTTACAGTCGAGCGTGGGCGCTGTATCCAGCGTGGAGGCTAAGGTGAAATATAATGATCGCGCTTCGCGTGTTTAACACGTTTGTCAACCTCTAGCCACCTCTTCTTCGGTGAATAGTTGTTAATTATTCAATAAGTAGCACTGCATTTTGCGACAGGCTAATACAAGGTGATTGAGTCAGTTACATATATTTCTTGGTTGTGTTCACCTCTCCAAGATTTATAGACTGGGAAACTCTGGAGTCAAGAGAATGCCGGAGTTTTATTATTTATATCCTTGTGAAAGATATCGCACAAACTTATATGTCACCTTTTGACATAAAACATGACATTATGAAAATATTTGAACAGCAACTTGATTGAAAATATTTTTTGTATATCGGTATGTAAATATGCTTCTGAGAAATGTAGGGGAGAAATGTAGGGGAACTTGAGTTATATGATATCTTGAGCGAATGGAGATTATAAAACACCACTGATCGGCAACGAGCATTTAAAAGCGCCGCCGCGCGCACGTGTACTCATAGAAGGCATAGCAAGAACACAAATCTACAAATCTTTCCCAGATATCCACCTCAGCTACTTCGCACAACTTACCTTTGTATACTTCTCAGGAGTCGAGGGTGAATTGTGGTCAACTGTTTTAAAACTTGTGAGCAGCAGAAAGCGACATAACCACCTTGGATCTTGTCGACTTGTTTTACTTCTCCGTGACGTCGAAAACAACACGCGGAAATCTTGGAACAACGAAAGGCTGTCATTGGCCAAAAGTTGGAACAACGAAAGGCTGTGATTGGCTCACTCCATCAAAGACATTTCGAAATTTCCAAATCGCCGTGACTTTCAGGAGAAATGCCGCGATGTTCTACGAGCTTGCCGAGAAAAAATGGAAAGAACAAGTAATTAATAAATGTCGAGGCCACTTGAGAAATCAATATTTCGACGCACAAAGCAGTGACAAGGCAATTCAGACGCTCGCTGAGTTTTGTATTCATCTTTTCGTCGCGATCTATATATGTGGAGTTACTTTTTGCACCATTTCCCTTGAAAATAAAATTACAATTTACATTTATAATCCTTATTTATTTAAAACTTTAGATTTGAAAACCACGGTCTGCTCAGCGTCTTGGCGGTGATGAGAAACTGTGCTTTGGCTACACGG
Source organism: Meandrina meandrites (assembly GCA_963693305.1). Lineage (NCBI taxonomy): Eukaryota > Metazoa > Cnidaria > Anthozoa > Scleractinia > Meandrinidae > Meandrina > Meandrina meandrites. The sequence goes on from OY855915.1 coordinate 8,876,853, forward strand.
ATTAAGGCAAATATTCAGTCTAGCACGGGTTCGTCAACGGCCGATCGCTCACACACACATCAAAACAGCTAGGCAATGCACAGGCGAGAGCCAGGGGCCACCGAACTGTTCTTCGTGGCCAAACAGCTAGTCTCCCTCGCAGCCGTTTTTAGTGTCGTCACGCAACGCTCCTGCTCCTGTGGGGAGGAGCGTTGCGTGACGACACTAAAAGCGGCTGCGAAGGAGACTACCAATCAGCCTGGTGCAACACATTCATGATCAGATCGCTTTCTGAGAACAGTCCTAGGGTACTCTGCATGATCTGTGGACAGCAGCATGTCACGGTGTATATCGAGTGAGCCAGTCACGATAGTCACTTCACTCAGAATTCAGGACAGCGTGTGTTTTGCACTAAGGTGTATTTAGTTGAGGTGTATTTAAGGTACAGTGGAGCCCCGCTTTATGGACACCCGCTTAATACGGACACCCCGGTATTATGGACAGTTTCGACGGTCGCGACGAAAACCTCATACATTCATAGGCGTACGGGCAATTTTTTACCAGGGGGGGGGGGGGGGGGCGGTGAAGCATTTGCCCAAAAAATTCTCGCAAGTTGCCCAAATTTTTACGAAAAGGTCGAAAAGAAACGAGGGTCATATACGATGCTCTAACATACGAAGCGAAAATATTCTTACAAATAAATCTATCATATGAGCTCATAAAACACGTTAAAAGAAATAGCTGTCTCGGCCATTTCGACGGTCAAAGTTATCAATGATACGATCCATGTCATTGTTGACTACAGAGTTGGCATATGCCCTTTCAATACAAACAACCATTTAGTGCGTAGCGAAATTTCGTAAATGGACTTGCGAATTAGCGCTATTGATCGCGAATTGTCGTTGAGGTCACGGAAATTCGTCGAAATATCGGCCTTTGTTTTAGCGAATTGTCGCTCCAAGCACCACGAATTCCTGCTCGAATTTTCGCGCGTACTTTCGACGAAAAGTCGGGGAAACACAGAATGAAATTCGCGCATTTCGTTTGCATTACTTCTGCACAATACTGTAGTGCGATGAACATTACTGACACGTTGTTGCCCCATGGTGTTGCGCAGGTAAGTTTTCAATCTGCGCAATGCACTGACTGATCGTTCTGCTGAACACGATGTAGCAGGTATCACTGCAAGGATATGTACTACATTTATAACCAGAAACTCATCACGTGCTGGGCAACCACTGTCTCGTTTTAATTTAACTGGCTTTACCACGCCGACTTCAGGTTAAAATAGAAAATATCTATCTCTTCAAAAAACAAAAACATGGAAACTTCTTTTAAAACTGGCTTTGCCCAAATTTCTTTTGCTGCCCAAAAAATCTGAGTTGCCCAAAATTTGGGGGGGGGGGGGGGGGGGGCTGCAGCCCCCCCAGCCCCCCTGGCCCGTACGCCTATGCATACATTTTCTCATAAATTAACCCGCTTTATACGGACACCCGTTAATACGGACAACGGACACTTTTCCGTGTCCCGAGTGAGAAACTCTTATACATTGTCAACCCCGCTTTACGGACACTATTTATCTGTGCACTGTGAATTCTCATTGTCGCGATTATTTGCTAACTTGAAGACATTGGACCTCGGTCAAATAATGACAGAATTCGAAGAGTTAAAACCATTTTATTACAAAGAGAAGCTTAATAGCGTGACTTCCGGTGTTTGACCCTTTCACTTTCTTTGCCTTTTGCTATAGCTCTCGCTTGTGTCGCAAGCTAAAAGCTTCCGTGCAAAGTAAAGTTACCGACTTTTTCAAAGGGGTTGGTAGAGTTTAAGAACGGTTAGGAGTTTCAGTTACAAAGGAAACTTTATAGAAAACGTTCTGTTGCCGTTGAAATGCGTTTTATTTCTTGTATATAGTAAAGTTGCGACATTGTCAAATAATTCCACTGTTGAGTTTATTAAAGTTTAGTTCGAGTGTATGACTACATCGTAAGGTTTTCGTAAAAACTATTTATTTTAGTCAGAGAGTTCAAAGGTTTTATCTGTTACAGTCACAGTACAATTTAACAACGTTTTGTTGCCGTAAAAACTTTTGCCTTCGTCTTTGCGTCGAGAAAACATGTATCCGTGACTCAGTGTTTTGAGACCCCACTAAATACGGACACCCCGTTAATACGGACAATTTGGCCTGTCCCGTTGGAGTCCGTATTAACGGGGTTCCACTGTATACAATGGCGAGTTACACAACAGAGTGTCACGGACCCGGAGTCGCGGACGCTTTCGGATTCCCTGTTCCGGGGACTTGATGGGATCGTATACCGTATTTGTTGTTTATATAATTTCTGTGGTGTTTAGGACGGAATTCTGAATTCCTTTCAACCGTGAGAAGCAAGGAACCGCGAAAGAAAACCTTCGACACTATCGCTTGATCGACGACTGTGATTCGCGCGTGAGTTGAGATGGCCTCTTAGCGCGCGACAGCATTCACGCACGAATAATCGAGCGTGGCCACTCACGCGAGACAGCGCGCTTTGCGTGAATAAAGTTTTCTTAACGATTTTTTCGAAATTTTGCTGTCTAGCTGCAAAAATATCGCATTTTAGACTATAATACACACATGAGATTCATTTTAGATTGAAAAATGCGCTGTTTAAATCATCCATGCCTTAGATTTGCACTTCTCAAAATTGTTGTAAAAATCGACAGGTCTCCTCGAAATAAATTTAACGTTGTTGGCAAAATGAAAAAATTTGGAACGCTTCACGAATTTGCGTGTCATCCTTGCGCAGGGGCCATGCTAATCTTCTCTGTATCGTTCCAATTTTAGTATATGTGCTGCCGTTAAGCGAGCACGTCTATAGTTGTAATCACACAATACATATATGTGCCTCCATTGAGAAACACTTCACCATGTGGGATTTGTTTGAATCAGGCTTGCCTCGAGGACAATTAAACACCAACGCATGCGTAAAAATGAAGCGCAGACGTCTGCAATTATGTCTACATCATTAATCATGCGTTTGGCGTATTTTAAAAAAGTTTCCGCAACTTTTTCGTTAAGTTTGAGAAGTTAAAATTAGTTTTGAAAGTCAGGTGTACGGATGGTAGGAGATCTCACCTAAGTCGTAGATCTCGCTCAGAATAGCATATCAATAATGACAACAGATTTAACATTTTATCGCAGTCTTTCTCATACTTCATCCTGTTGGTGCCAACGTAGCGTCTAGTTGTTTTTACAACATCCTTTTTCCGTTATTAAAAACCGTCAGTGCGATGTAAACGAATTGCGAGTTGCGAAACCAACATGATGAGCGATCGACCTTTTCGTCTTGTCTTAGTTTTCAATAGCTCAGCTTGATATCCTCTTAAAACTTCCTTGAACCACCAGAAAAAAATCTGTCTAGGATGTTTTTTTACACTACTTTGGCGTCATACTTCTCATATTTCACTGTGGTATGAATAATATGTTAATCGCGGCGCGCTGATTATGCGGCTTGAAGAAAACGTATTGAATTTGCATACACCTTTTCAAAGCCTGTTGTGTTTGTGTATATTAAATGTAAATATTGTCTCAAGACTTTTGAGTCGACCATTCAAGGGGCAACTTACTGAAATTACTCACTTTTTACTTTGTCTCGATAGTTTTTGGCTCCTTTTCTCCCTTTTCTTCCAAACCTTTCTTTGCCCAGTGAGCCGACGTTTTCTTGCGATAATATTAAAGTGTAGCCTTTAATTTTTTATTGTTACTTATAACCACTTACTGTCACACAATTATTCATACAAATCATATTTCTTCTGTTCTTGGCCATGCCGGAACAACGCGGAGAACGTTTTCATGACGTCGCCATTTGAAGCCGCGTAATCAAATTTCAGCGGTTTCAACTATTGCATGTGCGCATTGAGTTACTTTTTTCAAAATGGCGGACGTGTTGGCAAGGTTTGTTTGGTGGAATTTGATCTTGCTTTCAACACCTTCTTTTTAAACTTCTTCAGTAATCGAATGCTAGATATTTTACTTAAGGAATGACCGCGTGCCGCGGTTATACAGGTACGTCTCAACTTATTTTAAGTAATTTTTATCTCATTTTTTGTATCGACTTTCTTCGATCGCGCAACTCTGTGCGCGGGTCGGCCAAGCAAGCTTGTGCAAAAGGCTCCAAAGAAAAATTTTCCCTATTGATTTTCTAATGTTCTTGTAATATTAGTTCTAAATATTCTGTGGTGCATCAGTTGTATTTAGTTTATAAACTGAGAAAAATCCACTTTGGCTCGTTATACATTTCATCCACGTTTATTAATAATGGTAGTACAAGTCAAAAATTACAAGACTTAACGATGCAAGCTTCCCTAAAAGTCATGTCCGGTTAAATCAAGTATGATCATCAAGCTACAGTCCTTAAATGTTGATTATCCTTTTCTACAAGAAGAATTTCAACGTGAAAGTCGCTGCTGAAGTCCTGTTTAGCCTTCTACTCAAGAATTTTATTCAACTCGACTCCAATAGCATTGACAACCCTATCGATGTGCTCCTCGGTGTTGTAGATGTGAGGCGAGAATCGCATTCTGTTGCCTTTTTTAGTAGACACACCAATGTTGTAGTCTTCGTACAGCTTATCATACAGCACCTCGCTCAGCAATGGCTGTTCTGTCTCCTTGCCTTTACGCTTGCGTTTGCGACCTTCTCCGGCAGGTTTGTATTCATCCTGGAACTTGATCACGATGATTCCATGATACTGGCTCAGCTCCGGCGGAGTCTCGACCTCAAACACTGGCTGGCTGAGGGATCGGAGCACTTTATCCAAGCCATCTCGCAATCGTGTAGCAAGAAACTTGATCCTCTGTCTAATTCTTTGGAAGCCGATAAGCCCCATCACATCTGCAGTGTACAGCATACCGATCAGATTGGTATCGTTACGCTGTCCAACCATCTCAAACCTGGAAGCGTCCAGTGGAATGGGTTCATCTGGAAGGGTGGGCGGTGGTGCCATCTCGCCATTGTACCCGATGTCTTTGGGGGCGAAATTTGGGATACACTCTCTCTTCATGTACAGGATACCCGTCTCCTTGGGGCCTAAAAACCACTTGTGGCTTCCTCCGCTGTAGCTGTCGCAGTTCATGTCTTTGAGGTCATGGTCGAACGAGCCCCAAGTTTGTGCACCATCCACATGCACGTGGACGTTCTTGTTCTTCTCGTGGATCTTGTCCACCAGAAGTTTGGCGGGCAGATGTGTACCGCTCAAATGGGAGACCTAATGGTCAAGAATACAGCACAAGATTAATTAGTTGCTACAAATTTCAGGACTATTCTATAGCAGAGAGTTGAAAAAAAGCGTTAAGACGCGTTACAATAGATTTTGCGGCGTGACTAAAACTTTCACAAAACGTAGTCCTGCGACTATCGATTTGCATTTTAAAAGGCTTGTTGTCTAGACATACAGAGAGGACTTCGCATTTGCAAGTATGATTTCTTTTCAAGTTAGCGACCCCAGGAAAAATATTTAGCGAAGTTCAAACTTGTTTGACTTTTCAGCTCTTTTCTCGCAATATAAAACGAAAACTTTATGAGATTTTGTCTCCGCAAAGTATATTAAGCATGGCCTAAAAAGTGTTCCATGTTATAATACTGAAAACGACGAACATATTTTTTTCTTTACCACGGTTATACCTCATTCTACTAACCTACCATATGTTTAATTTACATCATTTACAATGCTGACAATGGGTTTTAACACACAAAAGAAAAACACAACGAAAACTGACTAAAACCAAATGGGTGAAACTTTTAGCGCTGCTAATTAAGTAATTTCTTTGCGAATCATTTAAGATGATTCAAAGAAAATGTGTTCAAATTGACCTTTGAAGATTTCGCGGTTTATAATACGTGACCGCTCAAACTCGGAACGTACGATTGAACTAAATTTAGTCTTTTGTTCAGAAGCCGCTGATTAACCTTAACTCAAATTTTCAAAAAAAAAAAAAATCCAATAAAAATTGGCCGGATACGGGCTAAAAGTTCTGTTGGCGTTCCAGCTGATTGTAGTCTAAGCTAGGCTTGATACCAATCTTTTTCCAAATGAAGCTTAAATTCGGATCATGCAGATCATTACATAATAAAATCGTGTTGCATGTGATAACCAAGTGCTTGCCGTGGTCTCTAATCCATTGAACTTGAAAGAATCCGATGGCACACACAAATTACAACTTATATTTAATACCGTTTCACATTGTCAAATTTCTCGTACTTTCATTGGCTAATTTCATCATCCATAACGGGGCGGACGGTTAATTTCGACTATTTTGCTTGGTACAAGAAAAATGGTAAGAATTGGGGGCATTGGGTTGGCACTCTCTGACCCACATTTTTGTATACTCTCAAGGGACTGTTTTGTCAAGGGAATACTTTTCGCTGTGGGCGATAAAAACGTCACTTGATAGGAATGCGTCAGCAGTTCTCGATCCCGAAGTGTTATTTTCACGCGTCGCTCGTCATTTAGCCTGTCTAGCCTTTTGCAAACTACAGGTAGGTATTTTTCAAAGATCTGTGCTATTCATCGATTGAATCGCTTAGTTTTACATGCTTAAAAGCTGCTGCGAATCATCATTGTCAGAGGATATTGGCCAATGCTATTTTCTATTGTTACAAGTCTATTGTTTGTCGTCTTCATTGAAAGAAGTATTTTTAGCTCGTCACGCAATCTTTTGTTTTGACCACAATTCACGGACTTGATCTGCTTGATCACGACTTTATGCAGCTTCTCAAGACTTCAGACAGGAAAATGGTAATGTACAATATTGCTTCGAACTTAAATGAAATTTTTAGAACGATCGGTAAAGCCACTTAGTGAAAAATTGATTGCAAAAAGCCGTCGGGCTAAAATTAAACTTACGCTTTAGCGTGAATAATGCAGGATCTCACGGCTTCAAAAATATGCAGAATTTTGAAGCTTTGATACATCAGTAGCTACATCTTGAGAAGGGAATTAATCTAAAACAAAACTTCCTTCAAGTTTCTTTCATTTGCCCAGTTTACGTTTGGAATTTTAGGCTTCTGAAGCGTACTGATTTGAAAAGCGCATGGTGACATCTGATATGCAGCGTGCGGCCGACTTACCATCGCGTTGTTGTTTATTTAATAATTGTGTTCAGTTTACGACCTTTTACATGCAAAGATTTACTACAGTACTTCGGAAAATGCAACCTTTTTTTTTTCTGTTATTAGTTATAGTGATGGATAGCATAAAAAGCAATCTGAGTGTTAAAGAGTCTGACCCACCCACTTTGCATTGCGCGCCCTGTTGTTGTTTACGAGCCCGGAGGACCACAAAAACTATTGTAACATGATGACGCTTCTTTCAAAAACAGCGATCGTTCGAATATAACAAACTGAAGAGAAGAGATAAGACTTGTTTCTAGCATTCACATCGCGATGGAAACAGGTTTTACTTCTCGGTCGCTATCACTGGCTTTTTTGGGGGCCCCAAAAATGGCGGATTGACAAAGGTGAGAAATCTGTTTGTATCGCGATGTGAATGCTAGAAACAAGTCTTATCACTTCTTATAGCTTCTCTTCAGTTTGTTATCTTTGAACGATCGCTGTTTTTGAAAGAAGCGTTATCGTGAAACGATAGTTTTTGTGGGCCTCTGCGCTCGTAAACAACAACAGGCGCGCAATGCAAAGTGGGTGGGTCAGATTCTTTAATTTTGTGAAAGGAATCCAATAGTTTTCCGCTATCTCAAGGCACCATGATTCGCAAATTATTATCCCCAATTACCGCTTTTGTGTACCAAGATAATACCACTGGTGCTTAAGTAAATGTCAGTGACAGTTGTACAGAATGAAAACCTACCTTTCACAAGAGTGTTTTGAACTAGTGTTATATTTTGAAGAAAGAGTTCGTGTTTTTGCGAGTTGTTAAAATGACGCGCGGAGGTGAAGAAATTTTTTTCACCGTCTTCAAGTTTAGTTTCGGATCAATTTATCAAGGTTGATAATTAACATTTCAAATCATGAATTGGTCTTTCAGCGTGTGTAGTTGTAATAAACGTTTACTTCAGAAAGGAATTTTTTGCCTGAATTTAGTAGGCATATAGTATATTTTTCCCACTCGCACGTTTGTGTTAAATGCCGTAAAAGAGCCAGTAATGTTTTTGGGGGGTGGGTGCGCGCTAATAAAAGCCTTCTGGACTGTGAGTCAATGGGTTAATGCATCGCAAATCGCTTTCAATACTAACATTTCCCCAACGCATACTCCATGCGTTGCGATTTTTTTCCTGCGCCCACTTTTGACCTGTTGGCTCTAACACTCCCAAGACTGTAAATTTTAAAGTTTACAAGGAGTTTATTTTCGCTTTGTAAATATCAAAAAACAAACAGACCTGCGCGAAAAAAAGTTGCTCAATAGCTTTCATTTGAATGGTCACACACCAAGGTTTCATCTGCAGACTTGAAAATTTGAACCACCTTGTACAGCATAATAAACAGCACCACATGAAAGTACTGCTCAATAGCTTTCATTTGAATGGTCACACGCTAGGGTTTTATCCACTTCATGGTAACGGGTTTTTAATAGAACTGTTAAAAAGTCCTTGAACATCCGAAAATAGCCTCATATTAAACGGTATGAAAAAACGTAATAGCAGGCGGACGACACGCAAAACTAAAAGAAACAAATGCCTGCACTTACCTCACTGAACGTCACAAGTCGAGTGTGTTCGTTCACTTTGGACAAGAACTTTTGCACAATTTTGTCTTCGTCTGTTTCGCCTTCCAAGTCAAGTACGACGATGTTTATGTTAGGAAAGCGGTTCTGCCTGATCTTCCAAGCTACTTCGCCATCCGTCGGATGATTCTCGTTCCACACAACGACTTCATCGCCTGGGTTGAAATCCATTCCATTGTTGATGACAGCGTTTGGGTCCGAGCCATTCCTCTGGAATGCAAGCAACTCTGGTTCGATGTTTAGCTGGGAGGCGATGAGGGCCCTAGCTGCCTGGATGGTGTAGACAAAAGGCTTGATTCGCTTCTGGATGGAAATGTCTCGATTCCAGTCTAAAGCCATTGCGTTCATGCAGAGCTGCACAGCGTTGAAGGTGATCGACAAGTTCGCGGCGTTGATCGGGACGGTGTCAGCGTAATCGTCGAAATCAAACAGGCTTCGAACGTATTTCCAGAGTTCGTCCTCATCTCTGCAATTCACGATGGTAGTCACTATCTCCTCGAACGTTGCCTGGAAATTGAGGAATGTCTCGCGGCTAATAAGCCCATGAGTGCGGTACAAATGAGCCACCTTGAAGGTGGGGCAATCTTGGGGAGTGATCTTGTTCATGATTTGCAGGGGTCGAAGGGCCGTATACTCGACTGAGCTTTCTTCAAACGTTCTGTAGCGAGACTGCGACTGAAGTACGTGTTCGCCTTTATATCAGCGTCTCACACGCTGACAGGTTGTCTAGGTGTTGAATAATTTCTTTGTTCGAAGCATTAACAATATAATGATTTTTACCGGGACAAATGAACAGCAGAGGACACAGATCATAACAGTGGCCTCAAAAAAATGCTAATGACCCCTTTAAAGCGTGTTTCGTCACGTAGCCATAGCTTATTATGTATGAAGAGGATAGCATTGCTATGATCATAGTTAATAGAGGGAAATGGTTATGAAAGTGTTCTTTGTTGTATGTTTTTGCTTGCAATTTTGGGGGTTGACCCTGCACAAAACCTGACAAAACATAATTGGCGGTTACGTGTGTTCACGTAACTAACCAAGAGAAACATTGCTGGATTGCATAATTGATGCATAGTGTATGAGCATAAAACAAAAGATATCAAAATTTGTTAGGGTTTAAACTTTCTAATACAATGAAGCTATTGTTGTCCATCCTTAGGGATTTTCCTGTTCGGTGTCGCCAAATTGCACTCGGGTTTAATTGGATCCAGTCGGCACATTGCGGATGATGACATTTTTGTTCCTAACGGGGGCCTTATTGGGAAAACACAGATACCATAGACTAACTATCAAGTTTGAATAAAAAGCTAAGCGAGGCTTTATGTTAAAAGCACGTCGATTCGAACGTTCACAAGTTTGGGGAGCAAGAAGAGCTTATTCAAATTCCATTTTCTCCATGCTGTTGTCCCAAATCCCAAAGGCCGTAATTACCATAATTTTGTTCCACGGCTTTTTAAGAAATATGTATTTGTTTAACTTAATATGTGTAAGTGTAGGTGCTTTAGTCCCAAAGGCTCTCTATTGTTCTGTTCATTGTTTTCAATAAACAAAGAACTGCATGCATAATAAATGTACGGGGCTGTGCGGAAATCTTGCCCATAGTAGGGGCGTTCTCATTCTTGTAAAAGATCGCCTAGATTTCACACTGCAATCCGTAAAGGTTGACTCTGAAGGTCGCTACATTCTCCTTGAGGCCCTGATTCAAGATTCTCCTTTTGTGCTTCTAAATATCTATGTACCAAATACATCTACCGAACAACGCGAATTTTTCGAGAAAATTGCCGAGGAGCTGAAAAGTTCGGTTACACTTTCGGATTCTTCGCTTGTTGTCGGAGGAGATTTCAACGTGATCTTTGACCAAGACCTCGATGGAAGCGGAGGTGTCAAGAAAACGAAAAAATCGGTCAAAATACTAGAAGATATCTGTTTGGAGCAGGATTTGATAAATATATGGCGAATCAGAAATCCGACAGAGAAACGCTTTACGCGGCGACAGAAGACCCCAATTATTCAGAGACGTTTAGACTTTTGGTTAGTTAATGATGGTTTGCAAGACGACATCGTTTCAACAGAAATAATACCATCTATTAAATCAGATCACTCTGCAATTACATTGTCGATCAACGGTGTAGATGACAGTGAACGCGGTCCAAGCTTTTGGAAGTTTTTAAAATTGTTCCTTAGTGAATGATAATAATTATCGCGATCTCCTTGACACAATGATAAGCGTTTCTTATGGGATTTGTTAAAATACAAAATTCGACAGTTTACTATAAATTATAATAAAACAAAAGCTCGGGATAGGAGAGCGAAGGTTAATGAATTGGAAGAAAAATTACAGAACTGCACCGAATGTGACAAAGACCCATCGAAACAAAATGTTGAAGATTTGGACTGACAATAGAATTCTACGTGGCTTTTTGGTCTTTGATCGGAAGAGCTTTAGTTGATTGCATCAACTACTCTTATGAGTTCGGGGAACTCTCAAACTCACAAAAACAGGCCATAATTAATTTAATTGAGAATCAAAGATCTCTTCGAGATTGGACTATTTTGCATGGAGTATGCGTTGGGGAAATGTTAGTATTGAAAGCGATTTGCGATGCATTAACCCATTGACTCACACTCCAGAAGGCTTTTATTAGCGCGCACCCACCCCCCAAAGAATTCCTGGTTCTTACACAAACGTGCGAGTGGAAAAAATATACCATATGCGTACTAAATTCAGACAAATAATTCCTTTCTGAAGTAAACTTTTATTACAACTAGACACGCTGAAAGACCAATCCATGATTTGAAATATTAATATCAACCTTGATAAATTGATCCCAAACCAAACTTGAAGACGGTGAAAAAATTTCTTCACCTCCGCGCGTCATTTTAACAACTCGCAAAAACACGAACGCTTTCTACAAAATATAACACTAGTTCAAAACACTCTGGTGAAAGGAAGGTTTTCATTCTGTACAACTGTCACTGACATTTATTTAACCACCAGTGGGAGAAATGAACCATCATGTTTGGATTCGAGTTCGAGTTCGAGTTGGACTTCGAGTTGGACTTCGAGTTTGAGTTTGAGCGAGGGTCTTCGTTTTGTAGTTTGACCCAGGCTAAACTACAAAACGAAGACCCCGTTGGTTTCGCGTGCATTTTTTAGGTGTCTGACAAAGCGTTTGAGCGAGGGTCTTCGTTTTGTAGTTTGACCCGGCCTAAACTACATTTTTGAAACAAAGACCCAGTCTGTTTCGCGTGTGATAGCGTCCGATAAAGTACTTTAGCCTGATTATAACTGCCTCGAGTTTGAAAGGCTCTTCGTTTTTCGGTCTTTGGTCTTCGATCTTCGGTCTTCGTTTTGTAGACACCCGACATATTTATCCTTGTCCGGCCTCGCCAGAGACGGTTGTAGCTTTATTTTGATAAAGCTAAAAGTTGATTCTAGAGAGACATTCTCTGTTGTAAAGGTTATGCTTCTTGCATTAATTTGATCGAGTGTTTTGTCTCTTGAGCTCGATGGTTAGGTTTTACTTCCCTTGTTCGTTGTGTTACTTTGACCACGATTCAAATGACGATTTGAAATCTCACACGCGCAAGTCTGTTTACTGTTTTGCGTGTAGTATATGCCACTACATTGCCAGTGAAACCATGGTCTTGCCTGAACTAAGCAATGCACTCATTTTTAATTTTTATATTTTATTTTTTAGTAATTTATAGACTCGAAGTTTAACTCAAAGTCCAACTCGAAGTCCAACTCGAACTCGAACTCGAATCCAAACTCGACGGTTCGGGATTCCCATGGTATTATCTTGGTACAAAAAAGCGGTAATTGGGGATAATAATTTGCTAATCATGGTGCCGTGAAATAGCGGAAAACTACTGGATTCCTTCCTCAAAATTAACACTCGCATTGCTTTTTATGCTTTCCATCACTATAACTAATAACAAAAAAAATACTTGTTTGCATTTTCGGAAGTACTGTAGTAAATCTTTGCATGTAAAAGGTCGTAAAGTGGACACAATTATTAAATAAACAACAACGCGATGGTAAGTCTGCACGCTGCATATCAGATGTCACCATGTCGTTTTCAAATCAATACGCTTCAGAAGCCTAAAATTCCAAACGTAAACTGGGCAAATGAAAGAAACTTGAAGGAAGTTCTGTTTGAGATTAATTCTCATTTCAAGATGTAGCTACTAATGTATCAAAGCTTCAAAATTCTGCATATTTTTGAAGCCGTGAGATCCTGCATTATTCACGCTAAAGCGTAAGTTTAATTTTAGCCCGACGGCTTTTTGCAGTCAATTTTTCACTAAGTGGCTTTACTGATCCTTCTAAAAATTCCATTTAAGTTCTAAGCAATATTGTACATTATCATTTTCCTGTCTGAAGTCTTGAGAAGCTGCATTAAGTCGTGATCAAGTCCGTGAATTGTGGTCAAAACAAAAGATTGCGTGACGAGCTAAAAATACTTCTTTCAATGAAGACGACAAACAATAGACTTGTAACAATAGAAAATAGCATTGGCCAATATATCCTCTGACAATGAAGATTCGCAGCAGCTTTTAAGGTGGGGGTACACCCGATTTTGAGTGAAATTTTAAGAGTTTTAAGGAAGGGATAGAAGAAAGAAAATTATTTTTGAAACACTAACAGACAGTTGACCCCCACGCAAGAGCACCCCAGGTTGTCAGGGAACTGTTTGGGTGTCCATATACTAATTTTTAACTTCAAATTCTAATTTTAAAATCACATTAAATCTTTAATATTTCTTATTTCTCCAAATTTTACTAATCCTTTGAGAAAAACTATCTCTTTCCAAACATCCCCAAAAATCACCAAAAAATTTACAAAACACCGCTTATCATAGCTTTGTGAAATGAGCATAGAGTTTCTGAATTGCTTGAAACGCAGACGAGATATTCGCATTAAACCAAGTTTAGCGGTGGAAAAACGGGCTTCAGGTGTACCCCCGCCTTAAGCATGTAAAACTAAGCGATTCAATTGGTGAATAGCACAGATCTTTGAAAAATACCTACCTGTAGTTTGTAAAGGGCTAGACAGGCTAAATGACGAGCGACGCGTGAAAATAACACTTCGGGATCGAGAAGTGCTGACGCATTCCTATCCAATGACGTTTTTATCGCCCACGGCGAAAAGTATTCCCTTGACATTACAAAACAAATTAAAACAGTCCCTTGAGAGTATACAAAAATTTGGGTCAGAGAGTGCCAACCCAATGCTCCCAATTCTTACCATTTTTCTTGTACCAAGCAAAATAGTCGGAAAAAAGGGAGCGATAAAAGCTAATAAAAAATTGGCGGCCTATATTGCTAATCAATGTCGATGCGAAAATTATCTCTAAAATTTTAGCAAAGCGTCTGTTAAAGGTCCTGCCAAATTTAATACATCCTAATCAGACGGCATTTGTTAAAGGTAGGTCCGTATTTTATGCAATTAGAACGATTGACGATATCGTAGATTGCACCAAACGAAATAGCTGGTCGGGAATTCTGATCGCAATCGACTTTGAAAAAGCCTTTGATACACTAGATTTCCAATTTCTAATCAGAACTTTACACAAATGTAACTTCGGCCCATCTTTTATTCACTGGATACGCATTTTATACAAAAATGCGTCCAGCTGTGTAATGAACAATGGCTTTACTACTGGTCCTTTTTCGTTAGGTAGGGGAGTCAGACAGGGGGATCCACTCTCTCCTTATCTTTTCATATTAGCGCTCGAGACTTAAGCTATAAAAATAAGACAGGATAATAGTGTTCAGGGACTTAAAATTGGAGAAGAAATTATAAAACTGTCTTTATTTGCAGATGACATGACCTGTGTCATAAAAGACAAAATGTCGTATACAAATTTGTTTCGTATTCTTGAATCTTTTGGCGAGTGTTCTGGCTTGAAGGTAAATGATGAAAAAACAGAAATTGTACCTCTAGGAGATAATATTCTGCAAGAGGAAGCCTTCCCAAAACATAGCATTTGTGAAGTTACCAAAATTTTGGGGATATATTTTGGTTATAACGAAAGACAAAGAAATGACCTTAACTTTAGTCAAACTTTAAAGAGTATAAAGAAATCAATAAACGTATGGAAGTGGAGAGGCCTCTCCCTTTTAGGAAGAATAAGTTAAAACCTTCGCTATCCCAAAGGTTATGTTCAGAGCATCTGTTATACCTATATCAAAAGAGCTAATTAAAGAGGCAAACTCAAATTTTTACAATTTCATTTGGAATGGGAAAGATAAAGTGAAGCGTCTTGCACTTATATCTGATATAGAAATGGGAGGAATCAAAATGTTAGAAATTCAATCCATGATCAGCGCAAAACGAGTAACATGTATAAAGAATTTTCTAGAAGATTATTCAAGCCCTTGGAAAACGATCCTAGACAAACTTCTGTTACCAGTTGGAGGACGGTTTGTATTACACTGCAATTTTCACACTTCTAAACTGAAAACCAATCTACCAGCGTATTACAAAGAATGCTTCGACGCGTGGTCAGAGTTAAATGGCAAAAGTCCAAGTTGTTTGTTGAACAGCACTCGCTTCTACAGCACGGGAGGTACCGAGAATCTGGACAAACGTCTTCTAATCAGCAAGGCAGCAGCTAACTAACTAACTAACTAACTAACTAACTAACTAACTAACTAACTAACTAACTAACTAACTAACTAACTAACTACTTGTTACAATGTACGAGCTTTTATGCCCTCTTAAGGTACGCTTGGGAAAAAAGCCAAACACTGGCCAGGTGGCTAAAAACAAAGTACTTGGATGCACATCCCAAGCGTACACAGATGACCTACTTAGGCAAGCAAAGATTAACCAATCGAAACTGGAAAAGCACAATGGTTTTAAGGGAAAGCTAACCTTGGCTCTAATTAGGGAAAGTAGTAGCCAAGGTTGCAAGAAAGACAAAAACATAATCACAGGTGGGGTGTTTCGGTTAATCTTGGCTTGCCAAAACGACGTTTGATCAGAAAAGTAAAAATACTCTATTTTTGAAAATAATATTACGCTTCATAACATGCCCCCCTCCTTAGATAAAGCATCATCCTCGATGCCAAAGTACGGGAAAGTAATAGGATATACAATATAGTTGACAAAAATAGATATTAAAACGACAAAAAGATTTCAAGCTTTTAAGCGTTAAAGTTCATAAAGGCTTAAAGTTCATAGACTACGTTGTACAAGTACATAATGCAGATTAAAAACAATGTATAAAATACCAAAACATCAGTTCAGCTAAGAAAAGTTCAGTTCATTCTTGCTCTTTCTTGGAAGTTGGACGTCATCAGCTCTTGAGAACATTAATGTCTCCTTGAAATTGAATATGCTTGAATTACTGAAGCATCACTGGATGTTTTTGAATCACAGGTACCTTTGCTTTTAAAATTGTTCTTGCGTCATGCAGCTTGTAAGTAAATGATGAGATTAACTTCCAGTAAATTAGAATCTTTTGAGGACACATGATGATACCATCATGAACTGGAGCACTTTATCCCATCATTGATAAGCATTTGTTTGTGCCAATCCAACTGATGGTTTTGCTGAAGTGCTGAGACGCAGGAAGCCAGACCTTTTAAAATGCTGATCCAGAGACGTGGTGACAGAACAATGCATAAAACAATGCAAATAGTTGAAGAGTAAATGTTTCTCTCTTTACGAATACAGTTTGGCGTTCATAGTTGATTTGACATGAGCTGGATAACTTCAGTAGCGATTCCATGAAGAGTAATAACGCACAAAGGGCAACTATTGCAAGCAAATTTATACTTTAACAGATTTCAAAGTCAAATAAAAACTAAAGTTTTGCTAACAAAACACAAACAAATACATTGCTACGTTTGTTTTACAAAATAACCTGGTCATAATATGAAAATTTTACAAACAATCTAATCTAAGTGCTTAACGTTTGGCTTGAATCAAATTGGAGCCATTCCATTTCAACTAGGCAAAACGTTGAACGCTCTGATCAAGCAGTTTAAAGGGTCACTGCCACCAGTTTTACTTCGAATTCACAAGAGCCTAAAGACATATGGAATCTACGAATAGTGGTCCGATTTTGTTAAAAACCTCCATGAAGGTCTACGGAAGCGATAAACACGTGACATAATTGTGATGCCATCAGGAACGTTAGATCTCAACTTGAAAAAGTCAAGCTGACTTTTTCAAGATCTGTCTCTGTGGACAAGAAAAACACCTAAAAATCGTTATGGTTCCCTTCTTTCTTCAACAACAATTTACCTTATATCTCTATCATGATGTACTAGGTGCATTTTGTGTACGAGAAGACCTATTTGCCAATTGTCGTACTTTTTCCCGAAAAGCATTAAGGTCCTCGTGACAGTGTCCCTTTAAGTAAAGCAATTTTTAAATTCAACAAGAAGACTTTTGTAATCCAAATGAATAAAGGTCAAACATAACAAACTGCTACTTCTTAACCGACTGACTTTATCAGTTAAATAATATTCAACCAACAAATATGGTTTACTCCATTAAGCTCTGTGGTGAACTCGAATGAAATTTCACAGAATGAGATTTCACAGCACATCTGAGTTCTTAAATGATTTTAGCTTACTTTACCTCATGTCTGAATATTACTCTTTCAAGAAATACTCAAATGCGAGATCTCCTAAAATTGTCAATGAGTCTCTCATCCAAAATGTTTTCTTCAGGTTCCCAAGTACTTTGAGTTTTGGGGTAATTTGCCGATTTAACCAAATATTGGATTTTTCCTTTCCTTTTACGACTCTTCAGAATTTTTTCAGCACTGAAAATGGACTGATTATCTACAGAAATCTGTTCAGATTGTGGCTCTGGTAGTGTGACAACATTGTCAGGGGAGCTACTGTAATTCGGCTGAACATCGGTATTATCTACGGAAGAATCAGAATTATCAAAACAATCTTCCGGAATTTCCGACTCTTCTAGGTAAGGCTCACTTGGATCATCTAATAACGGTGGATCAATTGGTCTAGAAGCAGGATCGAAGAAAGGTTTCATTCTATTAGCATGTACAGAAAATGCGACCTGTTTGTTATTCTCTGTTCGCAAACGAAAATGCACCGGGGAGGATTGTTCAACAATTCAATAAGGACCGAACCAGTTATGCAACAATTTCTTAGAAAGACCTTTCTTAGTTTTAGGCGTGTAAACCCACACACGTTGACCAATTTGGAAACTAGGTGTTTTAGACTTTTGATCGTAATAGTCCTTCATTTTCTGCTGGGAACGCTGAATATTCTCTTTAGCTATTTTCTGTGCTAATTCCACTTTTTCTACAATGCGCTTTCGATGTTCAAGAACAGAACTTGTTAAACCTTCAGATTCTTTAGGTAATAGCTTCATATCAATTGGTAGGCGGGGCTCTCGACCATAAAGAACATAAAAGGGACTGTCACCAATTGCCTCACAATTAGAAGTTCTGTGAGCAAACAGAATCAAAGGAATGTACTCGTCCCAGCCCTTTTGGTCTTTGGCAACGTACATTGAGAGTGATTGACAGAGTGTGGAATTAAATCTTTCAACAAGATCATCTGTCTGTGGGTGGTAACTCGAAGTATTTACTTTATGAATCTGGAAAATCTTACAGACTTCAGCAACTAGTTTTGAAAGAAAATTCTTTCCTCTATCAGAAAGAAGCACTTTTGGAGCACCATGTCTAGCAATGATCTCATCGACCAAAAGACGAGCGATCACAGTAGCTTCTGCATTAGGAACTGGAAACGCCTCGCACCAACGAGTCAGGTAATCACTGAAAACAACAATGTACCTGTTACCCTTCCTGGACCCAGGAAATGATCCTAAAATATCGACAGCTACCCTATCGAAAGCATTTCCAACAGGAATAGGAAGCAATGGGGCTCTCATAGAATTCCTAGGTGACTTCCTCATTGAGCAATCCTGGCAAGACTTGCACCAGTGCTCAACGTCTTTAAACATACCTTTCCACAAGTACCGTTGCTTAACCTTCTGAAAAGGTTTTGTGTACTCCGAAATGAGCACCAGATACATGATCATGAACATTAGACAAGACTTCGAATTTTAAAGCCTGAGGGATCACAAGTTGAGTAAAAGGATCTTCATTTACACGTTTTTGATTGCGATCCAAATGATACAGTAAACCATCTTAACCAATGTAAAAGAAATCACTAGTTAGAAAAAGTTTCCGAGCAGATTTGTCATTAAAAGGAACTACATCATTTTCTAAGAAATCAATTATTTCTCTCAACTCAGGGTCTCGCCTCTGTAATTCCCTAGTTCTACCCACTTGAGGATCTTCTTTTGAAAAAGAACTAACATCAGGGCTTGCCTCGTAAGGACGCCGCGATAAGCTGTCAGCGTTACTGTGCTCTTTACCAGGTCGGTGAAAAATCTCAAAGTTATAATGCTGAAGCAATAGAGACCACCGAGCTAAACGACCTGTTGCATCTTTTACATTCATAAGCCAACGAAGTGAGCTATGATCAGTAATAACCGTAAATTTGCGGCCAAACAAGTATGGTTGAAATTTCTTAATTCCTTCTACTAAAGCAAGTGCTTCACGTTCCGTACTACTGTAATTCTGCTCTGCTCTATTTAAGCCACGGCCATTATAAGCGATAACAACCTCTTTTCCATCCTGGTTCTGAGCAAGAGTGAAGCCAATCCCAGTTGAGCTTGCATCAACAAACAACAAAAACTCTTTCTTGAAATTGGGATACGCTAGCAAAGTGCACCGCGCGCGACCAGGGGGCGGCGCCTGGGGACGAGGCTGAAGGAGCACTTCTTCGGATTGAGTTTTACATTAGCTTCTCTTAACCTCCTAAAAACTTCTTCAAGATGGGTTAAATGCTCTTCTGCTGATTTAGAAAAGATAATAATGTCATCGATATAAATCAAGGCGAAGCGATATTCCAAACCTCTTAAAATGTGACCCATTAATCGCTGAATACTTGCACCTGAATTCGTCAATCCGAATGGCATAACTAAAAATTCATACAGGCCATTATGCGTAACAAAAGCTGTCTTTTCACGAGCAGAGGGAAGAAGTTGAATCTGCCAGTACCCAGATTTTAAATCGAGAGTGGTTAAAAACTGTGTTCCTGATAAAGCATCTAACGTGTCAGCAACTAATGGCATTGGAAAACTATCCTTTTTGGTAATTTTGTTAACCATTCGAAAATCAATGCAAAATCTCATTTCGCCATTTTTTTCTCCTCGCCAATACAACGGGAGAGGGCCAAGGACTCACTGATTCCTGAATAATCCCTCTCTGAAGCATATCGTTTACTTGGCGATCAATTTCCCGCTTATTCTCAGGAGTTGTTCGATAAGGCCTTTGCTTAATAGGCAAAGCATCACCCGTGTCAATGGTATGCTGTATATACTAAAGAAGTTCTACCAAACTTGCGGGAGCTACCGGGATCGATGCCCGGATTCTCCACAAAGTTTGTAGAATAGCACTCGCTTCTACAGCACGGGAGGCACCGAGAATCTTGACAAACTAACTAACTAACTAACTACTTGTTATAAAGTACGAGCTTTAAAGCCATCTTAGGGTACGCTTGGGACAACAGCCAAACACTGGCCAGGTGGCTAAAAACAAAGTACTTGGATGCACATCCCAAGCGTACGCAGATGACCTACTTAGGCAAGCAAAGATTAACCAATCGAAACTGGAAAAACACAACTGTTTTAAGGGAATGCTAACCTTGGCTCTAATTAGGGAAAGTAGTAGCCAAGGTTGCAAGAAAGACAAAAGCATAATCACAGGTGGGGTGTTTTTCTGAGACAAACAGGAAGGGTGTGTCGGTTAATCTTGGCTTGCCAAAACGACCTTTGATCAGAAAAGTAAAAATACTCTATTAGCGCTCGAGACTTTAGCTATAAAAATAAGACAGGACAATAGTGTTCAGGGACTTAAAACTGGAGAAGAAATTATAAAACTGTCTTTATTTGCAGATGACATGACCTGTGTCATAAAAGACAAAATGTCGAATACACTTTTGTTTCGTATCCTTGAATCTTTTGGCGAGTGTTCTGGCTTGAAGGAAAATGAAGAAAATACAGAAATTGCACCTATAGGAGATAATATTCTGCAAGATGAAGAATTTCCAAAACATAGCATTTGTGAAATTACCAAAATTTTGGGGATATATTTTGGTTATAACGAAAGACAAAGAAATGACCTTAACTTAAGTCAAACTTTAAAGAGTATAAAGAAGTCATTAAACGTATGGAAGTGGAAAGGCCTCTCCCTTTTAGGAAGAATACAAATAGTTAAAACCTTCGCCTATCCCAAAGTTTATGTTCAGAGCATCTGTTATACCTATATCAAAAGAACTAATTAAAGAGGCAAACTCAATTTTTTACAATTTCATTTGGAATGGGAAAGATAAAGTGAAGCGTCTTGCACTTATATCTGATATAGAAATGGGAGGACTCAAAATGTTAGACATTCAATCCATGATCAGCGCAAAACGAGTAACATGTAAAAAGAATTTTCTTGAAGATTATTCAAGCCCTTGGAAAACGATCCTAGACAAACTTCTGTTACCAGTTGGAGGACGGTTTGTATTACACTGCAATTTTCACACTTCTAAACTGAAAACCAATCTACCAGCGTATTACAAAGAATGCTTCGACGCGTGGTCAGAGTTAAATGGGAAAACTCCAAGTTGTTATAAAGAAATCATAAACGAAATTATCTGGAACAACAAATTCCTTTGTCATGACAAGGAATCGATATACAGAAGAGACATAGTAAATTTAGGCTTTATGAAGATAGGAGATTTAATTTCTGCAAACAACTCCTTCTCGTACAATACTTCTTCACTTATTAACCCCGAACAAAGATTTTTCCTCATGAGTATTATCAACTCGATTCCTACAGAATGGCGTTCACTTATTAAAGCGTCTATTGACGTTACAATAGCTGACCCCATTCCAAGTATTCCAACTATTAAAATGGCAAGCCGTTATGTACCAATCCTTGACCTCTCTCCTAAACAGATTTATCAGATCTTTAAACAGCAGAAACAAATTGCGCCCACTGCTAAACAAAAATTAACAAACAAGTACTGAAATGTAGAGATTGAATGGGAAAAGGTTTATTTATTGGCCTTTCAATGCACTTTGGACACTAAGATCAGGGAACTCCAATATAAAATTCTAAATTGTATAATGTTTACAAACGAGAAACTAAATTTAATTGGTGTAGTTGATTCACCAAATTGCATTTTCTGTCGAGAGGCAACGGAATCCGTCGAGCATTTACGCATTTACATTTCTCCTGTAGGATAATCTCTAATTTTTGGAAGCACGTCTTGTTCTGGCTAAGAGATAATGATGTTCATGTTGGGATTGTTAACGAGCCGGATATTATCTTTGGAAAATTTGATGTTTCAGAAGATTATATTTTAATTAATAATATTTTGTTATTAGGTAAATATTATCTCTATTCTTGGAAATGTCGAAACAGCTTACCTACATTTGGAGGTTTTATTGCTAGGACAAAACGTGTCTACAATATCGAGCTCCATATTGCCAGGGAAAAAATAAATTACTTTTTCACTTTCAAAAGTGGGAGAAGCTAATAAATGTTCTCAATAATTGTTAATGCAACATCTGTTTGTTGAAATATCGTCTTTGTACTTAGCCGTCTTTGCTCTGTTGTTATTGTTATTATTTTCCTTTGTTTTTTCTTTTGTAAACTAAAATTTCATTTAGTTAAATTGTTAAATATTTAAATTGTGAATTAAATTAACTGTTAGTTATAAGTTATTATTTGTAATTATCATTAATATTAATAACATTTGTAATACATGTTTGCTAATCAATAAAAACTATTAAACAAAAAAAAAGTTTGAATACAAAGGCTCAGTGGTCTTATTAATGACCGCTTTAAAGGATGTCTCGTCACGTAGCCATGTCTAATTATGTATAAAGAGGATAGCATTGCTATGATTATAACTAAAGCGAGCCTGAACCCCAAATTCGACTAAAAAAATGGCAATATTCTTTTTACTTTGTTTCGCGTAATCAAATATCAGCGGTTTCAACTATTGCATGTGCGCAATGAGTTACTTTTTTCAAAATGGCGGACGTGTTGGCAAGGTTTGTTTGGTAGAATTTAATCTTGCTTTCAACACCTTCTTTTTAAAGTTCTTCAGTAAATTGAATGCTAAACATTTTGCTTAAGGAATGACCGCGTGCCGTGGTTATACAGGTACGTCTCAACTTAAATTTTTATCTCATTTTTTTCATCGACTTTCTTCGATCACGCGACCCTGCGCGCGCGCCGGCCGAGCAAGCTTTTGCAAAAAGCTCCAAAGAATAATTTTCCCTATTGATTTTTTAATGTTCTTGTAACATTAGTTCAAAAAATTCTGTGGTGCATCAGTTGAATTTAGTTTATAAACCGAGAAAAATCCATTTTGGCTCGTTATGCATTTCATCCACGTTTATTAACAATGGTAGTACAAGTCAAAAATTACAAGACTTAACGATGCAAGCTTCCCTAAAAGCAATGTCCGGTTAAATCAAGTATGATCATCAAGCTACAGTCCTTAAATGTTGTTTATCCTTTTCTACAAGACGAATTTCAACGTGAAAGTCGCTGGTGAAGTCCTGTTTAGCCTTCTACTCCAGAATTTTATTCAACTCGACTCCAATAGCATTGACAGCCCTATCGATGTGCTCCTCGGTGTTGTAGATGTGAGGCGAGAATCGCATTCTGTTGCCTTTTTTAGTAGACACACCGATGTTGTAGTCTTCGTACAGCTTATCATACAGCACCCCGCTCAGCAATGGCTGTTCTGTCTCCTTGCCTTTACGCTTGCGTTTGCGACATTCTCCGGCAGGTTTGTATTCATCCTGGAACTTGATCACAATGATTCCATGATACTGGCTCAGCTCCGGTGGAGTCTCGACCTCAAACACTGGCTGGCTGAGGGATCGGAGCACTTTATCCAAGCCATCTCGCAATCGTGTAGCAAGAAACTTGATCCTCTGTCCAATTCTTTGGAAGCCGATAAGCCCCATCACATCTGCAGTGTACAGCATACCGATCAGATTGGTGTCGTTACGCTGTCCAACCATCTCAAACCTGGAAGCGTCCAGTGGAATGGGTTCATCTGGAAGGGTGGGCGGTGGTGCCATCTCGCCATTGTACCCGATGTCTTTGGGGGCGAAATTTGGGATACACTCTCTTTTCATGTACAGGATACCCGTCTCCTTGGGGCCTAAAAACCACTTGTGGCTTCCTCCGCTGTAGCTGTCGCAGTTCATGTCTTTGAGGTCATGGTCGAACGAGCCCCAAGTTTGTGCACCATCGACATGAACATGGACGTTCATGTTCTTCTCGTGGATCTTGTCCACCAAACGTTTTGCGGGCAGGTGTGTACCGCTCAAATGGGAGACCTAATGGTCAAGAATACAGCACAAGATTAATTAATTAGCTACAAATTTCAGGACTATTCTATAGCAGAGAGTTGAACAAAAGCGTTAAGACGCGTTATAATAGATTTTGCGGCGTGACGAAGACTTTCACAAAACGTAGTCCTGCAGACTATCGATTTGCATTTTAAAAGGCTTGCTGTCTAGAGATACAGAGAGGACTTCGCATTTGCAAGTGAGATTTCTTTTCAAGTTAGCGACCCCAGGAAAAATATTTAGCGAAGTTCAAACTTGTTTTACTTTTAAGCTCTTTTCTCGCAATATAAAACGAAAACTTTATGAGATTGTCTCCGCAAAGTATATCAAGCATGGCCTAAAAAGTGTTCCATGTTATAATACTGAAAACGAAGAACATATTTTTTTTCTTTACCACGGTTATATCTCATTCTACCAACCTACCGTATGTTTAATTTACATCATTTACAATGCTGACAATGGGTTTAACACACAAAAGAAAAACACAAAACGAAAACTGACTAAAACCAAATGGGTGAAACTTTTAGCGCTGCTAATTAAGTAATTTCTTTGTGAATCATCCAAGATGATTCCAAGAAAATGTGTTCAAATTGACCTTTGAAGATTTCGCGGTTTATAATACGTGACCGCTCAAACTCGGAACGTACGATTGAACTAAATTTAGTCTTTTGTTCAGAAGCCGCTTATTAACCTTAACTCAAATTTTCAAAAAAAAAAAAAAAATCGGCCGGATACGGGCTAAAAGTTCTGTTGGCGTTCTAGCTGATTTTAGTCCAAGCTAGGCTTGATACCAATTTGTTTCCAAATAAAGCTTAAATTCGGATCATGCAGATCATTACATAATAAAATCGTGTTGCATGTGATAACCAAGTGCTTGCCGTGGTCTCTAATCCATTGAACTTGAAAGAAACCGATGGCACACACAAATTACAACTTATATTTAATACCGTTTCACATTGTCAAATTTCTCGTACGTTCATTGGCTTAATATAGCACTGATTATATTTCACTTTCACATTTTACTGGTCCATTTGTCGTAACTCGATTTCCCTTTTCCTTTGTTTTGCGAAGGCGCTTGTGGTTCTTGTTGCGGCGCTTGTACGACCACTTCTGCTTCGTCAGATTGAACTGGCGTGACGACTGGAAAATCACGCCATTGCTGTAGCTTGGCCCAGCTGCATGAAAATTATGAAATTGATCGTCGTATGGTGGAAGGTTTCGCGTCCTGCAGAGATTGTTTGCTCATAGTGCAGACCGGCATAGTTTGCCATTAGATTTAAATTGCAATTGCCGTGATTCATATGTACACTTTCACTGTGAAAGCTCAAACATCCAGTTGTCAGCGCCTCTCAATAAATGCAATTATTGCCTCAGACGGTAAATTGAACTCAGGCAGGTCGTAATAGCTTTTATGACAAATGATTGACAAGTTTAACACAATTTTGTTTGTGCTGTCGATTTTGTCGAAGTTTTACCCGGGACAAATTTTGTCGGCGGTGCGTTTGAAGATTTGTCGGCTTCGGACAAAATTTGTCAGGTCGTGACAAACCGTCCGCACTCGCAAAGCGTTGGTGATGACAGAAAATTTGTCTAAATAAACAACTTTTTTGCTAGTGCGGATAGGCCCTTAGTTAAAAATTGACTGCAAAAACCCGTCGGGCTAAAATTAAACTTACGCTTTAGCGTGTAAAATGCAGGATCTCACGGCTTCAAAAATATGCAGAATTTTGAAGCTTTGATACATTAGTAGCTACATCTTGAAATTAGAATTAATCTAAAACAAAACTTCCTTCAAGTTTCTTTCATTTGCCTAGTTTGCGTTTGGAATTTTAGGCTTCTGAAGCGTATTGATTTGAAAAGCGCATATGCAGCGTGCGGCCGACTTACCATCGCGTTGTTGTTTATTTAATAATTGTGTTCAGTTTACGACCTTTTACATGCAAAGATTTACTATAGTACTTCTGAAAATGCAAACAAGTATTTTTTTGTTATTAGTTATAGTGATGGATAGCATAAAAAGCAATCTGAGTGTTAATTTTGTGGAAGGAATTCAGTAGTTTTCCGCTATCTGACGGCACCATGATTCGCAAATTATTATCCCCAATTACCGCTCTTCTGTACCAAGATAATACCACTGGTGGTTAAGTAAGTAAATGTCAGTGACAGTTGTACAGAATGAAAACCTACCTTTCACCAGAGTGGTTTGAACTAGTGTTATATTTTGTAGAAAGAGTTCGTGTTTTTGCGAGTTGTTAAAATGACGCGAGGAGGTGAAGAAATTTTTTTCACCGTCTTCAAGTTTGGTTTCGGATCAATTTGTCAAGGTTGACAAGTATCATTTCAAATCATGGATTGGTCTTTCAGCGTGTCTAGTTGTAATAAACGTTTACTTCAGAAAGGAATTATGTCTGAATTTAGTACGCATATGGTATATTTTTCCCACTCGGACGTTCGTGTTAAATGCCGTAAAAGAGGCAGGAATTTTTTTGGGGGTGGGTGCGCACTAATAAAAGCCTTCTGGACTGCGAGTCAATGCATCGCAAATCGCTTTCAATACTAATATTTCCCCAACGCATACTCCATGCAAAATAGTCGAATCTTGAAGAGATCTTTGATTTTTGTCCTGCGCCCACTTTTGACCTGTTGGCTCTGACACTCCCAAGGCTGTGTAAATTTTAAAGTTTACAAGGAGTTTATTTTCGCTTTGTAAATATCAAAAAACAAACAGACCTGCGCGAAAAAGTTGCTCAATAGCTTTCATTTGAATGGTCACACACTAGGGTTTTATCCACTTTATGGTAACGGGTTTTTAATAGAACTGTTAAAAAGTCCTTGAACATCCGAAAATAGCCTCATATTAAACGGTATGAAAAAACGTAATAGCAGGCGGACGACACGCAAAACTAAGAAACAAATGCCTGCACTTACCTCACTGAACGTCACAAGTCGAGTGTGTTTGTTCACTTTGGACAAGAACTTCTCCACAATTTTGTCTTCGTCTGTTTCGCCTTCCAAGTCAAGTACGACGATGTTTATGTTAGGAAAGCGGTTCTGCCTGATCTTCCAAGCTACTTCGCCATCCGTCGGATGATTCTCGTTCCACACAACGACTTCATCGCCCGGGTTGAAATCCATTCCATTGTTGATGACAGCGTTTGGGTCCGAGCCATTCCTCTGGAATGCAAGCAACTCTGGTTCGATGTTCAGCTGGGAGGCGATGAGGGCCCTAGCTGCCTGGATGGTGTAGACAAAAGGCTTGATTCGCTTCTGGATGGAAATGTCTCGATTCCAGTCTAAAGCCATTGCGTTCATGCAGAGCTGCACAGCATTGAAGGTGATCGACAAGTTCGCGGCGTTGATCGGGACGGTGTCAGCGTAATCGTCAAAATCAAACAGGCTGCGAACGTATTTCCAGAGTTCGTCCTCATCTCTGCAGTTCACGATGGTACTCACTATCTCCTCGAACGTTGCCTGGAAATTGAGGAATGTCTCGCGGCTAATAAGCCCATGACTGCGGTACAAATGAGCTACCTTGAAGGTGGGGCGATCTTGGGGAGTGATCTTGCTCATGATTGTGCAAAGGTCGAAGGGCCGTAAACTCGACTGAGCTTTCTTCAAACGTTCTGCAGCGAGACTGCGACTGAAGTACGTGTTCGCCTTTATATCAGCGTCTCACACGCTGACAGGTTGTCCAGGTTTTGAATAAGTTCTTTGTTCGAGGCATTAACAATATACATATCAAACTTTGCCCATTGTTAGGGTTTAAACTTTCTAATACAATGAAGCTATTGTTGTCCATTATTAGGGATTTTCCTGTTCGGTGTCGCCAAATTGCACTCGGGTTTAATTGGATCCAGTCGGCACATTGCTGATGATGACGTTTTTGTTCCTAACGGGGGCCTTATTGGGAAAACACAGATACCGTAGACTAACTAACAAGTTTGAATAAAAAGCTAGGCAAGATTTCCGCACAGCCCCATACATTTATTATGCATGCAGTTCTTTGTTTATTGAAAACAATGAACAGAACAATAGAGAGCCTTTGGGACTAAAGCACCTACACTTACACATATTAAGGGCCGATTCGCACTAGCGGACAAGTTTTAAATGTCATAACATTTTTGACAAAAACAAAATTGTCGCGACAAGTCAGAGACATTTTGAAGAAAACAAAAGGTGTGATTATTAGTACAATAGCTTTGCACGTGCTTCTGGCATCCTTGTACATTTCTCGGCACGGCCGTCTTGTGCAAACATCAAATAATTAGGCAGGTCCACTTTTTGTGAAAAATTTTAAAACGATTTGCATTTGAAGTGCGCGTGTACTGATGTTTTTGTGCTCGCGCAAGAGAACTATTTCTTTTCCCCTCCATCTATCAGCACAAACTGGTTCCCTCCGCATTCTTTTGTTCCAACCCCGGTATTATCATCCTTCCACAACCTCACCTCGGGAAGCAAACGTGTTTTGCCGCCTATCGTGGAAAAATTTCGCGTGTTGTTTTTTAGTACAATCAAAACCAAACACAATAGCCAATCAACAACGTATTGTTATCTGGCATTACAAGGGGCGTTGGAATGCGACTTGTCATGACATGAAGTTCGAGGTCTCACAAAACGTATTCGCACTTGTTTTCTGTAACAAGTGACACACAAGTGATGAAATCTACCAATTGTTACAAAATTTGTCCGCTAGTGCGAATTGGCCCTAAGGGCCGATTCGCACTAGCGGACAAGTTTTAAATGTCATAACATTTTTGACAAAAACAAAATTGTCGCGACAAGTCAGAGACATTTTGAAGAAAACAAAAGGTGTAATTATTATTACAATAGCTCTGCACGTGCTTCTGGCATCCTGGTACATTTCTCGGCACGGTCGTCTTGTGCAAACATCAAATAATCAGGCAGGTCCACGTGGTGAAATATTTTAAAACGATTTGCATTTGAAGTGCGCGTGAAGTGATGTTTTTGTGCTGACCTGCGGGAAAAATGTGGCAAGTAAACTATTTCTTTTCCCCTCCATTTATCGGCACAAACTGGTTCCCTCCGCATTCATTTGTTCCAACCCCGGTATTACCATCCTTCCACGACCTCACCTCGGCACACAAACATGTTTTGCCGCCTATCGCGGGAAAATTTTGCCTGTTGTTTTTTAGTGCAATCCAGATCAAACACAACAGCCAATCAACAACGTATTGTTATCTGGTATTATGAGGGGCGTTGGAATGCGACTTGTCATGACTTGTCCTGCCTTGAGGCAGGACATCTGCCCCTTTGAAGATTTGTCCGTTTTGACAAAATTTGCACTTGTCCAACAAGTCGTTCGCACTTGTTTTTGCGATTGTTTGACAAAATGTATCACGCGTGCAACGCGGACCAGTCATAAGACTACTGCTTCTTTGTTTTCCTGAATTGTTTGACAAGTTCTAGGTCTCAAAAACGTATTCGCACTTGTTTTCTGTAACAAGTGACACACAAGTGATGAAATCTATCAATTGTTACAAAATTTTTCCGCTAGTGCGAATTGGCCCTAAGTTAAACAAATACATATTTCTTAAAAGGCCGTGGAACAAAATTATGGTAATTATGGCCTTTGGGATTTGGGACAACAGCAAGGAGAAAATGGAATTTGAATAAGCTCTTAGTGCTCCCGAAACTTGTGAACTTTCGAATCGACGTGCTTTGAACATAAAGCTTCGCTTAGCTTTTTATTCAAACTTGTTAGTTAGTCTACGGTATCTGTGTTTTCCCAATAAGGCCCCCGTTAGGAACAAAAATGTCATCATCAGCAATGTGCCGACTGGATCCAATTAAACCCGAGTGCAATTTGGCGACACCGAACAGGAAAATCCCTAAGGATGGACAACAATAGCTTCATTGTATTAGAAAGTTTAAACCCTAACAATGGGCGAAGTTTGATATGTGTATTGTTAATGCCTCGAACAAAGAACTTATTCAAAACCTAAACAACCTGTCAGCGTATGAGACGCTGATATAAAGGCGAACACGTACTTCAGTCGCAGTCTCGCTGCAGAACGTTTGAAGAAAGCTCGGTCGAGTCTACGGCCCTTCGACCTTTGCATAATCATGAGCAAGATCACTCCCCAAGATCGCCCCACCTTCAAGGTAGCTCATTTGTACCGCAGTCATGGGCTTATTAGCCGCGAGACATTCCTCAATTTCCAGGCAACGTTCGAGGAGATAGTGAGTACCATCGTGAACTGCAGAGATGAGGACGAACTCTGGAAATACGTTCGCAGCCTGTTTGATTTTGACGATTACGCTGACACCGTCCCGATCAACGCCGCGAACTTGTCGATCACCTTCAATGCTGTGCAGCTCTGCATGAACGCAATGGCTTTAGACTGGAATCGAGACATTTCCATCCAGAAGCGAATCAAGCCTTTTGTCTACACCATCCAGGCAGCTAGGGCCCTCATCGCCTCCCAGCTGAACATCGAACCAGAGTTGCTTGCATTCCAGAGGAATGGCTCGGACCCAAACGCTGTCATCAACAATGGAATGGATTTCAACCCGGGCGATGAAGTCGTTGTGTGGAACGAGAATCATCCGACGGATGGCGAAGTAGCTTGGAAGATCAGGCAGAACCGCTTTCCTAACATAAACATCGTCGTACTTGACTTGGAAGGCGAAACAGACGAAGACAAAATTGTGGAGAAGTTCTTGTCCAAAGTGAACAAACACACTCGACTTGTGACGTTCAGTGAGGTAAGTGCAGGCATTTGTTTCTTTCAGTTTTGCGTGTCGTCCGCTTGCTATTACGTTTTTTCATACCGTTTAATATGAGGCTATTTTCGGATGTTCAAGGACTTTTTAACAGTTCTATTAAAACCCGTTACCATAAAGTGGATAAAACCGGCTAGTGTGTGACCATTCAAATGAAAGCTATTGAGCAGTACTTTCATGTGGTACTGTTATGCTGTACAAGGTGGTTCAAATTTTCAAGTCTGCAGATGAAACCTTGGTGTGTGACGATTCAAATGAAAGCTATTGAGCAACTTTTCTCGCGCAGGTCTGTTTGTTTTTTGATATTTACAGAGCGAAAATAAACTCCTTATAAACTTTAAAATTTACGCAGCCTTGGGAGTGTCAGAGCCAACAGGTCAAAAGTGGGTGCAGGAAAAATATCAAAGATCTCTTCGAGATTCGACTATTTTACATGGAGTATGCGTTGGGGAAATGTTAGTATTGAAAGCGATTTGCAATGCATTGACTCGCACTCCAGAAGGCTTTTATTAGCTCGCACCCACCTCCCTCCCCCCCCCCCCCCCCAAAAAAAAAAAATTCCTGGCTCTTTTATGGCATTTAACACAAACGCGCGAGTAAGACAATTGTGTCGTAAATAAAATTTTTCTTTCACTCTGTGCAGTTCGCGCGCGGAAGCGAAAACGAACTATAAATAAACTATTTGTTCCGTCTTAGGATGCTTTTTAACTTTCGCGTATCCAGAACAGTCGGTGAGTGAATTTAAATAATGGTTGCCAAATGCATGAATGCTTAAAACGTGCGAGCAAAAAAAGTGGTCTGACCACTGATCAAATCGCAGCGATATTCATAGCGCGATCTGGTCGGCTATTCGAATATGTCAGCTGGAACAGTAACCTCAGTTTTAAAATTCGCGGCAATTGTGAACCATTTTACACACGACTGGCTTTTTTGAATGGGTATTGTTTTAGTCTTGCTGACCATTGTTATTCCGTCGTAGGCTTGAAACAATAGCCCACTTGCTCGAGACGCGCCATTTTCAAACACAACTACAACTAGCGGTTTTAAAGCCGGAAAGAACAGTGGTTCCCGTTGACCGATTTTTAATCTTCAAACATGTTTTGATAGAAAAAAGATAAATTTTTCATTTGCCGTTCGCGGGTTGACGAAAATCAGTAGAAGTTTTTAGAAATTTCGTTTTGAAAACAGCCTCCATACAAAAAAAGGCCAATTTTGCTGTATTTTCAAGTGCAAAAGAACAGTCCTTACACTTCAATTTTGTTTGTTTTAGCCTTTAGGTAGATATAGCATTCCTCTTCAAAATGCCGCGCGTGGGTTGGTAGATTTATACTTCTAGAAACCAGAAAAGCAAGTTTAATCAACGCTACTGAGCCAATTTTGGCCCTTCTCTTATTGTGAGCGCTCTCGCATTCAAATTTGCCGCTTCGCTGATAATGAATATTTAATGATGTCCATGCATTCTGCCCTATGATATGCGTACTAAATTCAGACATAATTCCTTTCTGAAGTAAACTTTTATTACAACTAGACACGCTGAAAGACCAATTCATGATTTGAAATGTTAATTATCAACCCAACCAAATTGATCCGAAACCAAACTTGAAGACAGTGAAAAAAATGTCTTCACCTCCGCGCGTCATTTTAACAACTCGCAAAAACACAAACGCTTTCTACAAAATATAACACTAGTTCAAAACACTCTGGTGAAAGGAAGATTTTCATTCTGTACAACTGTCACTGACATTTATTTAACCACCAGTGGTATTATCTTGGTACAGAAAAGCGGTAATTGGGGATAATAATTTGCGAATCGTGGTGCCGTGAATTCCTTCCACAAAATTAACACTCAGATTGCTTTTTGTGCTATCCATCACTATAACTAATAACAAAAAAAATACTTGTTTGCATTTTCCGAAGTACTGTAGTAAATCTTTGCATGTAAAAGGTCGTAAACTGAACACAATTATTAAATAAACAACAACGCGATGATAAGTCGACCGCACGCTGCACATCAGATTCCACCACGCGCTTTTCAAATCAATACGCTTCAGAAGCCTAAACTTCCAACGTAAACTGGGCAAATGAAAGAAACTTGAAGGAAGTTTTGTTTTAGATTAATTCTCATTTCAAGATGTAGCTACCAATGTATCAAAGCTTCAAAATTCTGCATATTTTTGAAGCCGTGAGATCCTGCATTATTCACGCTAAAGGGTAAGTTTAATTTTAGCCCGACGGCTTTTTGCAGTCAATTTTTCACTAAGTGGCTTTACCGATCCTTCTAAAAATTCCATTTAAAGTTCGAAGCAATATTGTACATTACCAT
Source organism: Meandrina meandrites (assembly GCA_963693305.1). NCBI lineage: Eukaryota > Metazoa > Cnidaria > Anthozoa > Scleractinia > Meandrinidae > Meandrina > Meandrina meandrites. The sequence continues at coordinate 8,910,049 of OY855915.1, forward strand.
TTTCCTGTCTGAAGTTTTGAGAAGCTGCACTGATTTTTTAAGTCGTCATCAAGTCCGTGAATTGTGGTTATGGTATTGGCCAATATCCTTGGACAATGAAGATTCGCAGCAGCTTTTAAGCATGTAAAACTAAGCAATTCAATCGATGAATAGCACAGATCTTTGAAAAATACCTACCTGTAGTTTGCAAAAGGCTAGACAGGCTAAATGACGAGCGACGCGTGAAAATAACACTTCGGGATCGAGAACTGCTGACGGATTCCTATCCAGTGACGTTTTTATCGCCACAGCGAAAAGTATTCCCTTGACAAATTAGAACATTCCCTTGAGAATATACAAAAATGTGGGTCAGAGAGTGCCAACCCAATGCCCCCAATTCTTACAATTTTTCTTGTACCAAGCAAAATAGTCGAAATTAACCGTCCGCCCCGTTATGGATGATGAAATTAGCCAATGAACGTACGAGAAATTTGACAATGTGAAACGGTATTAAATATAAGTTGTAATTTGTGTGTGCCATCGGTTTCTTTCAAGTTCAATGGATTAGAGACTACGGCAAGCACTTGGTTGTCACATGCAACACGATTTTATTATGTAATGATCTGCATGATCCGAATTTAAGCTTTATTTGGAAAAAAATTGGTATCAAGCCTAGCTTGGACTAATATCAGCTGGAACGCCAACAGAGCTTTTAGCCCGTATCCGGCCGATTTTTATTGCAATTTTTTTTTTATTTTTTGAAAATTTGAGTTAAGGTTAATCAGCGGTCTGAACAAAAGACTAAATTTAGTTCAATCGTACGTTCCGAGTTTGAGCGGTCACGTATTATAAACCGCGAAATCTTCAAAGGTCAATTTGAACACATCTTCTTTGAATCATCTTGGATGATTCACAAAGAAATTACTTAATTAGCAGCGCTAAAAGTTTCACCCCTTTGGTTTTAGTCAGTTTTCGTTTAGTGTTTTTCTTTTGTGTGTTAAAACCCATTGTCAGCATTGTAAATGATGTAAATTAAACATACGGTAGGTTGGTAGAATGAGGTATAACCGTGGTAAAGAAAAAAAATGTTCTTCGTTTTCAATATTATAACATGGAACACTTTTTAGGCCATGCTTAATGTACTTTGCGGAGACAATCTCATAAAGTTTTCATTTTATATTGCGAGAAAAGAGGGTCGCTAACTTAAAAAGAAATCATACTTGCAAATGCGAAGTCCTCTCTGTATGTCTAGGCAAACAAGCCTTTTAAAATGCAAATCGATAGTCTGCAGGACTACGTTTTGTGAAAGTCGTACTCACGCCGCAAAATCTATTTTAACGCGTCTTAACGCTTTTGTTCAACTCTCTGCTATAGAATAGTCCTGAAATTTGTAGCAACTAATTAATCTTGTGCTTTATATTCTTGACCATTAGGTCTCCCATTTGAGCGGTACACGTCTGCCCGCCAAACTTTTGGTGGACAAAATCCACGAGAAGAACATGAACGTCCATGTTCATGTCGATGGTGCACAAACTTGGGGCTCGTTCGACCATGACCTCAAAGACATGAACTGCGACAGCTACAGCGGAGGAAGCCACAAGTGGTTTTTAGGCCCCAAGGAGACGGGTATCCTGTACATGAAGAGAGAGTGTATCCCAAATTTCGCCCCCAAAGACATCGGGTACAATGGCGAGATGGCACCACCGCCCACCCTTCCAGATGAACCCATTCCACTGGACGCTTCCAGGTTTGAGATGGTTGGACAGCGTAACGACACCAATCTGATCGGTATGCTGTACACTGCAGATGTGATGGGGCTTATCGGCTTCCAAAGAATTGGACAGAGGATCAAGTTTCTTGCTACACGATTGCGAGATGGCTTGGATAAAGTGCTCCGATCCCTTAGCCAGAAAGTATTCGAGGTCGAGACTCCACCGGAGCTGAGCCAGTATCATGGAATCATCGTGATCAAGTTCCAGGATGAATACAAACCTGCCGGAGAAGGTCGCAAACGCAAGCGTAAAGGCAAGGACACAGAACAGCCATTGCTTAGCGAGGTGCTGTATGAAAAGCTGTACGAAGATCACAACATTGGCGTGTCTACTAAAAAAGGCAACAGAATGCGATTCTCGCCTCACATCTACAACACCGAGGAGCACATCGATAGGGCTGTCAATGCTATTGGAGTCGAGTTGAATGAAATTCTGGAGTAGAAGACTAAACAGGACTTCTGCAGCGACTTTCACGTTTAAATTCTTCTTGTAGAAAAGGATAAACAACATTTAAGGACTGTAGCTTGATGATCATACTGGATTTAACCGGACACGACTTTTAGGGAAGCTTGCATCGTCAAGTCTTGTAATTTTTGACTTGTATTAGCATTGTTAATAAACGTGGATGAAATGTATAACGAGCCAAAGTGGAATTTTCTCAGTAGGTTAGTATGTCCTTTGACATGCTAATGCAAGTATCTGGAACATCACTAGCCGAGCCAGGAAATCAAGATAGCGGGACAGTAAGACCTTTTCTCCAAAAAAGGAAAACGAAAACCATGCGAAACTCATAGTCTCTCACCCCACCCCTGCAATATCCACTTGTGGTCGGAATAGGCCGAAGACCAATTTATGCGTGGTAGAATCGTTGGAATCCCGTGCTGAAAGAAAAAACTCTGTTAAAAGAAAAAAACGAATTTTTGAGATTCCCACGGGGGAAGACTCACATTTGAGTGGGCAGAGATTCTTGACAAACATTTTAAATCATTTCACAGAAATGAGATCCAACCGGGCACGGCTCATGCCTTATTAAATGATGACAAAGAAAACGTCATCGAACAGAAAACACGCGCGCGCGCTCTTAAACGAGCTCAAAGTGGGAACTCACGAGAAGACTCACCAGTAAGAGTGGACAACCTTCCCAGGGCTTTTCCCTTCTGCGTGGGAGCGAAAAGCACTGGGAACGAGGTTGGAGTTGAGAGAAGCTGATTCAGAGACTTCGAAACAGAACGCTAGCTTGTAAAGTACGCTCGCATCCGAAAAGTAGTTAATCAAAAAGAAAACAATTTATGGTGAAAGGCTTAAACAGAATAAGAATTATAATGACAAATTTCTCTCTTCTGTTTCATTTTCTAGCGAAAGGGAATGGTATTTCACTTCATTTATGGAGGATGCACACAGGAAGTTAGCGAGCGACAAACGCAAAATATGAAGTTTTCTAGAAACAAGAACTCTCCCCCGAAAATACTTGAAAAACATCTTGAAAATGAAAGCTGTATTTGTGAAAAATAATAAAGAAATCAAGCAATAATTTTCGATTACGTCAAAAAAGAACTATAGGCTGCCCTTGAGAATATGAGGGGCAAATTTATAATTACAGGCAAAAACCTTCCGTGACTTTGACTGTCGCGCTTCGCGCGCCTCACAAACTAAACTAACTAAATCGCCTGTTCTGCTAGGCTCGATTTCCGCCGTCATTCGGGGGGATGACCGCGGGCTCATTTTCCCGAAAAAGCGGCTGGAAATCGAGCCTACTGTTCTGCAGGCCAGACAATATTCCTTTTACTTTGTCTCGCTAGTTTTTGGCTCCTTTTCTCCCTTTTCTTCCAAACCTTTCATTGCCTAGTCAGCCGACGTTTTCTATAATATTAAAGTGTAGCCTTAAATTTTTTATTGTTTGTTATAACCACTTACTGTCACACAATTGTTCATAATCAAAGATCTCTTCGAGATTCGACTATTTAGCATGCAGTATGCGTTGGGGAAATGTTAGTATTGAAAGCGTTTTGTGATGCACTAACCCATTGACTCACAGTCCAGAAGGCTTTTATTAGCGCTCACCCACCCCCCCCCCCCCCCCCCCACAAAAAAATAAATAAATAAATAAATAAATTCCTGGCTCTTTTACGGCTTTTAACACAAACGTGCGAGTGGGAAAAAATATACCATATGCGTACTAAATTCAGACAAACAATTCTTTTCTGAAGTAAACGTTTATTACAACTAGACACGCTGAAAGACCAATTCATGGTTTGAAATGTTAATTATCAACCTTGATAAATTGATCCCAAACCAAACTTGAAGACGGTGAAAAAAATTTCTTCACCTACGTGCGTCATTTTAATAACTCGCAAAAACACGAACTCTTTCTACAAAATATAACACTAGTTCGAAACACTCTGGTGAAAGGTAGGCTTTCATTCTGTACAACTGTCACTGGCATTTATTTAACCACCACCAGCGGTAACTGGGGATAATAATTTGCGAATCATGGTGCCGTGAGATAGCGGACAACTACTGAATTCCTTCCACAAAATTAACACTCACATTGCTTTTTATGAAAGGTAGGTTTTCATTCTGTATAACTGTCACTGACATTTATTTAACCACCAGTGGTATTATCTTGGTACAGAAAAGCGGTAATTGGAGATAAGCCGTGAGATTGCCGTGAGATAGCGGAAAACTACTGAATTCCTTCCACAAAATTAACACTCAGATTGCTTTTTATGCTATCCATCACAAAAACTAATAACAAAAAATACTTGTTTGCATTTTCCGAAGTACTGTAGTAAATCTTTGCATGTAAAAAGTCGTAAACTGAACACAATTATTAAATAAACAACAATGCGATGGTACAGTAAGTCGGCCGCACGCTGCATATCAGATGTCACCATGCGCTTTTCAAATCAATACGCTTCAGAAGCCTAAAATTCCAAACGTAAACTGGCCAAATGTAAGAAACTTGAAGGAAGTTTTGTTTTAGATTAATTCTCATTTCAAGATGTAGCTACTAATGTATCAAAGCTTCAAAATTCTGCGCATTTCTGAAGCCGTGAGATCCTGCATTATTCACGCCCGACGGCTTTTTGCAGTCAATTTTTCACTAAGTGGCTTTACCGATCCTTCTAAAAATTCCATTTAAGTTCGAAGCAATATTGTACATTGCCATTTTCCTGTCTGAAGTCTTGAGAAGCTGCTGTCGTGATCAAGTCTGTGAATTGTGGTCAAAACAAAAGATTGCGTGACGAGCTAAAAATACTTCTTTCAATGAAGACGACAAACAATAGACTTGTAACAATAGAAAATAGCATTGGCCAATATCCTCTGACAATGAAGATTCGCAGAAGCTTTTAAGCATGTAAAACTAAGCAATTCAATCGATGAATAGCACAGATCTTTAAAAAATACCTACCTGTAGTTTGCAAAAGGCTAGACAGGCTAAATGACGAGCGACGCGTGAAAATAACATTTCGGGATCGAAAACTGCGGACGCATTCCTATCCAGTGACGTTTTAATCGCCCACAGCGAAAAGTATTCCCTTGACAAATTAAAACAGTCCCTTGAGAGTATACGAAAACGTGTGTCAGAGAGTGCCACCAATGATCCCAATTCTTACCATTTTCCTTGGTAACCAAGCAAAATAGTCGAAATATTTCTTCTGACTTTGCCATTTGAAGCCGCGTAATCAAATTTCAGCGGTTTCAACTATTGCATGTGCGCAATGAGTTACTTTTTTCAAAATGGCGGACGTGTTGGCAAGGTTTTTTTGGTAGAATTTGATCTTGCTTTCAACACCTTCTTTTTAAAGTTCTTCAGTAATCGAATGCTAAATATTCTGCTTAAGGAATGACCGCGTGCCGTGGTTATACAGGTACGTCTCAACTTATTTTAACTAAGTTTTATCTCATTTTTTGTATCGACGTTCTTCGATCGCGTGACCCTGCGCGCGCGCCGGCCGAGCAAGCTTGTGCAAAAAGCTCCAAAGAATAATTTTCGTGATTGATTTTCTAATGTTCTTGTACAGTCCGACCTCTATTAAGCGGCCACCCTCGGGACTTTGATAGAGGTTGGCCGCTTAATAGAGGTACAATATAAATTGGATAGGGATGGCAGTTAACATGATTTCATTGACTCTGCATAGCAAAATGCTTTTAAAACGGGAACATATATGAAGATAAATCCAAAATTCATTATTACCAACTATGTTATAACAAAACATCAAGTGCATTTCCAGCCCATGCATAATTCTAGCTCCAGCACAGAGGGCACGTAGTTGAAGTGTACAGTATTTCTTCGGGTTGATAATGTACAGAAAAATATGCAAAACATCGTTGACAAGTTTCTTAGGCCTGCAGTTCTTGTTTTCTTGTTTCTATCAGTTGTCACTTTATATCATCTGTCACCATTTCGCTTGGAAAGATAATTTGCTGGCCGCTTAATGGAGGTAGAAAACCATATAAATATTACACTTGCGACAGCAAAAAGGTGGCCGCGGCCGCTTAACAGAGGTGGTCGTTGAATAGAGGTATCAAATACAGCAGTTTACTGACAAATAAATCGGGACTTTGGAAAGTGGCCGCTTAATAGGTGGCCGCTTAATAGAGGTCGGACTGTAATATTAGTGCATCAGTTGTAATTAGCTTATAAGCGTCTCCAATATTAGTAGAGAGTTCCCTCAGCTTTTTAGCTAAATTTAGTTGATGATTTTCTATTTTCTCAACACCTCTCTGCTTTTGCAATTTGGCAATACTGTAAAATTCCGGTTATAAGCCCCCCCTGCTTATAAGCCCCTCCCCCCCCCCCCCCCGGAATACATACATACATACATACATACATACATACATACATAGACTTTATTTTCTCTCGAATTTTAGAGTAGCTTGTAATATAAATATTAGTAGCTAATATCTTCGAGAAATATGATCGTAATAATAATAATAATAATAATAATAATAATAATAATAATAATAAAATACACTAAAATACGTTACAAAAAAAAATTACACACTTAGAAGAAACTAGAATCTACAAATAAATAATAGAAGCAAAATCTATCTAAACAAAAGTCATTCTCTGAATGCTCCTTTTAAATTCCGAAAAGTCACTTGTTCTAATGCAGTCTGGTAACTCATTCCATTGTTTAGCCCCCTCTGCTGGATGACAGTACTGAACAGGGCTAAGTGTTGCTTTATTATGACTTTTCAACTTTAAAACGTATTTCGATCAACACTGCCATGGCTTGTTTCGAAACGTTTTTTTTATTCCGCTTATAAGCACCCCCGGATATAAGCCCATCCGCTTATAAGCCCACTCAAAACCCCTTATGAAGTTGTATCAGAATTGTATAAGCCCAGGGCTTATAACCGGAATTTTACGGTATTCCCAATCTCACCCCCGGAGGCTGCGATCCTTCTGGTCTGCACCAGGGATGAAGACCTCAGGGCTAGACTGAAAGCCGCCCAAAAAGACAGCTTAATCTGATTGGCTGTTGAAAACTTATTCAATCATCTCATCCAAAATCTCTGGTGCATGCCAGAATCAAGCGGGAATCAGAAATTCCTGGTTTCGGTTTTTTTTTTAATCGCACAGAGTTGTTGTGTTTCCCGACAGGTCCCTGTTCAAGGGGGACACAGGCTCTGGGAACGAGATTGTGATATTCCAAGAACAATATATTACGATGGCTGTTGAGGATTTAGCCTGCGTGCAGACATCTCCTATTTCCTTGCTTCTCTCAGAAAAGGGATGTCCATTTTCCGAGAGAAGCAAGGAAATAGGAGATGTCTGCACGCAGGCTATTGAGGATTTTATTCTAAAAAGTTACAACTAAAAGCAGTTTTCTATTTCAGCATATGCTGTTTCCCAACCTTCATATTTAAAACAATATGTCACTTTTTTTTTGTCCTAAAATTCATTAAGGATGACGTATTGGTGAGAACACTCACCTCGTACCTGTGACCCACACTTGACTCTCCAACCCAGCATCATGTGTGTTGAGTTGGTTGTTAGTTCTTGTCCTTGTCCTGAGGGTTTTCCTCCCATTTTCCTCCCTCCACAAAACCAACATTTCTAAATTCCAGTTATGCAATTATTGGGAATCCAAGAGCCAGGGGTTAAATGACATCAATTCTATTTCATTTATTAGGAGTATTTTGCAAACTCCTTAACTATTATTGTATCTTTTCCATATCACTGCAACTGGAATTGTGATTGATATAACATTTATTTTGAAGTTTCTTAAAATTATTTACATTTTTCAGGAATCTTGAAGACTATAAAATGGAAGCCATCTAACAAATTTCTTCACTGCTTTCACATTCAGTCTCAAGTTACAATAAATTCACTGCATTTTAAATCAAGAATATTTTCCAGTTCCAAGTTAGAATTGAGGAGATTCTACCCACCATCATTGCAGCTAAAGCAACATGTGACAAAGTTTCCTGCTTGTTCAAGGCAGTTCATTCATTGTTTTTGCACTCAAACTTCAAGCAATAACCTTCAAAATAAAACTTCAGCAGATCTGGAGGATGATACTCATGAACCCAAACTCAGCCACATGGATATCCAGGGCCATGCACAAATGGTTGATGTTGGTGCTAAGAAAGACAGCAATAGACAAGCGGTAGCAACAGCTGTAGTGTATTTAGGTCCAGAGGCATTCCGTCTTGTTAAGGAAAACAAAATTCGCAAGGGAGATGTGTTGACAGTTGCCCAGTTGGCAGGTATAATGGCATCAAAACTAACTCCAAATCTTATTCCTCTGTGCCATAACATTCATATCACTCATGCAGAAGTCAATCTGGAATTAGATGAAAATAAATTTGCTGTGAATATTACAGGGTCGGTGAACTCAGTTGGGAGGACTGGGGTTGAGATGGAGTCACTAACTGCTGTCACTGTGGCAGCATTGACTGTGTACGACATGTGCAAAGCCGTGTCACGTGATATTATTATCTCTGATATCAAGCTTGTAAAAAAAGTTGGAGGAAAGAGTGGTGATTATGTTGCATCTTGAATACACCTGCAATGTTGCAAATTATGAGCCTTTTTACACAAAGAGAGATTTGTTATTTGTCCAGCTGAGTTGCTGTTGTGTCAAATGTAAAGACAAGATTTTACTTTCAGGAAGAAAGTAGCCTTCCAGGTGTTTGATTGGCTGGGGAGCAGCGTGAAAAACAGTGAGCAATAAAAGCCTCCCCGTGCCTTTTTTTCCACTCGCTTATCATCCTGCTTATCCCAAAATTTTACGCTGCTCCCCTACTAACTGAATGTCTGGAACAGGCTACGCAAGTTTGCAAGCTATCAAACATACTGAATCAGACCATTTAACCCATCTTGAGCTTTGCCTTATAAGGACAACCCTCCAAGTTAATACCATTTTAGTCGCCATGGTTCGAAGTTTGGAGCTGGCGACTAAATTGGAACAGAAGTTGCCAGCCTGGCGACTAAAATTGAGAAGAAGGATTGAAAGCACAAGCTTAATTTAGCGATTAAAATTTTTCACTGGGAGCAAACTTGAGCAGTCAGTGGCCAAATGGCCACTAAGGAAAAACATAAACTTGGAGGGTTGAAGGTAGGTAGATAGGTAAAGTCTGTATACGAGCCTAGTGGCCCATCAGGCCGGACCTTATCCCGGTTTCCGTAGCATGAAGCGACTAGGAGTATTGCTACTCCCCCCTGGATGGGATGCTAGTCCATCGCAAGGTTACCCCCAGCAGTAAATTCGCCGGTACCCATTTATACACCTGGGTGGAGAGAGGCACTATGAGAGTAAAGTAACTTGCCTAAGAACACAACGCAGTGCCCCGGCCAGGGCTCGAACCCGGACCGCCCAATCCGGAGTCCAGCGCACTAACCAGTAGGCCACCGCGCCTCCCACAACACAGGGTTGAAGGGGGAAGTGGTAATTTTGAGACTTTACATGGTGGCCAAACTGATATCTTCCCTGTGAACTCATGACTTTCTTAGCAGCTTCACAAATGATTAGATTTCACTGTGACTCATTTTCTGAAGGACCATTGGCCACCACCTGTGTAGAAATGCATAACTAGATATGCACTTGCCAATATACTCAGTTTCTCTCTGGCAGTTTTTAGGCTCTATGCCAAATGTTTAAGAAGAAAAAGAAGGTCATTTTTAGAAGCTTGAATAGATGGTGATAGAAGAGCGTTTGCAAGTAAAGATAACTGAGACATATACCTGATTCACACTACAAAACATGTTTAGTTAAACCAGGTTTAAAAAAATGAAAATCAGCAACAGACAACTGACAGACTAAATTTTACATATGGTTGAAGTATGCTCTAACTTGTGCTTTCATTGTGCCAAATTTGATGAAGAAGCAACTTCCATGAAGAAAACATTTTTAAACCGTGTTTAACTAAACAACATGTTTAAGCTTTGGTGTGAATGGGGTAATAGGTTGGATTTTTACCTCTCTCTTGATAATTTCATTTCCCAAATGATCAAACACAAGTCTATAAATAGTGATTTCAAGTCTCTAATAGATCTTATTTCCTTGCACAATGTTACAAATCAGTCCTGCAGGTCAGGAAAATTAGGTCATTTATGAAGAGCATATTGTTGTGATATACAAACAAAAGTGTGGGCATCAGTCAAGAATCTGTTTGTTGATAGAAACACAGGACGCCCATACAAGTGGTGTGACTGTATATTTATAAGGGGTGGTGAAATTAGGAAGTGAACGACTTGGTATGCTTGTCACGCAACGACAAAACAGTGACGCGTGTACATGTACGTCATGACACTTGAGAACTTAGAATGCTCGCGATCGTCTGCGACTTGAAAAGCGTCACTTTTCTCCAAAACTCTTCAATTTTAGCTTTCGTCTTTACTTCATCGTATGAAGCATTGCTTAATACACGCAATAAAACGCTGAAAAGGCGTTCGCGAGGTAATTTTTCGTAAGCGCGCGGAGTAGCTGGACCGGAGTGCGCGCGAGTGCACGCGAATTTGGGGCGCGTGTAGCCTGCGTGCAGCCGACTGTCGCGCGCAGGCGCTAGAAAACGTGCCTCTTTGACTCGCGGCCACGTAACTCGCAACTGACGCGTTAGCCTTACACGCGTGTATGCCGTTTGCCGTCTCGCGTGCAATCGTTGTAACATTTGACAAAGGACAAAACTGGGGGACGACACTAAAAACTCAAATGCCTGCAACAATGACTTCATTATATATTGTACATAAAAACCAACAATTTCGGTTTTTTAGATGTTTTTCCTGAACCTCGCGAGTAAGGCACAAACACGGGACGCACTTGTCCTCACAAAATTTCGACTGCTAATCCCGTTTTAATTTCATATCCAAAAGTGTGTCGATCGCATCCATATCTGTCGTAATATCGTTCCATGTATCGACGGAACGAAACGCAGACAAATTGGGCAATCGTGATGAAATAAATCAAATAAATATCTGTCACACAATCTTATTTCTCGCCAGTCATATAGCCTGCAGAACAGGCGATTTATTTAGTTTAGTTTACGAGACGCGCGAAGCGCGACAGTCAAAGTCACGGAAGGTTTTTGCCTGTAATTATAAATTTGCCACTGATATTCTCAAGGGCAGCCTATAGTTTTTTTTTTTCACGTAATCGAAAATTATTGCTTGATTTATTTTATTATTTTTCACAAATAAAGCTTCACGAAGAAGGGAAAAGCACTGGGAACGGGGTTGTCCACTCTCGATCTCACTGGTGAGTTTTCTCGCGAGTTCCCACTTTGAGCTCGTTTAAGAGCGCGCGTGTTTTCTGTTCGAGGGAAATTTACACCAACCACTTACTATGCGCGAAGGAGGTACGAGGTCTAAAAGCTTGGTTATGTTTCTGTGTTTCCTGGGTGGCTAAATTAGCGGAAAGCCTAAAAGGAAATGCTGATAATGTTTTACTGTCCTAGTGGCCACACGTTGGAAAATATCTTGTTTTGTAAACAAAGTGCCACACATATCTGTTACCGATATTCTACCACACAACTTGTAGAAAACATTTTGAAAGAACATCGCTGGAAACTAGTCATCATAGATTGCCTCCGTGGTGGCTAAACTGGGAAACTGATTTTCGGGAAGTAAAATTTGTACCCAGGACACAAAACTGTTTTTTGAAAGTACCTTTTCTTGTCAACGAACAGCAATAATTTTCTTCCGCAGCACATGTTTCGCGAAGCTAAACTGGGAAATATTTGCCGCCGCCACTAGCCTTTACAATGTTACAAGGTACACTGTGTCTACTATACTAGAATGTTTCCAGCGTTTCCGCTAAGTATATCCAAATCGATTAAACTTCACCTTGGCAAAAAAAAATATATCGCGCGAGAAAAAAATTAAGAAGGAGAAATTCGACATGCAAAAACTGTTTTAATTTTAGTTTGGGATTTCTGGCATTTGCCCAGCGCCTGGGTGACATAAAAAGGAAAAAAAAAGAAAGAAAGAAAAATAAACACGCAATACGCAAAAAGCGCGGGAAAAGACATGTCACGCTTGGTCTTGGCTTGACATCTGATTGGTCGAGAAAGATCGTGACGTACTTGCAAGAGTTTCTTCCATCGATCAACTTGCAAAATGGTCGATCATATGCATATTGCTAAAACGTTTTTTTTTTGAAAAGTCACGAGAAAATTGCTCTGTCGTATTTGGTCTATGATGTGGTTTTGAATTATCATATTCAGATATTCAATAAACTTTATTAAAAATTCTAGTAACACTGTCAGAAGCAGGGTACATTTGAGTCAAAATCTGTCTAATTTGATATCATGTTTTGTCTTCTAAACTACACATTTTGCCGATTGGAACGGATATTGTAATTTATTTCACGGTTAGATATCGCGACCTCTCATCGATACAATGAGGTACTCTCTCGTTTCATAACAACATGCGCCTGGGGACCCAGTCAGACAAAAGTGATATTATATCAACCACCACCCAAATTAGTAGCCTGCGAACGCAGACGTATTTCCGGCTGTCGCTTTTCTCCGCCGAAAACTAACGTCTGCGAACTCGAGCCAGAAAACGATTTCCGTGACGTCAAAATTCTAAGCCAATCACAGTTAGGCTTAGAAAATCCTAGAACCGCCACGCGTGTAGCCTGCGAGAGCATCGCACAATCGCGTGGCAAATAACAATATGACACTGCGCTGGGGAAAGTTTGTAAAGTGTTTAATTTGAAAAGTCAAATCAGGTAAATGCATTAAAGTACATGATTCAAAAGAGAAGAAAGACATATTCGTGAATCTATCGAATGGATTTGGAAAATCAGTTATTTTCCAAGCATTGTCTGAGAGGAAATAGTATTTAGTGTAGCATTGTGATCGATCGTCGTTTCGCCGCTCGTTAGTTAGATGAATGGCCAGGTCAGCCCATTATCGTCGCTTGCGCTGAATAGCGCTGTGATACATTGAAAATAGCGAATATTGAAAACAGCTGCTATTCGTTCGTGTACTGATCATGTACCAGAGGCTTGGAAAGGTGAGATAAAATAAAACAACAACAATTTATTGACTGAGGTATTTCCATAAAAATACATGGCATTACTTACTTACACTTCACTGTTAAACCTGGAAGAAGATATCAAATGAAAATCATAATACTATGAGTCTCGTGAGATTCGCCTTTACGCTGCGGTGTAGATGTAAACATAATTTGATCTATCACTGAAACCTGCGAAGGTTTTCATTCCTTGGACCAAATCTTTGAGTCTTAATGCAGCAAAAAAAGGCACTAGAAACGTTTAAGGGTTTAGAACTCCCCAAAACATCGGACTCAAACAAAACGACGCTTGTCGCAACCGTATTATGTAATTTCTCTGAAGGTGAAGATCCCGGGTGAAGATGAGACGCATCTGGTCGATTGCCGCCTCCTGCGTGTTGCTGGAATCTTTTTGCCAATCTATTGACGCAAAATCAGACATGATCACCGTCAAATTCTCTTCGGATTTCTTTCCCAATTTCGTCGAAATTTTGAAGGGCGTTCTTTAATGCCCGGGTTTAATCGCACACGTCGCTTGAAACACTTCAGTTTGTCAACAGATGGTCAGCTTTTCACAGCCCACGTTGCATGATTTATCAATGAAGGTATGCACTAAAACACTTTAACCGAGTACATTAACCTTCTCCTTTGCAACTGAAAATGTTCTTCTGCAAAGAATCAACTTTCACGGCCGTCAAAAACCTTTCGTGTTTCATTCAACTTCGCATAGCAGCTTGCCTGTTTCCGCCGACAGCTATGTCGCGAGGGAGCCGCGTGGTGTTCACTCGTGTCTTATTCTAACGCGTAATCTGATTGGCCAAAGAGAAAACAAAAGATTCAACGTCACGGAAATCGTGTTCGCAGACGTTAGTTTTCGGCGGAGACAAGCGACAGCCGGAAATACGTCTGCGTTCGCAGGCTACCAAATTAGAAGCGAGACATTTTCGTGAAAGAACGCGCGCTCGAACAAACACCTTCAGAGCGAATAACCATGCGAGAGATAGTACACCTTCAAGCTGGACAATGTGGAAACCAGATCGGAGCAAAGGTAAAATTCTGGTTTTGTATTTCTTTTGTTCTTCGCGAAAACCGTTTAGGAAGAAAATTTTGCGATTTAATTTCAGTCTTGATTCAGCTCTATTTCATCATGAAATATTCTAACTTACAATGGCTCAAGCTATATTTCTATATTTCCTAATTTTAGCTGTAAACATCACGAGTCCTATAAGGTTGTATTTTTACATCCTTGTACAATTTAACTTTCTTCATTTGCAATATTTTCAGCGCACGAAAATCGTATTCAAAATCTGACTTGAAATTCAAATTATCAATTCAAAGGAAGCGCTTGTATTTTAGTATATTTCCTGACACGAATACATATCGCACCTTTGAAAGCTGCAGTTGAATATAAATCGAAAAGGATTTGTCTTTTTATGCCGCTGTTCCTTTGTATATTCTTATATTTTAACCGTACAATTAATTCCACTGCAGCTTTTTTCTTAGATTCATTTTTTACCACACCCATAAACTAATTTTGCCATGCGTTTTTAAATTTTGACCATTTTCTGTGCCCACGCGAGATGTAATACTGTATATTTCGCTACCTTCTTATTTTCGATTGTAACTCCTCACATTTTTTAAAAGCTTGGTTTGTTTTCTGATAAAGTGCATCCTTTAAGTCATATTATATTTACACAGAAATTCTGGAAATTTTGTATATGAAGAAAGCAAACAACATCACGTCTTATAATTTAATGCAGACGGATAAAAAACGCGAGCGAGACATTTGAATGAAAAAAAAACGCATTTTAATTTCAATACATACTGATGTTATTTTACATTTTTCGTTAAACTTAAATTAACATGGTTTTATAAATCTTTGGGAGGCGATTTCGCGCGAAGAATTGTGAAAATTATCGCAAATTTACTTTAAACAAAACTGTTTTTAATTTTATTGTTTTGGTTTAGCAAAAATTGCTCCAGCTACTATAATCTCAGGAGATAATTTGCCGAGAAGAATACAATGTTTCATTTTAGCTTCAACAAACGCGGTTTATTTTTTTGTTGTTACGCTAAAATATTTGTGTTATCTTTCAGTTTTGGGAAGTAATTTCCGATGAGCATGGAGTCGATCCAACTGGATCGTATCACGGAGATGCCCAGATACAACTCGATAAAATCGATGTGTATTACAATGAAGCGACAGGTATGAGCGTTTGTAACAATTAAAAAAAACCTCTGATAAATGTTTTCTCGCGTCGGTAAAAAAACGACGTTAAATTGCTACCGATATCTTTAATTTTATTGTCTGCGCTGTCGAAAATCTTCTTATTTTGAAATACAGGTGTTATTATATGTAGATCGCGCTGAAAAAAATTGACTTTTGAAGATTTCTGAAGTCTATTTCCGCTCCAATATAAATGCGTCAACGCTTTCTAATGAAGAAGGATGTTTCTAAACGTTCACAGTATAAATTTTCTTTCAAGATGATTTTTTTTCATTCAACTTCTTCCAATCAGGTTTTTATGATCTATTTTAAAGAATTCTGGTCCCAAAGTGTGTCCGCCATCTGAAATTACAGAAGCGGCAGGAAAAATGGCAGTATTTTCTCCATTTTAGGTTGCGTGTTTTCGCTTTTTCATTTTATTCTTATTAGCATTCTTAAAATTGATAAAGCATGAGTCGTAGGCCTCATTCTAAAACTATTTACACAAAGATCTCCTTTTTGACAGAAAACTGAAAAAAGCCTCGAATATTTTAGATTGCCGCATTAGTTTTTCTTTCAAAACCCCCCACAACTTGAAATTACTGTCAAAACCAACAACATAAAAGCAATCTGCTCGGAAATTTTGTGATAGAAATCAAAAACGACAAAAATAGGCATGAATTAAGAATGTAAATCAAATTCCATCGCAATATTACTGGTCAACGCAGGCTTATTTTGTCTATTACCGAACTGACACCTTTTTATCATCCCAGCAGGTGCACTAAGTCGGTCTTATATTTAAACTTATTTACTTCCCAGGAGGGAAATATGTTCCCAGAGCAGTCCTTGTTGACCTGGAACCAGGTACCATGGATTCCGTACGGTCTGGAGCATATGGGCAGCTGTTCCGGCCTGACAATTTTGTTTTTGGTAAGCTTAGAGTATGTTCTCGTTTAAAATATTTTTTTCTATCTTTACTTAATAATTGACAAGTCGATAGTTTTTGGTTTCATTGTTTTCGCGCACAAAAGTTTAATTGACAAGCAACCAAATTTAGATTTAATGATTCTGTCGGCCGTTTATATTTCTATGGATAAGAATAATTGCTTTTATGCGTATATATATACATTTAGTTTCACCTGTTTCTTTTTTTTTTCGCAGGCCAAAGTGGCGCAGGAAATAACTGGGCCAAGGGCCATTATACGGAGGGGGCTGAGTTAGTGGACTCAGTTTTGGACGTGGTCCGCAAGGAGACTGAAAACTGCGACTGCGTTCAGGGCTTTCAGCTGACTCACTCATTAGGAGGAGGAACTGGGTCGGGCATGGGCACTCTGCTGATTTCCAAGATACGCGAGGAGTACCCTGACAGGATCATGAACTCGTTCAGCGTAGTGCCCTCGCCAAAGGTACTCCTACATTGTGCAACATATAGAGCCCTAATCTAATGTTGCTTCAAGCCTTCACCGGGACTTCAGTTTAAAATGTTTGCCATTGGGCTGTGAAAATAGATTACGAGTAGTCTCTTTCTTTTCCTATCGCGCCACGCGAAAACATGAATGGGAATCGAGATCGAGCAGCGAGCGGCAAGCGACGGCGTGTTTTCAGTAGGATTTCCAGAACATTAACCGACTCGCAGTCTACTATGAAGACAGCTTCTGACATATACTGCAAATACTTTGAAATTACAGTTAATTAGAAAAAGTCGCTTTTTAAATGTGTATTCCCGCCTTAAGGCTTGCAGTTTCCTGCCGTGTCTAAAAAAATCAACAACGATAATATTAAAATCGAGTACAACATAGACCAGAATCCTAAACAGCATAACGTGAAATGAATTCGGGACTAGTGTGAGTAAACCAAGCGAGGCAGGTTACAAAACAAGTATGCTTAACTACTTGATAACGCTGCCTTCTTCATTCTTCGTAAGGATATTGAGGTTGTCAAAGTTTGGTACGACAGGGAAGCAGATGTCGGCTTATTTCATCTAGACATTCTTTTTATATTTCGTTTACCTCGTTTAGGTCTCTGATACGGTTGTGGAGCCTTACAACGCTACACTGTCAGTACATCAACTCGTTGAAAACACTGATGAAACTTACTGCATCGACAACGAGGCTCTGTATGACATATGCTTCAGAACCCTCAAGTTGACCAATCCTACATACGGGGACTTGAACCACCTGGTGTCTGCAACAATGAGTGGCGTGACAACATGCCTGCGGTACCCTGGACAGGTGAGTCAGCGGCAGTTATCAGGGCAGTACATAAATTTGTCTGAAGATTTCACCGTCGACATAAGTCAGTGGTACACACTAAAGAATTTAAAACTGAAAAACTAAAACTGCGCCTTAAGACTTCCCAGAACAGCTACATCCCTCGAATTTACACACAGAGTTTTTGACGGAAATTATGATTTTGGAATCTCATACACTGTATTTCGAGCCATGTTAGCACGGCCTTTTGAAAATGGCGGGCAAAACAATTAACGGCAAACTCACTTAATGAATAACCTCGTTTGCGATTCAGTTTCTTCTCTGTCTTCATATCCAAAATGGTGGCAACTCCGATCTAGGTCGCATGCGCACAACAGTGCACATTAAAGTGCGCAGCAGAAAAAACTGATTCACGCACTTAAATTAGGCCCGTGATTGAGAAACTCTCTTTTTCGTTTACTTTGAGCGGTATTTTACGAAATATTTTTGTTTTTAAACCCCCAACCTCATTAAATTTTTTTTTACCAATTTCAGTTGAATGCCGACCTGAGGAAGCTTGCTGTAAACATGGTCCCATTCCCCCGCCTCCATTTCTTCATGCCAGGGTTTGCACCGCTGACCAGCCGCAGCTCACAGCAGTACCGCGCGCTTACAGTCCCAGAACTGACTCAGCAGATGTTTGATTCTAAGAACATGATGGCCGCCTGTGATCCGAGGCATGGACGATATCTTACTGTTGCGGCTGTATTCCGTGGCAAGATGTCAATGAAAGAAGTGGATGAACAAATGTTGAACGTTCAGAACAAAAACAGGTTCGTTTTTAGCTCAATTTGTGATAATTTGTACCTCTATCTTTGTGGAGCACTCCTCTCGAATACTAGGAAGGCTGTACCTGCCTCTCGGCTCTGAAAATCCCTTTCCCTGTACCAGATCGCAAAAAGATATTCTCAAGATGATAAGTGAAAAAACCCACCCTAATCCAGATTAAATGGGCTAACTTAATACCCTCGTCAATTCCTCTACACCGACTGAAAAATTTCGTTTCAACATCTTTTAAAACCTACGCCCTTTGTCAGACTAACGCAATGAACTAGGAGCTTGCGAGAAATGTTTATCTTCTCAAATATCCTGTTCAATATGAAAGAATTTATATACCGTGTTGAAAAAGATGCCCTGTTCCGTGGCACCTGCCCCGAAAACGTTTCCTTATCGACCAAAGTTTCATATGGGTGCTGCCGTGCTTTATTTACGGAATACAACTTCCGCTTCTACTCTTTTAAAGTTTGATAAAAATCGTAACCACGCCTTTTGGCTCCCGTGATGGCGAAGATAGAAACCAAGCCGCAGGCGAGGTTAATCGGAGTAAAATGACTTGCCATGAAATTTGCCAAACAACGAAAACAGAAACAGAGTCTTTATTTCTTTTATAACTTTAAAAAGGTAAAGTCTGCGTTCGAGTATTTCTACTCCCCACTGGATGGGATGCTAGTCTATCGCAGGGTTACCTCTCCCCCCCCCCCCCCCCCCTCCCAGAGAGCATTAAATTCGCCGGTACTCATTTATACACCTGCATGGAGAGAGGCACTATGAGAGTAAAGTGACTTGCCCAAGAACACAACGCAGTGACCCGGGCCAGGACTCGAACCTGAACCACTATTTACTAGTTTTGTAAGTTATAATTTGGTAAAGAATAGCATTTTACGTGAAAAAAGAAATAACGCGAGAATCCCAGTTATTTTGTAAGTGAAAGTTTTAAGCATGTGATTTCGTTTGTGCATTTTTTTTTAAATTTATAGTACTTACTTTGTTGAGTGGATTCCCAACAACGTCAAGACCGCAGTTTGCGATATTCCTCCTCGCGGGCTCAAGATGTCGTCCACGTTTATTGGCAACAGTACCGCCATTCAAGAGTTATTTAAACGAATCGGTGAACAGTTCACAGCCATGTTTAGGCGCAAGGCGTTCTTGCATTGGTATACAGGGGAAGGAATGGACGAGATGGAATTCACTGAGGTAACGATGTTAATTTGCGAAGCCGTGGAGGGGGTCCGAATTACTTTTCAGTTTATTCGTTAAAGTTCCGAACTAACGAAAGAAGAGTGAAAAAGATGTAAAATTTGAAGAAAAGGAAACGTAAATTTGCTTTGGCAAGAAAATTGACAAATGGCTGATGGAAATACCGTGTCTAAATAAAGTAATTGTATGGTATCGTATCACAATCACTGAGACGGCGGGGCACGGGGCGCGACAGGGGGGGGGGGGGGGGGGGGTCTGAATTTCCCCCTCCCCGTTTCTATTACTCATGGGTCCCGCTCCTTACTTAGTAGTTCCGGCTTCTTTTTCTGTTGCAAGTTATTACGCAATGTTGCAAAATTTTCTCAATTTAATTTCTCCCGGTTGCCGCCGTCTCGGGAATCCCGCTTCCCGCGCTCTCTTCTCCCGTCTCCCGTAACACTTCCGCCCCTATTCTCCCGAGCCCTGCACCCCTGTCCCCCTCTACTAAGGAATGACAAAGCCAGATAAAATAAAGGTCTGGTATCACCCAGTTTTTCCTCTCCATTTTTAGGCCGAGTCTAACATGAATGACCTGGTATCTGAGTACCAGCAGTACCAGGACGCCACGGCCGAGGAGGAAGGAGAATACGACGACGAAGACGAAGGCGAGGGCGAAGCCGAAGCCGACTAAATATCGATTAAATGTACCACTGCTCAAAGTTTAACGAGTTTAACTGACATAAGTATTTAAAGTGTTTCTTGTGAGATTATACGAATTGGAAAGATCAGTGAAAACATTTATTCGTCGAGAGTTGTTGTTTGTGGCATTTAAGCCTTGGAATAAAACCTAAGTGCACGACCATTAAAATGAAACCTGAGCGATACTTTTAATTCCAACAACGGTCGTTTCTAGTTTTTAAGCCGCTATGATACTAATAATTCCGGAAAATGGTATTCATAGAATAATATTTTTTATAATATTAAAATATTATTTAATTATTTATTTTATTAAAACATTGTATTTTAAAATTATATTATTTGAAAACTGTATTTCATATGATTTCTAATTTCTTTGTAGTGCTTGTTAAAGCCTTTAAAAGTCAATAAAAATTCTAAACTGCATTGATCTCTTAGAACGAGTCACTTTAAGCGTCTATTCCATAATAAATTAAATTTTAAGGCCTTAAATGCATTCTTTGTTGTGTGTTGCGCGAAAATTCAAAACTGACCAACAACCAATCACAGGCACCGATTGAGTACGTGCAGCACGTTTTCGTTGCTTGTGCACGTGCCTGGATTATGCAAATTTACCGCAGTTTTGCCAGCGAGCAGTTTGTAACGGAGTTTTCTAGTCAACTTTGCCTTTGGACTCGTTTTTTCCGACGCCTCTCGGAAAGATCACAAATGTAAGTAAATTTTCATATGTTGATTTTCTCGGAAAAATTTCCGCACAGCCCCATACATTTATTATGCATACAGATTAATTAATTATGCATGCGCTTCATTGTCTTATGAGACAATGGCCAATACCTTGAGGTACTGAATATATACATTGATAATTATTACTTACTGTGCAAATAAAAGAGGATTTCGTTGCGCGAAATTTTTTTTTCTCTTTTTCTCCCTTTCCCTGCTCCGTTCTTCCTTCTTCTTCCTTCCCTTCTACGCCACTTTTCTGTACCCAGCCTTCCCACGACCTTTTTTTTTTCCTTTTTTTTTCCACGACAGGCCTCGAACCTTTACCCTTCGATTACCCCTGGATTACAAGTCCAACATCTATACCACTACGCTACAAGGTTCAGTTGAAAATTGCCAGTTGATAAATTAACTTTATTTGTCCGTCAGTCATGAAAACAAAGAAAAATTTACATTACAATTTATTTCTTAACCTTTTTGAAGCATATTTCTGATTCCACGAAAGCATGCATCACATATGTTAATCATTGGCTCCCTGGTGTATAACAGGGAAGGTTGAAGTTTCGTGTTTTCTCTAACCGCGTTTGCTTAGAACCCTTCATCTCCAAAAAGTATTCGAAATCTTCCAAGTCCTCCACGAAATCCTCGACTGTTTCTCTTTGTCCTGCGCCAGAGGTAATACTTTGATGTCTTTCTCAACCTTACACACGCCGGCTGTGCAAGATTATTGCTGTTCATGAGCGCCCGTTGCATACAGTGTTGCAAGGAAACAATCTGCTCACGTCGTTCATGAAATACACATATACACCGGAAGATGTATGGAGTAAATAATGTCCAGGACAAGTAGGACTTCATCCCGTGATGGGCATTATTCGTAATTCCTCTGCAATTTCTCGGACTAGAGTGACAAACTACACGATAACAAATGGAAGCGATCCTTGTTGACTGCATTTCAAGCAAGAAATCAAGGGAAAACTTCGCGACAAAACAACACGAAAGGTAAAATAAAGCCAATAATTTAGTAAACTTTATTTGTGTTTTGCAGAATTACGATACTCGCTGACCCAAACAACATTTTAAAGCTAACCCCAAGGTCTAAATCTCTATTTGTAGGCTTGTGGTTAATTTTATAACACGGTGAAAGCGCCAAAAATTCCAGATTTGCTTTCGATTTCCCGTATTTTGAACGCGAAATCACAAACTTTTTCCAAGTCTTTAATTATTTTTCCTATTTTCGACGCCAAATTAAGAAAAAATCGTAAATTTTATCTAAGTCTAAAACTATTTTGGACTTTACTAAAACAAAGAAATGACTGAAACAAAGCGCTTTAGTCCCAAAGGCGCTCTATTGTTCTGTTCATTGTTTTCAATAAACAAAGAACTGTATGCATAATAAATGTATGGGGCTGTGCGGAAATCTTGCCATTTTCTCTTGTATAAATGGACCAAAAGCGAGCGAAAGTTGAAAAGATGTTACGAAGAGTTCAAACTCTTTCTCGCTCTCGTTTAGGGCTAGCTTCGGTGTAAAAGCCTGTGAAGTTTTGCTTTGTTTTGGAAGTATTGTTTTCCTGGTCTGTATTGTTTCGAGGTCTTTCCTTGTTTTACGTCAATGCATGGTAAGTTTTACACGTTTTTACATCAAGGATGAGCACTCGTTTGGTCTGAAATTCTCATTCGTCCTGGCAACTCGTCGACTTTCGTGCAATGTCATCGAATTTAAACTCGTTAACTCATGGTAACATGACACATATACTTCATGGTAAGTCAACATGGCCGCCAACAATGAAAAACATATAGTCGCCCAACCACAAAATGAATGCTACCCGCAAGCAAATTGCAGTAAATAAATGTTAACTGCAAGCAAACTACAGGGTAAAATGCTAACCGCAAGCAAACAGCAATAAATAAATGTTAACTGCAAGCAAAGCTGCAGGGCGACTATATGGTGTCTTAACATGAATTATATACCAAAATTTTTCTCTCGTTTGGCCCAAGCGCGCTGGGCATGCTGGGATTTAAAGGGAACACATTCTCATCCTTCAAATCTTGGTGACTCGTTCCCGTTTGGCCTTGTATTAGGGCGAAATTTATAATTATTATTATAACCTTTATCCAAACCGGTGTCTTTATTTGGCAGGGGGTACATGTCTGCCCATCGCGACATACCTTTGTTGCAGTGAAGTAACAAAAATTAGAACCAATTGCGGCAACTGAAAATGCTGCTAGGTTTTTTTCGTTTCATGGAATCGCATACTCGTGTTGTAACAAAATGGCACAAAAAGCCTTGCTCCCCAAAACTTTGGCCATTCAGTCAAACTATATATATTATCCATAATCACAGCGAGATTTTGTACGCGAATAGTTTCTTACTCAACTTTTAGAGCACTTGGGCAGAACGCGACAGCTATACAAAAATGTGTAAAAAAATATCCTTCGTGCTGAATGAATCTTGCATGAAACAACTGGAGTTCTTTAACTGCTGATTAAAATCTTGTTGGCAGACACAAACAACTAACTTGCTTTCTCAACTTCAATTTTATTTGCATACCAAAACTATAATATAGATTTTATAAACTCTGAAGGATGGATATAGAAAGGCAAAAGTTATAACTACAAGACTAAATTACACTAGAATTTCGCGGAACTAAATCCACGTGCTTTTTCTAACCTACGTTGCAAGGTTTAGAAATCTGCCGCAAGCTTGCTTAATAAAGAAGTTTAATGAGATAGTTTTGCCATTCAGATATATTAAAAGCTGTTAGAAATTCCAAATTTACGACAGCGCAAATTGCGAATTATAACAAACGCTAGAAACATCCTTCACCAGCAATTACCTTTTTACATCAAGATCGCATTTTTCAACGATCTTAGCACACACCAAGTTTTTCACATATTTTAATTTTGCTTCGAACCATTTCTTAACTTCTATCTACATTCCATTAAACGGTTATCTCTCAACCAAAGTGCTTTGCGACCTTCTTGTTATCCGGGAAATTTGAAAAATTCTTGAGATCAATGTCTCACTAGAATTTTAATGTGTTTGAATAAAATTCAAAACTTAGAAAGATGAATAATATCGATCAAGAAATTTGTATTTATATTTACTGGTCCTTTCCTTGTCAAAAATATTTTTATTGTAAACTTTCTATTGCAAACAGTGGATAAACGTTATCTGTTGGATAGATAAAGTTCTCCGATTTTTGCATGAACTGAAACTAAGGCCTGAACAGGTCGCCACACAAGTTGAAAGAAACTCCAATTTACACACACTAAGCTTATACACAATACAGCACGCTAAATGAGCCGACGTCACCGTAGCTAAAAGTTATCGAGCAGTACGTTACAAGTATGTTATCTGAAATAAGATAGTTGAGCTGAACATTAGTTGGTTTAGCATTTAGTTGGCTTACATGGCATTTAATTGGCTTTTTCTACTGCAAATGCTTGTTTCATCGATTTGAATGACATGCTTGTCATGACGTCAAATGCTGGGCAATTAACACCCTGCTTAAAGGCTTTTTTTCTAAGCAAAGTCAGTCAATAATATAGTTATAGACTTCTGACGAAGTTTACAAAATATAATATAGGAAATTCTATGAGAGTAGATAAGTTTTCGAATAAACTTTCTTAGTATAACAAAACATATAATAATAAGAATACTTTCACTGACAAAATATACTTATGTCTGAGTTATAAATACCGTAATATAGTTTATAAAGGAATAATATCAAATAACTTAGTTTCTTTGATAATGAAAACATCTTCCAAAAATAACGATTCTGAGTTAGATATTCTATTATTTGCAACGTCTTTAAAACTGTTAATCCAAAGACACACACTTTAAACAATTAAATGACAATCAATTTTCATTGAAAATATGAAATACACATCATTCGAATTCATTTGTGTAACAAAAATTTGACTTCAAACAATAACTCCAATTAATATATAAACTATACAATATGACGTTGCATCATGATGTCATTATACACTACGACGCTGCAAGATGACGTCACAAATTTTAGACCTGCGTCGTCCGCTTGTCGAATGACGTCACCATCATGATATTTGACTTGCACGCCGTTATCCGCTCTTCTAGATTTTTGTTCTCCGTTTCTAGCGCATTTATGAAGCTTGGGTCTTCCCAGTTGAACTCTTTCTCGGCTTTTACTGTGAAGAAAAAAGTAAACGAAATGTTAGTAGAAAATTTTGCTCTTCAAGGTTTGCACTTTTACGTTGAACGCTAAAATTCGCTTTCAGGAAGTATCATCCATTGATTTTAACCTTAGTTAGCAGACATATCATTTAGCGAGCTCAATTCAAGACATTTCTGTGATAAGACCCGAATGATACACTGTAGCACTGTCGAGATCCCACAGGAGTGTGTCGGATTCCGCATTGTTGAACTTTCGCTCGGAAATATCAACCAATCCAACACGACACGGATTTCTGTGGAACTGCCAGGCCGTCAACGTCATAGTCTTTACGTCGAATCCCAGGTGTGTTTTATCTTTCGAAAGGGAGAAATAGGCCATTTCCGAGTTACCTTTTGCCTCTGAGTCAAAACGAGTCTTCGTGTGAAACCATTCGCACGAGGACTCGTTATGAAAATGAGGCAAAGGACAACTCGAAAATGGCCTATTGAGCGGAACGAAAAGAGGTCGCATTTTCACAAGGTTATTGAAATTTCCAAAATAATGATATTTTCTAAAGTAAAATATATCCAGCAAATGATTTAATGTCTATGAACTACACATGCAAATAACAGCCAGAGTTTTTTCTCGAACTAGAAAGAAAGTGGCTTATAAGGCGAGAATATAATTCTCTTTACTAATAACCACATATTTCTTGTAACGTCAGTTGTGAGAATTTGTTACACATCAATTGTATTAATATTTGTATGGAGAAATTAGGTTTTGATCACTTACGTCCGTAGCTCCATCTTTGGTTTTCATTGAGCAGTCGATTCTTGGCCGCTGAGTATTCATCCTTTAAATTACGTTGTCTTTGGCGAAGGGTCGCAATCCGGGATTTTCTTTGTTCGGAATCTTGCCACTATTAAATGTAACGCATAACAAGAAAAAGTTAGTAAAATAATATAAAAAGAAACGTATCACATTAAAAAATGCCTTTTCCTACAATGGTTTTATAGATAAACAAACGAACGAACGAACGTATTAAAACTAAGAACCAGCATACCATCAGCATGCGAAAAAAACGCATACAAAAGTGAATAGTGCTCGATGGTGAAAACAAAGAGAAGATTTAAGTAAAATACGCTAAAAGCAAGTGTTTTGTACCTGAAAATTTGGCTCCATAGCCTTCTGTACTTTTTCCATATCGTCAACTTCATAAACCTTGATTTGAACTGGCTCCAGGGACTTCCTTGAGAACCATCGCCTGGGCGAGTACTTTCTAGAGCTGGAACCAGGGGAAGCAGAGCGGCTTCTACCATAGGCACCTACAAGATAAGGAACCTTTGATGATAAGCTTATATAAACAGCTGGCGTAAATCGCACAAACTTTGTTATATCATTTCACATGTTGCAACAGTTGCAGTGGTTTTCACTCACCTTTTCGTTTTCCTCGACTCAATCCTTTCTCGCTGCAACTGTCACTAGAGGCGTGGCTCATATCGTTGCGCATGCTCTCGTAGCCACTGCTGCTGGCCGCATCAGATCTTGAAGATACTATCAGACGGAGAAAAGAAACGACAAAAATAGTCTTCATTATTTTTGTATCCAGTTTCAAATAAATGCAAAAAAAAATTAGGAAATCTACCAGCAATGGTTTGATTTTGTGAAGAATCAGTGCTCGAGAAATGGTAGGAATCCATTAGAAAGTGAGGATGACTTAAGATAGCTATGATGAAAGTTGATTAAAAGCTTCATGTCATGTACAAGACTTACTCGACTTCATTCTCTTTAGTGACCGGCTTCGTCCGCGAGGTCCTAGGGAGTCTCCGATACTGCTGTCACTTGCATGACCGCTGCTGTAACTACTGCGGTCTCGCCTACAAGTAAAAGATCGAAATAAATTTAGAGATTATAATTATATAGAAATGAGACTTTGGACTCGTTGTTCCTCCTAGAGCAGGGAGAGGTGTTAGAAGGGGTGTTTTAGGGTGGGCTTTTTCCCCACCGTTTTTTCCGCACCCTAACCGTTTTCTCCCCTCTCCTCACAATCACAGCTGGATATTGAGCTTATGAAACATTGAAAATTAACATTTTGGAACTCACCCGAAAAATTTGAATCTTCCAAACTTTCCGCTCCTGCGTGCAACAGGTGTCGATGGCCCAGACATCTCATCCGCTGTCACCTCTCCAGCTGACACCACGGGCTCATTTGTAACCCACACAACCTCTGTACTCTCAGTTCTTGTACTACTGTCCTCCACACTAGAAGACGCGAGCGCCAGACTTGACACGTTTTGCGTTTCAGCGGCCGTTGTAAACGTCGCCACAAATTCACCAGACAAGCGATATTGGCGGTTGGCGCCGTTCTGAGTGCTGTCTGCGTTTTGCGTTTGAGACGCGTTTGAATCGGAGCCAGGTATCGTCGCGACAAACTCGCCGGACAATCGGTAAACAATCCGCGGCGGCGCGCAGCGATCGTGAAAACGCGCGATGAACTCTTCTTGTGGCGCGTACGGCGTCTCGGGTGTGACTGGGATGTATTGGATGAGTGGCCTCGCAACAGTCACAGAAATGGCGTTTGAAGGGTGTGTTATTAAAGTTCTTGAAGACTGTTCATCTATCCTCGAAGGCTTGTCAGGCTTCTCGAATTCCGTGTCAGAAACCTCCGAACCACAGTACGTAAGTTTTACAACACTCGATACAGAGCTGACTGATGTTCGATCGCTTCGTTTGGAAGGACTGTTGTTTGCCTGGACAAAATGTTGCACTTTATCGCTGTCTTTACGAGACAGCCTGTCAGTTGAGACACGATTAGAGCTAGCCACACTGCTCGGCCGCTCTATGTTTCTATCGTCATTTTCTATAATACAAGCTCTTTCAAGACTGCTGGCTTTGTGGAAGTTGTTGTTCTCGTCTTCACTCCCAATAAAGGTAACACTAGTTTTCACATTAGCGACAGAGAGCGAGGAAAGCCTCGGCGTTGGATCAAACTGTGATCTGACGACACTTCGACCTGGCGTACACCACGGCTCTGTCTTTGCTGTCATGGAGCTGTCGCTAGACTCGTCGCCGTCTCGCGTTCTGCAGTGGCACGGCGCAATATCACTATCATAGTCCCTCTCGCCCCGATATCGCAGCTTGGGACTGGAAATGAGTTTCGCAGTTTCCGTGCACGTGCGTTTCTGTGGCACGAGAGGAGGCAACAGAATATCATTTCCCGAAGTATCGCACGAAGCCAGCGGAACAATTCGGCGGTTCGGCCTCGGGCGCGGTCGGCGATGCTCGGGATACCGAGTGGCTGGCCGAGCGTACCGCGAAGAGAACTTTTCGCCTTCGCACTCTCTCAGCTGTTCGGCGACGAATTTTTGAAGAAGCGAGCGTAAGTCCCCCTTGTTTGAATTTGGCGTGGTGTCCATGCCTTGGATTGGAATGTTCTCCTTGTCACCTTCAACGAGAATGGTGTTATTTCCGTCATCGATTTCAACGCTGACGATACTGTAGCTGCAACTAGCACGCTTCTTCGCGCTACTTCTGGAATCCGAGGAGGATTGGTTCAGATTGGACTCAACCGACGGGAATTCTGGTATAGGAGACAACGTTTTGCTATTGAAGGATTTCGACACTTGAATATCTTCAAGCTCGTCCTCGGTCGAAGACGACTGGGGCGAGGGTACGAGGCGGTAAAACATTTTCATAGGTGTTTCAAACGAGTAGCTTCGAATCGCATCTGTGTCTGATTCCGCAGAGCTTTCATCTGAACTTTGACGCTGGCCCGGTTTTTGCGTGTTAGGTTTCTCAACTGCAGGCTCAACAGATGCGCTGACATCTTGTAAGCTTTCCTCCAACTCGGGGAAGAGAACATCAGTTTCGTTTCCGGTGAAATTTCTCTCTGAGTCATCTTCTTCAATCTCACATTCGTCTTCGCAAAAAGCTTCGGCGATGATGGCATCGTCCGCGTGCTGTTTTCCCCAAATGAGTTCGGTGTCGTCGTACGAGAAGTCATCGGAGCTGGTTTCTCGGGTCTCCTCGAGGACATAACACAAGTCGGGCGTGTCCGAAGTCGGTGAGTGAGGTTGACAGTTTTTAATAAGCTCCGCAGTTATCTCGCTACTTGCATGACTGTTTCTGTTCTCGTAGTGATGCAAGACTTCCTCATCGCAGCGATCCTGCTCAGAATGCATAGAGTCGGTCACAACATCATTGCAATAATACCTCACGTCGCGATTTTGCCGAGACATTTCGTAATCATGCAAGTCTTGTTCCATATTAAGAGAGTCCATGGAATCAGCGTGGATGTCATTCACAGCCTCACAGGTCAAGAAAGAAAACGACGGCACTTTCGCCATCACTATGCTCTCGGCGTCCGACGACTCGCTGGATGTTTCCGGGCTCATGACTCGTGCTCTTATCTTTGCTTCTTCGCCCGGAAACGACTGAACTGGAATTACCACCGTGCTGTGTCGAGAATTCATCGTTTCATCAGCATCAAAGTTAGGACCTAATCTGGACGGTAAGATAAGCGTGTTGAGCTCTGGTGATTTTATCTCAGACAGATCCTTCACGTTAGGATTTTCGACTTCTTTTTGTTGGGTTTTAGTTCTTTTAGCTTTGTCCTTCTCGGAGATTTCTGGGATACTCGAGGAGCAGTCTTTGTTATCAAGAAGTCTTTTCCGACTTGCAGGTCTGCTCTCGGGTACAATTTCGACTTCGGTCTCGTAACAGGATTCTTCTGTGTGATCTTCGCTAAATTCCTCTCCTTCTCCTTCTTCTCGTGCGGAAAATATCTTCTCTTGCGCTTTCTCTTCGATAAGGCTGCCGCTATCTTCGCTTCCCTCTACCTCGCGTTTCAAGTCGGCACCTTCTTCGTTGTATTCCGCTTCCTCGTTTTCAATGGATTCGAGTTTTCGCACCAGGGACCTTGTACTACTGGACACGCTCGACTTCCTGATAGGGAGCCTGGTTGGCGGGCCCTCGTTGTCTGTGAGCTCCCGGTCACTTATGGCCCCGTCGGGACCCACGTAGATCACTGTATCGCACGATTCTTCGCCAGTGCTCGAGTTGTAGTCGGAGCTACCCGGTTCACCGATCGGGCAATCTTCGCGGAGTTTCTCGTTTAACGCTGTGGTCCGAAGTCTAGGCTCGGCTGTCCGAAGTCTTGGTTTTCGGATTCGGGCTTCGTCACATGAGCTTTCGCCACCTGAAGAGCTTGTGCTAGATCCCTGAAAAACACGAAAAATGATTAAATTAATAAAATCCTAAATGCACTTAACGACCCTTAACTATAAACTCGAGAGAGAAAACAAAACATGAATATTGTTTAAATATGTACACCGTTCTAAATTTTCATCAGTGCAAAATACAGTGTATTCATACACAGAAACCAATCAACAATTTGTGGATTTCAGAATTTTCAATAAATCTCAATTCAAAAATACTTGAAAATGCGCTTCATATTGGTCTAGTATGATATTACGTGTTTTAATTCAATTGTCCAAACGGATTTGTTTTATTCATTTCCAAAGCTAAGAACTACGTGAGTTTTAAACACATGCATGGATGGACCTAACTACTGACATTTTGATTCTAAACAAAATAGACAATTTTTCGGCTTTTTACAAAGCACTATTATAAATTATTAGCGGCCGATGTTATCGCAGTCATTCTTGTACAAGCTGGCATATTCGGCATACCAACAAAATGCTAAACTTACTACCTTTGTTTGGAAAGAAAAAACAGCCTTTTAAGAAAGGTATTTGCTGAAAAACGATAGAGTTAAATTGTTGTATAACCTCGAGTTACTCTCAGCACGATAAAAAATTTCTTCCAAACTTAGAACAACAGGGTCCGGGAACTCATGCAGGGAACTAAGTGTTTTTCCACCCCAGGGGTAAAACTGAGAAAAAATAACTTTGGTAGAAACATTAAACTGGTGAAAAAACTACAAGATCGATATAAGAGTAGGCGTGAATGGGTTTGGGCATTCGGTCAGCGCGCTACAATTTGAAGAATGGATTCGTTGAATTTCGGAGTTAACTAAGCTCAATTCGTTTTCATTTTCTGGTAAATGGATTTTGAATACTTGTTTATCAAAAGCTTTTTTAGTTTTCTCCACAGGGAGTCTAATCCTGCACGCAAATTTTGAGATCGTGTAAATCTTATAATTAAATTTTTAAAGTCTGTGCTAGAAATGGTTAAACTTAGAGCAAAAACGAGAGGTTTCGGGAGAGCAAAAAGATTAACAGTTTATAATACTCACAAACAGGGCTTTCAATTCTTATTCAGATCTTAATCGGTACCACGTTTATCTTTTTTCTTATCACAGAACTAATAAGGTTTGAGAAACAAGAAGCAATTTGCTCCCATTTTCTGTTTTAAGTCTGCAAGATACGAAATCGATTAAATGGTACTTCAGTGACGCATTTGCACGATCATTCAAAGGTTTGACGGTAAACTTCACGTTGAGTTTTCTTCACTTCATATCTGCGATTAGTTTTAACACATTAATATGAAAACTATGACAAACCAAAAACAAAAGCTAAACGAGTTCTTTAAATACTGCACAGCTTGTCTAATTACAACCAATTTGAAGGTATTTGTGCCCTCAGCTTCGCAGACAGATGTCTTAAACTTCAAATTGACTTGAGCAAATTGTTTGCAGACAACTCTACCTTCTCACGCTGGGTTAAATCAATTCAAAAAGAATGCCAGAGTTCATTAGTTCGTCCAAGTAACTTTTCCTTCGCTATGGAACTTTGATACAGTGAATCGTAACTTTACTGCACTTTGAAATGTTTATGTATAGCCGCGCTTATACAACAATATCTTACGATTCGTTCAATGTTCAAGCAAATAAGTGAAAATTCTAAATGCAAATATATCTTATGAAAGAACAACTTCATGAACAAGTTTCAAATATAATGGTCTAAAATAATGTTTATGCCACAAAACCGCATTTTGATTTTATATACTGATGTCAAAGTCATCGTATTAACTTATAAAGCAACTTTTCCAACCGGTAAATTTTATACACGAGTCATGATTAATACATCGCTTATCGAGCTCAAACGAAACGAGCTTCTTACCTATTTGGACTATCATCACATTTATATAGAGGTACAGAATTAGGATTAAAGCTTCTGCTGAACTGATAAGATTTGTATACGAGATAATTACCAAAAATACAAACAATGTTGAGCTCAAACACTTCAACAGTTAGTCAGTTCTTTGTCCAAGAGGTCTGTCTTTAAGCTCTTTGCTCTCCATAAGTGTTTTATAATACACAGCGTAAAGGTTTTACTCACCAATCTTCGCGAGAAGTGACAATCGTTTCACTAAAACTTCTCTGTGAAATGACAGTGATTTACGAGACTATAATACCATGCCGATATGTGGTTCGCAGTGTATGTTCGCAAAACTACTCTAAGCCAATCGTATTTGCCGAAGGGAGGTATTTTATAATGAAAAGACTTCATCAAGCATGGAAAAGATAATGAAAATGGTATGAAAATTTATCTGTAGCTGAAAACCCCGATGAACCGCCCATTGTTTGCAACATACAAAAGGCGGACTAGGAGAAACCACAAACTTATTAAACGCTAAAAGAACGACAAACATTTTTATCAGAGAAGCACGACCTTTGTTAAAGACTTTGATGTTGTCGCTGCGTGTCTTTTAATAAGATTAATAACGTGTCAAGACCCACGAAATTAAAACGCTAATACAATTTTATTTGCATTTTGATAAGCAAAGTTGAGCATTTCTAATCGTTATGTGGCTAATATTCAAGGATAACAGACGACACGAGCACTGTTCGGCAATGATCGCCATGTCTTCGGGTTAACGTCGGAGAATTCGCGATCATTCGGTAGCGTTTATACTTTCGGGCAGTTGGAATTTGACTGCCAGTCGAAGATAATCCTCGGCAATGATCGCTGCGTCTTCGTAACAAAGTCGGAAAGTTCGTGATCTTTCTGTTACATTTATATCACGAATCAGACAGACCTGAGATTCTCAAGAGCGATCGATAACTTACATTAGAGCTTTTGAGTAGACACTGGTGCTCACCTTTCCCTTGCGTTTCCGCAGCCGGTGGAGCCTGGTTGCTAGTTGAACGGTCGCCAGTGTTTCGGCGTAGAATGGCAGCGAGGGTGACACATGCGCAATCATTGTTGTACGACAGGACGCATTGCCGATGGACTCTTGGAGCATGCGTGTGATCTTGCTTGTTCTGTTTAAAAGTGAAGAGAAAAAAAAATAAGATACAATGTTACTCCTGATATCTGATTAAACTTCGACTTGTTGTTCAGTACAAAAAATTGCAGGGATAAGTTTCCTTCGACTGATACAACAATGTAAACGATGTAGAGAAAAACATCCACTCACAAAACAAACTTGAAATAAAGAAGAAGAAGACGAAGTTCTTTATTCTACGCAGATCTAAGCCCTGCAACTTAACGAAGCTTAAGATTAAGTTGACAATGTAGATTAGACTGAAAGGACAAAATCAAGCGCTTTTGCCTACACTAATATAGAAAATCAGTTTTCACTAAGCGAAGTCTCGGTGAAACTGCGTGCTTGAATGTGATTGGTTCAACGCACCTGTGAGGCACGTGCTTGGCGCCATTTATAAGAGAGATGATGACGTTTCCAAGTCCTGACAATGACATACTGCTTGCCCCTCCGTCTTTCTTGGACCCAGTGTACCCTTCACAGCTGGCGAGATCGATCAAATGCAGCCGGGAGCGTCCACCGTGGACTGAGGAGAGAAGGTGAGAAAAGTTGTCAGTGATAAAATATGGCCAAACACGAGATAGATTCTAAAACTAACCTTTCAATTGAGTGATAAGGGCGCTTTTTAACTTAACTCAATTCATAAAATTTAAAGCGGAAAGGCGGTCGAGCTTTAAGCAAACGTTTCAGCTTTTCCGTCTTATAAAAAGGAGATACCGCCGCGCCTGGCTAAATTTTGAGACACTTTCTGGATGTGCTACTACATTTTCAGGACTAACATTAAAAGAAAAGTATGAAAGTCGGTAACAAGAATTAGCATGTTGAGTGTGGGACTGTCTTTAATACACTTGTTTAATGTTGTCTTACCTCCTCCAGCATTCTTGGAGTTTTTCTCCACACGGTACTGATAAATATGCACAGTGAAAAACATATGGGAGTTCATGGTTTCTTCCCAATCTGTGTTTTCGGCTGTAAAAAAGTTAAGAAACGATGGGTGATCATTATACCAACTTTATCATTCGAGATTCCTGCTACGATTCTTGGTATAGATGAAAGAAAAGTCTTGTACACGAAAAGCAGTCTAATGTGACAACTGGCACTTAGTTCTCATGTCATATCTGTATTATAATGCAACTGGATTATTGCCTCTGTCCTCTGGAATAAGATGCCAGTCCATGGCAGGGTTACCCCCACCCCCACCCCCACCCCCAAATAGTTCGCTGCCACCCATTTATACACCTGGGTGAAGAGAAGCACTGTGAGAGTAAAGTGTCTTGCCCAAGAAAACAACACTGTAATCCTGGCCGATCTTAACCTGTCTACTATAATTTAGGATTCAAGCCCGAACTCTAACACATGACGCTACCACCATTCGCACAGCTGTTATGTAGGCTCGAACATTGCTTACTTTCAGGTTTGCTGTTCTGTGGCCTCGTTCTTGCGGCGACAGCTGCGTCAAGATAGTAGGCTGCCTTTTCGGCTGATGCTACACGAAGCTCTGTTGGATTGATCTCCTGCAATTTGACAATAAAACGCGGCCTTTAAAAGAGTGTTATGCCCAAACCCGGCTTGCACAACAGTTATTTTGGCTAGTCACGCAAGCTTGCGTGACGCCGAGAATGTAACGCAGAAAAAAGAGACTGAATCCTTCGTAATGATTCAAGAGTTCTAATCATTCGTCAGGAAAGTTAATCGAGATCCTACTCTTCAAAATTGACTGTGCGTGTAGTTGTCGGTTATTAGGTCAGCGGAGTTGCTAAGCAACAAAGCTTGATTATGATTGGACAATTAGAGTCTAGGAATCTTCGGGATATTCAATGAAGCAGGACAGTTCACGGACTAAATTACCTGAGCTCCATTGCGGTCTTCACGGAGAAAAACGCTGGGACTTGGGTCACCGGTGCCATTTTCTAAACCTAAGTAACATCAGAATAAGGGACAAATTAAGTTTCATTACCATCATCAGCTAAAGTTAGACTCTTATGTTGCGTTAACCGTTTATTGAGATTTTTACATTACCTGTAGCTTGCTCAGCGAGTAAATCCCGAACGTTTTCCGATCGTCCGACAATTTCCACTGCTGACACTCGAACAGAAAACCTCGTACCCGTTCTGAAATGATAAAACAACAATGGAAATATGAAGAACATTCCTTAAACTGATAATACCTGCAAGCGAATTGAGGAACGCCAAGAGAAGAGGACACAAAAAACACATATCCCAACTTCACCCAAACTGTTGAAATTTTAAAAATAAAGCGTCTAGCGTCCTAAAATCAAGTTCAAATACGTAGCAGTCTGTCTAAAACAGAGCTTTACATTATGTTTCTCTTACTTTTGTTTCTGCTCGCTGATTAGTTTAAATAGCCACGACAAAGCACAAGGGATCAGTCCCAAAGTTTGTTCCTTTTCATCTCGGCCAACCATAGTATTGGTTTTACCTGGAATCGAGAAAAAACCGAGAAGAAAGTTAGTCTTTGGAAATAGCAGTCACTATAATTTGTTTTCTTGTATAGTCTGCGCGAAAAAGTATACCTACCTAAACCAGCATAGCCGTATGAAAACAGGCAACCTTCAGATCCGCTAACTACAGACTGAAGAACGTCCACAAGTGATCCTGAACAAACTTCAACCTTGAAAACAACATAATTCACATGTCTTTAACAACATCTAAAGCACATCATTATGTAAACAGTGGTTTTGCGGATGTAACCCTAGTGTGTGACCATTCAAATGAAAGCCATTGAGCAGTATATTCCTGTACAACTAGCTGTGTATCTGACTGGGATGTTCTCCAACTCACCTGAGTGCAATCCGACTCAAATATAGAATCAAACGCAAACATCTTTGGCGCTGCCACGCCCATCTTTCTGTGCGTCTGTGACACGTGACCAACTGTACTCGGATCATACAGTGTGACTTGCTTTCTCTTCTGATCCACCTTCATAAAGGACCCAGTCTCTCCCGGAAATGACGGACAAATTCTTAACATTACTTTCACCTGTGGGTAAAAAAATCGAGTTAATGGAGACCAAATAAAAACCGAAGAAAATGAATAGTTTACATCATATTAAAGCTTCAAATTTACAAATAGCTCGTACCTTCCCATCTGTTCTCTTCGTATTCATCTTAAGCAGGCCAGGTGGCACAGCTGGACTCGATATCCGAAGCACCTCCTTGAACTTTGTCGGGAAGGGGTAAGGTTGAATTTCCTTCTGCGCATGCCTTGACGGTGTTAACTCCACCATAGGGGAGGGGTGGTACATAGACGGGTCTTGTTTGTGGCTGTGAGATTTCTTATGTTTCTTTTTAGAGGACAGTAGTTTTTGAGCAGCCCTGAATGAAAGAATAAAAAGTCTTTTAGAATGACGATAACGATAGTATGTAGTAGAAAAAGCCAATACGGGTTTTTTAACACGGTTATAGATCCACAAACCGTCTCGCGGTTATTACACAAAAATTTAACATATTTTCAGCGGGAAGAGTCCAAGGTCTTGAATTGGCTTTTTTCCATTGCGTCGTTTGTAAAATGCGAAGAATTTAAATTTGAAATAAATTGCGGATACCCACAAAATAGACGAACCATCAAAATAATTACCAAATATGTGCCGTTGACAGATAACTGTTACAAAACCGATAAGGATCATATAATTCTGGAGGATTTTGCCATTATCCACTTAAGCTTAATTGATCTCTGATGTAGATTTCATTTAATAAATTTGCAGTGAAGGTATTACTAGGCTGTTTGTTCTGACGTCTACAATATATCTATGTTAAGACAAGTCAGGGAAGTATAAGTCGTACTAAACCCGTTAGCTTTTTACAAGTTCAAGTTTAATAATCAAGTCATTAGAATGTAGTATTTTTTCGTCTCTGTAGAAAGACCAGAAAAGCGCTTTCTTTCCAGAAGAGTTGCAGACGTTTAAAAATGGTTGATATAATTTTAATGTCCTCAATGGACTTGTGAAGTGTCGACCGGAAAAAGTCGCTTTTTACGCAAGGCTCGTTAAAACACATGCATTTTGACGTCAACGACCCTCGACAAGGGATTACAATTTAGTTCTACAGGAAAAAGCATTGATTAGTTATAGCAAAACCTTGATTACACAACAAAAGAAACGCTCAAAACAGCCCTGACATATGGAATGTAAATATTGATAAACGAAAGAAAAAGATTCAAAACAATGGCTTTCTTAGTTGAATTGCATTTGATGCGGTTTTGATTTAGCTCGTCAGAAATACTTCAACCCAATTAGCGGTCACTTCGCTTTTTTGGAAGACATCTTTGCAGGAAAGTAAATGAGAAACTGAACCCGATTAAGCTCGTTTGTCTGGGTGAAAATGTAAATATTTCATTTTAATATATGTTGTTGGCGTTTCATACGTATAATCATTATTTCAAGCGTAGTATATGACATGATGACATTTAGGTCAGCATAAACGTTCACTCGAAGTAAATCAAACAGATAAAGGTTCCTTTTGTCCAGCTTCTTGTTGTTGTATTTTATCAGCTAAAAACTCTCTCAGTGGATACAAGGATCAACCGTTGAATCAAAAGAAATGAGAAACTAATGAGAATTAATATCGCGAGTTTCGAACGAAAAAACAAAGTGAACGGATTTCAGATTTACTGTTCAACATAAAACAATAGACATTCTGCGTAACCACAGATAACTGAAATGATTCAATATTCTCGAAATTGCTTTGCAAATACCTAAAGCTTCGATCGTTGAACTAAAGGTTTCCGTAAAACAGGAGTTATAATAAGGTAAACAAGGTCAAGTGAAGAAAGGTGGTATCACTCCACTAAAATGAACCATATAGACTTGCCTGTCAGGCATATATAACTTACAGTCAGATGGAACATTCGCACGCAAGCACGTGAATCCAGTTCATGCAATACGGACAGTTATCTACCTGAATCGTGTCTTATCCAATTCTTGTGTCGAAGTTAACGCCTGCCAAGTTGATAAATAGCTTAAACCAGGTGCAATTTGCGCAAAGTTTTGCTCGCATGCACCAAGAACATCCATTTTAGGCGAAGCTTTGACACGAAGGAAGGGCATCACCGTCGCATGGAATTCAAAGACAAGATTTCGTTTTCCACGTCCTGTGAGCTGTCACGGGACGGATGCAATAACATTCGATGACAACTTATTTACTCAGCAAAGTAAAGAACCCCTAACTAAAACACAATACAGGCGGGTTTTGTAGGCGGGGATGTGTCTTTTAAGGTTGATTTTGAGAGAAAGGCTATTGACAGGTTGTATGGAACAAAGAAAAAAATCCTTTAGTGAAGTGCATTCCAATAGCTTTTCAAGTGTATGTCTTTTCAACTGCTTTATTGAAATGTGCGTATTTCTCCAACTCAAAAAGGAAGATTTATCCTTGTCAGTGAAGAACGTTTGTTTCCATGCTTAAACTCAGTCAGGTTATTTTCCCCAGACAACCGGCATTTCGTTTTTCGCTATTCCGTTTTGTCTACCACACGCGAGGACAGAGTTGCCTTAAATGCAGAAAGGATGTATTCTTCCGGAAGTCAGCTCATTTATACAAAAGCTTCTTTTTACTAAACACGACATCAAAGTATTCGCACTAATCTTGTGTCTATTGTTTTTACGTGGTTAAAGTCGTGTTGATTTATTGGCCATAGTTCTTGACATTATTATTTCAAGTCTTTGGTAAATAACATTTTGTTGTTAATCCTTTCCATTTTCGTTGAACAAGGCATTTGTAAAACAGGAAATGAAGCAAAAATCTTAGTCCATGCAGTAAAAGTCTTATACGTTGAGTTCGTGTTA
The DNA here is from genome assembly GCA_963693305.1 of Meandrina meandrites. Taxonomy (NCBI): domain Eukaryota; kingdom Metazoa; phylum Cnidaria; class Anthozoa; order Scleractinia; family Meandrinidae; genus Meandrina; species Meandrina meandrites. The sequence goes on from OY855915.1 coordinate 8,949,261, forward strand.
TTTATAAACTTTAAATGCTTTTATAAAAACAATGTAACATTTCAGTATGATTTCGCATGTTCTTGCACAAAGCTGTGTTCTTTTATAAAGCATTTCATTAGCTCCGTTGCCTTATATAAATGACCTCAAACCAAACTCCAGAAATAATTCTTTAACATGTTGCATAAATATTTCTTTCCTTTTGGAAAGACCGGAATTTGACGGAAGGTGTTCCGTCAACATAAAGCTTTTAAAACTTTTATTGATAGGATTAAAGAATGACAAAAGATATGTTAAGTTTATTTGAACAAGCTAAAGGAACAATAACCTTTTGACAAAATCAGTGGCTTTAAATTTCCAGTAAATTTCAGATACTCATAGCAGCAGAACACTTATCAATTTCATGGAATGATGAAATTATTTTATTCTCTAAGCAATTAACTGAAAAATTATTTATAACCGGAAATAACTATTCTTAATTAAGAACAGGACTAGACTAGGGTCAGTGGGGAAGACAAAATGCAGGCTCCTATCGGAAGGCGGGGGAGGGAGGGGGGTACTGCCTTATATAAGCTATATGGATATGTGCTGTTGGATGGGTCTCAGTTTTGACCTTTCAGGTACGTCATGGGGTTCCAATCTTGGTCTTTGTACCCGTAAGGAGCCATGTTACATAGCAACACCCCTGGGTAACTGCGGGCTCAGCCAAGTTTCGACTATGGCAAAGTTTAAGCTATAAAACTTCTAAGAACGGCCACGTACCTTGACAAGAAAGAAGAGCCAATGGCCGCCTCTTCCGGCTTGGCATACATCACGCCACCGCGATCACCGGTCTCCATGGCGACACCGGCTTGCAGGCGTTGCTTGTCCGCCCGCCGTATGAGCTGGTCAGCATTCGGTCCAACCATGTATCCGGGAATGTTGTAGTAAGCGAGGAACTGGGACTCTTCCAAGGTGTTCACCATAGCGACTGCTTCTCGTTTGAGCTGATTCAGGTCAGTGGCGCAAACTTCACACTGGTCATTTTTCCATGACTTCATTTGTGTTTCGGGAATGCGGATCTGGTCGAAGATTCTTGCAGAAAGAGATCCCTGTAACGGAAAACAGACTCCTTAACACCTTTACAACGGCATAACCTCACATACTGCTTCGTTAATATCTAGTGGATGTGATCTTAGTTCACATACGAATAATCCACATACGCGATTTCAAACTACACCTGGAGGGAATTCAGATACCCTGTTCCTGGAGAGAATTACTCCGTTCCATCGATCCCCCCCTACCAGCACTCCCCCTCCCCTCCCCCCCCCCAAAAAAAAAAATGCCCCTCCTACCACAGTCATGGCCGGTCAGCGTAACCCCGTTGACATTTCTCCCAGGGTTAATTTGATAAAAAAAAATACCGGACACAATTTCGCCACACACTAGGCACAGTTGAGCACTAAAAGTGATAATTGAATATTGAAGTTGTAACTATTTATCATTATGATAAGCTTTAATTGTTTATTAATTTATTTATCATCTATTTATACATCAAGCTAAAATCACATGAGCAAAGTGACGTTGCACATTTTACGTTCGAGTTGTCTCCGTAATTAGAAAAATAGAGTCACTCTTCTAATCTTTCTATTCCTGGAGCGGAAAAAGTGATTTATCGAATGTGATCACGTTGCTAAAAATCTTTGATTATCAGGGCAATAACTTTAATCCTTGTTTAACAATTGCAATACATGTTCAATGTTGATATCAGATAAAGTACACTTGTTGTGGAGTTGCGTTCCTTTGCTGACAGAGATATTTTGTTTGAAACAAGCTTTTGAGCAGTTAATTCTACGTCTACTACAAAAACAGGGAGACTAACAAAAGTGCTTTAAATTATATGTTGTCATACAAAAAAACTGCACGTCTTGATCGTGTACATGTCGAGGGCAAGCCATGCCAAACCCGAAAAACAAGTTTGTAATATACTTGTAGGTGAAGGTTGCCGTTTGTTTACAAATTTCAAAACAACTCTGATAACTAAGTCCAAGGCAATTTGAGATAGCGCCGCCCTACAAACCACAAATGCTAATGAACTACAAAAAGCGAAACAACACTCTTAACTTTAGCATTTAGAAGTGGATAATTGTCGAAGGCGGAGAGCTCTGCGGTGTACGACAAAACAAGGTTATCAAGCTCGTCCGTAAAATTTATGAAGCGAACAACACACACCTCGTTGGTTTTCGATCGAAATGAAATTTACTCCAGTGGAATGTGCTGCAAACGAAGCACGGAATCGTTATTGCACGCTACCAAAGGCAATATCAAGTGTGTGAGTATTTCAAGCCGTTGTTATTTATTTTCGTTCAAAATATCGCGTGACGCGATGGAAAACTCGGCTAATATAATTGGTTTGTTTGAAACTTTTGTTATGGTTTCGCCTCGAGCATTCGTTAACAGCCGGAAATAAGTGGACAAAATAACACATGAATGAATATTAAGTTATTAATCATAATCGTAAGTGACAAAACCTGTACATTCCTAGAGTGGAAAAACAAAACGTATAAGTTTTTGTAACTTTTTTAAGAACCTTTGCGTAGTGCAAATTCTCGTGAATACATGGCCTTTCTTGCAACTTGAACCAACAATTCAATTTTGTAATATGGTTGACTTCAGTTATTGTCGAGCAGCGAGTATTTTAACCCTTCACCTCACAAAAGCTGGAAATCTACCAATGTTAAAGAGGTTCATTGAACTTGGCAAACCAACAAAACCACAGGAGATCTTAATCGCTTTCAATGGTCACACACTAGGGTTTCGTCTACAGACTCAAAAAGTTAGAACCACCTTGTACAACAAAATAAACAGTGCCACATGAAAGCACTGCTCAATAGCTTTCATTTGAATGGTCACACACTAGCATTTTATCCACAGACTTAAAAGTGAGAAATGAGTTAGGTTTTAATTTTCGTTTGTTTCTTTCCTGATCACATAATATTAAAGCCAGACTACTGAAAAACGAAAACATTAAAAGCACTGGAATTTACACTTCTATGTTCGCTTCTAACGTGGAAAAGTTGGAAAAAGTTGACGATAACTTTTCAGAATAAGATAATGAAAATGCCGATGTACTCTTACCCTTTCCAGTTTTCACAATATGTTTGCTTAACGCTAAATTTCTTTAATATTTTTCGTTTTCGCCCAGTAGAAAAGCCAAACCAGCAGAAATTAAGCTAAGCGGGCTAGGGTGACTGCAAATGGTCTGATCGCTAAAAAAACATGAGATTGAACTTGATGTATTTTACCTTTTTTCCTCTTTGATTTCTTCCTGTAGAAGAAAAACTCGCTCGCTCCATGTCGTTTAAGCTCTACTGGTGCTTATATCAGTGTTTTCCCTTTATATGAGCTTGTTTAGCTTTTGCGATATGCAAGACGGAACATGTACGGAACAACACGCAATCTTTTCCATGGCCCATTTACGAGCAAAGAACTGAATCACTTTAATCGAGTACTGATGTCATACAAAGTAAATTAATCACTCTTTCTCAACAAGGTGTCAAAGAGCTACTTTGTCTATTAAATTAACGGCGTATCTAGATGAAATCTTAAAACGTGCTGACTCCAACACACGCAGAGTTTGCCATTTCGGTTCCATTAACGGTCGCGGGCTTTTAAATAATTTTCGTGTCCAGTTTTAGAAACAGTAATATTAACTGAGGTGTGGCTAAAACCTCATTTAATTGTTAACTTATCAAGGCATCTATAAATGACGTATACAACCAAAATTGCCTTTATGTGTTAGCATGAAAACAATTCCCCTGAAGGGACCAATTTAACATACTCGTTCAAGTGAAACACACGTGCCAAGACAATGGATTTGTACTAAACAGCATAAAAAAACATTCATTTCAATCGAATTGGCTTATTTAGTTTTTACCTCTTTGTCTCGTTGTATTTCTACGCTTGTTTTTGCTTATTCGGCAGTCAACGATTCGAGGGAATCACAATTAAAGAAAAGGCTGATTATGTAACGTTTGGTTATTTTCCCGCCGTAGGAAGTGAGCAAGAGTGTTTACCAAATCAACATGTTCTGTTATTGTTTGCAAACAAAAGATTCACGTTACGAGATTTCACGTTGGAAAACCGCGGCCAAAACTTGACTATAACTATGCTTCCGCCTCTTTATACCTTCAGACGAGTGGTTTTCGTCAAAAGCAACCGCCTTAAAGAAAATACACGGTATTCACTCGAGCATAAACAATGTAAAACTTTGTAAACACGAGCCTCTTTCACTCACGTGCAGCATGAACTGTGTTTGAGCGCTTTGTAAAACTTTCGCTGCAAGCAAGATTAGAAATATACCGACTAAAGGCAACTCGATATTTATGCTATTGCCTTTTGAGCTGTAAATAAAGAGAGTTTCATACCATCACAAGTTAGCTGGAGAGGTGTCGAAATTGTACAATTTACCTTATTGCGTAAACCAGTAATCCAGGCTTGGATAGAGAAAAAAGGACGGTTTCGTCTCGAATTCGAAATGTAACAGTCTTCCAGCTAAAATACTTCCATGAAAAACGCAAAACTTCTGGTTAGCTCTCACTGAGGGACTCCGAGCTTGCTTTCTTCTCAAATGCTTAACGTCGTCGAACTAACAAACTGAGTAGCTCTGTATGTTAACAACATAAGTGTTTTTTAACGCAACATGCACTTAAACCTGCGTTGACTTATGAAAATATTTCATGCTTCATGAGACCGTTATGTTAAGCGACTGTATTAATAAGGAGGGACTCTTGAATAGAAGACCACTTTAAAAACACAAAACACATTTATATGGCTTTGTTGTGGACGCAAGGCCCGGAGATAACAATCATTTTCAACACAATCTCACTGGCGTCAAACAAAATTGGTCCGCGGGACCAATAAGGAGATGATTGCTGGAGCGATGCATGACTCAACCATATGAAACCACTTAACCGAGGGGGTAAGATTTACGTCCTCTGAGTGAAGAAGGGCAGCCTAAACAACTATCCTGGGGCAAATGTACTTTAATTTCCACTACTGCAACGCACGTTTTAATAATTTGGAACATGCACGTTTGCACGCACAAAGATTCGTACGATACACCGTGCCTATTACATCGTTCATAAAAAATCCTTTTTTAAAAACTATTTGCAAGACGCATAAAAAACGCATCTTAGCGCATTGCTTAATTTTATTTGAAATGTCTTCGGCAATCCAATGAAAAGGTGTAATCGAGAACTTAATGACTGGTTATAAAAAATACCGTTCTTTCAACAGGGGCCTCCAACGAGAAAATTCTAAAAAAGGTCTTGGAATGTCTTTGTTCAGTTTTCCCATGTCGCTTAGCCCTTTTAAGGGATATTTGTGTAACTAACACAGTTTAATCTGTTCGAATTTTTTTAGCTGAATATTAAAATAGCAGAAACTGTTAGGGAAAGAAATCTTATTACCAGAATTTAAAAGCTGTTGTTGTCTTTCCGAAAGATGTAGCTGGCGTTTTCCCATACCCAAAATCACACATTTTTACCTCTCCGAAAACAACAGGTATTATATGTTTTCTAATATTACGAAAGCTCGAGGTGACATTGCGCAAAATCTGAGGATATTTCAGGTATCCTGGACAGATATTCACCGAAATGCTCAATCAAAACGCGATGTTTAGACTTCCTAAAAGTTATTTCTAATATTTCCTGTTTTTTGCCGCGAATGTTGATTTCCTCTAGCTACGCTCAATGGCGACATATGGACGCTCGTATCCCAATTAAAGGACTCCGAAGGTCAACTTGCGGTTAGACGACATCGCGACGTCTTGACGACGGCCGCGTTCCGTCGTCGTTCTAGTCGCATCGTGATCATCAGCTTTATGCTGCCTTAAAGGGACACTGTCACGGACATTTTTTGGCTTTTTTAGTAAAACGGCACCAAAATTACGACTAAGTGCTTTCAACCATGTAGGAATGCTCCTAGAACGTAAAGGGAAGGATATATGGCAAATTGTTTAAAGAAGAGGGTGACCGTAAATAGTTTTCAGCAATTTTTCCAAACCACAAGGACAGAACTTGAAAAAGTCAGGCTGACTTTTTCAAGTTGGGATCAAAAGCTTCCGATGGTATCGCAGTGATATCACTCTATATTTAGCTTCAATACGCTGGTATAGTAATTTAAAGAAAACTTGACCACTGTTAATAGGTTTCCAATGGTGTAAACATGTTTTTGGGCTGTTGAATTTTTTAAGTTATGCTCGTGACAGTGCCCCTTTAAATCCGACCTGCGTAAACAAATAAATGATGTATGTATGTATGTATGTATCTTGTCGGAAAGACCCACAGCACGAACACCGGAAGTTGTAATCAAGTCGTGCCCAGGCTATTTCGCGTGGTCACGCGTTTTCCTTCAAGTTCGCGCTGTCCTTGTAACTAAATTTGCGTTCTGCGCAAAAACGAAAACTCTTTTGGTCGCGTGTCCCGTCGGTGACTCTGATAGTGTGCACTGACGCTCTGCACTTGCGGTCGCTCGTTCGCTGCCCCGCAGAAAGCCCACTCGCAGGCTACAAAGCCATGGAACTAAATACATGATTTAGAACTGGTTGTTAGACAAGTGTCGTGTATGGTGTTAACGATTTTATACAACACCAACTGAATGAATGTACTGAAATGCATTAGCAGCTAGCAGCAGCGGAGAGGCGATTCGACCTAGTCATGTCTATTGCGCGAAATTTTGCTAACAATGTTTGAATTGAACCGTGTGTCCACCCCTGATATTATTGCGCGCCATGTTGCAAAAGTAGAATATGTTTTAACTCCCTGCCATGTTGATGCAACAATTTCAAATCGTGTCCACTATCTGCAACAGTGGCCCAACTATCCGCCATTTCTTAATTTCTGGTTACTCAACCTCTAACCCAAACACGACGGTCTGCTTCTTTTTCGACTTTTTTCTCTGTAAATGCAAAAGAACTAAACAGTTGCAATTTATTCCTCATTGGCTAAACCGTATTTTTCCGGCGGAAGTGATTTTGCATTTGTAATGAAGCGTAAAGATTACTGGTTGAAATCTATTGATTAATAGACTCTGTTATCCTAAACAATCCTTATGACGGATAAATTGATCTTCATTATTTCAAATGACTTAACGTGGTTTATATCTTTTCAACTTCATCTGAAGTTGACAGTAAACATGGCGAACGTGCTGAAAGAAAGCAACGCTTTCATACCGAGAGCCAAAGAATATAAACCGGAAGTTTTGCGAAGTCTTGAATTGGGGTTGCGGGCAATTTCAACCCTCTATGTTTAATGAGCGGTTTTACAAATCACAGCACGTTTCTATGATGTGTTTTCCTGTAAGGGGCGATGCCAACAAAACTCAAGTAAAACCGGGGCAGCGAGTGAAGAAAAACCCTTCCTTTTCCTCTCATTGAAACAATACGGCTATTGTTTTTGTTCCTTCACCTCCGCAGTCTGGTCCAGAATAAAACAGATGCAAATAAAAAGACATAAAATTACAAGCGCAATTAATTAAAACGGCCATTTGAACTGCCTGCTCTAGACCGTGCAGTTTGAGTATTTGTTTTTTCTCCGTCGTTTTGAGACGGGGCAGGGACAGCATGGCGCAGTAATATCACTCTTTCGCAAAACGCTGGCGATGGCTTTGTGTCCGAATAAATGTCAAATAATTCCGTTGAATTTGTTCGTGGCATGTTTAGAGCCTAAAAACTTCAGATACCTCAATCTGACGGGTGTATGAAGTATTTGCCTGCACAAATTTTCACGTGGTCTTACAGACCAGCCTTCCAGCGACCAGCACGCTTAATCTGGAAGCAAAGTTACATTTCTAAAATGTCGTCATCGTTCACAAAATGTGAGTACCACTTCGTGTAGGCGGCCTGAAAAGGCCACACAAAAATGATCAGCTAAATGCTTCGCCAGGCCTTTCTCTTTATTAAGTTTACAGACTATGCCAAATAGTTCAGGAATAAAATGTTGCGGGAAAAAATAGACATTAGATTCCTATATAAACACTTCTTTTTTTTCAACGTTATTTAAATTGGAGAGGAACAGGACAAGAAGTGGTCTAGTGTTAAAAATGATGCTTAATACCCCACAAAAAAATTTGCAAAAGAGAATTCTTACCTCGTCACATGAATTGACCATGCTTTCTGGAATGTGGACTAAATCACAGTTTTCCATTTAAATAATGCCAAGAAATTCATCAAGTTCTTGTTGAAAGTTTTACTCGCCAAGTACTGAGTGAAATTTGTCTTAAAAATCTTCGATCAAGCTCGCGTTTCCGTGATTTCGGTTCACACATGCTAAATTTTTGTTCACTCGGCTAAAGTTCATCGGTTAAAACGAATCTATAATTCACAGATTCTTTAGAGGTATTAGTTGAAAAGCACCCTATTGTTATGTAAAGTGTACTATTGAAAGTTAACAAAAGACAACTTCTAAAGAGTGGAACAAAAACATTTTTGACTTCGACACGACCGGATGTAAAATTGTCCACAGCAAAATGTCCATCGCTTCTTTATGAATGTGCGGTGACCGCAGACAAATTTGTTTCGGAAATGAACAACTTTAAAAAAGCAACTTGGAACCTCGATTGGACGAAAGATATTTTTCGTAGTGTGAGTTACTTTGTTGCCTTCTAGAACCACTGATTACTTTCAAAAATCATAAACAAACTAAGAGGTTGAGTTTGCAACCCTTGGCTGAAAAAGAATTAGCATCTTCAATCGCCCAAATAAGGAAGCGTGATAATTATCAGCCTTTCTTTAGAGGAAATATTTGGACGTTACCATAGCAAGCTAATATTAAAACATCGAAAAGGGGGTTTTGACTTTTTTTAGCTGCGAAATTGCGCACGCGAGTTGCTATATTAAAAATTGGCACCTCTGTTCCAAACAAACAAGTTTTGGCGGGAAATATTTACCTTTAAGATTGACTAGTAAACATCGATTATCATCAAGACTGATCGTGAAATAACTGATCATGCAAACCGATACCAAGCAGATGTCTTACACACGTGGCATGACGTACAACAATCGACGCCCACTCTGTTCCATTTGCTTCAGGCATTTGACGTCATAACTTACTATACGCTTATTTCAGACAAAAGATCCTTATTCGCTATATTTTGTGTAACTATAAACCGCATTTGATAAGTTTGTTACGATGTAGAAAGATTCGTGCAGAGCGAAACAATGTAGTAAGGTGAATACATTCCGCGTTTTGAAAACAAACAACTGCCAACTTTGCAAATTTCCGACGCCCGTATAAAAATTAAACCCAGACAAATTGTGGCAGGTTTCTAATGTCGATGAAATAAGCAAAGTAAACCCTTTAAAATCCTACCGCTTTCTATTTGCTTTTTTTTCATCGGGTTTATTTATAGATAAAAAGTAAATTGTTTAGAAAGAATCTGAAACTAATTAAATGTAAAGTTAGTTCCGTTACGTTCGTCAACACATTACCTTGTAAGATAATGTTATCTTTTATGAATATCTAAAATAAAATGAAGGGGTGTTACCATTTTCACAAGGTAGTATTCAACTTAAATTGTAGTCAAACCCTTTCAGTGCTGATTTGAAGTATTGCTTTTCTCGCTTTTTTAACTAGCTAGTGCTTTTGAAAATTTGGTGATACATTGAACACTAAGAAAACATCGCTTTTAGTTCAGACGTGTAGCAGCTCTCGTAAGCTTGTAATTCTACTGTTCTTTGGGGCTAGGGGCATTGATTCTGTTGTTTGTTCTATTGTTCTCTCGAAGGGTTGTAGGCCATGCATGTTAGAGCTTGCGAGAGTAGCTGGTGTTTTTCGTTTTCCTTGGGCCTGTCTGATTTTAAACAACTTAATAATAACTCTTAGAGTTGACGTTTAGTGGCCATTTGTTGCACATTGAGAACCAGCGAGCTCTGAGCTGACTTCGTTCTGTGCATCTCGAACAACGAAGCGTTCGACCTTCGACGACTCACACGCGAAAATAGTTGCCACGCTGCAGCGCGTAACGAGAAATAAATCTAAATGTCACGAAGACAACAGAAGCTATTTAAAATAAACACAAAGGACAGGAAAGTGTAAAACGTCTAAGCCGTTTTCTAATTAACAACAATTAGCTTGATCAGCTGCAACTTGATCAACTTTTGCAGATGTAGAATGAAAGAAGATAATTCCATTCTAGGGCGTGAGACTGCCCTCTTAATTAATAACGAAGTTTGAGGTTGTTTTGATGATTTGATATACAATCTGTGGTAAGCCAAAAATATTTCAATCTAACCCAGATAAATTTTGTATCGTTGCATGCACGCAACATGAAAAGTTTTGCTGGCTGCTGAAAACCCGCGCTCGTTATAAAAGACAAGATTTAAGCTCAAAGTGACAGCTTTCGATTTCGAAAGCTTAATCCACATGAGTGTTAACTCGTAGCGAAAGCCAATTAACTTTAAAATGTTATTAAAGTGCTCTAAGCTGACAGGCAAAGGTTTTACGAATGTAAGTGTTAAGAAATTTCTGGTACATCGCGCCGACAGTTTTTCACTAGCCCAGCTGGCTAGTGGAAACATTAGTGATGTCTCTCATTATTCTCCTAACCCGTCCCCTAAACAATGTATGTAAGGTGTAGGGAGAAACTCTCTGTATATCATTCCTGTGTTAGGCCTAAATAGATTGCCAACCGCAACTTTTAAAAGGAAAAACGCTGTGACCGCAAATTAAGCTTTATTGCTGACTTTGAATTCGGGATGGTGAGCTTAATTTTCAGATTATCTACACACTTTATCTCGAGCGATAGGAGGTCTGTTAAGTCAATCCCGGCCGAAGACTTGTGACGCCGTCATTGTCTAGCGAAAACACAAACATCATAAGATACCACGCTTTTACAAAGGCCCTTCAGTATTCCCAACACGATATATTCAATATAGATAGATCAGAAATTTAGTTATTATACTGTTCCACGCGACGGATCGGCGCCAGTATCCAGCAACGTGTTTTGTCCCAAATATGATAATTTATCAAGACTGGTCCATACATGTGGCGAGGTACAATAACTATATACCGTCATATACTTCAACTTATACGGTCCAAACATTCCGCTGAAATATCGTTTCGAAACGCTTAACTTTGCAAAAAAAGTTGTTATTTTCTTGAAATAATTCCCTGGCGGTTCTTTTCCGTAAAATGTGCAGATTTTCCCGCGTTTTTTCGCTTTTTCGTTTGTGATATTTTTTAGAATCGTGGGTTTACAACTTTTTATGTTGATGGATATCCAACTGCGTATCAATGATCAGAACATTTCTAAATTGTAAATAATAACTGCGAAACGTCGAAACAAAGCGAAATGCTCGTTCCTGAATCCCACACAAGCACGCAAAAGTCTTTTATGTTTTCATTCTTTTGTATTCACTACAAAGACGTTCGAATAGTTTATTAGGAAAAAGGGCAAGCTATTTGACGAACAAAACCTTTAACGTGAAAAATGTTTGTAATGTTGTACACTGTATGAAATTTGAAGCAAAATATCCGCTGCAAACATCACTGAGAAAACAATTTTCCAACGAAACTTGAAACCAAGTATTGAAGTCAATTTTTAACGGGAAATTAGGTCTTTTCCCGACTTCCTTAAAGTTTAGATTTCGTCGCGAGGGCTATTTTATTAAACTCATTAGTGAAAGACAAAGCCGAACATTTTGCATACATCGCATATTACAATTCTGCTTGCTTGTATGGTACGGAAAATTTGAGGTGTTCTTGCACGCATTAAGCTATTTCTTTGTCCTGTTTCAAAAAGACCATAAAAGTAAACGAGATGTCTAGTCTGTTTGTAATAACACATTTTTATTCTGAAATTTCCAGTTCATCATTTTGCAACTTAAGCGTAAACTATTTAGAGAACAAAGCTAAGATTTTGTTCTTATGGGAAGTTCGTTGCGGTGATTCGATTTATGTGTCGGTTAAAGTTTTATCCCATCACGATTAAAGCAGTTTCCAATTCAATAAACTTGAGTGAATTTTGTTTGCTTTGAAAGTAAACGATCTTCATTGATCGGCCAATAGATTTAAATTCTATCTCCTATTTAATGTAAAATTTAACCATGAAGCTCAAGATTTGCTGAGGTGAAGAAAATGTTTTGGGTGAATCTTTTACTTCAAGAGATTTTGCGCCATCTGTGAAAAGCATACCCTCGGAAGCTAGAGTTTAAATAACGGTGAATATTTTAAGAATTGAGACATAAAATGTAACAGAGACAATTCAATTCAACTGACCTGTGATATCCCACACTTGGTGGCGTTAGACAAATCTTCGTACAGACCGCGTCTCCGCCAATTGTTGCTGTCAAACCTATCTAAACTTCCCCCATAATCGCGCCAGTTCTCCAAACTATTTTTCTTTCGCGAATGATCGAGTTTAAGCGACATGCCGAGTTTCCAGCCGAATGAATTATATTAAACACAGATGAACAGTCAAGATCCTTCTCTAAGACCAAGTGTAATTAATTTCATATTGTTTCTTACTGCTAACCAATAGTCATGAAGCAGCGTGTCACACAATTTGCAAACATGCGCGCTTCCCGCCCAATGCGCTAAAATGCATCGTGCGGCGTCAAATACATGATTCGAGGCGATGGTTTGAAACAAAATATTTTTCTTTAACCTTAAAACATATGACTAAGAACAAAGACTATTTTGCGGCGTTCGAATAAGGAAAAGCCCGCCTGTTCGTTAATGTTTTTTCAATAAGATAACGACATTAAAAGAGTATTAAGAGATTTGCGCTCTAAGATAATCACTCGAAATCCCTTAAGCTTTTAAACGAACTAGCTGGAAACAAAAGGAATTCTGTACGATTATTTTATTTTCCTTAAAAACTCGCGATGGGAAACTTTTAAATGTACACTTATAAAATGGCTGCTTTCTAAAAGCCAACAAGATCTTTCCTTTCACAAAATGTTAAATAAAAAACATCGTATTTATTGAGAACTACCCGTTTTTGGAACCTCTCAACGGAATTGAACAGGACTAAACTAGATAATTATCGCCTGCTTAGAAAGGTGACAAAATATATTGTAAGTCCATTAGCGTCAAAGACGGGGCGATAAGAGTCTTTTTACGCTTGAGGAAAGAGAATTCGTTAAGACAAAAACTTTTGTTATTTTCACAGTTATGGTACGCCTACTTTTCGTTGATTCGACAAAAGAAGTTTTTGTTCGAGGGCTTCCAAGAAAGTACGATTTACTGTCGGGATAAAATTCATAATTAGTTATCTCTTGATCTTTGTTGAACACAATAAAGAAAAGTAAACTTAAGGAAAATTATCAAACTAGGCACGGAGCACGTGGCTTTAATGGAAGCCGATCAAATGCTAAAAATTTTTATTTTCCGGAATCGGGGGCTTTGAACTGAAATGGCTTCTTTGCAAAGTAGAAGCGGTTACTACCTTGTCGAAATTAAATATCGCCAATTTGTATTTCATTTAAAACACTCTGGCAGATATTTATGAAACTTTTTGGTTAAGCCGGAACCCGACAAGAAAAAGGTTTGACATTTTCCGCAATCGAGAGTAATGGGATATCAATTTTCTCCGCGCTAAGCTTTCTTAAGCCCGAAAAATAATAGATCCAAATTGTTTTATCGTAATTTTCCGCAATGATTTCCTGTTTTGGAGCATTCGAGGACAGAGTTTGTACAATATTTTTGGTCGTTATTAGCAAGTGGAAGAGAGGACTTAACTTAAGGGTTCTAAGAGTTATATTACTTGAGTTTTCTTTATCTTTATTTTATAAACTAAGTGCAATATCAGGTGTGATATTTTTATGATGCTCGTAAAATATATTGAAGGTACATTTCGAGCAACGTTCTCACAAATAGCCTTCTTTTAAGTCTTAGAAGGTCCTTAAGTTAATGTCTGTTTAACAAATATTGTCCTTACAATATAATTGGGATAAAATATTGAGCATGTTTTCACCAAGATTGAAAGCATAACAAATAATCCGTCCATAAAAACTGAAGTTAAAATTACTTCGGCGGCAGTGTAATATTGCCGATCTCGTTTAGTCTGAGAAATACATTAGTGATATGATTTCACATTCAAAACCTTTCTTTTCATTGTACAAAGAAGAAGTAATGTGTCGTTAAAGCGAAATGATTCAAATCGCAAACTAATCGAAGAGATTTCCTTTCCAATAAAAGACCACGAAGCCGCCATGTGCAAACAATGAAATATTATGCTCAATAACGCGGATACGCTTTCTGTGAGAAAGAAATCGCTTTTAACAAATGGTTTCTTTGAATGAAATAATAACAAGCTCAAAAAATAAAAAGACTACACCGTCAGTAAGTACAATTGATGACCAAAAGACAGAAGAACGCTTTTCATAAAAGAAAGCTTTTTATGACTCGAAATAATAGAAGCAGTCTCGCTTACAAAAAAAATACGACATAAAATGCAAAGGTTGCATTTCGTGGCAAAGTTTGTTCAAGCTGTTTTTGAACTGAAGTAACATCGTACGACCATTTGTACCACAAGAACGTGGTCAATACTATTAACAGTTTTTGCCACGCTTTGTGGTCTCCGCGAAGAAACTCTACAGTTAAAAACACTTTTAACAGCACGAAAAACAAAGTAACACTATACAATGGCGGTAAAGGCTTTTAAATTTGAATGGGCACACTTGTGGTGTTCACTCTGCAGCTAAAAACACCTTGTGAAACTTAATAAACAGCACCGCAAGAATGTATTGCGATAGCTTTTTTTCGAATGGTCGCACTTGCGGTTTTTATTTGCAGTCTCATAAGTGAGAACCACCTTGCACAGCATAATAAACAGTACCACATGAAAGTACTGCTCAATAGCTTTCATTTGAATGGTCACACAATAGGGTTTCATCCACAGACTTAAAACTTAAAACCACCTTGCACAGCATAATAAACAGTACCACATGAAAGTGCAGTGCTGTTCTTTATAGCTTTCATTTCGTTAGTAGGGTTTCATAACAAAAAAACAAACCGTGTATAAATAAAGTTGCAAAGCGGTTTTCATTTCAATGTCATTTGAATCAAGAAATCTCTGAATTTTAACAAGTCATCCTGTCGAAGATCTGTTTAAAAATAATTTCACAAAGGTCGCATTTTGCGTTTTTCTTTTATTTTGGGATACAATGAAGTCACAATTATTTTGGCAGTTTAAGGTATAAAATTACTGCTCGGTTTAATTTCGACCTTGTGTTTCCCGCGTTTTGAAAGTCCTATTCTTTGTTATATTTTATTTTATTAAATATACTGCTCACTAGAACTGCATGCATGGAAAACTTTCAACTGGCATCTGTGATGATAGAGTAATTCTCATTACTTGTTGTTACAGATTTCTTTTTTGTAAATTTGGAGAATTTGTCGATACATCACTGAAGAATCGAGAGCTATATCCCTGTTGATTATGACGATTGTCCTCAGAATTTCATTACATACATACATACATACATACTTTATTTGATAAGTAGGTTGATAACTAGTCCACTTAACATTACATTCAAACTGTAGGGAGAAACTAGATGTCGATTGCTGTTATGAAATGGTTAATAGACATTTCTCGCTTGGGCGGTTTGTTTTCCCATTACAGACCACGTGATATTCTCTAGAGAATTTTTCTGTTGTCCACATAAAATTTATTCATTCGTATACACGCGACTATTTGAAAATTTGAAAGCAAGAGCTCTCAAGAGTATCATCACTGGTCTGTAATGGGGCAGCAAAACGCCCAAGCGAAAAAGGTCTATACTTTCGTCGAAACTATCAGTCGCTACCAGTTCCTTCGCTTATTCTAATTGGCACGTTAAAACAATGCAATATTACGCGGAAAGGTTGCTTCGCAAAGCCAATTAATGCGAACTTAATCAAAGTTACAAAACTGTTGAAATTAAATTGAACTACATAACTTTGAAAGTGATCACATTATCCAGATATCTTTTGCTGAAATATTTTGCAAGTTATCGCTATTTACGGAAAACAAAGTATGCAGAAATGTATTCAATAAATTTCCGTGCAAGCACTGTCATTTTTGTCATGTATGGTGGTAGATTGTGTCCCATTGGTCTTCGTATTGCAAACACGGCTTCCCATCGTGCGAAATTGTCGAAGTCAGCTGATTTTTCTAATTTATCGTATTAATCGAAAATGCTTCGTCTCCATTCGTCATTTGAAAGAAATGCTTTGAATGAGGGCTACAATTTCAAGCTAGGATCGAATGGGAAACCCTGCTGAAATTGTTACGAGTTTCATTTGTTTTGAAACCTGTAAACACTGGCTTATCTTCTTCAAACGCGTTCCTGGGGAGATCAAAAGCCGCAAAAATCGAGAAAAGCGCACGATATCCCAAGAAATGTAATCAAAGAATGAACTTGGTATGAATTTCAAGTATTCCTTACGATGATTATCTTATAGTAACAAACAAGTTTCAATTTGATAGCAGTATCGAAAACCTGAAAAATATCGACCCTTTTAAAGGTACTTTAACGAAACATGCACTTGACTATTTCTAGAATTTGCAATTTCGTTTTCAGATGCTAGATGATTTTGCGAACGTGGCTAAAGTGCAAATCTTTTTTTATAATACGAGCGTGAATACCAGTAATCCCTAGTTTGTTGTCTAAAATTTATTCACCTGTAATTGTGAAATAGCTTTATTGTTTTAAAAAAATGATTTGTTTAGTCCTTATCGGGAAAAACAAAAAAATTATAATTACAGTTTAAGTCGAAGTAAAGCTACAAACGAATGTTATTAGATATTAGCAAAATTGGTTGATATAAATGGGAACTAGTTTTGTTAAGTTTTTCTAGAAATTTAAAACGATTTTTATTTCGATAATTAACAAATATTTCAATATGTTTTTTTTATTTGATTGAATAGCGCTTGTTCACTCAACAGATTATTTACCTCTTCCAAGTTGTCATCTTAATCTCTCCATTGATATATTTGATTTCAAGTGTTTGCGTCAAAGGACTTCCACACTTTATACGATAACATAACGAATTTTGAAAAAATCTTGGCTTCTTAAATTCCGAACAATAGATGTTCTTTCTGAGAAGAAGGTGTCTAAAGCAAATGAATTCATAAAATTGAGCTGAGGTTTCCTGGCTCCCGAAGCGATTAGTCAGGGTTGGCAAAATATTCGGCGTTACTGAAATTTTTCTTGTCCAGTTGAAGGAATTACTGGAAGTAGTGAAATAATTAACCATTCTTCAACGTCAAATAGAAGAGAAGTGATCTTAACTTTGTTTTCACCTCATTGGAAATGTTAACAAGCAAATGAAAAAACGTGTTAATAACTTCAAGTGTGGAAGTCCTTTGACGTGAGTTCAGCTATAAACATTTGAATCTCACCCTGTTTCGATGGAGGTTGATTAAGGGTTTTCTTACCTGCTGGGCTATAGATCATCGAAAAATAAACAGTACAAGCGAATCTAAGCATACCGTATTTTTGGTCCTCCGTTCTTTCTGTAAAACACCTTGTATTTCCGGTAAAATCATCCGCATAACTTGTCGTTTGAGCTCTACCAGCCTGTTGTTGCATTTTTCGCACCATACGCCAAGTTCTCGGGGAATTTCGTTTGGCTTCACGGCTGTCCGTTGATGGCGAGGAACTCCGGCTGCACGCATCTCGATAATCTAGAAAGCAATGCAAATATTGTTAACATAAGCACTTAAATTTACAATAGAACCATGGTAAAGAAAGTATTACGTTCGATAAGACTATTACCTAAGTGGGTGCTCGATTTATTTGCTCGATAGCTACAGAAAGCTGGTGGTTCTGCGCTAAGCTGTTTGAAACATATTATTACACGAGAAATCCATTTGTAATCCTTTTTCGGCGAATCGTGATAATTGTGTAAACCAGTTTAAGGTTAGCGAACGACTTAACATGGCTTACCGAACCCGCGTTTAGTGAGTAATCAGATTTTTGTGTTTTTGTCGAGAGCACTGGCTTGTAATCCGACCGGAGACGCTTGAATGAAAAGATTTTTCGATTCTGCTTTCGCATGTCTAGGTAATCATACGGTGTTGATGTGTCAATACAATCCAGATGTTACTGGGCTGGACTTCCTATGGTCACACGAGAGAAACCAACAAAAGATCACGCTATGAACATCCCGCGGGAATCGACGGGTTTCCTTGATCTCAATGAATGCACTTCACGTGCCGATAAAACTTTTAACGGAGGGAAGAATTAATTAGCCTTCGCTGTATAGTTCATGGAGATTTCCTGCACAATTGCACGTTCGAATCATCGGGCGAAAAGAACTTAAAAAACACCAAAAAAGCAGCACACATCTTAAAAAAACAGATGTCTTTTCTCGCCTGGAGGAAGTCTATTTTCGTCACATCGCTGCTCGCCACATACAAATAGGGTGTTCTTTCACAAAACACTTCTATTTTGTTTTTCAACAAAGGAAAACAGTGTAATACCTTTTTCTGTTTTTCTGTCTTTATTCCATATTTCTTTTTTAACTGAATCCTAACCTCAGCATATTGACACAATGTCCTACAGTTAAAAGCGTCGCTAATTTTCCATTCCAGACTTCTTTGTTTGTTTTAAGAGCATTTCCAGCAGTTAAGATGAAAACATATGGTCAGCAGGGATTTGCCGCGCAGATGTGACCTACAAAACAGTCATTCCCTTCGGTAATTACTTAAAAGCGTTAAAACCGATAGAAGTAAGAGTCTTTAAAATTGCAGTGAGGAAAGGCGAAGAAAAGAAAACGAACTGAAAATTTCACAGAGGT
The DNA here is from genome assembly GCA_963693305.1 of Meandrina meandrites. Classification (NCBI taxonomy): domain Eukaryota; kingdom Metazoa; phylum Cnidaria; class Anthozoa; order Scleractinia; family Meandrinidae; genus Meandrina; species Meandrina meandrites. The sequence goes on from OY855915.1 coordinate 8,968,007, forward strand.
ATTTTCAAGAAGTGAAAATAAGGCTTAATATGTATTTGGCGTTGGTCGCTTTTAGTCTGTGTTCGTTAATGCATCATGTCGGTAGACGGAAATAATTAATTAGTTCTGACAGGAAGTGTTTCTCTGACGTATTAAAAGTCACGCAACACTTGAAAAAACGTGCTGTTGTCCGCAGCATTATAAGAGGAAATCCGGATTAAAAATTAGCCAGGATAAGCACAACGGTTGGTAGTTATCAAGCGTTTTAGTTAAAGAAGACCATACATTAGCTTTTTGACCCCAAACTCTTGAACAGCGCAAATAGCTACTTGGGGTTTCTAACTTGTTCGAATGACCTGGGCTGTGCTAATGCCTACTTCATAAGGGATACCGCGAAATGGCCAAGTAAAACAAAAAGCCATTGATTGATCTAAATAATGAAAGTGTAGACATTTTGGTTTTGAAAAGGTCATGAGCAATTTCATAACCTTGTCTTTACGTGGTTAGTGCCTCTTTACAACGAGGTGGAACGACATTGAAAATATTAAACAGTTTTCGATGCGCCATATATATTTTTTCTCTCTCATATTATTTTCTTTTTACGCCAACCTCACCCCTAATTACCCCGATTATTTTTATTTCCTATTTCGGGCAAGGAAGGAATTTGTCGCGGCAAGATTCGCTGCTAGTGCAGAGATCTGTGGCTTACTTGGAATGTGTCGGGTGAGTTAATAGCCGCATTCGAGTTTTTCCTGTTTATTCCTGTAAAACAGGCAGATTCCAACAAAAAGTGAGTGCCTCTAAAGAAAATATTCTCCATACTATTACACATATTGATCAACGGTATGACCGTTTTTCTTTTTTGATAGTTTCGAAATAGCGAGTTCATATATTTCATGAAGTGAGCAGGTTATTTTTCATATGACAGTTTCCGGCACTCGAGTTAAAGGGCCATTGGAACCTTAATTTGAAGTAAACAAATTCGCGTGACTAGGAAAACATTCTTCACTGTGTTGCATGTTTTAGCAGCTTCTAACTATGGATATGGGCGCGATAACTCGACACCCTTAATGTCGGTCACCTCTTAGAGGTTAAGGACTGGTTAGGGGATACGAGAAACATTCTCCACGAATTCCATTATCGAAAAATATAGAGCTGGAATACTGCTTGTGTTGTAAGAACTGTGATGTCGTTGGCAGTCCAGGAGAAACTATAAATGTATACAGATTGGTAAATTGAGGGGGAAGTCAGTAAAACCGCCTGTTGCGACATTGTTGAAAATTTAACCGATGCAATAAAGATTCGGAAAGATGACTGAAGGGAAAAACTCGGGAAAAATAAATCCCTTTGAAAGTACATCAATTCCACCCGACTATGAAGTGGTTTTTAATTTAGAATCGAGTATCTGGATGCTGTTTTCTTTTCTTTTTTTTTTCAGACATTTAAACTGATTCGACACTAATAACAAAGTTCATGGTTATTCTCTAGGATTAAGAGAACAATTAAGACAAATTTTCAGGCTTCAGGAACGTTAATAACCTCAGTTTAAAATTGTTGCAAATTTCACAAAAATTCGTTGTTTTTCATTTCGTTTTGGTCTTGAGGGGAAAAAGGAACCATTCAAAAACGAACCAAGAGAAGAAAAAACGTTTTCCACGTACACTTACCTGCAAATATTAAGTCAAACAGGCGAGATTTGGACTAAAGAGTTCAAAAACATGAAAGACTTTCCAACTATCTTTAAACAAACCAAGATTTTTCGGCTTTTTAAAAAGACCAACCTTCTGCGCCACACACCTTGAACTCGTTCTGATCCGTTTAAAACTTTGCTGGGGACTTAAGCTTTTTGCCTCAGTGGAAGAGTGAATTAGTAGCAATTTTCTTGATGCGGAAGGACTGTTGAGAATCAACGGACATCCAATTATCGCCGCTATGCAAACAAATAGCTTATTAAACGAAGCATGCAACTTGGCACATAATTTTGAAAATTTCAGACCAAGTGGCACGAAATTGATTTGCAGTTGAATGAGAGAAACAAGACGCAAAATCTTCAGATAATATTAAATTTTGGGTAAATAATTGACAATTAACGCGAGAAAAAATTCACAAAATTGGTCTGAAGAGACCTCTTTTGTAGTACATGTAGTACGGAAGATTGATCTAAAGTGTGATCATTTAAACGAAAGCTATTGAGCAGTAGTTTCATGTGGTACTGTTTATTATGCTGTACAAGGTTGTTCTAACTTTTAAGTCTCTGGATGAAACCCCAGTGTGTGACCATTCAAACGAAAGCTACTGAGCAGTAATTTCACGTGTTCTGTTTATTACAGTGCTATCGTTCATGCCGTGGGTTTTTACGTACTTCACTGAATTAATGAAGCTGGTTTGACCGCATAGGTTGTTCGCCAAAAGAAACCCCTAAAGTTCGACATTGAAATGAATGTTGTACATTCTTCCAAAAGGGTACAGCTGCCTTTTGATCATCAAATTTAGTTTTCGCGGTTTACAAAATTGATTGAATTTCAAGGTGGTTAACCATTCTATTAAATTACTACTGGAAATAACTATTTCGCATTTCTTTGCCAACTGTAAAGAATTCCTTACAACTTCAAAGACCGCGGCAAAAAGTCGAGGATCCACTGCGAAATTTTAAGTGTGCCTTTCTTGTTAATTTCGCGTGGAGTATTGAACATTTTCACAAATTCAGTCGTAAAATGGCAGTAAGGAAAGTTAGTAATGCTGCTCTTCATGGAAAGATGAATCCCAAAATGGGAATCGTGAATGAATTGCGTTCGAAAAAAAAAAAAGAATTACCGCCAAAGCGCTGTGCGGCATCTGTTAAATCTTTGCTGCGATTGCACGATAAGCAAGCGGTATTGCACGATCGGGCTGATATCCAGATAGTCCTCTAGCTATCTATATCCAAGGCACGTATATAAACAAAACACTGCAGGATTTCATTCACGTAATAAAGAAAGTGGATCTTCCATTAATTAGCTCTGGAGATGGTTTCTCTTTTTAAAAAAACTCCGATATCTCCTGTTGTGGTGAATGTAGGTCACTCGAGGTCAAGATGCTCTCCACTTTATATACTTGCCGGCTAGAAATATGAATTTAATCCTCTAAATTAAAACAAATATTATTTCGAGGTGTGGCAGCCACAGAATTTTCCCGCGCGTGGCCTCGTTCTCAAGTTGGTCCCGGGCGAGAGTTGTGAATGGCCACAAACAGTATTGAAGTAAAAAAGAAATGAACAAATTGAAGATAAGAAATTGTTCTATTTCTTTCATGCATGAGTTGAATACTCATGATCAAAAGAGTTTGCTATGTTTCCATAGGGTTTTCTCTTTGTTGTTGTTCTTGTTGATGATGAGAAGAGTGCAGTGGCGGATCCAGACCTTCAGCTAAGGAGGGGGCCCGCTCGACTATGAATGTTGAATTCTGCGAAGATAATTGCGGCACTTCAAAGAAAATGCGCTATTTCCGAAAAAAAAGGGTGGGGGCCCGGGCCCCCTGGGCCCCTCCCCTGGATCCGCCACTGGAGTGATAACGTATGATACGAAAGTTGGAAATTTGTACCTGAAAAAACAAACAGTACCACATGAAATTACTGCTCAATGGCATTTCAATGGTCACACACTAGGGTTTTATCAACAGATTTTAAAGTTATAACCACCTTGTACAGCATAATAAACAGTAACACATGAAAGTACTTTGAGATAAACGGTCACACGTTAGGGTTTCATCCACAGACGCAAAAGCCAGAACGACATTTAATATGTTTGACTCTCCGAGAAAAGGTTACTCTTCTAGTGATCGGACTTTTAATGTGCTGATCGATATCTAATCGGCATGTATCGATAAGAAAACGACTAAAACCGGAGTTGTCTGGGCTCATTAACTGCTTTTCACTGTCATGTCAACTTGAAAAAAAATGACAAATTTTAAGTTGGTGCTAAACTGCCACTACATCTGCTTCCGTGCCGACAATTTGGCGACGCAAAAATTAATCTTGACAAATTTAGAATCGTGTCTGAAATTACCACGAAATTCGCGAAACTTTCGTTTCCTTCACCCTCGTACTTAATATCGTTATTCTCAATCGATTTATGCGGTTTTATTCTATAGCTTCATGGCTAAGCTAAGACGGAATTTTAGTCGGATTTAACTGACCACCTATTTGCAGCGGCTTTCGCCTTTGTTGTTTCGAGTTAAGGAACTTGGCGTCGCCGCTATAACTAAATCTGTGGTGTAATACCCACAGAAGATTTTCAGCTTTAAACACAAGCTTTATAGATAGCGAAGCATTTTAAGCTCTCATTACAAACTTCTGCGTTGTGTGAGCTACAGTACTGACTGAAATTACTAACAGCTAACATAAGAATTGAAATTCTAAGTTAACAATGGACTGCGATAACGCCATAGCAGCCAAGCGACTTGTAACAGTATATGTTACAAAATAAACTTGCAAAGCTTTGTTCCATGAATCACAACAAATAAAAAGGTGCTGTTTGCTGACTTACGTTTTAACGCCCTCAGTGACTTTGTGTTCGATGCTCCGCCAATAATTCCTGCTTCGAGAACTTGCACTCTTCTATCCACAGCACGTTACATTAATCTGCACGCAAGCCATATGCGATAAGAATGTTCTGCCGTGCAACTAGTTCTTATCAGACCCGAGTGGTGAACGTCCAATAACGCTTGTTTATCTTTTCACAACTATGTTTCAGCCTCCCACACTCAACCTCGAAAATAGCTCGTCAAACAATTCTAGTGGGCGTGGCTAAATGGCAGCTCCGATTTTATCACGACACACTGACGCACTCTTACAAACTTGATACGTTGCTTTTTGCTCTAAGCGCGGCGTATCAACATTTTTTTCCCTGGAAATATACTACTCATTTCTCACATTAAGCCCATTGCGTGTGTATTTAGACGAATCAATTGCCGTTTATCCAAAGCCATCAGGTTATTTACAGACAGATTATCCAGGAAATTCACGTAGATAAGTGTGCTAAAGTTAGAGTACTTGCCGTACATCCTGCATTTTAGGAAACGTACGAAGTAATGTTGTTATGGAAACTTGATAATACATCTATCTTGTCAGTTTGAAATTTTCTTTTGTTTTTCCGATACTTGAAATCGTGATTTTGGCGATAGCGGCCTTTTTATTTAGCATTTTACAGACATTTTCACGTTCAAGTTATGTTTCATACGTTGAATGAAGTATGAAAGGTTACAATAAACTGGATCGCTTAGTACAGTACCACGATTGTACTCGTTGACAATGCGATTTTATCTGAATGGTTTAGCCATTTGATCAATCACAGATCTCGTACAGCGTTGTACAACATACCTTGAAAGTGTTTTTCAATAGCTTTCATTTGAATGGTCACACACTAGAGTTTCATCCAGAATCGAACGTTAACCACCTTGTACAGCATAATAAACAGTACCACATGAAAGTACTGCTCAATAGCTTTCATTTGAACGGTCACACACTAAGCTTTTCGGTGTGAAATCAAACCAGCTTTTCTCAGTCATTCATCTCTTGTTTTCGAAACAACTTTTGCATAACCTTTATCACCTGACACCTACAGCTTTCAAAAGTATACATATTTCTTTTGGCAAAACCTCAAAACCAAAATAATAATATTTTCTATCTAGTTTCTTGAAAGTGCATGCAATAAAAGAGCTTACCGACCTCTTGTGTGTAGACAAAACATGCCAGTACACTACAGATATCGCCCGTACGGATAACAACAAAAGGCTATTCGGCGAAAAAGATGATAAAATCTGCCATGCGAATATATGCTATTTTTTTGAAAAACAAAACTAGCGCAAGCAGAAATGCTCCAAAAGACAGCTTTTCTCAATTCAAAATGAACGCTGCGAAAACTCAGAATATTTATGTTTGATTCTTCACTAATAAAGAGGACATTCAGCGAGATAAACGCATAGTTGAAGGAACAGTTTATCCCATTAATATCAAAACGTCTGCCTAATTGAATCCAAACATGAAATGTGCCCTAATAACGGTTCTTTATATCTTCGCCTGAAATGTCATTGGGCTTGGTTTGAAGAACGAGGGGACGACTGATATAAGAGGATAGTATCTTACTTGATGCAAACAGATTAGCGATATGGCGCCCTAGACTGAAATTAAAAGCACGTTTACTCTTGACTCTTGCGCTCACTTTAGTCATACCAAAAAGATAATTAGGGATTATCCATTAGGGATTTACACGACAAAGGTTTGATCATGTGTTTGAGGTATACTGTTAAACAAACATTTTGGAATTTGCTTTACAGTATTTTTAAAACATTGAACATGATTGAAAATTGCCGTTGGCATTATTGAATTGAAGATTTTCTCAAAGATTTTGACATATGAATTGAATGTTATTAATGTAAGGTATTTAGGATAAATTGGGGATTGTGGTATTTATTGCCTACCTTGATCTGTGAACGAGAATCTTTAAATGGTCACAGTGTAACGAATTGAATCGTCAAAACTACGAATAATTGGCGCACAAGTGTGCAAGTTCCAAGACTGGTCAAAATCTATTTTCTTTTTACAATATCAATACATTTCAAGCAGGCAGATATTGAGAATTAGGCAAATCATCAACTAGGTGATCCTATCTTGATGTATCGCCAAATTTTCAGAACAAACATTGAAATAACTCTAACGCATTCAGTAAAGGAGAATTGAAAGGAAGAGCTTTGGAAAAGCTGAAAGTTGAATTCGTAATTTTCTAGATTGGTATATCTTCATTCCAAAAGCTTTACATTTGCTTTGGAAACTTTGAACACGGAATTTGTACCCTGAAATTATCGGCATTTCAATCAATGCCCGTTTCTCGCGTCGCTTTTTGCTCGAAGGGTGGCATTTGGGGAACACTTTCGACCATTTGAGGCGAGGTGTTAATTGAGAGTTATTAGAATGCGATTTGGAAGCAGTTGATAGTAACTCGATTATTGTAACAGTAACAGACACACTCGATAATTTGATGAAGAACATTCTTGGCGCGCCAGATGCACGGGAAAGATTTGCACCAAATGCTAAACTGCAAATATGTTTTACTAATCGCCAATACATAATTGAGTAACTAGTCAGTTTTGGCTCGAACTAAAGTGAAACTTCGAATGTTTATCACCATTTTTTTCAGTGCATCAGATAATTCGGATGTTTCCTTGCTCCAATTTGCATTTGAAGGGAATTTTGTGTGTCACACAACATCACTTAAAACTTCGTGACATGACGTATTCTGCAGAGATGGCCATGGATAAGCTACTCATCCAGGGGGGGGGGGGGGGGGGGGAGTGGCAATGCAACGCTCCTAGTCGCTTCATAAAAGAGAAACTGGAGGCGCGCTGGACTCAGTATCGAGCGATCCGGGTTCTAGTCCTGGTCGGGGTCATTGCATTGTGTCCCAGACAGGACACTTTACTCTCACAGTGCCTGTCTCTAAGACCCTGTCCGCACTAGCAGACAAATAGGGGTTGTCCGTGACAAAACTAAAGGACCATTTTTGTCGCGACAATATTTTTTCAGACCCGCTTTACAACCGCACTCAAACTACTGATGTCTTACGAACCAATTAAATCTGACAGCTCTTTCGCGTCCTTGCTTTGTAGTCGGTCGTGTTTTTCGGCCCACGAATAAAAAAAAAAGGTGAAAAATGGATAGCGGGGAATTTGATGCTGGGGGCAGCCCTGCGATGGACTACCATCCCATACACGGAGTGGGGGAGAGTAGAAATACTCCTAGTCGCTTTATCCTACGACAATTCCGCCAACATGCCGACGAAGACCGACCAAAGTGATTCGAACTTCGTTTAGTAACCACGATCCACACTTTCTGCCATGAAGAGTCGGAATCCGAGCCAAAATTCTCAGGTAAACCGCGATCCGTTGTATTTTCGGAAAAATCCGCAATCCGTGCGCTTTTTAAGGCAAAATCCGTCGATCCGCGAACCTATTCACCCCCTCCGTATTCCTATTTATAGTTCGCGGTCTCTTTTTCCTTGGAATGAAGGCTAAGATGTACATGTATGGCGCAAAGAGAAAATAAACTTTTAAAAGTGGTACACCTAACACTCTCAGACTTAGGAAAGGAGTACAATCTGTAATTACCATCTGCGTATGCGGCCGTCATCTGCATAACCAACAAATAAGTTCATTTGCTTGTTTTTTAGTTTAAAAAATCCATTTCAACTCGGCTTAAGTTTAGCAGATAAATATCCCTCAACGGTGTCGAAAAGAGTTAAAAATATATTTTTAATCCTCAAACGGGATAAAGGCGTTGCTTTCGATTTTATAAACCAGACAGTAGTTCATTGTTTGACAAATCCTTCCCCCCTTGAAAATGTCAGACCTCACACGCATCAGGAAATAAACAGTAATGATGAATTGTCCGTGCTCGTGCAGAATGTTATAAAGGTGAAGTGCATGAATTGTCGTTGAGAAAATCAGCTTAAACCCGATCAAAATCCAGCCGTTCAGATGTTACGAATCGTTCGCACAAGTCTTCTGCAATAGCTGCGTCCAGGCGATAAATCCTTCCAACAATCGTGGCGTTAAATCGACTTTAAAGCGGTGGCAGAGGAGGACACATTGTTGCGGACAAATTCTTGCTCATGATGTTTCTTGGCGGAGCAAACGAGCGGGAATCGCTTGTTGCGGACACAAAATGTTTCTGAAAGAAATCAGAAACATTTTTTGTGTCTCGGACACAAATTTTGGTCAACAACAAATATTGCGCGCGTGGGCAAACAGGGAACCTTTTTAGTCCATCAGTTCATTTCTGGATTAATTAACGCTGCCCACACAAACAGAGGAAAGTAAAGTTCCCTTTGAGTAAACAAACAAGAAATGACGAGCTACAAATTTAAGAGGTGTGAAGGGCTTGAATAGGAAACTAGTAAATTCCAACACGATTTGCTCATAACTCGATTTTTCTGCGAGAATGCGGTTTTTTAGTTTTAAACCCTTTTAAAAGCCCCTTCCATGCAATAATTCTTTTTTTGTATTTTTCTATGCAATATGGCCATGGTTTAGATCACGTCATAATTAAATAGATCATGTTGATATATATAGCCTATTAGGTTATTTGACAAGATTTTTTTCCGTTTAAACGTACCCCTTTGAAACGATTAAAGCTTAATTTTCATGTTTTTAACTGATAAGATATTTTCCTTCAGCTATTCACTTGAAATTCCGTCCAGAACTGAAGAAAATCGCTTTTTAAGCGGCATTGTTGGGGTTTTACTTCAGTTCAGAATGTAATGCTTTTCCTGTTAAACTATTAAAAAAAAAAGGAATTTGGGGTCTTTTATCAATACAACATAGGTCTCATTACTTTGTGGTTTCCCAACCTACGCGGGGCAGATTAACATCCACTTCCTTCGGTGCGGAGCGGAGAAAATACGTTTCGCTTAAAATTATACGCAAGAAATGTTGAATATCTGCATGTTCTGTTCAATTTGCGCTTCGAATAAGGTGCACATAGGCAATGCATTTTCAGGAGAGAAAACGCATTCCCTTACTTGTGAACTTAAACGAAGCGAACCACTATCGTTTCAGTGGCTTGAATGTTCGATGAATACAGAGTGTAAAGATTATTTGATATTAAATTTAACTCTGCAAATTAAAGTTCTTATTTCGTCTAGAAAAAAAAAACGCGCCGTTTTTCACTCTCTTGTCATGCAGTGTCGAATGAAAATATTTGACTTAATGAACACAAAAAGGTTTCATTCATCTGAATCTAGTAAATGATAACAAGAAGTGTAAAATTTGTGGTCGTGTTAAACAGGATATGCAAAATTGCGACGACAAAATCGAGCAATGATAGTGAATTAGTTTGCCGCAGACGTGCGAAAATATTTCCTTATAAACTGCGTCAGAAAAAAAAACAAGGGAAATATCGCACAATGTCCCATTGCCAGCTTTATTTTGTCTTCTACGGAAACATCATAATAGTTATAACAAAACCTGTTTATATTGGCCTGTAGATTTGTATTCAATATGGTCGTGTATCTCTCGGAGTTTTCATACATTATATGAACGTCATGCAAACTAAATATTACAGGATTTCATTCCTTTACCAGTAATGTGCAGTTATTCCTTTACTGTATACACATTCATAGCCTTTTGTTTAAGCAGAGATGATATTTATAACACGGTTAGGTTCAATTTCTTGGTGCATGTCCTGTCCAAAATAAGATTGGCTCATTTTGTCGTTCGCATATTTATGAGGGCGACGCCCCGGAAGTAAGGTTGGAGGTGTGGGCTGGAGTGAAATTTTGTGCGGATGAAAAACGCGCGAAGAAAAACAATCGTCAACAAGTAAACTTCTTTAAAATCAAATGCACTTCTAACCTTTATATAAAACATCAAACGAGTTTGAATGGTTTAAGATTCCTAAAGACTCTGAAGTCTTTTCGGATTGGTATTCGAAAACCGGCATTACTAAACAACAGTTACCAAGAGTTTAAGAAGCGGTTTCGACGATTCTTCGAAATTGTCGCCGACGAAATTGAAAGATGAATAGCTAGCCGGAATAACTCTGTAATTACCTTCATTACTATGCAAAGAAAATCAGTTCACTTAGCTAAACCTGCTTCAAATATGTAACAAATACTCGTAACTGGTAAATTTTTCACTGTACATTCAATTTTTCCTGGAGTAAGTTTTGCCGATCACCTTGTCTAAAACGTTAGTCATTCGTTACAGACTCTAGATATCGAATGGTATGAACGGAAATAATTTTCAAATTAATGTAAACCAGCTCGTTTGAAGCATAAGGCCATTACAACACAAACCGAAGAAAGAACAAAGCAATTTTCACTCACCTACGTAACTCTTGAAAACAAATTCACAAAGTTTTACGTTCTTCCTTAGACGCCTTCTCTTTGTGTTTTGATATTTAATGCTTTTAAGATGTCATACCACAGTGAAACTCTGTAGAAAGAGGAACATCACGATATAAACACATATACAAATTGTTTAACCTTTACAAAATATCTCAAAATAGAAAAAATTCTAATGGTGTTTTAGCGACCTTAAACGCAAGTAAAAAAAACAATGCAATGGTTTTACCTTTTCGTGTCAGGGTATTAAAATGATCTTTTTGATATTAACTCATGATTAATTGCCAGTATCATGCATAGCTTCAACAACAATATGAGTTCGATATCGTGCACCAATTTAAAGAGCCTCAAATGTGTTTATAAGTATAAACAGATTTTGAAACGTTCCAGAAACGTTCGAAAGGCAATATTTTGTCGGGGTTTAGTGACCTAAGGCAAAACAAACAAATATTTCATTTCTATATTCATTGGACTGTTTATTAAACTTGACTTGTCGAGACGCCGAAACCCACTAAATCACATTAATTTTTTTTTTTGAAAGGGGAGACACTTAAAAGTACATTAGAAAGCTTTTTGTCACGTTATATGAGTTTCAAAAACGGTTAAGATTTGGGAAGCCGAAATAAACAAATTACAACAGACCAGATAAATTTAGTCGAAACTGTTTCAGGAGTGCGATCCGTGAAGCAGATCCTTCATTATGATCTTGTATACTGGTATTCGAGCTTCAATTATGACTCGGCCAAGATTACAGGCAATAATCACGGCGCTGAGACTATCGTCACTCCTACTGGGTGCATACTTTGTGTTAAATGTATTTCCAGTGTCACTTATGTGGAAACTTCATGTCAAGTAATCAGGCGCCAAACTTGAAGCTCAAGCTTTCAAGTTTGTCCATATTGCAATCAGCTTCCATCCTCGCCATCGTTAGTCATCCTCACTTCCTAATTGGTTCCTGTCATTTGTCGAATACTGTTCTACAAAATCAAACCATTATTGTCGAGTTTCCTACATGCAAGCCTCGCGTTTTCAAGTTTGTCCACATTACAATCAACTTCCATCCTCGCCATCGTTAGTCATCCTCATTTCCTAATGGGTTCCTGTCATTTGTCGAGTACTGTTCTACAAAATCAAACCATTATTGTTGGGTGTCCTGTGACGTTCTCGAAATCATGCTAACAAAAAGTTGACAGTGCCCATTTAAAAGACACCAACAAACGTAAACTGTGCTTTTCGATTTTCGTTTCCTCGCATGTCTAATTCAGGTTAACATACAGAACATGTTATAAAAGGATTAAGAAAAACCGGTCGAAATTCAGATTAAAGGCAAGTCGCAGTAAAGAAACCTACCGACAATTTAATTTGGTTTAAATCTCCTGGTATCCAATTTTTTGCATCTTTCCGGCCGATGCACAAAAAGTTTCACTAGAGTATGAATAAACTCTAGCCTTACATGACTCTTACATATATCAAGTCAGCAATTCTCGCCAAAAGAACACTCCATATTGAAGAATAGTTTCATGATAACAGACCACATTTAGCGAATAGCTGTTCTCTGCTCACAACTATTCGAAGAGAAAATCGTCCAAAATCGCCGGAAAAGGAAGATTAAAGCTCGAAAGAAATCGAAAAATATACAAAGCAAATTAATATCCCATTCGAGGTCTCTGAACCGTTTCCTTTCATTGTGAAAACTGTACTCCAAAATCTTTGCGAAACATGAAAACAATTTTCCAGCTTCTGAAGATTATCTTGAAACTACCACATATATTTGTCAAGGTATGGCGCAAGACCTTTTCACACCAACTTAGATTTGTTGATGGAAATGAAGAAATATTGATGTTTACATTTTGAATAAGGTAAACAGTAATTTTCAACTTTTTTTCTTCACTGGGTTGAAACCAAATACAGCCGTAACCGGAACGACCAAATTGACTTTGTTAAAAGCAGGTTTTCTTTGGCATGATTTTTGTTGTGAAAACCTTTAAAAGCGGTGTTTTTAAAAATGACAATTCCTTTCATCAAAAGCGGCATTAAATGAAGTACAATATAGCATTGTTCTATAATCTACTATTTTATGTACAAAAGGCGGAAAGAAAACAACATCAAAAAATATCGAAAATTATTTGACCGCTTGCTAACTGTGTTTCCTTGGCAAGATACATATAAGTTATCATCTACATATCATAATCAAAGATCTTAAAACTCCGTTCTAAATATTAACATACTCAATTAGCTTTTCCATTTCCTGTAAATACTGTTTTCCTTCCCATGGGATTTCGTAAAATCATTTAAGTTTGGTTGCACTCCTTGGTGGAAAGCATATATTAACAGCATAGAAAAAAACATTTTAGTTTTGTACCTCTCTCTTTCCGTTCACTTAAATAGCATTTACAAGTTTTACTTTTTAACGTCCGGCCATCGAAAAGGAATCCAGTTTATGGACGGGGCAAAACATAGAAGTTTTGATTAAGTCCTTTTATATTTGATTCAAACAGACCAAAACTGGACAGAAATCAATGCCTTTAAGCATTGATTTTTGCTTTTAAAAAAGCAAGTAAAAATATCTGCAAATGAAATATTCCTTCCTTCCTTGTAAACACTGATTTCTTTCAAACGCGCCAAATTATAATTACCGCGCGTAAATTACTGACTCAATGCACTCAGCAGCTCATACACCGCTTTGCAAAGAATTATAACTGTGCAAGCCTATCGTAAAATAAACATTGTGCTGAAGCTGCGAATAGTAACAGATCTTCGAACAACAACATGCACAACAATCACTTTCTGTGCTTTATCATTTTCTCGAAGTATATTGCATTGAAAGCTTGTTTACGTTAAAGTTTACATAACTCAAGTTTCAACTTTCTTCAATGCCGTTGTTAAGTTCTTAAACAAGAGGCTAAGTTTTTTACTTGAAGTTGTGTTTGCAATCTTTTTCTTACCTTCAAAAACGTGTCGCTGAGTTCATTCCAACAAGAATTGCCTCCAAGGTATTCAAGCACTCCTGCGTTTCGACATAAAAGGATGGCGGCCCGCACAATGATCTGAAATCTCTTTACACTCAATTCAGCTTATGCTCTTTTGAATTAATCCCTTTAGACCGCTAGCACAACAAAAGTAGATGACGTCGCCACACCAATGAGTTGATTAAAATTCAGTTTAGAAATTAGCCGATGAAAACATTTGGTGAAAATATACGCGCGGAATTGTATCACGCGCTCGCAAACTAAAGCACTCTGTACTTACTTAAACGAACCAAGTTTGGTCGACCTACGTGAAGGAAACTTTCCGGTCATCATCAGCGAATGTTATATGGTTTCAACCCCTTTCCGCTGTCGGCTTAATGGAAAGAATTTAAACAATGCGTTTGGTGAAATCTTTGTCAGAAGCTTCAAATCACAACGCTGCATAAAAGCCAGTCGACTTCAATAGCATTCGAAAAAAGTTCTTGCCTTCCCTGGCTCCAAAGTTTACATAGGTGAAAAGGCGCAAAATCAGTGAACAAAAGAATGCTGCAAAACAAGGATTTTGCGTGACCGAGGTTAGGCGTTATTTGAACATTTCCTTCTGCAAACAACAAAACTAAGCTAATTGACGCCAAATGTTTCATTAGCCTATTTGCTCAATATAATACATATTTACAGAAGAGTATTCATATTTTAATCAATTAAAAAAGCCGTACCCTCGCATGACCTTTCAGCACTGCACAACAACAGCAACAGCAGACTCCAGGAAGACTTAATGAACGGCCCTTTTACGAGTCAACCTCCGCGGTTTTCTGCGGAGAGAAACTTTAGACAACTATCGCTACCGCCTCGGTGTGGCGAACGCCGGCGCATCAAAAATACTTTAACTAAAAAATAGTTTTACGAAGATTTTTTTCTTCATGGCGTTTTAACTCAAGACTTTCTTAAATAATAATAAAGTAACAACTCTGGTGAACTATTAAGCTCGCTTCCTTCGTTCAAAAGGATTTGAAATGGCCGCAATAGTTTGCAGTGGGTTTTCAGTTCGTACCCCACAAGAACACCAAACTGACACGAAACGGGACAAAGCGAAACCGGTAGGCGGAAATATGGGTAATCTTCAAACTAAAAAGATGCAAATCCGTTCAACTTGTTATGGCAACGACTTCCGGTCACAATAACATCGAAAAGTTTTAGTGGTGTTTCGTCTGGGGTCAAAATAGTTGTTCCGCGTAATGCAATGAATAACTTCATGTGTAAATGCACGTTTATCCGCGATGAGCCTATCACCCTAACCACTGTTCCTTCAAAATGGCCGCCAGCTCAGCTAGCTAAAAATACAAATTTTTGACCCGTATACAGTTTCCCTGATGTTGTCTCTCAAATTTATTGCTTCACCTAACATTTAATTTATTAATTTCAGTGTTATGCACTAAATCGTAGTAAAATGTGGCTTGAATAACAAAAAAATCATTACCAAACATTACTGGCTATGTAATTATTGCCTCCATTTGATGTCGTGGGCGAAAAGCTAAACAAATCTTGTGTAGACACACCCAATACTACATACAATGCCTGTACAATGGTAATAAAAGGTGAAAGCCCACGCAAATCGCCCATGCATCTATATCCATACAAACATCCTTATTAAAGATATACGTACCGGCCCTTATTAACCGAATTCAAGGTCCATACTGTAAGACACTGACCGAAATTTTTCCCACTGATTTATGGGCCATGGAAAGCCTGCGGCGCGAACGTAAATCGACAGGTCAAATATCTTGGAGCGAAACGTTTTGTAGAAGGACAATACAGTGTAATATCGTTCATAAGAATATATTGCAAACAAACCGAGGAATGATTTCTTGCTAGGAAAATTCGTATTTCGAGTGAAAGCCGGAGAAACTTGAGGGGTTCAACTAAAATTGTGGGTTTCCTCTTCGTCACACTTCTTAAAACTTGATATTTTGTTATTTCTCCCACTCGAACTTTTCCTTTTTCCTGTTACAATTATAACAACAGCGGCTCTCTTACTAACAAAATGTTTTTATTCGTTTTTCCTTCAGATTGATCTCATTTTAGGTTTTTCCGTTTCCTCTTCTAGTACGCGAGTCAGTTGAACGAGAACAGAAATTGCTTGTCCTGGCTTGAATGAACTATGTCACGTCATGTGCAAAAAATCGACGAAATTTCTTTCGCGCGCTCGTCGTTTAAAATTGAATCCGTCTCCATCTTGTCCAATCTTTACCATTCTTGTTCTTTATTAATTTGGCTTATTAATACCTCCGAATGTTGTGACTTAAATTAAAATGTTGAAGTTTCTTTTGATTTGCAAGCTATTTTGTAATGGTGTATACCTCACATTTGTTGGCACAGATTTAATTTTTAACGACGAGCGCGCGAAAGAAATTTCGTCGATTTTTTTTCCAGATGACGTGACATAGTTCATTCAAGCCAGGGGGACAAGCTGCATCTTGGTCGAAATTTTAAAGTAAAAGAAAAACTGAATGACCCCACGTCCCACCACCAAATCATTTATGATTTCGCGCCATTTTTTTCATCATCAAAATTAGGGAAAGTAGTGGTCTGTTATCCTCCGCTATTTTTGTCCACTGCATCTGAATCACATCTAAATTTCCACAAGGAATAAAACCCGGGAAAAAATCTGGTCGCCGGCGATTAACCGCGTTTAACCGTCTTTTCAGTATTTGGATACATGAAACTAGGCTCGATTTCTGCCGCTCTCTCGAGTTCAGTCTTTGTTTAGCTGGTAATCGAGCCCAAAGTGCAGCAAAATTGCATAAACTAGCGTGATCTTAATTCACAAAGAAAAAATGCGAATGTAGATGCCCCACTTATTCTCAGATGGCGCGAAAAATTTCTTGCGCAAAATCGCATTATATTATCAACACTTTTATTCGAATTTAGTCTTCTTTATCCACTATATGGCCCGGTAGATATCATATATGGCCCAGTAGATATCGCGTGGCGAAAAACAAAACCCCAAGCTTTCGCTGTCTGGCCCCCAAACTGGATTACTGGCTGACATTTCAAAGTTCCGCGATGTAATCTTTGTCTAGACAAGCTTGATAGTATTTCGCGCGGATTTGAGGAAGTCGGTGGAAGCAGAACTAGACATTGGCGTCAACTGTTCGACCCAGTTCGCCCACCCTCACCGCCACGCGACCATGTATAAACCTTTAATAATCCGTTTAAAAGGATAAACAATTTTTGCGGTTTTCATTTTTTTGGTGACATTTTCACTAGTTTGTAAAATAGCGAAACCACAAAATAAGTTGTTCGCGGTTAGCCGAAGAAAATCTTATTTTTAATCACTAAAAATTTCCGTGCTTGTAATAGTAAATCGATCAATTCTTTATAACTTCTATCGGCCTGTTACCTGTATAGGAAATTTAAGTGGGCGGGTTTTGAACTGAAATTCAGGGTTGATTTATGAAAACTTGAGAAAAGTCGTAAGAATTATAGCAATTGTTCTAAAAACAAGATGAATTGGGATGGTGTTAAATCTCTGGGCAAAGGTTATCTTAACGCAGATCTCCAAGAAAGGGAATTCAAGTTTACGAGGTAGGCGAAATATCCGACAGAACCAGACATTTTTCTATAACCAAGAGGACTTGATAAAAACCTAACCAAGCTACGTGACATCACGTAGCTATTGAAAAGATTCTGAGTTACACATGAAAAAATATTTTTCACCATAAAAACTCGACCAACATTATAAGAAATCGATAACCGACTGATCACCTCTTCTTCTTTTATTTGTTCTCATTTTTTTTTTCGATCCAGATAAATGAAACGGCTGTCCACAGTATTTGTTTTGTTGCCAAGGGATTTAGAAAAAAATCAAAACGGTTCTTAATTTTCTTTTTCCGCCGTCTCCGTTTTCCGCTAATTCAAGCCGGATGTGAAGGAACATGAAAAAAACATGCAATTGCGTGGGAGGTGTAGCAATTCTGCGATGGGCCTAAAATACCACAGTGATCGAGAATTCAAGAGTTCGAATCCTGGGCTTGTAGACTTATTGTTCTTGGGCAAGGCGCTCTACTGTTTTTGTGCCTCTTTCCATCCAGGGGGAAAATCGATTTCGGCAACCAGACAGAATGGTGGGGGTAACCCTGCGAAGGGCTGGCATCCCATCCAGGGGGGGACCAGAAATACTCCTAGCCGCTTTAGGGGGACGCGGTGGCCTTATGGTGAGTGCGCTGGACTTTGGATCGAAAGGTCCGGGTTCGAGCCCTGGCCAGGGCACTGCGTTGTGTTTATGGGCAAGATACTTTACTCTCATAGTGCCTTTCTCCACCCAGGTGTATACAAATGGGTACCGGAATATTTACTGCTGGGGTAAACCTGCGATGGACTAGCATCCCATCCAGGGGGGAGTAGAAATAGGGGGAGTAAAAATACTCGTAGTCGCTTCATGCTATGGGAATCTTTATAAGCTCTGGCCTGATGGGCCACTAGGCTCGCATGCAGACTTAACCTACCTTACGGAAACCGTAGTTTCACTACAGTCTGATCCAATCTTTGAAGTGGATTTAAACAGACTCTTTTTTAAAGGAAGTACCGACTAACAAAGTCACGCAGAGACAAATTGGATAGGATGTACTGCTGTCGCTGTTTATAGCCATTTAATCCAATATGGCTAGAATTTTCACTGTAGAAAGGATGTTGTTGTTTTCCTGTCGTATTTAACCTGATTTTCTCAAACCAATTATTTAGTTTTCATCCCAGAACTATTTTTATATTTACGGGATTATTTCTCATTGTGGCATCAGAAATTAAATCTCTATATAAATGTTTTAGTGGTCTTAATCCTTCGTTAACCCTTAATAGACTTAATATAATCTTAATATAAAGTCCGGATTATTCCGGGGTTTGATTTTGATTTGATTTTGGTGCAAAATTGGTGGTAAAACAGGCCAATATACCTGTACTTGATCATGGTCTCCATTCGTCAACTTTTCATTGCTATTAAAAGATCGAAACTTTTCAGGTCAAAAGAAAGAATTTACAGTGTAGAAGGTAGAGAGAATAAGAAAGCAGAGAAAAACGAAAAGCAACGCAGCGAGGAAAAAATCGGAACTGTTCGGCATGCGCATGCGCCAAAGTAAAACATTGTACATTTTTACAAGAAATCTTCCTCAAAATCTTACTGCATTGTAAGAAAGCGCATTTCTGGCAAAGTTTAAAGAAATTTAGCACCGTAGAGCAAAAAATCAATTTAACAGTGCTAAATTTCTCTAAACTTTGCCAGAAATGCGCTTTTTTAAATCTTGTGGTCCTTGCGTCTTGTGAATCCTCTTCCTTAAAACAATTCAATATTTAATATTCAATTCAATATTCGTCTTGATGTTCTCTGCGCATTTTGAGTATGAGCGAAGGCCGGTTGGTCATGCTAAAACGATTCATGCCGGATAATATCTCTAAGATTACTCCGATGGAAGCCAACGGCTTATTCGTGAAATTTTCCGTTTAAAATTAGTTGGCATAACTGACGATCTTATTCTGATGAACAATTCTCATATAAATTGAAATATTCGCAGCAACACTTTCAAGGAGATGTGGTGTATTTGAAAACGTTTCGTCAAAAAACAACATCAAAATTGTTCAGTCTCAATTGTTCATTTTTTTTTCATATCATTTAAATTCAAACCTCTCAGAGAACCAATCAAAATATTCTTTTTCATTCACGAACCACTTTGCCAAAATTATACCAACTTGCTTCGATTAGTTAAGACAAAACTAATTGTGAAATAGCCCCAATATAAGTTACTAGAGAGTAACTGACACCACATAACATGAATTACCCCACGGGTATATGCCCCAATGGGAACTTTGAAGACGATCAAAGTGCGGGTTATCTAGAAGTCGAATTTCGTAAGAACTCCGTAAGGTGCTTTCATCCGCAGCGGGTTTTCAATGACCCGAGCGGAAGCATTTGACAGTTAATATTATGTCTAGCACTCGATTGTCAAATTTGTCGAGCTGTAATAACAAATGGTGTTAAATATTGGTCAACAGGCCTCATTGGGAGGCCCATAAACACTAAAATTGATCATAAAGCAATTGATTTTATGAGTAAATGGCTTCAATCGGAAACCATTTCAATGCGCGTGTAATTCGTGTGCAAATCGTGTTCAAAGACAACGAGTTCGACCTCTTTGCTCGTGGGTGATCTATAAATCTTATATCGGTTTTCTCTCCTACGGTCACAGATCACAAAAAATTTACATTAATAGTAGAACAAACACGAATAGATAGCATAATCAACATTTTCATTCCTATTCTGTAGATTTTGCTGTCGACTGATTAAATCAAGAACCCTGCAAAATGCATTATAAAAAGTTATTTGGTTTAGCTAGAAAATGTCCTTATCTCTTTGCCGATTGTTCAGTGTACTGTTTTCAGTAGCCAACGCTTTTCTTGGTCATAGCAACGTATAAGCGTAGGTTTATTTTAATCGTCTTCCTACACTGTATTTGCTTTGGCTATGCCAGAATTTTCTCTATTGTAAAATATTTTGTATTGGTAATTTTCCCAGCAGGAACACACATGTTTTTAATTTGTGCGCGCATTTATAAAATCGCGAGCGGCGCAATATTTGTAAGTGGCGTTAAAATTTACCCAGTTTTTCCATGATATTCAGCTTTACACTTTATGATTTTCGACCACCTTTTTTTATTTCATTGTCTGTGTTTGTTGAGGGTGGTCTTTGCAAATTGAATACCTCTACGCGCAAAACAATTGATTACAAAACAGACCCCGCACGACTCGCTCCGTAAGGTTCCGAATTTAGCTGTGCCATTTTAAACATTTCCTCCCGGGCATTGTTAAATTTAAACGTTTCGGGGAAAAAAACTAATTTTACCTTACATGCGATCGTTTTCATTACTCAATGAATGTGGTCTTGAAGCTAAAAGCAAGCTCTAGTGTTATTATTTTTTCTAAATATTCAAGTTGCTACCTTACACTAACCTTGTGTTCTTAGAGAGCAATTTTCTCCTCCTTTCATCGAAGTTAAAGTCTGTGAATTACAATCGCAATTCTTCCTTGATTTCTGTCAGTTTTTCTCCCAAGAGAAAGTGATTTGCTAAAGCACAAACTCCTATAAATGGACGTGAATGACTACGGCGCCAAGGGCGGTCCAAAGAGATGTGAAGTCAATGGCAGTATGTTCTCTAATTAACCCTTTATGTTAATCACTGCCGGGGTCAATTAGGTACTGAACAATTTATACCGAGGTGACAGCTCTCGGTGACAGCTGAAAGAATGAAAAGAGAAAGAAAAACTTTACAGTGCGATCTTTTTAAAATTACGCAACAAATTAAATGTTTTCGTTTTTTTCAAAAGGCGAAGAACTGGTCGCCTACTAGCAATATTTAGGTTTAATTTGACGAAACCCAGGCATTCCGAAACCCTGGTCTTAAGTACACCAGTGGATAGCAAATTGTATTGTGGACAAATGAGGTCGACTTTTGTAATTGATTCGACGAGTGAGGTCAACCTTTATTTGATTTGATTACAGAGTGCTTTGATAACCATTTTTGTGGAAGATTGGCTTGAAAAATACTGTAAAACCAATTCTTTCCCTAAAAATCAGCAGAAAAAACAAATAAAATAGCGTTTAACGTTTAGAATTAGCAATTAACAGGCAAAAAGTTTTAAGCTTGGATGAACCCTAGCACAAACTATAGCTTAACTATTATTTACCTTTTGTTAGCAAAGTTAAAGCGTTTTCCAATTAAATTGATGCATTCTGTCAAAACAGTTTGCTCAATAATATAAGCTCTTTTGGAAGAAAGATTAAATTAAGATGATACAGATTTCTGAGCCCAGTTTCCATTCACAAATTCAGTCAGCTTCCATCCCAAATTTGATGTGTTTCGTTTGTTGAAAGCAAAAAACGAGCTATAATTTGATTCTTTTGAATTGAAATCTTTCATTTGGTTTTCATCTGCTTTAACGTAGAGAAGCAGGTGAGTTTTACGACGCATGCGAAGACACCAACTATTACATAACTATTTTTGAGTGTTCACACAAAGGGCTTTTTTTTGCTGTGATGCTGTGATTAAGCCAGCAAATCTCCTTACTAGTGCGATACATTTCTTTTAATATTGGTTAGGAGAATGTGGTCACACATCAAATATCCCTTACTCGACGATTTTGCCACTTATCTTCACTCCGGAACATCTTCTTGTTTGGAAACTCACGGACTTATAATGTGATCAGTCCTCGCTATCACTTCTGTTACGACCGAAAAAAAAACAACATGATCACTATGAATCCATTCAGAATTTGAATTTTTTGTTATTTCTTTCTCATATTTTGAAAATTTCGCTTTCTAATAAGTTTCAAAATTTATGTAGTCTTTCAAATTACTAAAATATTTTCTATGTTTTTTTATTTGTTAATGAAAACCTAAAACTGTTCGCTTTCTGCATTAATTATTGAAGCCTCTTTTGGGGATATTTTTGAAATTACACCTTAAATTACGCAGAGGGAAATAACCTTGAGAACTGGTAAATGAAAAACTTAGGTGAGCGGAAACTATTATGATGTTTTCGTCGATCATCAAAAAGGCTATGAAGACAGATTTTAAATATTCAAAGGAATTATACTATTTCTACGTTTCCATCTTCGCCATCGTTTAGTCATCCTCACGTTCGTAATGGATTCCTGTCATTTGACAAGAGCTGTTCTACAAGAAAAGCCATTATGGTTTTGTTTCCGAATCTAGGAATCGTTTGGCATTGTGGAAATCGTGAAAAATATGTTAGCGAGCTTTAAGGCACACTCTAACAATACAATTTCCTTGTGTTTGTTAAAACTGTACGAGGAAACCAGCTGAAGAATTAAAATTTGTTCTCCGTTAGAAGAGAAAAAAGCGGAAAATCTGATAAACAGTTGTCCAGAATAATTGGTAGTGGTCAATATAAACTCTTTAAAGAATAATGAAAAAGGCGACTTGAAGGCTGGACAACGTCAATGCAATTAACCTTCATTCAATTTATTTCAAAGGTCATTTCCCCATTTTAACAACCCTTAAAAACACTTTTGTGTTTTACAATGGTTTACAAGTTTCATTTCGGAGTCTCCACGGCTTTCCAGACCTGATAGGGCTTTAGATCCCGCCTCCATGGTTATCTTTGTCATAATAGAGGGTTTTGCTCTGATAATATTGGTGTTTCAAAACATTCCTTTTAACTTTTTTTGGTAAATAACGCTAAATCTTAGTGGCGTTCAGATCTACAAACTACTCAATATCTTGCGTCAGTTTGAGACTGTAAATTTAGAATATGGTTGGTGATATTTATACCACCATCAGAAATATTTATATATATAGTTTAATTTGATTTAGCGTTATCTTGTCCAAGTGATAAAACAAATGTCAGCAAAATCATTTCAAATGCATTGTTTGGCATAACGTTGGCTTGTGATAACAGTTTCGCGTTTGCAAGCTTTCGTTTTCGTTACTTCGCGTTACGCGCATTTAGTGTCCGTGAAAAAGTGAGATTTTTGAGAAATCAGCTTACACATTTGTTTACAAAGCGACATTAACGTTAACTTTGCTTCAATTTACCGGAGCCGTTTGGTCTAGATATAAATGATGAGTTCTAATCGAACTGAATATGATTAATGTCAAAGTAACGTAGTTATTATGTAATATTCACTTTTTTGTGTTTTTTTCTTAGAGAGTTCAAAATTAATAGGTTCGTAGTACCAGGCTCCATAAACCTTCCATAAAATGTCGATGTTTCAAGAATAGGAACTGAAATGGGCGGGAAATTAAAGAAGATTGTGAAAAATTAAGATTTCGGTTCAGTCTACAACCTTAAGTGTTTTTGCGTTGTATTCTTGTAGTTTCGGTGCAGTGTATTTTTCAATTATTTTTTTTTTCAATACCATCCCATTTCATAAGAGTTCAAACGCCGATTGCAGACACAGAACGTTTCCATTTTTTCTTTTTTTTTTCTCCTGTTAAGAAATCTTTTCTAACGGCGAATTTCTTTTAGGTGGCTGCGAGAAACGCGCCAAAATAGTGCGTTTTGTCTTCTGCGTTCGCTATAGAGAGTTTGTGTTGTCAAACTGAAAGTCGCGGAACTTGTTATTCAAACCGCACTAACAAGAGAAAAAACTTATTGTCGCTTATATCCGTTGACAGCATTGATATCATGTAGTGGTACAATGGCCGTGTTCTACAACATCCTCCAACTTAAAAAAGCCGGAAAATAATCGAAAAGGAAGTTCTAAGATAATTATGCATAGAAGAGAATCTTCCACTCCAGTTGGCCAGTTGGTAGCAGCGATTTGTCGACGCAGGCCTGACAATATGCATGCTACTCTCAGGGAGTAGCAAAGTTCTTAGTCGCGTCATGCTGCGAAAGGCGAAGTTCTTGAGGCACTAAACTTCAATAAGGATTCACTTTACATTTTCAATATATAAGGATGTATCTTTTTACCTTTTTTTCGTCTATGGTTACCGTTCGGTTGGCAGCGAATTCTCGTTTATGCGAAGTTACGTCGATAGCGATAATCGGATAAAACGAACGAAACTTTCGGGACCGAGTGTGTTCGTAAAATAGGGGGCGACGCGTCACACTGTAGCTTGGCATAATTATACCTGGAGCCAACCAGAGCTACGGAACTTAACAGCAGACTACGTATTTTTCGCCGTTTTTTTTTTTTCTTTTTCTTTCGCGCCACCGAAATAACAAGCGAAGATTAGTGTGCTTTCGTAGCTGAAAACTCAACCATCTTGAAACGAATTAACACTGAATCCATGTGAATCGAACGTACGGTGGCAAGACCGAGAAGTTTCACGGGTTGCAGTTCCTTGACAGTGTCTCTGTTTCTATTGGCTGGATGGACGTATACTCTACGACTTGATTCGACCAATCAAAAAGCTTAATAAATGAAAATGATGAAAACCAAAGCTGCGCGGAAGCCTAATTTTAAAATTTCGAAAAAAGGCACTGAACACTCCATAAATAATACAAAATGAAAATAATTCAAGTTGTTTGATAATTTTTTTTTGTTCTCATCACCTGCCTGGTTGAAAATGTCTTGATTTTGTAACGAGAATTTAACAATTGATCGCTCTTGGCTATAGAAATTGTTCACTTAACTCTGCTTAAAGAAATTCATGTACGCTAAAGAAAGAAATTTTACTTCTCATTTCTAAAGCAATCGTGAACATATCATTGAGCTTTTCATAACTTCACGAGGAGTTTATTTTTTTTACATCTATACAATAATTAATTTAACTGACGGAGCTAATAAAAACTATGTGTTTTCTTCCGCAATCAAAACTGTCATAAATCCGCTGAGAAACTACTACTTCGTATTGAAAAAAGAACTCGTATTGTATATGGCAGCAATTTCACGCCGCGAGCTGATTATAGAAAGATTCATCAAAAATTCAAAATGCGACAACCTCGTGGCATTTTGAAGTTTGTCAATATTGGAATCCACTTCTATCCTCGCCATCGTTAGTCATCCTGACTCCGAAAAGGTTTCCTGTCATTTGTCAAGCAATATTCTACACACTCAAAGAAAATAATATTCCGTCGCTTTTCCTTTCCGCTGTTCGTAGTTGAACTTTGAGCTTCTTGTTCTCCGAGTCAAGCTCGCAACAGATGACGATTTTCTCTTGAAAATGAACATATTGCTCACAAAAAACAATTGAGTTATACAATAAATTATGTATGTTTTCAGAGCACGCCCTGTCACATATGTTTGGAAAACCGGCACGCAAAACTAACGCGCTTTTAGCGGAAAATCCCGTTTGATATGTGTACACGCTTGCGGGCATTGAAAGTGATAAGAGTTAATATTCGACTTGTTTTGTCGCTTCGCCCTAAAAACACTTTGCATGTATGCAAGCTGCCTTGTTAGTTTTGATAGCATGCACTCGATCAAAACTATATTTTGAGTTGAGTTGAATAAGCTAAAATGTAATCAGTGAAGAAAGCTAAATGAACACTTAAGTTAACGCTTATTCTCAAGAGTGGTCTATAAATTAGATCTCATATCTACCTTGCGTGCAATACGAGTACATTGTCGACCAGACAGGTGATCAGCATAGGGGAAGTATGATAGGGGAGGCTATCTCTTGATGAAATACCAAATTCTTACAAGTAACAGTACAAACACTGTATGGCAATAATTGAGGAGAAATAACTAGTTCATATTGGACACTCAAACAAGGCTCGTCATGATTAAAATATCAATACGCCGAAAAAAATATTTTGAGCACCACTTTTAAAGTTAGAATTCGAAATTCTAGAGTATACAATGCCAAAACTACATACACACGCTTTAAAAAAACGCGCACGCAAGTTCTACAATGGTCGAAAAAATCTTTCCCAGTACACGTGGCATTAAAATTCAAACAAATATGAATAACTGAAAAGTTAAAAATCCATGTACCGAGGAAAGTGCTCGGATTTGTAACTCAAAACCTCGCTAAACCAATATTTTTTTTTATGAATTGCAAGTGCTTCATCCAGTGTATAAAATTATATGAAATCTCAAAACCTAATTTTAATAAACCTTATTGACTGATTCGATCATTGTCGTAGGTTACTAAAATATCAACAGCTCGACATGAAGTATAGCCTTTCTATTAACCACAGTGATAAAAATCAATTTAATATGTTTAAAATGGAATGCGAGACGATACGGATCCGACAACTGCCGAAAATACAGTGATCTGCCCTTGAAACTAAAATCGAGTAAACATTAAAGAAAAACTCGACATCCATACCTTAACATTTCCTGTTGGTGTTCAAGAAGACCGCGTTTGTCTGCGAAAATAAGGAAATCGAGAAACCGCGGAAGAGTCATTTTCAATACATAAACTTTGAGTTTCTCGCATGCGTATAAACATTCATACAAATAGCACGTTAGGTATAGATGGAAAAATTTAAAAGGCTATTTCAAATTGGCCTTGGGCTTCAAATTGCTTGTAAGTCAACGAAGAAAATAAATAAAAACAGCTGACTTAAATCCCCCCAAGGAACTAAATAAATTGATTTTAGTAATGTGTGTTCTCTATCCGGAATACTTTATGCCAAAGCCTGTTAAAATGGATGAAGCTTTTTTTTTCTTTAAAACCAAAATTTACTGAGAATGCTTTAGGCCATCTCTGAAGTATTCTTTTGATATGCAAATGTTATGAAGTGCTTGGAAGGAAAAACTCTCGAAATTTGACGAGCACTTCGACACTGCCCGACCGCTTTTTCCTTTTTTTAAGTCACTATTTGACTTTCGATTGTTGTTCAAATAAATCCCACTTAAGATTTCTGTCAGTGATCTAGACTGATCTTTCTGCAATTTAGAAAAGCAGCCAACGAGACGGCTTTTAAACCAGCTTTAAAGCGCAAATGACCAAAACTGATTTCTTTGTCTTGTATCAATGAAAATTTAAACGCCAGCACCGCAGGAATAAACTTACCGCGTTTTAAAAGTAGCAAGATCATAGCTTATAAGATTTATATTGCCTTTTTCTCGCATAACAACTTCAAACGAGAAGCCCAACCTTAAGAAACACTGAAAACAAGGCACCCTGTAGTGATACACCTGTTACGATACTTACAGCAATTCCTTTCTCCTTCTAGTCTGCGTAGCCGTGGCTTCTTCGACAATGGAAAATTTGCTGAAGAGTTTATGAACAGAAACGCGAAAAACGCGGCAAAAACGAACTTGAAATCGCGTTCCTTGAAACCAATGTGCCGCGCAGCCAAGAAAAAAAGCCCGAGGAATATAATTGAACTTTTGTTATCAAATTATGTCCTCAGCCGAAGAATAATTATCATATACAAAACAACACGTAAACTTGTCAAAGATTAGTTTACAAATGCGACAGATATAAGCTGGATTAAGGCTTCCTAGATGAAAGGATAATATACTTAGATTCTAAGTGTTTTTACCGAAAAATAAAGATTACGGGGTCGTGATAAGAACAGCCGGCTTGGCGAGTGGACGATTTTAACTTTCGCGTGCCCAGCGTCTTCATTTCTTAACTAATTGCCTTCCAATTACAAGCCTCACAGCTTCACAAATGAGTATTTGTCGAATTGTACACGGAATAGCTACTTTTTATTAGTTCGCCGTGAACAATTAGTTTTAGTGCTCGGAATCAGATAACCATCAAACATTCTCGGTATAATCTTGCCATTGGTTGATTATTTTACTTCAGAGATCTGCTTCTTTTAATTAAAGTTCTTCTTTTTTCGGCGATTCGTAATTAAAGTTAATTGCAATCAATGAAAAAGAAAACGTGAGACTTCGATAACAATATATTTCTGTTATTCGATATCCTCGGGTGTTCACTCGCAAATCTGAGCAAACAATCTTTGGAACGCTTAGAAAAGAAGAGTTAAAAATGGTAAAATTCCCGCGGTTTTAATTTTAGGAATATTGTAAAAAATGCTTCAGTAAATTGACAAAATCTCGCGCATGGAGTTCACAGATCAAAAATAAGTAACCAGTGTTTATAAACGGAAGCATGGAAGACAAACGATTTCAAAGACAAAACCAGGAATGATTAATTATATTGCGTCACGATAAAACTCGAGATAGCTGATGGCATCACGGTCGACGATCAGTCCTAAAGTGTATTTTGAAACCGCTACTGTAGTTATTTTGTTTAGAAAGGGTCTTAAATGCATTCAAGCAGATTTCAATAAGCACAGATTGGTCTTTCTGGTGTGCGCAATAATGTAACATGTGTAAGGAAGTCACGAGCGTACAATTTTGTTTTTTGCTACCAGCTGCGCAGACAAGACATCGTTCCGCCCTTCACATTTTAATAAAAGCCTGGGTCGAGAGTGTGCGCCCAAGACCGCGCGCATGCAAGCGTTTATGATATTGCTCGCGAGCGACAGGAAATATTCTATGCCGAGGAGAAACTTCAGCGTAGCACTTATGAAGCGCAATGTAATGTAAACCATATTGTTGCTAAATAAATTACTCGCACTGCATTTTTGCAAGCCCGCAGCGAAACATTTTGGCTAATAATGTTAATATGCAATGTTTTCCTTCCAAAAATCAAATTTTGAACCCTCAAATGCACCTTCTTTTTCGCGCTCCCAAATGGAGTTGTGTAAGTAATGATTATCTCCCTGCAGACCTTTACAGCAATCCTTGCTAACGTGTTGTTATCAACAAATTTATGCCGATCAAGATATTTCCTATTTCTAACTTATACGCAAAGGACTGTGAAGAGTCTATGAGCAAAATGCGAGTGAAGGGAAAAGCCAAGCAAGATTTATCTTCATTCTTTCAGTAATTTGAATAGCATATTTACGTATTTTATGGCAAGGCAGTCTTGACATAAATCCGAGCGTTGTGATTGGATCTTTCTTGGTCGGGATTTTTCCATATGGACTGTTTCCATAGAAACGGTCATAAGCCGTGCATTTTTTATCATCGAAAGCCCGCAAATTCAAAATTTGCAGCTACTTGCAGTGCCATATAATAAACTATTTACTTACCTACCTTGCTCGAGCCGTACTGGGGAATATTGGCCCTCGGTCGTTTCGGGCCAAAATTCCCCAGTACGCAAAACGCGTGGCATCCATTACGCAAAATTCGTTTCGGGCCAAAATTCCCCAGTACGCCTCGCACTCGGTTATTAAGAGGTTATTATTCCTTTGCAGCTTTCAGATTTCTTCCCAACCTCTACTTTCTCGGTGTGGTTATGCCTTCCTTTCCCTCCTTTTCACAGTTTCATTGTTTTCCTTCTTTCAGCTACCCTTGTAATTATTTTTGTCATTTTAAATTTTCAAATCTGATAATAATTTAGAAGTGGTTGGACTTGGGTTATGCATGAAAACGCTTCAGACCTATAAAGGGCGATTTACACGGAACGACTTTCTCGCATGCAACTAGCTTACGACAGGCGTACGACATGACTTGGGACCATTTACACGCGCGCGCGTCTGTCGTAAGGACGTGTTAGGTTGATTTACACGACACGATTCGTGTTGTAGTCATGCGGTAAGCTTGTTGCATGCGAGAAAGTCGTACCGTGTTAATCGCCCTTAATATGGACAGAACATTTCTTAATTTCTGCCTGTTCTATAAATTATTTGTTTTCCGATACTTTTCAAGATATTCAACCTGACAGTTGTTGTAACATTGATGAAAACCAACATGACCTCTTTTCCTAACTTTGATGAGTCCCTATGGCTTCTATTCTAATAAGCCATTTCCGAGTTACCTTTTACCTCGGTTTCAAAACAAGTCCTGGTGCACAACCTAGGCTTTCAAATGAAAATGAATTTGATTTGTAAGGCAATGAACGTGAAAGTAAATTCATTTCCATATGAAAGATTGTGCACCATATAGGACTCGTTTTGAAACAGAGGTAAAGGGTATCTCGGAAATGGCCTATTTCTTTGTCTTCTCTTCTTCCCAACAATAAATCCCTCTTGGTTTTACTTCTCCACCAGGCCCCAGTTGTTCAAATGGTGGATAATGACTCAAACCTGGGAGTCTTGCGTCTTGTTCTGCGCAGCTTCCTATGTTGTTGAAATCACCCAAGGTCTTTACCCGGCAACATGGCTTACAGGCTCACGTCGGTTGCTTTTCTCATGTAAGGGCTAGTCCTGTGCTTATGATTCAAAATTACTTTTAAAACAACGAAAATTCTCACTTTCCATTCCAACATTACTTAAAAAGCCCGTAAACACTTCAATGAGAAATAAACTGAAAGCATGACAAGCAAAACTGGGAGGCGCGGTGGCCTAATGGTTAATGCGCTGGACTCCACCTCCGGATCGAGCGGTCCTGGTTCTTGTCTCGTCTCGTCAAAAATCTGGTTATGGCACTGGTTAATGGCGCAATTTCGTCTCTTTAACGCCGAAAATGACTATTCCATGATGGCCTTTCTCCCTTTATAACAGTCATTCAGGCTTTTGTCAACCGTAAACCAAAAATCCGTACATTGAGATCCTGACCAGAACTTAATCTGATAGTAGCCCCGTTGCGAACAAATAGGCGCCTTATAGGCGCTTGTGACTACAGCTGGATGAATGAAAAGTATAATTGGTGTAAATATGATGTCAGGTGGATACGAATGCATGTCAGTAAAAAAGTTTAAATAAGGCTTTGTTGTCCGCGATGTAAAACGAACATCTCTGCATGGTTTTACTGCTTCGTTTGCAAGGTGATCGATGGCTAGGTGAGTGTTTTTATATTTTACAACATTTACTTCTCACAGCTTTCATATTTTGTTTCTAACTGATCAGATGAAAGGTATCGTGAGTATTTTTAAGCTTATAGGTCGGTATATACGACGAATTTCTATTGTGTTCCAGGCGCAGGAGTCTTAAAAAGCGTTCACACGAAGCTTTCAACTAGGAAGGGCAGAAACCTGAACACGGTCAATAGCCAGTAAAGTTTAGATTTATGAAAGAAAAAAAAAACATAGTCAAAGTTAATCAACCTCGTTCCCAAGGTTTTTTCTCATCTCGCCCCCAGCTCTCTGTTCATCTCATGAATCTATGCTTTGGGGTATATTTGGGTGCAGATAGTTTTGCTCAAAGGATTAGTACAATTTAGAGGAATAAGAAATATTGAAGGTTGAGGGTTGTCCAATACACCCAATCTGTAACGGGTCGTCAAAGGGGTTGACGGTCCGACACGGATCGTTCAATCCGTCTACGCAACATGACGACCCGTCAACCGGAAGTCATTTCGCGAGAGACTTAGAAAAAATTCACTATATCGTCATGAGGGAGGGTAGAAATGTCGTCGGACCGACCGGATCGAGTCGATCCGTGTCGGATGGTGACGACCCGTCAACCGGAAGTCATTTCGCGAGAGACTTAGAAATAATTCACTATATCGTCATGAAGGAGGGTAGAAATGTCGTCGGACCGACCGGATCGAGTCGATCCGTGTCGGATGGTGACGACCCGTCAACCGGAAGTCATTTCGCGAGAGACTTAGAAATAATTCACTATATCGTCATGAAGGAGGGTAGAAATGTCGTCGGACCGACCGGATCGAGTCGATCCGTGACGGATGGTGACGACCCGTCAACCGGAAGTCATTTCCCGAGAGACTTAAAAAAAATTCACTATATCGTCATGAGGGAGGGTAGAAATGTCGTCGGACCGACCGGATCGAGTCGATCCGTGTCGGATGGTGACGACCCGTCAACCGGAAGTCATTTCGCGAGAGACTTAGAAAAAATTCACTATAGTGTCTTGAGGGAGGGTGGAAATGTCGGCGGATCGACCGGATCGAGTCGATCTGAGACAGATGGTGACGATCCGTCAACCGGAAGTCATTTCGCGAGAGACTTAGAAAAAATTCACTTCAGTGTCTTGAGGGAGGGTGGAAATGTCGGCGGATCGACCGGATCGAGTCGATCTGAGACGGATGGTGACGATCCGTCAACCGGAAGTCATTTCGCGAGAGACTTAGAAATAATTCACTATATCGTCATGAAGGAGGGTAGAAATGTCGTCGGACCGACCGGATCGAGTCGATCCGTGACGGATGGTGACGACCCGTCAACCGGAAGTCATTTCGCGAGAGACTTATAGAAAAAATTCACTATAATGTCTTGAGGGAGGGTGGAAATGTCGGCGGATCGACCGGATCGAGTCGATCTGAGACGGATGGTGACGATCCGTCAACCGGAAGTCATTTTGCGAGAGATTTAGAAATAGGGAGGGTAGAAATGTCGTCGGATCGACCGGATGGAGTCGATCCGCGATGGATGGTGACGTCCTGTCAAGCGGAAATCATTTCGCGAAAGACTTAGTAGGCCATTGAAGTCTGTTAATGTTATAGTTTATTGATTGTATTATAAATTAACAACCTTATATTCACAATTTTAACATGTTGCGATGCAAATTTTGTTTTAGGACAAGCAAACAAAATACTTTTACCAAAGTAAGTAATGGTAATAGGACTGAATGGAGTCCAATTCGGTCTGTAATCATACGAGTGATTAACAAAATCGGACGACCGCGTAGCGGGAGTCTGATTTGTTTAATCACGAGTATGATTACAGACAGAATTGGACGACACAAAGTCCTGTTACCAATTAATCATAAGTATAACAAAATTCGAGAAAAAATTTAGATAAAGCGAAGCCTACTAAGGACTTATCATCACTAAGGCAAAAAAGCCATTCTTGAAGCTGAACGTTTTAGGAATATCAAGAAGTATTTAGTCACAACAAGAAACCAAATAAAGAGCGCGCGCATGTGCAGCACGCGAACTTTGTTATTGGACACCTTGTTATTGGACACTTTGTTATTGGACACTTTAGCCGCGCGCGCTCCAATTTGGTAAAAAATAGGGCATGCTAAGAACCAATCAGATTCGAGAATTTTGTTATAGTTGTGATTAAAGTAGGAAAGCACGACAAAAGTTATTTCGCTTATAAATGAAATACATAAGGTTTAAACTGAAAGAGCACGCTTATTCGAGGACATAAATTTCATGTGTTATTTTGTTGTTAATTTAAATGTGTATTTTAACTGAAACTCTTATGGTTATCAATAAAATGTTGTGGTGTCTTGTTAACCCGGGTGAATCATTGTTTTGTTTTGGTTGCAACGAAACTGTATTTTGTGTTCCATAATTGGCAATAAATCACTTGGAATTTTAGTTGAGACAGCTGGTTAATTCTTGCTGCAGTTCTATACTTATAGGGAAAGGAACCGTATGTGAAATGTGAAATAATTATTAAAATGTTTTTAAAATATTACTAGCTATTACTATCTAAAATTTCAATCTTTGTTACGTCCTAGCCTCCTTGAGCAAGAAGTAGGCAAGGTAGTTTTTTGTTATTAAGTGTCCTCTGAAGTACGAGCTTTCTTCCTGGGACTGGCAGTACCATCTCTTCTGTTGAAGTAGTCTTCTTTATGTCATTGACGTCTGTGGTTTTGTGGTTAACTAGTCATCAATTGTAACTAATCAAACAACAATTTAAAAGAAAATGAATAGACAGTAATACTCCCTTAGCTAAATTACAAAGCGATTAAGTCACTGTGTGTGTAATAAAAGCAAAAGTTGCGGCCTTCTCTCTTGAGTAGACCAGTCATGAAATTTAACCCAGCCCCGTTAATACGGCCACCCCGTTAATACGGCCAAATTTCCATGGCCCGTTGGTGGCCGTACTGAACGGGGTTCCACTGTACTTTACTCGCTTGCGCTTTATTACGCATTTAGATTGTTTGTCTCGTGCGTCGTTGTTCGGCAACTCCGCTTTATCGTGCATCAAAATGAATGTTTGCGGCTGCATTCTTTTAGAACGAGGTGTATACACATGTACTTTACTCGCTTGCGCTTTATTACGCTGTTTGCGGCAGTATATCGCTTGGTTGTCCGGCAGCAAAAAAGATCGCGAAGTTGCAGTCATTCGCGAACTGCCACGGATCGATTTCGCTGTGACGGGTCGTGACGGCCCGAGTCGGATCGTCACGATCCGCCGAAATATTTAGGGTGCACGGTGTCTTGACAAGTTCACTTCCGGCGATAGAACCCACTTCCGTTTAACTGTCTCGCGAAATGACTTCCTGTTGACGGGTCGACTTTTCTAAGGACGGGTCGTAACGATCCGTGACGGATCGTACAATATTGGCGATCCGGCGATCCGTGTCGGGTCGTCATGATCTTATGAGGAAAAGATCTTTTTCGTCCTTGAATGACTAATCCTTGTGGGAATTGCTAAACATAATTTGGCTGTTGCGGAGTACTTCAGATGATATTGTTTTCTGCTGGGTAAAATCGTGATATCCGGCTTATAATGAATTACTTTGCTTTGGTTTTCTCAACCTACCGTCTTACATACAAGTCGGCCTTAGGATTGTTCTTAAAATTATGAAGAATCTGTACGTCACATATCCAGTTAATAGCGTATCAGTGATAATAAGTTCTCATCTGCTACACGAGAGCAAAGGGGTGGGGTGGGGTGGCTGGGAAGGGCGTGGCCCAATTGCTCGAAGATGATCATCAAAGTTCCATTGTAATCGCCTTAGGCTCTCTCCTCCGCAGAGGCATCTTTTATTTTTTCGTACGGGCTGGGAATGGGGAGAGGTTACAAGTAAGCGCGCGAAGCCTGGGGAGAATAGAAACGAAAGCGCACCGGGGACGTCGTTCCCCGCGCTCCCCCTATTTTTCATTTTTCATGCTCCCCCCCCCCCCCCACCCCTTCCACTGAATGAGCCTCTGCGGAGGAGGGAGTCGCCGTAGCACATTTGGAAAGCTAACGTTTCAAGTGTTGGTGTAGAGCTTACTCTGACGAAGGACTATTTTAATGCTTGAACATTAACTTTCCAAATATTCGTTGGATACGATGTTTAACTTACCCTAAAATATACTTAAATCAAAGTTATTTAGAAAAAATTTAAAAAAAAGAAAATTTAGAAAAATTTAGCTGATAGGCCTATCAGCTAAATTTTTCTCTTCTCCAACGCAGCATAACGTACAGTATCTTTTGTGTTGGGCGGTCACCTGTTTTGCAATACGCATCTATTGGGCGGCCTTGTCGCTGTTTTGGTGTAAACATTTGAAAAGAGCTTCAGGTTCCAAGTGCACTTCTCAAAGATAGATAATAACTTTGATTTAAGTATATTTTTAAAATATTATACCTCATTGTGACCCCCAGGGGGGGGGGGGTATTCGAAGTATACATGACCGGGGGTCCGACGCATTTTTTGGGTTGAAAATTTACACGCTCGGTATTTTTTTTGGGTTTGCAATATGAAGCTCCGTCGGACCCCCCCCCCCCTCCCGTCAAGTATACTTCGAGTGCCCCCCCTGGGTTGTGACCAGAGTACACAAGCCAGCACCATTTTAGATCAAAACGCCTGGAGAAGTACACACCACCGCAACGGAGACGGTCCTCGCCTGGCTTTCGCCCCTTCTGGGGCCATTTTTATTTCTGTCGTTTTTCACTTCTCGCTTGACGAATCCAAGGGAAAGAGCGACCTGCTGGCAATGCGCAATTAAGAAGGTTTGTTTCCTTCTTCTTCCAAACCTTTTTTCCCCTACTCCGGAAATGCAAGGACAAAGGGGACAAAGGTGAACTTATTTCCTTCCGGTTTAGTGTCAGGGAGGATTTTGAAATTTGCGGTCAGCAGATTATGCGATAAAAGGCGGGTCTCCCCAAAACATGGCCGACGAAGAGCGGCCTTCACCAGGAAGCAGAATTTAGTTTTATAAAGGCTTCCTTGCTACCTGTTTCTCCCTTTCCTTGGTTTCAAGCGGCAGTTACTGGCATGGCAAGCTTTCATTTGGCATACGATGTGTCTGCGAGCAACAAAACTTCTCACATTGTACCACAGTGCTACGACGCGAAAGTGGTCGATAATTTCACGGCGAGATCCTCTCTGGCAAATTATGACGCCAAAGATGGAGGGATTCCCATCAACTTTGGATTAAATTGTCTCGGATGGATGGTAAGCAAAATATTTTTCTGTATGCTGCAATGTTCAGCTGATTTGCTTTGTTTATATGGCCTATATTTGAGCACTGCGATTTAATTTTCGGCTTGCTCTGGCGGGAATGACAACAAAAACACTGATGCAAATTATGTAAGTTGCTCGCGCGCGTTGACAATTTCCCACTGGATTTTGCGTTGTGTGTTTCTTTATGTGATTTTTAGGCTTCATTTTGTAGTTCATATTTAACTTTTCTCTTGCATTGTTGGGTTGAGATGAAAATATATAGCTGGGAAAATATTATTTTATCTTGATCATGTTGAGACAATACCGATCTTTCCGCTCCGACTGCACTCATTGCGATGCAAAATTATAATTAATACCGAATCCGTTTGAGTTTTATTTTTCAGTTCTATTTTTCTGGTATGTATAATATTTTTAAAGAAAGCAAAAAATGTTTTTTCTAAAAGTGAAAAGGTGATAGTAAAATTGTAAGCCAGGTTTTCGATTAAAAAATATAATAATTTTTCATCAATTCACCGTTCAGTAGTGAATTGGCTGTCAATGACATAAGCTTAAAATACAATTGATTTCCTCAACAGGTTGAAACTTATATGTTTTTTTGCAACGATGAGGTCGAATAGTAAGAAAATCGGTTTAAAAATGAGCATTTTTCAAATCTTTGTCGACAAGGACGTTCGGTAAAGTACCCATTGTTGCTTAGTTTTGAACAGGTGAAATGTACAAGGCTTTTGTCATTTGTTATGCAAAAATAATTTTCTAATTTATTACTTGTCTGTCAACCGATGTATCCACAAAAACGATGACCTAAATAATATAATATAATTAAACAATATTTTGGGGGTGCTGGTAAAGAACTGACAGATTTATTTGTCTTATGAAATGACTAAAATACAGCTCTCAAAATTTGTACAAAAGATGTTTCATTCTTTGGCATGGTTTGAAAGTTGAAAATGACATTGTGCATGTTTTAATAATCACTTTCATTTTCATCTAAGTTATGGGTTTGAGGAGGAGTGTTTTGGAAGAGGTTGTAGTATGTACGTAGTATCTAAATCCTGAAATGACTTACATCTGTACATGTCGTGTTACATTTTCAGGAATTATAAATGTACATGTCCTCTATGACTGGGGTAATTTGCCAGAAGCGGAAGGTAGAATGCCCAATGCAGAATGCTGAACGCCAAACGCGAATATATGTAATGGGGTTTGCTTGTTTCAGTGATTTTGTTTCGCATTCAGCGTTCCACGTTCGGCATTCTGCTTTGGCGTTTGGAAGCACACTTTCATCGCTTAGTTGCCCAAGTGATCTGCGTTATACAATGAGCCAACAATAGTTGAATTCATCAACAAAAGAACAAATACTGTGTGAAAAAAATATGTAAAAAGCCTTAAATTTGAATAATTTTTTTGTTTTTGTTGCTGTCTTATGCTTTTTCTTTTATTAGTGAAATGAACTATTTTTAAGGGGTGTTTAGAATGCCCTACTCTAAATGACAAAGGACCAACATTCAATATTTGTTTGTGCGAGTCTCCCAGACTGTATAAAATTCTGAGGGTTTGTAAATTTACAGGACAAATGTACATAGCAGCCTTCACCCAGTCTATTACCAGCCAGCTTTTATCATGATATTCTGAGCTATAAACCCATAAAAAATTATTGAAAATGGTAGACATGAATAAAGATGTACAGTAGGTAATTTAACAGACTACCAGACAGCAATAAACGGTCTAGACGATATTTCATCAGTAGTTATCTTTTTATCAACTAATAATGCCAGAGTATCACCACAGACTAAAGTGTTTCTTAATTAGAAAAGAAAATGTTTTAATTTGTGTTTTTACGAACTATGGCAATCAAACTGGATGTTTGACAGATTGAAGTAATTTCATTTTTAGTCTGGTTGCTCATGTTTACTAAATGAATCATTTCGTTTTTACACCTGCGATATATATACTGTACAAACCTGACTCATGGTTTATCTTGAGCTGTTTTTTCTTAAAAGAAGGAAAAAGAGAAGAAACATTCAACAATTTATAAACAGCTTTGCCTATAATGAAGGGGGCATTGGGGCCTAGTAGAAACTGCAAAACCGCACAAAAATCATTGAGAATCGCAGAACCGTAATAAATTTCAATCAAAACCGAAACCGCACACAAAATGACTGGAGATTTTTGAATAAAGGGGTTCCTTGGCAGCAGGGTCTTGGGACGTGGTTCGGAGCGCATAATGGAGGTCATAATTGCCACAAAAGAACTGGAAACAAAATGGGAAAACCGAAAACCACATTGATTACCAAATCCGAAAAGTATATTTGCCGAAAAACCAAGAACCAAATGCTAATGAAAGGAAAACCCGCAAATAGCAAAAGACGCCAAACCAAAATACGGCAGTTTAAAGTGAGAAAACCAAAAAACCGTTCTCCAGAATGGTCAAAACCCGCAAAACCGAAATTCCCAACACCCCCCCCCCCCCCCCCTATAATTTAGGTAAAGATAGGTAAAGTCTGTGTTTGCCTAGTGACCCATCAGGCCAGAGCTTATCCTGGTTTCCTTAACATGAAGAAACTAAGATTATTTCTACTCCCCCCCTACCCTTCCCAGGATGGATTGCTAGTCCATTGCAGGGTTACCCCTCCATTAAAATCCCCAGTACCTATTAATATACCTGGGCAGAGAGAGGTACTATAAGTGTTAAGTGTCTTGCTGAAGAACACAATGCAATGACCACTTGATCCAGAGACCAGTGCGCTAACCATTAGGCCACTGCACCTCCTCACATTAATATCTTACTAGAGATATAAGATTAAGTTTGCCTTGGAGCTCAGTACCCTATCATTAGCAAGCACCAGGAGTGTATCTACTCCCTCTCCCCTGCCCCTCTTCTGTGTGTCATGTTTGTCCACTGCAGAGTTATTAAATAAATGCTCTCTCATTATTACTCTTGTTTTAGATTGTTTTCATCATATTCTGTGTGATCAGAAGACTTGTCTGGGATTATGGAAGGCTAGCACTGATACAAAAGGAAGACCAAGGGTAAAAATTAATCTTAAAATGTATTATTTTGCACAAACTACATTTTAAATTGCTGAAGAAAAGGGAATGAGATCCTGGCAGTTATATTTATGAATTAAGTAGTTGAAAGAAAGCTGACAAAAATCAGTCTTGGACAGGATTTGATAAAACTGATAAATTCAGGTAATATTGTTCTTTGTGATTCTAGTGTAAACTCTCTAGATACAGAAGGACCTTGCCTATCTTGAAATCTTAAACACGCTGCTGTTAAACAAAAATCCATTTCCCTTGGATTTGGTCAAGATTATTTTTTTTTTAGTCATTTACTGTAAATTAAAAGGACTCCTTTATCTGGAACTATGACATTTTGAACTACTGAGCACTACTTCAAATCATTTGCAGTTATTTTTAATTAACAAATTTAAGCCCTTTGTCTCAAACTGTGTTGGGAGATGCAGTGGCCTAATGGTTAGCACACTTACTCTGGATCAAACGGTCTGACTTTGAGCCCAGGTGTATAAATGGGTATCGGTTTCAATTTGAAGGCTCACACATGCTAACTGAAGCTATAAATTTCCAAGATTTTTATATGTTTGGATTTTACATTTCATAACCTTTCCATAGATAGATAGTTAGCCATGGTTTCACCGAAACTGACGCACATACGAAACGTTTTCTAAAAGGCACTCAAAAAGGTTATCAGTAACCTTAAAGAGGTACATATAATAACAATATAACTTGTATTCATTTTACAGATGGACAGAGATGTTCTACGGAACAAGTCAGGGAAGCGTTAATGGGGAAAGTTCTGGTGGAGAGGGTACTGTCAATGGCACAGCATCTGTTGACTTTCCAGAAGTTAAAAAGAAGGTTTGCATTATGTTTAATTACTCTAACTACAATATTGTTTTAAGCTGGGTTTTTTATGCACTAGTTAGAATCAACAGATTTGTTTTAAATTGTCTTAAGTATGCAGTACAGTACAGGGGCTGTCAATAAGACTTCAAAGCTCTAGCAGGTATTCTGGTTTGAATCACTGGCAAAATTTAACTTGCAGCTCCCTACAAAGGGAAGAATATGTTTTCCACTTCTTATGTTGCTGTCCGACAGGCGCTGCACAAGAGCGGTCACTGACTTCAAATCTTATTGACAGCATTGCAGTATAGGTTTAAATATAGCATTAACATCAATGACGGACTTATTAACTTGTATCTCATTTTGAAAAAGTGGGGTTAAATTATGTTTAAATTACATGCAGGTGCATGGGAAACAACAAGCTATTGTTTGACTGGAAAAATACACACTAATCTAAGAGAAATGACTTTATGCTTAAGACAGAGCCCTGGGAGTTCAATAGAGCAGAAGATGTCCTGACCAGTCCTACTGTGTATTGTCAAGATTTGAGTCATGCAAATGTTAATCGTATCACTTTAGACTTGGTTTAAGTGAATGTTGTAAGATTAGTCAGGCGTCACCAGCTCACAAACTTGTACCAATCGGACTGGGAACTGTTTCAAAACATTATGGGATGCATTTTTTAAGAAGAGCACTGGGCGAGTGAGATCAATCAAGATCTGTGATCTGTAGCAGTGAGTTTAGCCAATTAAAACCCATTGTTTATTGGAAATTAACGTGACTTAAATTAACGCGAAGCAAGCGAAATATCAGTTACTCTCCAATAAAGGAAATTAACGCGAAAGAGGTGCTTAAATTTCAAAATGGTGGATCACACAAAGAAACGGAACTTGTAGAGACAAAAGGAACAAATTTATTGTAACACACTGTTAACAAGTTAACAGAATCAAAATTCCAAACAAATCTCGCTACTTCTAGCGTTCTCTTCACCACCAACGATACCGGTGGATCTCCACCCTGATAGAACAATGCTAAAAAAAATCCAAATGTCTTGAATGCTTCGCTTAATTAAGTAAAAGTGGTAAATTAATAAAAGTGGTCCCTCTAAAACAGAGTAATAAAAGTTCTTGGAGACTTAAAGAAATGTCAACTGTCTTGTTTTGTGTTATTCTTTCAATAGGGGCTTTTCTCGTGGATTCTTGTCTTCATGAGAGTGACTGATGAGCACATCCGACTGAAGTGCGGCATAGATGCA
The DNA here is from genome assembly GCA_963693305.1 of Meandrina meandrites. NCBI lineage: Eukaryota > Metazoa > Cnidaria > Anthozoa > Scleractinia > Meandrinidae > Meandrina > Meandrina meandrites. Next base: position 9,009,408 of record OY855915.1, read on the forward strand.
TTACAGTATATTGTGTTCCAGAAGCACCTTATAGTTTACACTGTTATAATTTTCTGCCTTTCCATTGGCATAGTTTTACCTGTCAACTACTCTGGAAAGAATGGTGAGTAAAAACACTGGAAACTTTATGCATTTGTTCACTTAAAAAGACCACACTTTAATGCAGAAGTGAAACCATCTAATTTGCAATTTTTTTTGTGTTAGCCTAACGGCTGAAGAAGGGTTGGCTTCTAATAGAGTATGGGTTGTGAGGTACCACTGAGGCCTACAAACCCGGACTCTGTTTGAGAATAAATCTTTTCATTTTGCCTTTTTAAGAGGACTATAGTCCATCGAGAGAGGCACTGTGAGAGGCCAGAGTCTACTTATGTGAGATTCAAATATTTACTTTTTTTTAGAGCCAGACACCAACTCGTTTGGAGCCACCACCGTCTCTAACCTGAGACCAGACTCCAGTGTCTTTTGGCTGCACACTGTTTTCGCAATCATCTATTGTGTGTTGATGGTGATTGTGTTGCGGCATTTTACCAATCTGTTCGATTATGAAAGCCATGATAATTCTACAAAGACAATAATGATAACTAATGTTCCTAAAACAGTGACGGCTGACCTGATCAGACAACATTTTCGGTGAGTTGAAATTTTATCCTTGTTACTAAGGCATTGTTAGTCCTGTCAATGCTGATAAAGAGTGTTCTTAAGTTTCAGATTGTTCTCATCTGCTCTCACTGACTCTTGGATCAGTCAGAATAGGAGATCGCTTTATGAAGTCTTGTTTTTTGGGTTTAAATTTCAACTTGGCCAAAGACTTACATGTACTTAATTAGCTCTCCTTGTTTCATATCTTTCCTTGGGTTAATTCGAAGTATGTGGAGAGGGAATGCTCATTCATTTCATAGTTAATAGAGAAAAATGGATATGAAGCCAGGCAAAGTTCTTTGTTATGGTTTTTTTGTTAGCTAGTTTGGGGGTTGACCATGCACAAAACCTGACAAAATATAGGTGGTTACATGTACGTGTGTTTATGCAACTAACCAATAAAAACATTGTAATTATGTAACTTATGCATACCGGTAGTGTATGAGCGCAGGCTTCCTAACCATTTCCCTGTGTATTAACTATGTTATGTCAAGGTTTCTTAATTATGTTCTTTGATGTCACTATACAGAGAGATTTATGGAGAATCACAAGTCCTCGAGGTCCAAATTGCATTCAATTTCAAGAAACTTAAAGAAGCACAGAGGAAAGTTCTTGCAGCCCAGATGGGCCGCCATCACTGTGAAGAGCTGCTTCAGAAGAACGGAGAACGACCTCTAACTGTGGTCAGCACTAACAAGCTGTCTCCTTGTTGCCAATGCTGTGGCGCTAATCATGTTGACGGCATTGAATATTTTACTGAGGAAGAAGAAGATGGAAAGACAGAGGCTGATATGCAAAGACAAAAGCTGAAGAGTCTGGGAATAGCTTTTGTGACATTTGAAAATGCAAAAGTGGTTGACAGGTGAGAAAAATTCCTTTGTTAGTTGTTACTGTTTCATGGATAGATAAGGATTTAGGAGATGCAAAAGGCTTGCAAAAGAAATGCTGGCACCTTTGCCTGCGTGTGATTCTCCCTGGCTATAGTCCCATGTTTGTGCTAACAAAAAGTCCCCTGCCCCCCTCCAAGACATGAGCCTGTCTTTGTACAACTTTTCCACAGAACATTATACTCTCAAACAGAAATGAAAAGGTAAAGTATGTGTTCAAATGAAGTGGTCCAACAGGCTGTAGCTTATCTTAGTTTCCGAAGCATGAAGCAACTAGGAGTATTTCTACTCCCCTCTGAATGGAATGCTAATCCATTGCAGGGTTACCCCCAACATTAAACTGGGCAGTACCCATTTATACACCTGGGTGGAGAGAGGTGCTATGAGAATAAAGTGTCTTGCCCAAGACCACAACACAATGACGTGGCGGCAATGCTTGAACCTCGGCCACTCGAACCGGAGTCTGGTGCACTAACCATTAGGTGACCATGCCATCCTCTTCAAACAGAAATAGGCAATGAATAATTTTGCAAGAAGAGTGTGCATCAAGATGTTTGATTTGAGTGACTTCCTCAATATATCTCTTCCCAGACTCTCAAAATTTTGTTTCTTGTCAGCTCATTTTGAAACCTTTTTTATGCCACCCCAACTGTTAAATTCCCCCCCCCCCCTCCACCACCGCCGCCGGCCAGAAATGAGTTCCCTCAGTTATAAGTATGCCAAAAATACAAATTTTCCACAAGCCCAGAGCTCATTACAGCCACTTCACAGTAATATTGCATATTATGCTATCACTTTTGTAGATGTCTAAAGGACTTCAACACAATCAAACATGGCAGTCCAGAATCATCTGTATCCAGGAAGATCTTTTCAGACCACTGGAATGTGACAAGGGCCCCAGTGGCTGGGGATATCATCTGGGAGCATTTATCAGTGGATCACGAGAGCTGGTGGGCCAGGGCTGTGCTTATTAACACGCTGCTCTTCATATTTGTGCTGTTTTTGACCACCCCTACTGTGATATTATCTTCCCTTCATGAGGTGGAAGCCAGTATAGGTAAGCTCTCTGCACGCATTGCAGCCCTATGATGTTATTTGATTCTTATATTTTGGGTTTTATGCAGCATAGCAAACAATATCACAAAATTGTTGTTATCAACATCTTTCATTTGAAATGCTAACGAGTAAGAGCTGCCTTGTTATGAAGAGTACCACATGAAAGTACTGCTCAATAGCTTTCATTTGAATGGTCACACACTAGGTTTTCATCCACAAACTTAAAAGTTAGAACCACCTTGTACAGCATACTAATTGTAATGAAAGTACTGTTTGATAGCTATTTAAATGGTCGCACAGTGTTTCATCCACAGTCTTGTATGTTGATATTATTTTATTCAAATGCATATATCACGCCACCTCCTTCAGAACTTGTCACAAGTTTTTCTAGGTATTATTTTACATTGTTAACATTTGGTGTTCTGTATTGTCTGCAGCAAAAAGCAACCCCAAGCTAGCTGTCCCTCCAAACCCATTTCTCACCCAGTTCTTGCCCACTATTCTTCTGTGGAGCTTTGCAGCCGTCCTTCCAGCAGTCGTTTCCTGGTCAAGTTATTTTGAAGCCCACTGGACTAGGTAAAGTATCAATTCGGTTTTCTGTGTGGCCCAGGTTTTCTTTCATATTTACAGAAGACTTAAATAACCTTCTTTAAAAGTACCCCTGACATATCTGAAAGTATGGTGACCCTGTTCCCCCCACAGGTTATTCTCTCCCCTTTCCCCTGGTGAAGATAGTTCCTGTTATATTGTTTTTGGCCAAAATGAGAAAGTGAACGTTTTCTAGTTTGCCCTGATCATGGACTGTTTTCAAAAGAACATTTACATTTTTTGGTAGACATTTTAAACTTGAATAAAGTTACTTCAAACTTTTCATCACAGGTTAAATAACCTCGTTGATGTTACTTTAGTCTTGCAAACTTAGAATTATGCTGTGCGTGACAATTCAATACGTTATCCACAGACTTATTATCTTAGCAAATATAGCCAACTGTATGAACTTGTGCGTTTTATATTCTGCGATTTGAAAGGAAAACTTGCTACTTCACTATTTAATACTACTTTCTTTCCAGGTCCAAACTTGAGCATTCTGTGATGGTAAAGACCTACATCTTTTTACTGTTGATGATTATTATTTTACCCTCTCTAGCTCTTACAAGGTAAGATAACTGCTGATACTTTTACTGTTTTATAGGGCTTTTTTTCATCACATTTCCATTGTAAGACGGAACAAAATGACGACAATGTTTCTGTTTGTCCTGCATTTCTCATTTGCGATAATCGTTTATTTCTTACGAGTTATCGTCCATTTTCGAGTAATACCTCCTGAATATCGGTTACCGTTAAACTATGTTTATGCGGTTTTTTCTTCTTTCAGTGCGGATGCCTTGTTCCATTTGACATTGGGTGGCAAAATGCCTGAATTCCAAAGTAGACTGGCGTAAGTAGATGCCATTGTTGGTTAAAAGAAAATATTAAGTAATTTTTGTTGTGAAATTTCTCGACCAATTCAGAGCTGTTTGCCGTTTTTCCTTTGTGGGTTTTCCCGCCTTTGGGTAGCGTGTGCGCCATAGTGCTTTGTGATTGGTTAAATTAATGATACCCTTGTTGTTGGAAATACATAATTTCTTAACTTTTTCTACTGCTTAAAACTAAGCGTCGTTATTTTAGTTACTTTGTCCATTTTATTCAGACTTTCAGTTAGCCAAGGAAAACGTTAGTCGTTTCTTAGAATTCCTAAAACCCAATGTTCTCCGTTTTCGTTTGACTGTCGAAAGAAATTATTGGATCAGAAGCAAAAGCGAAACTAGTCATGTCTTGGCATACGCGCGTTGCACAATTTTCCCGCGCTTGGAGATTACATGACGCACTTGGAGCCAGTGAAATAAATAACACATCGCAGTTATGTTTTCCCGCGCTTGGAGCCTGTGACATGTTTTCCTGTGAAAGAAATGTATTAAACGTATTTTTTTTCTCTTTCGGTTTAACTTCTGCTCTTTTCTTCTCTATTCCAGTTGTGTGTTTTTACCTAACAATGGCGCGTTCTTTGTAAACTATCTTATAACCTCAGCACTGATTGGAACCGCGCTAGAATTGTGCCGTTTCCCCGAGTTAGTTTCGTACGCTGGGAACATGGCTTGTGCTCGAAACGACGGAGAGAAAAGACTCGCTCGTAAGGTAAGTGTGATAAACATCTGAATTCTCTTAACGACATCAGTCTAGTTACAAGCAGAATGACGGGAACTAAAGAAATAGTTATCAATGTCTTGATGTACTAGCTAATTCTCACAACTATCGTTGAAACAAATGTATGACAATCCAGGGGTGGATCCAGGATTTTAGATGAGTGATTTGCACCAACTTAACTAAAAAGGGGGGGGGGGGGGGGGGGGGGTGTTGGAACATGCTTCCTCAAGAAAATTTGAAATTTAGTGTCCTCAGAATTCAATTTTGCTGTATATTTCTGAGAGTACTTTAAGCCATACAGACACATTAACAGCACCTCCACAGAAAGCATGATTCTGTACAAAAAGTCATACCTGTTTCTTAACCCTTTACAGCCCAAATTATTTTGGAACTCAATTTAGTACTTAATCTGAGGTCCCCAAAAATATATATGTCACGCATATGTCACAACAGAAATATGTCACGCATATGCTACAACTCAGTAAAGCCTTGCGTAAATATTTAACTTGTTTATTATACGTAAATCCATTAAAATAACCCGTAAAATGATTAGTCCGGTTTATACTATGTATAAATAAATTTTCATTTGTAAAACTCCCTGAAGAAGTCCGCGACATTCGGACGACACGCGATTTGAATATAAATCAGTTCGTTCTCAAAGTGCTGTTCACTAGTTTAGTTTCCAAAAAAATATCTTCTAAAGTCGATACTGGAGGAAGCCACATGAAGAACGGAGCTGGTAAAATTATAGTTGCTCCGGGCCAAAGAGAAAATTCGCCATTGCAATCACACAGAAACATTGCTAAATTATGCAACTATCATTTCCCGCTGGCGGACGTCGAAAATGTGAGACCGTGGATATAATACTTGTACAATTTGTCTGAGAAGTTTTTTCGTATTTCGCCCGCAATGGACCTCAAAAGAAACATGCGGTAAGCAAAATGCACCATCAAGATATTTAGAGTATGCTAGCCAGGGGAATCTTTTCAGCGGCCAGCTCTACACAAAATGACAGTTTGATTCGACGCTGGGAAGTCAAATAGCTCGCCTGGTTTCCACACATTCTCTATGAACTTAAGCTTGTCCTGGTCCGAATATGTTCTGACTTCCTTGAAAACTAAGCCAACATCGTACTGAGCCAATCCTCTTTCAAACTGGATCGCCTCGAATCATGGTTTATGAATTAAAATCCCTGAAATCCTGTCTTCCTCCGTAGTAAGTTACCATGAACTCTTGTCGGAACATGAACAAACGAAGGACTTTCGGGGAGAGGCCTCCCTTTATATACGATTGTCACTAGTTTGCACGGTAGTTTGCGGCCTGGATAGCCAATCACAACGGAGTTTGAGTAGTTCGCAAGACAAAGTGAGTGTTTCTGGCCAATCGGAGAGGGTTTTGAGTGATTTGTGAAAAGATCCATATACCCCCCAGTCCCACCCACTGGGTACAAATTTTTTCCAGTCGTACCTGCGAATTTTTTCGCGTTGATCAGGAAGTATCGACAAAGGACGAAAGCGCGCGAACGGAGACCCGTCGAATTCGCTCGGGAAGGGCTGGATTTGCTGTTTAATCAACGGAATAACGAGATACGACGCTTTTTTCTTTGTTTTATTTTACATTAAGCAATAAAACAAGAAGGATAATTGATTTCTTGAACTACATAACGAACCTGTGAAATAAAAAACGCAAATATATGGAAAAATTTGAGTGATTTCTGCAAATCACTTGAACTACTCTGGATCCACGCCTGCAATCTGTTGCGAGAATTTATTACTTGAATCGTGGGTTATGTTTTTGTGCGACCATTTTTGTTTCATTTGCTCTTTCACGACGAATAAGCGGGAAAAAATTGTCTGCTAAGCTTCCAGTGTACAGTCTAGTTCGCAGACTGTAGGTTTTTTACGCCTTAGGGATGCATTCTGCCTAGAAAGTCTTTTAGCTTTGTAGTCTCGGGATAAAACGAGAACCGGGGTCAACGGGAGTTGACGAAAGCTCAGATTCTCGCTCTAGTTTGTTCTGCTAATTGTCATGCGTTCTCGTGGATTATCGTGCACTTTTGTGCTGTTTGAATCAGCTCAAAGTTTCAAGGGATCTGGAGTCTCTTGTCCGATCTTCCATCCCTCAAGTCTTAGAGACGTTCGTTCTCTTTTAATTTATTCCACCCTTGACAGCTTTAATCAAATTCTCTTAACTGGTTCTAAAGGAAATGTAGGTGCGCCAGTAGGGAGAGCTTGTATGTTGACACTAGGGTTATATTGTTTTGCCAGGAAGCTGTGCGTGAGTTCGCGTACGGTCAGCAGTACGCATGGATGTTGGTGATCTTTTCTGTCATGGTGGTGTATTGTATCACGTGTCCTCTGGTCACGCCATTCGGTAAGTCATGCGATTATACCTAGTCACTCTATCACACGTTGAAATCTGCCAGTAGAACGCATGAAACTTGTGTATCGACTTTAACAATCAGCCGATGAAAACCTCGAGCTTGCAGTCTTAATTTTAACTGAGATGTTTCAGCAAATTTTCTTAACTAATATAAGAAGAAATGTATGTAAGTCACCAAAGGAGAATCTATATTTCGATCTTGGCCCCAAACCGTTTTTAATTCTTCTTCAGAGTTGCCAGAGGTCAGGAAATATTCAGGGAAAATAAAAATTCTTGAAGGTCGGGAGGGAATTTTATTTTGAGTCAGGGAAAATTGACATTTTGAAGAAAAGTCAGGGATCATTGCAATTATAACAACTTTGATTTAATACGATTGAAGGCTGAAAGAAACATTTCAGATCAATGTAATCTCAGCGATGTGTTTTGGTTTTGGAAGCGGAGGCTTTAGGTCGCCAAAATATCTGACATTTTGTATTTATTTTGGTCAGGTAAAGTTTTTTTGTTATCGGGGAAAACTATCAGGGAATTTTGAAAACTGATATCTGTGGTATTAACCATATTGATGTTCCAACAAACTCTCCAAACTAACATGAAAAGAAATGTATGCAAATAATCAAGGAGAATTCTTTTTTTGATCTTAGTACTAACCCTGTTCTTATTATTTTTCAGGTCTGCTGTATTTGGCTCTAAAGCACTTGGTTGATCGATACAATCTTTATTTCAACCATCGCGCCCCGGCCTATAAATACGTGGACAGCGCTGTGCATTACACAGCCGTGACGTTCACCATGATTTCGACGTTCTTCCTTCTAATTTCGCTGTTATTTTATTCTGTAATCAGGCTAGGTAAGTACTGAGGGCTAAGTATTCAGTATACAGTGAAACCCTTTCACTCTTTCTTTCTTTGTGTCGATAGAGTTTTTTGATATATCACTTGCAAAAAAGTAATATAGAATCACGCGTTGAAGACCGCACGGACGGGAATCTATTTCCCCTGCATATGCATGTTAGTGCGAGAAAAATCCACGAATGGCCGGCGAAAGCCGCGGAATGAGCTCGTTCCGCGATCAGTCGCCATTTTGATTTTTAAGCCCGCGCGCGTCCTCCGTATTCAGCGGTCTCCTGTGAATCAAACGAGCGACTTGGAGGAAGTCTATGAAACCCCGACTTGACGAAGTGCCCAGGGACTGTGAAAATGTGATCGTCATACCGAGCTTCTGTTCCTGAGTACATTTTACTGTTTTTTAAGTAACTTTGGTCGGGTTGAAGAATATCGTTCTTCAGCATAACCCAGTGACCGACTATTTGGCAAACTCGCAAACTGATTGGCTAAGCAAGTGTGGTCTAATTAACAATTAGACCCTTGCGGGCCATGGGTCAATAGCCCATGAGGCGAAGCCGAATGGGCTATTGACCCGTGGCCCTTGAGGGCGAAGGGTCTAATTGTTTTAGTATCACCCAACTAGTCGGACAGAAAAAGCAATAATAAAGCTAGCAAATGCAAGTTGAAGAAAGATTTATTTGGCAATAAAACGAAAGAAAGCTTCACGAATTTCGCTACTCGATGACTATTACTAATAGTCCTCTTTTAGCGTAGCCAATCAAAATGCAGGATTTGCATTAGTCCACTAGTTGGGTGATACTAATTTTCGATAGACTGCCGTGGGAGCGCGTAAGTAATATTGCGGAAAACACGAACCAAAACCTGAACTTTTTGTTGAATAGATTAGTCTCTGCAGTGGCGGATCTCGGGGAGAGCCCTCCCCTCCTAAGTTTTGGTAAATAATTATTTTTTCTAAAAAACTTTACCCGCTAAAATGTTTTTGGGTGTACACACCGGAAAAGCCCCCCCCCCCCCTCCCCCCACCCCCCTTAGTTCAAGGTCTGGATCCGCCACTGGGTTATGCTGAAACAATTGCACGACCCGCTATCGGTTTCTGTCGACTTTTGGCGGGAGCTGGCTCGGGGCTTCGCCCGTCGTCAACGATCAGCCGATAGAAATTGCCGTCATATTGTTAATTACGCTTCGTACTTCGTTATAAACTGGATCTTTTACCAGGCCAGGGTTGCCCTGTAGTAGTAAAACCGCGTCTTGTGATACGGAATGTCGAGGGATCGAGCCCTGGAATAGCCTGCGAGCAGGCCCTGGAAGTGTCATCATGACAAAAGTTTTGTTGTGTTCTTTGGCAAAAAAAATTACTCTTGCATCAGGTGTATTAATAGGTATCGTTGAATGGTTGAAACAGCTTAAAACAATGATTTACCTCAGTTTCAGTGAACAGCGAAAGATGGTTTTCTACAGTTTGATAAATAATTGTTAATTATTATACATGGAAAACGGTGTTTGATGCCGAAAAAGAAACATTCTAACCGGTCCGAATTTTGCATGAATACGAACTGCATAGATCTGGTGACTGCTCACGAATTAATACCGGCGATTTTCTTTTATCAAACATCGTTAAAAGACTTTTTTCTTTTTGGTATAGCGACCGTTTTCCGGTCGTTAGGTCTGGCAGAAAATTTTGGTTAAACTTCAACAAAAATGTCTTTAAAAAAAGTCTTTGTCGCGAGCGTAATGGCGTATTAAATTTAAATGATTTATAATACTCGTGACTTGCGAAATCCTCATACCGCCCCTGATCTAAACGGTTTCCTTAGAAACTCTCGCTGTCACATAAAACTGTTCACCAATAGATCGTTTTCACGTGACGTCATCAGGTACCAAAATCCAAAACTAAAGAGACACCAAAGTTTTTATCCACATCAGGCAAAAGAGGTACTAAAATTATATCTATTTGCGACTTTTCAGCTCAGTAGCGTCCTTCGTTTGAAAACCAGCGCAATTTGAATTTCAGAGTGATGGCGGTGCGTGACACGCAGTTACGATCGTGTTTGTCAAAAAATATACATTTATCTTCTGATTTTTAGCCATTTGAGAAGTTAAAGTAGCAGGAAATATGTTTATGCAAATGTTAGTTTCTCAAATACCGATAATCAGTGGCCTAGATGATCAAAGTAAGTTCCAGATGTTTACAGTATTTTCCGGCCGCCATATTGGTGTACCACGGATGTACACCAATATGGCGAATCCATACTGGGCTCTGTAAATTTGTGCAAAACATTTCGACGAATATCTAAAGTTTGGGACAGCGCACAGACCTAAAATTTGGAGAAATTACTTCTTTACTTCTGTCCTATAATATCCTATTTTCTTGAAATCATTCACTCAATAGTTTTTCGATTTATATTTTTGTTGCGTGACAGTGAAAACGATCTATTTCTTGTTTCCCTGGAAACAATCGCATCGAGCTTCCTCGAGACAAATTCCCCGCACCACCCCTGTGGTATACGGTTTCCCTGGAAACCCTCACTTCCTCGTAAAACTTTTCTCGTTGTCGTATTTGAATTTGCTATTCTGGGCCGCCCGCGATACGCTTTCGTTACACGCAGCAATTGTTTTGAAATTGGTGAGTTGGCAGTGCTGTATTCTGCGAACATGTTGAATGTCAAAAGCTTTTGCGGATTGTAATTCAAGCTGATCTTTTCGCCGGCGATACAATTTTATGGCCTGGAATATGGGAGAATTCCGTCTACTTTCGGAGAATTTCGGCAGTAAGTAACAAGTATGGAGATAGCTGCTAAGCTTGGTTGAAATTTTGCGGCGTCCAATGTGTGTGTTTTTACTTCAGTTTGATGGCGGCTTGAAAACTTCCTGTTACTTCTACAATACGCTTATGTTGCTGACACTGAAATGCGGTTATCGCAATCGGCTTTTTTGGTCAGTTCAAACGTCAGTTTAAATAATTTTTTTGCCTTGTCTTTTGGTAGAATTTCCACGGCAGCTTTGTAAATATATTCTTTCCAACTCCGCGGAAAATATTGATTATTGTTGAAACAGAAACCTTTTGGAAACACCAATTCTTATTGGTCGCCCTTCTGTGAGAACATTGGCACAGCGACGAAGCTTAACATCTTTACTATTTTACCAAATGATTTGCTTCAAATTAATTTTCTTATGAAAACCTTAAATTTGCCTGTAATATTTTGGTATTCTACTTATCGAAAAGCCGGTCTTTGACCAAATTTTTTGGCCGTATTAATTTAGTGTTTTTTGCGTATAACGCCTTCATTCAGCTTGTTTAAACACAAATTATATGTTTTAAACACCGTTTGTGTTAAGCGTGAAGACCTGACCAATTGCTTGGGTTTGAAAGCTAATCGTTTCACTTCATTTTATGCCGCTAGCAAAATGTCCTACGACGAAATTAAAAGCGCTTCATTTCTGCTGTTTGCTTAGGGTTTAAAACTAGTTTCACAGTCGATTTTCAATCCAGTACGACAAAGAACCTTTGTGGAACCATTTTGAATGTTGTTAACTGCATTGCATCACGAATATCGAGCAGTAAATCCGTCTTTCTGCTGCCAAGATCTATATTTAAACTCTCCACATCATATCTCTTGCACAGTTTTCTGTAATTTTCTTCGGACGAATTTGGCTTTCAGTCGCAAATTTGCTTGACGTGATTAGATCGTTCTCTCATAATACCTGCGTTCTCGAATTTGTTATATGAACAGCGAAAAATCAGGGGGTATATTACTGAGGAGTAGACCATCTATTTGTTTGGATACCGAACATGGAAACGCTTTCCAAAGAGTACATGCAGTCTTATTTCAGGCCCCGTTTATTCAAGATCGATCGAATTGATCAATCGATTTAAAAGAGATTTTCAATCCACGACACAAAGATTATCGCCCTCTGAAGAACAGTGCTTAATAAAACATTGACAAGTGAAGTGTATAAATCGTGTAGATGAACTGTGGATAACGAGTGTAGAGTGAAGAAATGATACTAGCAGTTATACCGGCTAGCAGTTAACATGCTAGCACTTACAATTTCATGGACCCGGGAATTGGAGCAATTGTAAAAAAAACATTCCCTGACCTTTAAAGGCTTCTTTGAAATTGCTAGGATCATTTCTTAAACTTGAAATAAAAGGCAAACAGTAATTAATTAGCTTAATCATCATAGCTAGTAGCATTTACGGGAAACTCACGAGTTTTTATCTGTACACATATTAATCGTGTTATTAGATAAATTGACTTACGTGTATTTTGAGGCGTTTTGAGGCCGTTTCTTCGTGCTAATTTCAAACATATCGTTGTAATGCCTAATTAATTCTTATTTGTCTTTATTCATTTCTGTTTTGCTTTTTCCAATGACACGTCTTTGCAATTAGGTGTATATAATTAATTCATACACTTTGTTTGCCGTAAACCTTGATATGCTTCTTTGTATGAAAGGCTGAAATCAACGATTTAGAAATAGCTTCCTTCTCCGACCTCTGTTCTTACCTTTTCTTCTTTCCCTCCAGGTATAGATGATCCTCAGACTGTATTTACCCTGGTCGTGGTGTCGATCACAATTTTCTTCTTTGTAGCTCGAGTGTGCTTTGGAATGTTCAAGAGATTTGGACCTCACAAGGTAGCTATCAAACCATAATAACTTCAAGTAATGACTCCTCGATTTTCTGGAATGACGGAACTCTTTATGAACGCTTTCTAGCTACATAAAAATCATTCCACGATTTAACGAGGTTTTGGTAAAATTTCAAACGGATCTGAGCGAACCTTGAAACGCGTTCTTCACGTTGTCAAGTTCGACAATATTGCGATCAACGTTTTTGTTTTACTGAGATATTCTGTAGGTTAAAAGCAGCCTTATACTTAACTTAATTCTTTAAAGGGGCAGTCTCACCAAGATTTCATACTACTTGTCAATCCAACGAAGGTGTTGGTATTAACTGGAAATCCACTAATAGTTGCCTGGTGTTGCTAAAATGCACTGTACTAGTCACGAAAGTTGTTTAAAGCTGGTGTGGCTGCGGACGGGTAAAAAAGAAGTGGTCTAAAGATTGAAACGTCGGGCCGACGTTTTCAAGTTTGACAGTGTTTGACATTGATTATGCTTTTATATATATATGGTTTGTCGTTTGGGTTTGTCGTTGAAAGGTTATTTTGTTGATCAGTGAGTGCACCTTTATAATTCTAGCATAGTTTACACAAAAACTTAGAAGACCTATCGTGATATTTAAACTCTTTATACATACCTCTGTTCCAGTGTCAATTTGGCTGGCGGACTGACTGACTGACTGACTGACTGACTGACTGACTGACTGATTGACTGACTGACTGATTGAGTGACTGACTGATTGAGTGATTGAGTGACTGACTGACTGATTGTTTGTTTGTTTGATTGATTGAGTTAAAATATTTTTGTTATTTCACTGATAACTTGCGTTATTGTATTCTCTTCTTTTGGAAGCAACCCCTTACAACAGATGCAGAACTCAATGGTGCTGATATCTATATTCCCGTAAGTTTGAACCTTGATCTTCGAGTATAGTTAGCAATTTCCAGAAAACGTCTCAAGTAATTTCATCACTTTTGACTTCTTTCAGTTGATTTTCTAACTTAGCCAATCAGCTAACCGAGAACCACATGTGCTATTTACACACACGAGGCTACTTTAAATTTTTGCCTCCAAGACTAACTCAGCTTTCGAATTCGTAAGAATTGATTGAAACTTCTTGCAGGTATCTTTGTAATGAATCATTTTCTTTTTTAAATCAATTCACCATTCGGCGTATTTTGGGTTTTATTGGATATATACACTAGAGCTGAGAAGGCCTGATGGCAGTTTCAGCAATCTGTGCATACACGAGGAAATTCTGACTTGCATAGGTGACTTGACAGCTTAAGAATTCCCCTAAATATGGCGAGAAATTAAAAAGTTGCTCCCTTTTTGTGCGAGTGGGTGTGTATGCTTCCTCGCCACTGCCAGGATTGGCAACAATTTTCTTGGCTTGTAACCGGGAGCAATTGAGTGTTGCGTGACTGATTTTAATGCACCATTTCCATTGTTGCGTTACAGGAGGCTTACCTGCCACCAGTCCTCCAAACGACGCGCGAAATGAAAGCGACCGGAGATAACGTCTCCCCTCCCCAGCTCACCCGGCGGAAGACGTACGGCTCCACTCAGAATGATCACGTGATCGACGCCTCGCAGCTGACACCCAGCTCTGAAACAGTGTTGACATTCACTGACGAAGACAGACACTAGAGAATCAAGCAAAGTCGCCGTGTTGAAAACTGATTGAATGTTAAGTTTGTTAATTTACTGAATTCAGATTTGTTTCGTCGTTTTTATGCAGACTTAAAACAGCTATGTCTCGATAGTTTAACTCATTTTTTTTTATGTACAAAGTTAATTTCAAGTTCAAAGGAAACCACAAAATTATAGTTTTCTAAGTTACAAAAATGCCAAATTAGTCATAATAAAACCGGAAATAAACATAGACGGTTAAGATTTGGAAAGATTGAGACGGATTACAAACAAAAATACGTGAATATAATGGCCCATTTCTGAAGATATACCGCCCTTGACTTAGTTAAAGCAATGGTGTTTTATGAAAGAGTTGCTTAATTTTCTTAGTACGTTTGCAAGAAACACTTTTCTGTGTAATGTTAAATAATATATAGCGCTGAGAAAGCAATACAGTCAACGCCTTCGATCTGCTGCGAGTACAGTCGCCACCAGCGTCAATTGTCTGGTAGAGAGAGGTGTCTGTATTACACAAGTGTCCGACATAGAGGTGTCTGTCTGGAGCAGATCACACCTAAGGAAGGTGTTTTCTTTTGCAGTTTGGCAGGTTTTTCGTCTTAAGAGACAATGGCTTAAAGTAAATTCAATTAGCAGCGAACAACGAATTCGCCTTGATTGTCCTTTTTGTTTTATTTAAGTTAACCCTAAAACAAAAAAAGTAGTTAAGTGTATAAAAATGGGAACTTTTTTTGTTATAAATCGATTGGCTGCGTTTGGTTCGAGTCGCCTTCGTTAACGTATGCGGTAATGTTCGGCATTCTCCGAAGATCTTCGGAATGCTACGCATGTTAGACTCGGAGATTGAGTGAAATGATTTAACACCAATGTAATAGTTTGTTAATATTAATGTTATTTCCATTGATGTATCCACTGGGAGTTTAAATTATTAATCAATTTTAAAAAGATATTTTGTGAAAGTACATCTTGCTTATTGGAAAGCACATTTCGAGCTCGTTGCATTGCTCGACCTAGAACAATTATTTCAAAGTATTTAGGTAAATATTTATTCAAGTAATTCGTCGCACTGTTGAAGCGACACTTTTAGAGTAAGCTCTTGTTGTTAGGTTACATGTAAGTAAAAATTCAAGGTTTAGAATACAAATTTAATTGAACGTTAGCATGCGTAGCAAGCGTTCCCGTGCGAGCGAAGTGCTATGTGTCGCGTGCGAGCGAAGTGCTATGTGTCGCGTGCGAGCGAGGTGCTATGTGTCCCGTGCGAGCGAAGTGCTGTGTCCCGTGCAAGCGAAGTGCTATGTGTCCCGTGCGAGCGAAGATTCTGGTCGCACAAAAAAGGGAAAAGAGCAGGGAGGGGATAGGGCAATGGGAACGCTTGCTACGCAGGCTAACTGAACGTGAACTTTGAACCCTCGGAGCTTGTTGAGTAGTATTTTTTAATGATGTGTTCAGATCGTGGAAAGCAAAAACTTTTCATGAGTAACTACTGTTTTAGTTGTTATAGTTTACTAAGCAACTTTTGGGGTTCGCCTTTACAACTTTTCTGTATGCTTGTAAAAAACGATTGAGTCTATTTTTTCCAATCATTTATCATTTATATTCTTTATTTGACAAAACTTTAAGTGATCGCTTTAAGTTGAGAAAGGATTTTATTAGAACTGTTCACGTGTTAAGTTCTTGCTTTAGACGTCGAAATGATTTTAATGTCTTGTGTCAAGATTTAAGTTGAATGAAATAGTAACTGTATTTGGTCTCTTAAGTAGGTGGTAGTATTTTCCGCTTGCTAAACGAACTGAAAATCTTAAGGGTATATGGTAGGGAGGAAAAGGACAGTCCCTCCCCTCCCCATATCCATCTACAGCTATTTTTGCTCTTCAAGTTTTCTGTGAATCTCAAAGTGCAGGCGTCCCTCGTCTTGCGGAAAACATTCAATGAAGTTTGATTAATCCGTTAATTTCCAGTACCGTTCAAAATGTAATTTCTCTTTACAATGTCAGTACGTTGGTTAGTAGGCTGGTAATGAGAAAACATAGAATCATCAACTAAAATTGTGACGATGTATCGCTGAATTCTCAGTACTAACATGGAAAGATATTTATGACGATAAGTAAGGAGAATATACTTTTTAAGCTTGGGACTTGATAGGTTTAAACAAACATTTCTGGTTTAGTGATAGTTGTGCGGATGTATGTAGCTGTTAACTCAGTTCTTGCAGAACTAAACTCTGTAGATGAAATTCATGTATGTTATTGAAGAGCAAATAAACTCTTGTTGAGGTGGAGTTTGTTACCCTTTATATCATCGTAATGTCTAATTAACAGCCCCAATCACGGACTATCGAGAAAAGCAACGTGCGATCAGGCGTTCTTTTTTTGCGACGGCGAAGAAAAGAAAATAGGGTGCCCAATGTTTACCTGTTTACGTGTGTGGGATACAATGTTGCAACTCATTTGCATAACTTATTTGCATTAAGGCGGGGGTACACCCGATTTTGAGTGAAATTTTAAGAGGTTTAAAGAAGGGATAGAAGAAAGAAAATAATTTTTGGAACACCACCAGACAGTTGACCCCCACGCAAGAGTACCCCAGGTTGTCAGGGGACTGTTTGGGTGTCCATCTACTAATTTTTAACTTCAAATTCTAATTTTAAAATCACATTAAATCTTTAATATTTCTTATTTCTCCAAATTTTACTAATCCTTTGAGAAAAACTACCTCTTCCCAAACATTCCCAAAAATCACGAAAAAAGTTACAAAACACCGCTAAACATAGCTTTGTGAAATGTGCATAGAGTTTCTGGATTACTTGAAACGCGGACGAGATGTTCACATTCAACTCAAGTTTAGTGGTGGAAAAACGGGCTTCAGGTGCACCCCGCCTTAACGGACTTACCACCCGATTGCATTTGTGTGCGATACCACAGATATCCCACACAAAAAGAACAAAGACAATAAACTGCAAGGCTGACACTACATAGAAATGAAAAGCCTTAACGGGACAACGACATGATAGAGTCCAAACTGAAAGCCAAAAATGCAAACTCTGGACAGCTGTTTCGACCTGATTGGGTCTCGTCAGCAGAGTGTATGCCGCACAGAATAGAACAACTAGCGTGAAGACAGTTGTCTATAAAGTGCTCGCTGGTAATGGTAATCAGGTCGAAACAGCTGTCCAGAGTTTGCATTTTTGGCTTTCAGTTTGGACTCTATCATGTCGTTGTCCCGTTAAGGCTTTTCATTTCTACGTAGTGTCAGCCTTGCAGTTTATTGTCTTTGTATTTTATTTTTGGCTGATCAGAGCTGTCAGTAGCTCCTACGTACACCAGCAACATTTTCGTCCGCGGTCCCTTGCTTTCATTTGACAAAAAGAACGCCTGATCGGAAGTTACGAGAATTTCTGGCTTGCAACTGATTTCACGGCAGCCATGCTGGGGAACAAGAACAAAGCGTTTTCCTCCGCTGGGAACTAAACTTTTTTATCATGCAAATTCTGCGAAAAAGTTTTTTATTGTTTTGACCACCAACATGGCGGCCTTGTCACGTGGTTCCAAGCGATCAATAGAAGCGACGCAATTTTTGCACTACGTCAAAAACTTGTGATCTACTTTAGCTCCTTAGAGTGATTTTACTTGACCCGAAACGTATGGAACTGTGAACGTTTTTCAAGGCACTTCATTTAGTGAGAACGTTTTTTTAATGGCGGCGTCTGGGGACTGGGCTGATTCGGCTGACATGGCAAAACTGAACACCTCCAGAACATCATGTCGTCACTTGCGTCTTCGTTTGGCCAGGCCCTGGAAGAAACATTTTACGCCAACGTGATCTTCGCAATGTTTTTCTTTTGGAAGCCTCTACCGTATCATTTTAATTTGCATTTATCATCTTTATTTTTTCATGCAAATTTGTCATTGTCGTTGTGGAAGTAGACGTCTGCGTATAAATCGACATGTGACACTAAATTGACCAATGAAACGCCTTCAAACAAAGCCCGCCAATTATGCAAAGTAGGTAAGAGTTCGATTCATTTGGTTTCGATTTGGGCACGAATTTGGCGTCCCTGATACTGCTGATAGTGTCCTAAAAAAAGTTACAAAAAAACAACTTTAATTTAGTGCTTTTACAGACAGAAGTTTACTGAAGTATTTTTTTTTTTATCAGAGTCAATCTTTTAGTCATGGGTTGATGAAAGCTACTCGCCAAGCGTATCAAATATGTAGCCATTTCCACCATTTTGCGCTGATTTCAAGGTAATGATTTTCATATCTCGCGTGTCTTTCACAGTCTTTTCTTTTGTTAGCTTAATATCTTAATTATCTTTATTCCAGAGACTTTAGATGCGTAAGTCAATTGTAAACGATTGCTCTTTTGTGTAGAGAGGCGAATTTCCAAAGAATTAGCAGTTGATGTGATCGCTCCTGTCTTCTTGTCAGTTTGCGAAGACCATAATAATTTCATCGCTCGTCGCCAGAAACAAGAGGCAAATAGGGACATGAAAGCTGTTGTTTTTGTACGGAGATGTTAGCAGTCTTAACGGAATATGAGTGAATCAGTTCAAGCTCATGCAATTTTTAAGAATTCAGAGGATTATGCTTAGCAAATCGCAATTTTGTTTTGGGTGTCGGTAAAACGCCGACTCGGGGTCGGGGCCGGGGCCGGGGCCGGGGTCGGGGTCGGGGTCGGGGTCAATTTTTTAATTTTTTTAAAAAAAATCACCGAATCAGAAAAAAAAAAATTAAAAAATTTATATAAGCGTGTGGCGCATTTCGAGTTGAAAAAAGCATCTCCTTCACAAAAGAGCCGGGAACTTGATCCTTCCATAAGTTCAAAAGTCTAAAAGAAGGGATTCCCTCGCCAAAAGAAGGATGACCTTTTTCAGGTTTATTATATTGTACATGCCGATGCGTTTGTGTAGCAAGAGAAAAGTAATTCAGGTTTATATCGTTAAAATAAAACCGCCATTCGTATTCAAAAAAATATTTACAAGGAAGCAGAATTGTTTTGTTTAGACAGAGAAGCTCGCATGTCCCGCAATCTTAAAGTTTCTACAATACTGTTAAAATACAAAATAGAGGTATCTAGCCATCTCTCCAATTTGTGTGACCAAAATGCGGGAATACATTTTAAATTACCACGGTTTGCACTGATAC
Source organism: Meandrina meandrites (assembly GCA_963693305.1). Classification (NCBI taxonomy): domain Eukaryota; kingdom Metazoa; phylum Cnidaria; class Anthozoa; order Scleractinia; family Meandrinidae; genus Meandrina; species Meandrina meandrites. The sequence goes on from OY855915.1 coordinate 9,028,820, forward strand.
GCGATGATCGAAATCAAAACATCCGACGTTTCCAAGATTTCCGGCGTCAATATCAGAGTTTGAAATGACGTTTCGCATGAGCGATCATGAAGTTAAACCGGCCGACAGAAGACTACAGAAGCTCGGTCAAATTTAACTTTATTACACAACAAAGACATTTTAAAGATTCTGCGAGACTTTACCTTCAGCTTCAAGGCTTTTGCGTTTGGAAACTGAATGAAACTAAACGGTTTCATAGATCTTAACTAAAAGATCAATTTTGTACAAAGCCGACACTGCCAGACTGAATGTCACGATACATTCCACGGCTCGGCGAACGTAAAGGTTCTGCATGTACCTTATATTTTTGCGGTGTTTATTCGGACCGTTTAGTGAGACGAAACCCTGAAGCTACAAAAGAGTTAACTTGCGCCCTGTTAAGGAGATTTGCCCGCGGAATAAAACTATTTTTCGCCAGTTCACTTTAGTGATCACTCGCCCGAAACGTTCCCGGAAACCCTTTCAAACTAGCGCTCAGAAGTCTATCCGCCAAGCTGTTAGAATTTCACTGCTAGACCACAAATTTCTTCTTTTATACTTTTGAACTTATGGAAGGATCAAGTTCCCGGCTTTTTTGTGAAGGAGATGCTTTTTTCAACTCGAAATGCGCCACACGCTTATATAAATTTTTTATTTTTATTTTTTTCTGATTCGGTGAATTTTTTAAAAAAAATTAAATAATTGACCCCGGCCCCGGCCCCGGCCCCGGCCCCGGCCCCGGCCCCGGCCCCGGCCCCGGCCCCGGCCCCGGCCCCGGCCCCGGCCCCGAGTCGGCGTTTTACCGACACCCTTTTGTTTTACATAATTTAGTCTAATGAAAGGGATCGTGTCGTGTTTTTGTCTCGCCACGCGATCGAATGCCAAGACCCGGATGTAGGTTTCTGTCTTGATAATCCTTATCGTAAAATAAAAGGGAAAAGGTTGTATAAAACATAGCTCGATTACTCCCATGGCTTGTTTCTTCTAAATTTGTTGGTATTTTTTTTTCTTTGAAGGTTTCATGTGTCAGTTAAAGATGTCGAAGTGTGCTGGTTGCATGACGTGGTATGTTTCTGGCATTATTTATTACCTTTTTACTTTTACTCTTTTTAGTACTATTTTTGACATTAAGAAATAAAACCTCCATTTTTCTTTCTACTTTAACAAAGATCATAGCCACAATATTTTATTCCTGAGATGGCATAGTCTGGAGCAGCACGGAGCAGTCAACTGGAAAATGCTGTTTCCTTTTGTCCCTAGAAATTTCCAAAAATTCAATCAGAACTTTTGGTTGAATAAAAATCATCCTGGTTTGCGTGACTTTTTAAGTGAGCCAGCAGTAGTGGGATTTGTCTTGTACCTATGATCTTTTGATTTAATGATCATGAAACTGACGGTCTTGATACAGGATTTTTTCTTTTTACTTTGCAAATATTTAATTTTCTTAAGGTCATTGCTTAGTTTTGCATGATTGCGCATCCTTACTACGCAGAATTTTACGCGTAATTCAACGCCATTTGTTTATGTGCACATGTTGATTATAAGCTACAATCTTTTTACCTGTTTACAAGTCAAGGCATCTCACAAAATTTGTGTGCAATGCATTTGTCTCAACTAGTTTTGTTCAGGATTGTAGTGATGGGTCTAAAATGTTTCAATTACTCGAGAATAGTATCTATCTACTGTACATGTTGTTTGCTTTGAATCCCCAAGGTTACTGTTAAGAAAATGTGGTCAAAATTGTCCAAATTTTTTTTTTGCTTTTTAGTTAGAGAAAGTATTTACAGTCAAACCGGATGTTCTTTTGATGGGAACTCTGCAATGTTGTGGCGCAATGTTCCAATATTGATGGGCAGTTTGCTTGACACAACTTGCAACATTCAATTCAAATTTGCTCGAGCAAGTTGCCAAGTTCCGGTTTTCGATATTCCCGTATTGAAGGTAATAATCCCACCTCTCTTTCAAAGAAATAGGAAATAGTTGCCCTATGGTCAACTATTTATCAACAGACGACAAGAAATTAGCGGCAGGTGGGAAGTTTGCTTGACGCAACTTGCAACTTTCAATTCAAACTTGCTTTAGCAAGTTCCGGTTTCCCAGTTTGGCGATTTGAACTAAACCTGTTGCTAATTTCTTGTAGTCTGTTGATAAATATTTGACCATAGGGCAACTATTTCCTATTTCTTTGAAAGAGAGGTGGAATTGTTACGTTCTATACGGGGAAAATGAAAACCGGAACTTTGCAACTTGCTCGAGCAAATTTGAATTGAAAGTTGCAAGTTACGTAGAGCAAACTGCCCATCAATATTGGAACATTGCGCCACAACATTGCAGAGTTCCCATCAAAAGAACATCCGGTTTGACTGTAAGTTTTATTTTGAAGCGAGATATGCTAGAAAGTGTGTTTTGGGGGAACTGGTTATGAATAACAAAAGGTGTCATAATCAGTTAGGCTTCCACCATCCTGTTGACAACTTTGCGCAAAAAACTTTATCCAGATCTCAAATTACTGTGGAAATGCGTGTTGAAGCAAAATCTCCTCGTGTTACTCTCCATGATTGAAGCCTTAATTGCTCTCAAGGGACCTTACACCTAATGTACCAAGCTATGATACAACCGCACTTTGATTATTGCAGTACTGTCTGGGGAAACTGTGGTACAACTGCAGAACAAGCTACAAAAGCTGCAAAATAGAGCAGCCGGTGTTTTGACCTTTTCAAACTATGATGCGCATGCTGGTAATTTATTTGATATTCTAAAATGGATAAAATTATCTTACTTGCTAGCAGCAAATTCAAAGAGCCACAGTGGTCTACATGTCTCTGCACAGACTGGCTACAAACTACTTAAAGGGGCACTATCACGGCTGAAATATCATATTTTATAAGAATGGGCTGTAGCTTGCTATAAATTGTACTTAATTGTCTTGCAATAGGAAGAAAAAAAGGCTTACAGTGGTAAATGCAAAGAAATATCAACTAAGAGGAAACAGTGACTCACAAAATGTTCAAAATTTCACCAGAATGGCAGCTTTGAATTCTGGACATCCTGTCCAAAAATCAATCGCAATCCACTTCCATCCTTGCAATCCTGTACTTCTTCCTCAAAATAACTGTTCTATCCTGTTTTGTGGGATCTATTTATCAAATTTATTCATGTATTTGGTGGCATTTGGAAATATACTGAGGAAATTAGAAAATAGAAATTTCTATGATCAGCCGTGATAGTGCCCCTTTAATATTTTCAAAATTTTCTCAACCTGAAACCACATACAGCCTAAGGGACTCTGAGAATAAACTCAATTTTCCATTTCTGTGCACTAACTATTGCAAAAATAGCTTTTGCTATATACAGTGGCGCAGTGTTATGGAACAGTCTTCCCTACAACGTACGACAATTTCAAACACTAAGGCACGGCATTCGTGGAAAGCAGCTTCTTATTTTCTTTATTTTACTCTTATTCGCAATTTTGTATCTTGTAATTTTTTCGTTATACTCTTTGCTGATGAATTTTTACCATGGATAAATGAAGATTACCTCACCTCACCTTTAGGTGTGTTTCAGAGCTCATCTATGATGTCAACAACGTCTCAACTCAAGATTGAAGGCTTCCTGTGATGTCAAGGCTTGCGAAGGTAACCAACCCCTTTTGTATTTATGCCATGTTAGGGTTGGTCTGGGGTGGCATGTTGTCTGGTATTCCAGCAAAGAATTTCAACCATTTTGTATATTTACATCTTTTAGTTTTTTAACCAGACTAAGGTACTGTAAGAAATCCTTAAAATATTAATTTTTTTTACTATGCATTTTCTTTGTCAACAAATTGCATAGTTTCAAAACAGTCATTGGGAATGCTTAACTAAATTATCCAGGGAAAGAGTGGGTGACTAATAGTTTTTACCAGACACTTTGCTGTATTGAAAATCAATGAATCTGATTGGTCTTCTTATTGTTTTTTATTCATTGATAGAACATGATTGCATGCACGTATGCTTTTAAATGGGTAAATAATTTACATGTATTTACTGAAACAATAACATTATTAGACTACTCGTCCTTGTTTTCTATGAGCAATAGTCAACTAGGTTGCATCTATATACTGCCCATTTTAGGATAGGTTTTTCTTTAGTATTCGAATGAGATTAAATTTCGATGAACATTTCAAAATAAAAATGAGCGATAGAAATTTTACACAATGTTTCGATGTCTTCATGACATCATTATCAAGTGATAATAAAAATGGTTCAACAGAGTTATATATGCTGTTTATTAGAAAGAAGAAACCTAGCCTGAACACACAATCGGATTCCATCCGCGCGAAACTATTTGTTTAAGCAAATATGTTAATGAATAATCACACCTCTCACCGCATATATAACTCTGTTGAACCGTTATTTTATTATCACTTGATAATGATGTCATGAAGACATCGAAACATTGTGTAAAATTTCTATCGCTCATTTTTATTTTGAAATGTTTTCTTTAGTACTCGTACTTATCTGTACTAAAGAAACCTTTCCTTACTATGGATCTGTCATACCAATAATGAAAATGGGCAATGCTACCAGAACAGACTTCTCAACAAACAACATATATTATCACATGGGCCCAAGGGCAATTAAAATAAGATTGCCTGAATTGTCAAGTGACAAGGGGAATTTGGAAAACTTTGAAAATGCAAGTGAATTTAATCCTTAATTGCACGAGGGCAATTTGCGATTACATGTTTATCACAAAAAGGGCAAGATTTTGTAATAAGAAAACTTTAATTTTTCTGCCATGGCATAAACCGGCTGCAAGAATATTTGCTCGTAGCAAGATTGCCACATAAAAAATCAACTTATGTCGTGGAATGGAGAAGCCTACAGTAAAAGTAAGCCTAACACAGCACGTACAATTCTATGAGGGGTGATTACCGCCAAAATTAAGTTTGGAATTTTGTTATGCTGTTTGTCAATGCGGTTCGTAATGTTCTCACTGGTGTTTTTGATGTTACGAATTGTGTTCTTCGTGTTCTCGATTATATTCGGCAAAACATCACTGTTGTTTTTGTTGCCCGTGCTTTCGATTATTCGTTGCGAATTATGTTCTGTACTAACACATTGTGATGTTCCATATTGTGTTATGCGTACTACGATTCTATTATTCGTGTTTCGAATTGTGTTCTTCCAAATCCGGGTCTTCAGGGAGATAGGCCGCTATGGTCTGGTGCGAGTAATATATAAATTACAGAAGATCAAGGAATCAATGACATTGCAGGAAATGTTTTACCTATCGGGAAACAATTTCACAGTGAAGTATGCAAATGTCGGCTTCTTCCAACGAGTTGTTTATTTCTCATCGACTCGGAAGTTTTGTTTCTTTACCGGATAGGAATACTTTTAACCCGACCAAGAGTAATGTTTTTTGGTCAGTTGCAAATTTGAGTTGAGATCACTCGGTCGGCGATATCGATTAGTGTTGCGATATTCACGTCTTCCAGTTGATACAAGTTTGGAAATGAAGCATGTGCATTATGTCCCGCCGTCCCAGACATGAGGTATTCTGGAAAAAAAAAAACTCAGCGATCTACAATTTATTTAGCTTCTTATATATCCTTTCTGTGCGACAAAGTTGAAAGAAACAGTAAATATCCAGACATTTGCCGAGTAATAATACCTTTCAAGTAAACATAATACGCAAAATTTTGAATAAGTTCTCAGTCGCTGACACAGCACATTCCGACAAAAGCGTGACCTTCGCACGTCGAGTTGCCTGTCACGATTGTTATTTTACTTTTATCCACGCCTCTGGTTTTTTTAGGTTGTCCTTCAATGTGTATTTATCTTTGAAAGAACAGGAATGCACCAAACGAATTGAAAAGATTTCGGTAGTCACTCTGCATGTATTTGCATTGCGTGGTTCCAGAAAATATCCATACCCCCCCCCCCCCCCCCCCACGGAAGGTCACTGGAAATTCCAAGGGGGAGGGGGGGTTAAACCCAGAAATTTCCGAAGGGTAGAGGGGGTTCACGGGCAGCTCCTTTTCCAGACGGGGTGAAGAAACATGAAAAAAATAAACAACACACGATCGATCCGAAGCACGAAGAAATACTTACGTACGTTGTTTTAAAACAAAAAATAAAGCTCCTTTCCATTGAGATGAGGTTTACATCATAAGCTTTAATGTTTCTGTTTTTCATTCGAGTTTCCTAGCGCTTGCTAGTGCGTACAAAGATGCTTCTTTCTTCGTGACCAAGTCAAAATGGCGGACGTGACAGCAGAAACTCATCCCAGACTCCCACTGGTGTCTTGTGTCAGAAGGCCTGGCTGCTAAGCTAGTGAAATTACTTTGGACGAACGTGAAAGATATTTACGATACGATATTGAAGGCGGCCGTTTATGAAGTTGCTGGAATCCTAAAAACAAAGCCTTAGTAGATAGTAAGACAGAATTTTAGATAAATAACTGGGCCAGCAAGGAATGTTGTAAGTTGCAATTTTTATTTACAGTGCCGTTGCGTGCGTGAGACTTGACATTCTTAAACAACACTTCGCAGAAATTATAACATATCTTCTAGTACGTAAAATTAATGACTAACAGTAAATGAAATAAAAAGGTCCAGGCTTTTAACAAATTAAAAAATTATTCTAGAGGCGTTGAATGAAGTTTTGAAGCTACATGTTTACTTACTGATTTCTGATTTACAAGTGAAGTGAAGATCACACACGTATTAAACGTTTCTGCCGACTTTATTTAGTGTCCAAATGCTAAGGATACAACTAGATTGTTACAATTGCCCTACGTTTTAAAGTACGAAGCAATTTCGAATTCTCAAAGGGGTGTTTAAAAATATTGGAAATTCTTGGGGGTGGGGGGATCCCCACAGACCCTCTGGAACGGAAATTCCTGGGGGGAGGGGGGTGCAAAACAAAAAGCCTTCCGTGGGGGGTATGGATATTTTCTGGAACTACACATTTCACAACAGCGCCGGTGACATTACATTCTCGGTGGCCGTAAATGTAAACGAAGGGCTCGCAGTAAATGCCGTTTTTCGTTAGCTGTTCAACATCCTGTTTCCTTTGATTGGCGTTTTATTTTCGATTTTTGCTGCAAGAAACGTTTGTTTGTTATACAAAGTAACCAGGAGAACCTTACATACAACTAATTCGTAAAACATTATCGCTCCCGAGAATTGTTTACACACTGGCATCTGTGCAGATTTTCCGTCAGATAAGAGAACTCGGCGGCAGAAAGATTTCACCGGACGAGCCGTTCGACTTCTGCTGCTTGTATACGCCTAGATACTTGTTTTTTCCTGAAAGGATGATCCAGGTCGTTGGACGGATTACTCAAGTCGTTAAAACAGATGGCTGTTTCCAGCGATCGTGTCGTTCGAGTTCGAACAGTTGGATGTTTTTATCAAACGGGTGACCAAGTCGTTCGAACGGATAGATATTTTTTTCAAACGGGTGGCCAAGCTGTTCGAACGGTTGGACGTTTCTACCGAACGGGTGAATAAGCCGCTCGAACGGATGCAAATTTTTTTCGAACGGCTTCCAAACGGCTTGCAAGTTACAGAATTCCGTTCGAAAACGGAAAGTCGTTTGTGTACGTTTTCCCGGCCGTGAAAGGTCACAATTTATTACTCGCACCAGACCATAGCGGCCTATCTCCCTGAAGACCCGGATTTGGAAGAACACAATTCGAAACACGAATAATAGAATCGCAGTTCGCATAACACAATATGGAACATCACAATGTGTTAGTACAGAACATAATTCGCAACGAATAATCGAAAGCACGGGCAACAAAAACAACAGTGATGTTTTGCCGAATATAATCGAGAACACAAAGAACACAATTCGTAACATCAAAAACACCAGTGAGAACATTATGAACCGCATTGACAAACAGCATAACAAAATTCCAAACTTAATTTTGGCGGTAATCACCCCTCATACAATTCACTCATTATAGTTGCTGTTTAAATTAATTTACCTTTGTTTGCAAGGCTTCCTACTGTGCAGAAATGCTGCATTGATGAAAGTCATAAACAAAGTGTCGGAAAGAGCTTTAATTACTCCTTGAACCTGACATTCTCCTTTCCACAATGAAAACTGTAAGTACCAACAAAATTTACGCCCTTTCTAGGCCCTGGTTCTAAAAAGGGGAAGCAAAACAAAGAAATATTGTCTTCCTGTAGTCTCAGCCACCATGAATTTCCATTCTTTGTGCAGCGCCAACCGTCCAGAATTTTTTTGGGGCTGTGACAAATGAATTTGGATTGAAAAGTCCTCTTTCTATTCCACCAAGGCACCACTCATTTGTGCCTGCTGATAGTCTTTCACATTTGATGAAATAACTGCATTTATATCAAACTCTAAGCATTGTGTTTCTGAACTTTTTTCAAACTTGTTTCAAGTGGGAAACTAACTCATTGCAGACGACGTGCTCAGCCAATCAAGATCAAGTAATTGTGCCCTCATGATTACCAAAAAGTGCCCTTTATTAAAAAAATGCCCTCGGTCTCATCCAAACATTCAGTAATTTTGCCCCGTACTGTATGTGATAAGAATGAAAACAGACTCTGTTTGCTAATGCAGGCGATTATTGAGTGTTTTTAGTGCAGAAAGGCACTATTGTGATGGTTATGTGGGCTATTATCTGCTAAATGCAGGTAATAGCAAAAAAGGTCAACCGTTGGGCTAGCGCTATCCATTCAGCTGCTTACAAGTATTTGCAGTAGGTAGCGTTACAAATTAAAATGTGCATTGTTTACTAACACCTCGTGAATATAATAGTCAGGGTTCTTTTTCTGCTCCTAAGCTATCTTTTATTCAACAAGTTGGCTTTTACCAGGATGAAAACTTCATAAGTTGTAATACCGTTATTAACAACAAGCGTGACAACGTGTCCTGCGATTATAATATTCACGGTAAAGTTGAAATATGCAGTCATGAAAACAAACACATCAAAAGATTGTTTCTTAAGTTTGTCAGCATTTACTATGATCGAATTAAAGTTTTATGGAAGATCAAGGAATCAATGACATTTTGCAGCAAATGTGTTATCTGTCAGGAAACATTCCTCATTGATTATGCAAATGTCAGCTTTCTCCAACAAGTTGTTTATTTGTTGTTTGCTAGAAGTTTTGTTTCTTTAGTGGATAAGAATAATTTTTTGTCCCACTGTAATGTTTTTCGGTCAATTGTAAATTTGACGCTCAGATCGCTTGGTCTGCAATCAGTGTTAAGATTTACAACTTTATAGAAAAGTTAGGAAATGAAGCATGTGCATTATGTCCCGCCGTCCCAGACATGCGGTATGCTGGGAAACAACTCAACGATCAAAAAATTGATTTGGCTTCTTATATATCTGATCTGTGTGGCAAAGTTGAAAGAAATAATAAATATACAGGGATTTTTTGTGTAATAATACCTTTCAAATTTAGATATACATAAAATTTCAAACAACATTCTCAGTCGCTGACACAGCACATTCTGACAAAAGTGTGACCTTAACGTATCGAGTTGTCTCATGTTGTCACGATTGTTATTTTGCTTTTTATCAAAGCCTCTGCTGTTTTGCCCTTCAATGTGTCTGTATTAGCAAGAGTCCGTAATAGCGGGAGTCATTTCCAGTCAAGCCTCTATAGTCGGGATCTGAATTTTGTCCGTAATAGCAAGTGTCCGTAATAGCGCGGTGTCAGCAAGGCGAGAGTTGACTGTAAATACATATTAAATGAAGGCGTGAGGGCAAGACTAACAGATCAAGTTTTTGGCTAAATTGAACATTGTCAAAAACAACTCCAAACTTCGCATGTAAGTTTGTTTACATGTGCTAAACACTGCCCTGTATATCATTTCGCTGGTCTTACCTTCGTTTTTCAGTCAGCCAGCAGTATGAGTTTTCCAACGCATCGCGTGCAAATCTTTCCTTGTACAGTTTTGTAAGCGTCCACGACAGGTGAGAAACCATTTCAAAAACCTGTCTTGACTCGTGGCTATGTTTGCTTATCGATTTCCTTTTATAGACTGAGTAGAGTAGGACTGGAAACCGCATTGTGATGTAGTGGTTAGATGTCAGAAAAGACAGAAAAAGATGGCGATACATTTTCACAATTTCGAGCCCTGCATTTAGAGCTGTTTTCATGTCTCAAGTTCATAGCTTCTGTTATTTATTCCGTTACGCATCACTGTAATGTAAGAGAAAGTACTTCAATTTTTCCTGGGTTGTCCGGCAAATTCTTCTCGGGCAACCAGCCCTTTATTTTCTCTAAATAATGGTTGCCCGAATGAAGTTTTAATGTCTTGGGCAACCGGGCAACTGCTAGTTTCGAGCACTGTATGATACAGTAAGTGAACGTATAATTATGGTTGAATTTCTGTGACCAATAGTCAACTTCACTGCACCTTGTTGACTGTTCTCTCATAGAAAACTCGTGCTCATAGTCTAATATTGTTATATAGAAATTGAAATGAGTGGAGAACATTTCAGAGTGTTATCAAGCAAGTGACAATATAAGCACAAATACTCTTTGAATTGAAGGAAATTACATGTACATGCCAATAAGTTAAATTGGGTGGCATTTTTGTTTTAGGAATCCTCCTCAGCTGCAACATCACAGGAAGGCCAGAAAGAAGAAGTTCCAAGCTTGCCATTCAACAGAAAGATTCGAGTAACTCTGCTTAGTAACGAGTGGAAGTCATCTAAAGGTGGCTTGTCAACCATCAATAGAGAGCTAGCAATACAGTTAGCTCAATGCCCAGATGTGGAAGTGAGTGTTTATCTCCCCCAGTGCAGTGAAGACGACAGGAAAGTTGCTACTAGTCAGAATGTACAGCTCATTAAAGCAGACGAATTGCCAGGCTTTGATCCAATTGACTGGTTGACTGTTGCACCACCAAACCATGATATAGACTATGTTGTCGGACATGGAGTGCATCTTGGCCGATATGCACAACTCATCAAACGGCAACGTGGTTGTAAGTGGATTCAGGTCGTTCATACTGCTCCTGAAGAACTTGGCTTATACAAGACATATACAGATGCTATTTCCAAAGGAGAGAAAAAGCACGAAGATGAGGTAAAGCTATGTGAGATGGCTGATCAAGTTGTAGCAGTCGGACCAAAGCTGAAAGAAGCTTTTGCTCGTTGTCTTCGTTCCTGCCAAAAAGATCAAGCTGTTCTCACTCTCACTCCAAGCATCTTCTCTGAATTTTCTGGTGTCAAGCAAGCCACTGAAGAAGGAAACACATTTTCTGTTTTAGTGATGGGGCGTGGTGATAGTGAAGACCTCAAATTGAAGGGCTACGACATTATTGCTCAAGCAATTGCTGGATTGAAGGAAAAATCCAACCACCTTTTGTTTGTTGGTGCACCTGCTGGAAAAGAAGATGATGTAGCCCAAAACTTACTGGATCATGGTATTGACCGCAGTCAATTAACTGTTCGATGCTTTAAAGATGAAAGCAGAGGACAGTTAGCCAAATTGTTCTGCGAAGTTGATCTGGCAGTAATGCCATCAAGAACTGAAGGCTTCGGTTTGACAGCACTTGAGGCCTTGTCTGCTGGTCTGCCTGTACTTGTGAGTGGGAACTCGGGATTTGGAGAAGCACTGAAGAAAGTACCTTATGGCTCCTACTGGATAGTAGATTCGGAAGATCCTCAAGACTGGGCCAAAGCAATCAAGACTGTTCGAGAAAAAGATAGGAGAATACGACTGGAGGAGGTAAAGTTTCTTCGTGAAAAGTATGCAAGTAATTTCAGCTGGCAAGATCAGTGTGGATTACTCGTAGAAAGAATGCAGAACAATACTCCAGGTGAGTTTTTGTTTGTCATTGTGAAATTATTTTAATAGGAAAATAATTCTCAACATTCTGTTAAGTGCAATTTAAGGTGACTCAATAGTTTTTACGGGGGCACTTGTCCGTAATAAACCTTGGGAACACTTTTTAGGCTTTGACGTGATGGCTTTGAAACTTTGGGAAAATGTTCACCTATCATTTGCTAATTATAATAATATGAAATTTGATTTTACTAAAGAAAAAATAGTTTTAATGATAATTTTATTGCCGTTTAACTGGACCCCACTTTTTTAAAGGAACTCTCCACGGTTTTTACAAGTATCGCTAAAATGTTCCAAATGTGTTAATTAATAGATCCTATATTAATAAAATGACTTCCTAGGAAACTGATTTTTTTATCGATTTTTGAAGAAGAGCCTTTCAGCCTCTTCGAAATTCCCGCGGCCGTCATCTTGGATAGCGTGCAGAGGACTGTGGGCACTGATGACGTATCGTGGTTGCTCTCTCCAATCTCTGCTCTATGAATTCAAGATAATTTGGTGGACATGTAGCAGATTTTGCCATATCACCTGAACCTAGAGTACTATTCTATTAAAAGAAGAACGACCAGAGAATGCATCATAACAAGAAGAAGAGGAGGAGGAAGGTTCAATTTTAAAGTAAGAAAATGTCGATCGCCATCGAACACATCTTAAGACCGCTTATGCGAACAATGTTCTGCACTGCCGATCGCGAAGCCATCATTGTGTTGCAAAGAACTGGCATTTTTGTGGAAAGATGAAGGTACACAGTGATGCAGAAAGGTCATCTATGCTCTGTGTTTTTATTTATAAAAGAGACTTATGCTTCGTTAAGTATTTGTATGATTTTAAAAGTGAAATAAATTTGACGAATGGAACTGAACTGTTGATCTTTGTTTTGCTCGTTCGTAAATAAAAGCCACTTGATTCTTTAAAAATGTTTCTTCATTGTGGCGAGATATTTTTTAAAATTCATCAGAAAGAAGAGTAGAGTTCCAGGAAAAAGAGTACTGTAGGTCCAGGTGATATATGGCTGATATGGCAAAATCTGCGACATGTTTTATACCAATTCATACAGCTGAGATTGGAGCGAGCAACCATGCTACGTCATCAATGCCCACAGTCCATTGCGCGCTATTCAAGATGGCGGCCACGGGAATTACGAAGAGGCTGGAGGCTCTTCTTTGAAAATCAAAAAAAATCAGTTCGCTAGGTAAGGCATTTTTTGTTAATAGTAGGATCTACTAATAAGCACATTCGGAACATTTTAAGCAATACTTGTAAAAACAGTGGAGGGTTCCTTCAACAAAATTATTGCATCCAGTAAAAAAATTTTTTGATGGTTTTTTGCTAAGTTTGTGGAATGAGCTTGGTATATTGACTTGATACATACCAAAGCCTAGTTTCAGAAAAATCGTTTGAGCAGAAGAGAAGAAATGTTAAGGTCATCTAAATTCAACTCATATTCTACTGAAAGTTTTTTTACACTTGACGTTCAATGGCAAAACAAGTCACAAACCCAAATTTCTGTAAGAAGCCTCTTCAATGCTTGCTGAATCAGTGCCTCACCAATTGTTGATCATGCAAATTGTTAAAAAGTATCCACTTCTGTAAAAATTGTAAAATGCACTACAACCTAGCACAACCTACAAAGTTGCATTTCCAAAAAATTTCTTGAAAATCATTCAGCTGTTTTGTGTGAAACTCTTTCTAGTATGTGAATATCAAGGTTCTGCAATATTTTTCATCGATTTTTGCTGCCGTGCCATGCTGTGAATTGGAGAATTGTTGTTGGGATTATTACGCTGCTACGTGACTGATCCGTGGCAAGGCAGATGAGCAGTTTTGTTTATACAATTACGAATATGAAATGAGCAAGTGTGGCAGTTATTCCAGGAATTCACACCTTTATATGCGGGAGGTGTCAGTGATGTATGTGCCGACCTGGCTACTGGAAGAGAGGATCAATGAATTGACATTTTTAAGGTGGTACTTAAACCGGTCAGGGGTAAAAATACAACCTACCTTGATTTTCTGCTAAATTAATTTTCAGTCATATCTAGGAACAGTGCCAAAATTTGGAGCTTTTCTGTTCACTGGTTTCGGAGTAATGAAAGGATAGATTTCGTTGTTACGGGCGCCATTTTGAGCCGCCATTTTGAAATTTTGAGCGTATACTCCCTTCCGGTCTCGCGCACTGCAGGCTGCCATCGAAGCTACTGCAAACCAACAACAGGCATTGAAAGCAAATTAAACTCCCAAAACGACCAGCTATAACAAAAGCGAATACCAACAGACTCTTTTGTAATATTCTAGTATTCTTTATGTCTCAAACGGTGAAGAACCAAACTTAATGTAGCTAAATGTACACAATCACGCAACAAAGTGCATATCACAAATCATAGAACCTGACAAGTCAAATTCATAGTTGAGAAATGTAGGTTTAGACAAGTTTATATCACAACTACTCGCATGACCATTTCGGTGAATAAACATTCCGCTTGCATTAGAGTATCTTCAAAAGTATCTAAAGCGGCCAGACCAATCTTTGGTCTTTGCTTCCTCGACTGGGCGATTCACGACTTCTCAACATTATAAGCTATAATCAAATGCTGATTACGCCACAACAGCAAAGAATAAACTATATACATATAATACTCGGAAGCCGGTTAAGGTGGCTCCATGTTTATTCCGGGCGCACTTGTCCATGACAAACTTTGCATTATAACTTTTTAGGCTTTGACGCGATGGCGGTGAAACTTTGGGAAAATGTTCACCTATCATTCGGTAATAGTAATATGAAACTCGATTTAACTGGATAAAAATATTTTTGATATTACTGGCAATTAATTAGACCCCACTTTTTACAAAAAATCGAGTCTAGAAAAAAATTTTGCTGTTAGATTATGGCTAAACTTCTAAAATCAGCTTATATTGATTAAATACATATTATAGTCAAGTTTCAGAAAAATCGTCGGAACAGAATCGCTGAAATATTAATGTTACCTAAATTCGACACTTAAATTCTATTGAAATGTTCTTTTCTTGGCGCCTGTTGTGAAAACAAGCTACGAACCCAAATTTCTGCAAGAAGCATCCCCAATGCTTGCTAAATCAATGTGCCTCGCCGATTTGCGATCGTGACAACCGTTAAAAAGTATTTGCTTTCCCAGTAAACATTACAAAATGATCGAAAACCTTCTCAAACCAACAAAGTTACATTTGTCATAAATTTTTCAAAATTACACCGCAGTTTTGTGTCAAACTCCTTCCAAACAAACTTCAGGATACTGCAATGTTTTTGTATCGATTTTTGCTCCTGTACGATGCTGTAAATTGGAGAATTTATGTTGGGATTTCAAGCGGCTCCGCGACTGTTCTCTGGCCAAGCGGACGAGCAGTTTTGTTTATGTAGTTCTGAATACGAAATGAGCACGTGCGTTATTTATTGCACGAACTCGCACCTTTTCAAGGGGGGGCGTGATATGTGCACCGACTTGACGAGCCCGGGAGGTGAGGGAAGGCCTGAATTTTTTCGTGTGATTCTAAGTCATGATCATTCAATGTTTGATTTGAGAATTAAGCCCGTGCGGAATAGTGCAGGGAAATAAATTACAATACACCTCATTGTTACTTTCATTGAGCGTACATCTTCTCTCCCCTCCTGAGCGCGCATATCAAATACACCCCCCTTGAAAAGGTGCGAATTCGTGCAATAAATAACGCACGTGCTCATTTCGTATTCAGAACTACATAAACAAAACTGCTCGTCCGCTTGGCCAGAGAACAGTCGCGGAGCCGCTTGAAATCCCAACATAAATTCTCCAATTTACAGCATCGTACAGCAGCAAAAATCGATGCAAAAACATTGCAGTATCCTGAAGTTTGTTTGGAAGGAGTTTGACACAAAACTGCGGTGTAATTTTGAAAAATTTATGACAAATGTAACTTTGTTGGTTTGAGAAGGTTTTCGATCATTTTGTAATGTTTACTGGGAAAGCAAATACTTTTTAACGGTTGTCACGATCGCAAATCGGCGAGGCACATTGATTTAGCAAGCATTGGGGATGCTTCTTGCAGAAATTTGGGTTCGTAGCTTGTTTTCACAACAGGCGCCAAGAAAAGAACATTTCAATAGAATTTAAGTGTCGAATTTAGGTGACCTTAACATTTCAGCGATTCTGTTCTGAAGATTTTTCTAAAACTTGACTATAATATGTATTTAGTCAATATAAGCTGATTTTAGAAGTTTAGCCATAATCTAACAGCAAAATTTTTTTCTAGACTTGATTTTTTGTAAAAAGTGGGGTCCAATTAATTGCCAGTAATATCAAAAATATTTTTATCCAGTTAAATCGAATTTCATATTACTATTACCGAATGATAGGTGAACATTTTCCCAAAGTTTCACCGCCATCGCGTCAAAGCCTAAAAAGTTATAACGCAAAGTTTGTCATGGACAAGTGCGCCCGGAATAAATATGGAGCCACCTTAAAGAATCCCAAATATCCATCTTTGAACTCTTTCCAGCGAATGAAGCATTCTTGAGCGTTTGCCAGCCAGAATATTTTTCATGTCGTCGAGAACGATCGTACAAAAATACACATCAAACGTGTTTGGTGCATTGAAATTGTTATTACTATTATTATTTTGTGTACCATAGGCTTTTTTTCGGCGATGGCTTTATATGGGTTTGGGGGGAGGTGGGGGTAATTGTTCAGATGAAAATTTTATGATCCAGTATTCTTTGGGTTTCTGTTTGCATGGGATACTGTGACTAAAATTATTTGGCACATGCAAGAGTACCATGTATTACAGTCAAACCGGATGTTCTTTTGATGGGAACTCTGCAATGTTGTGGCACAATGTTCCAATATTGTTTTGCAGTTTGCTCTACGTAACTTGCAACTTTCAATTCAAATTTGCTCGAGCAAGTTGCAAAGTTCCGGTTTTCATTTTCCCCGTATAGAACGTAACAATTTCACCTCTCTTTCAAAGAAATAGGAAATAGTTGCCCTATGGTCAAATATTTATCAACAGACGACAAGAAATTAGCAACAGGTTTAGTTCAAATCGCCAAACTGGGAAACCGGAACTTGCTAAAGCAAGTTTGAATTGAAACTTGCAAGTTGCGTCAAGCAAACTTCCCAGTTTGGCGATTTAACTAAACCTGCCGCTAATTTCTTGTCGTCTGTTGATAAATAGTTGACCATAGGGCAATTATTTCCCACTTCTTTGAAACAAAGGAGGGGATTATTACCTTCAATACGGGAATATCGAAAACCGGAACTTGGCAACTTGCTCGAGCAAATTTGAATTGAATGTTGCAAGTTGTGTCAAGCAAACTTCCCATCAATATTGGAACATTGCGCCACAACATTGCAGAGTTCCCATCAAAAGAACATCCGGTTTGACTGTAAGACTCTTTCAACGTACAGTAATGATATAACAGCCAAAACGAGTGCAACATTCACTCTTAACAATCTCCAGCAACATAAAATACAAAACATGCTATAATTTAATTTTAAACAAGATATGTGGAGTAATACGGGGGTTAAGGTGAGGGGGGGGGGGGGGGAGGGTGGGGGGTAGGTAGTTTAAATGAATTTCAGGTCAAAATGATTTTAAACTAGTTTGATCTGCATTCTTTTGTTCCAGATTTATTACCATAATTCAACAAAGAAAAATACAAATCATACTAGTTGGAAATCATTTTGACCTGCAACATGTATATTCAAGAGGGCTTCTTTTAGGAAGGATTCTTCCATTTGAGATTTGGGGGATTTTTCTTCTTTTTTTGGGGGGGGGGGGAGTGGGGGGTTGGTGGGGGTATTTTCAGAATTTTATGGTATTTCCTCTTTTATTGCACTTGTACAACAATGTATATTTTTCTTACTCGTTACTCTACTTGTACTCTACCCTCTTCGTTTAACTTTTTAAGGAATGGAACCCAACTTGCACACACAGTGCAAATGAAGTATAGGTGGACAGAGAAAGAACCACATGACAACCATAATTGTTCAACTTGATGGGTTTTACCAAATTTCCTAGGTATGGTGCTCTGCACGAGCTAGGCCACTTGAAGTCCTGTTATTCAGAAACATATCTGTTTCATCCAGGAACTCTTAGAGTAAATTTGAGAAAAAGAAATGAAAGGTGTTTTCAATTTTCCACTGCAGGTCCATCAGAGAGACTGGCTTCAAGAAAGGGTAAAAGGTCTTCATTCCCTAGTTGTACTCCATCTCCAAAGAAACGTAGATTAGCAAAAGCTGGCTGTGAAGGTAACATTCTGAGAGGCTCAATTTTTTTCATATAGTTACAGTCAAAATACTTGGCATGTGCTGCCTAATATTCAAGAATAGTTTTGATTAGTGGCGAACGGGCTGCATTATTCTTTTCAAACTTTCAAATTTAATTTGAATATTGTTATCATCCAACCATAGCCCGAGTGTGACCTCATTTGAAATACTGATTGCACTTGCCAATTGTGGAACTGGATGAATCTTCAAGTGACAGAGCACATATCTGAACTCTCTATATTAGGATATCTCTCGGGTGGTCATCTCCCTTTTGAATTTCCATGGCACACTTCCTGATGATGAAAATCGACTCTGGTATACTCGAGAGCTGATGACAAAACACAGTTTGGTGGGTAGCAGCAAGGTAGCAGTTCACCATTTTCTGAGATGACTTCCTTCCAGCAGTCCTAAATGTCCATTTCAGAAAGTCATCATCCTTTTCAACAAGAGAGCTTCTGTTTATCGAAATAATTCGATAAAAACCATACTGAGATGACTGAGGAAATTACAACAGAGACACAATAGACTGAGAGTGAAGAAAGACTCAAAATGGTTCTAAAATTCACATGTAAATGCATAAAAAAAAATCAGTCCACAATTGATATTTCAAATGAGGTCACATGCTGGCTACGGTTGGATAATTACAACATTCAAATTAAATTTGAAAGTTTGAAACAAATAATGCAGTACCTTTGCCATTAATCAAAACTATTCTCAAATTCTAGGTGGTATACTGAGTATTTTGACTGTAAAATGAGTTATTAAAGTGTTTTGCTTAAAAAATTAATGGGAAGAAGTCCAAGTATAAGCCACACCCCTGAATAAGCTGCAGGCCCAATTTGGAAGCTGAGATTTTGACAAAGAAAATATACAAAGCTTGAAGTTCCAGTGAAGTTATATTGATAAATAAACAAGGACGAAGGTATCAAGGTATTAGCACTGGCAAAATTTCACATTTTTATTTTCCTCCATTTTCTTCTTGTCAACTTCCTTAGTAGTCAAGGGTTTGCACACTCTTGAAAAGTCCTTGAATTTTCTTCAACTTTGAATGTAGTGGGGTTGAAAGGAAATTGCTTTGCATAGACTTTGGTATTCTTTTCCTGTGCAAAGCAATTTCAAACACTGTAAAACATGGGTGTAAAAGCAGCTAATAAAGAGAAAAGACAAGTGAACTGAAAAATGTAGAGAAGGAGATGAAGCAAACACTTGAAGCCTTAGAAACCTGTTAGCTTGGATTGGGAATGTTCATTTACATTACCATCTGTGAAATTACATTCCTGGTCGGTGGTCCTTGAAAATTCAATTTGGTCCTTGAAAAGTCCTGGAAAAATGGTTGCGATTTTTTTTATGAACCCTGTACTCCTATTTGGTAAAAATATCGATTTTGAGTTAAAATAGGCATTAGGAGATGAGAACAGTGAAGCAAAAATTCGTGCATTTACCTGAAGTCAAGGGCATTTTCCATGTGAGGACTGGGTCGGTTGTTAGGGGTATTCATCCATTTATTGGTTTTTCTTGGCGATATTTTCTTCCTGGTTGCTGCTTTCCAAAGTCGAGCACTGTTTGTCTTCATTGAGTAGAATGTGATTTGAGATTTGTCTCCAGTCCTCAAAAGTCAAGATTTGAGTATGTCACCTAGCAACGCATAAACAAACAAAGTTTTTGAGGTCTGCAGGCCTTGAAAACAGCAGAAACACATAAAAAATGGCGGCAGCGAACACGTATTGCAGTTTTTAAGGCAAAACTACTTGATTCAAGAGAATGTGAATGAATATGTATAAGTTCTTTGAGAACTCCAACCACAGATCTTATTTCCATAGATAAGCCACAGCCCTGATTTTGACATGGACTTTTAGGGTAATTGGAAATTTATATGCCATAAATGAATAAAGAAAGTCTGCATGGAGCCCATATTATACTGCTGGAGCGTATCCCAGTTTCTGTAGCATGAAGTGACTAGTAGTATTTCTACTCAACCCCAGATGGGATGTCCATTGCATTCTTTTGGAGGTACCCATTGATACACCTAGGTAGAGAGAAGCATAGTGAGAGTTGTATCTTGCCCAAGGACACAACACAATGACCCCGACCAGGGCTTCAAAGTGGACTGTTCGATCCGGAGTCCAGCATACTAACCATTAGGCCACCGTTCCGCGCATAAATGCATAGATCCAGAGAATTAAATGAATGACAGCTCTCTTGGTAAGCAACTTGAGGAGGCAAGTGAAATTCAGGCTATATGTAGGTCCTGCTCTCCAGTAATGTTTTACAATACTGGATATAGATCTTTTAAACCATCTTAAAATTCCTCTCTCACAGTGCCTCTCTGTAGCTAGGAGCATAAATGGGTATACTGATGTTATGGAAATGTAACAAAACACAAGGGGTAACATGATGGACTAGCATCCCATCCAAAAGGAGTAGCCATTAATTTTTATCAAAATGAATGCTTTCTAACAGAGAACCGACAACTGCTGGTACTTTGTTCCCTGACTGTAGTTGCTTTTTGTGATAGAGAAAATAGGATAAGCCCTTGTGGTGCACAGCTTTTTTTGGGTTGAGAGTGACTTGACCTTTTACCCGCTGACGAACACTTAATTTTGTTCTACACAGATCACAATAATGTTGTTAAAATTCTCAAAGCTGAGTACAAAAGGCGGTCCCAGCTGAAGCCACTACTTTGGTACAACAGCATCCAATTACCAATTGAAGATGTGTACACAAGATTGAAAATTGTTTCACGAAGAAAAGCAGACTTTCGGCTAGAAAGTAATGTTGTGAACATGTCTGACCTATTTGAGAGTTTTGAGAAGGGTGAGGATACCATGACACTAGTAGAGGGAAGTCCTGGAATTGGTAAAACAACGTTGTGTCTTAAGATTGCTTATGACTGGGCAAAAGGCAACAAGTTTAAATTACCTCAATTTGAATTTGTGCTACTGTTGAAATGCCGTGACATAGATGGAGATATAATGAAAGCCATCAATGAGCAACTTCTACCTGAAGATATGAATGGAAAGGCTAGGAAGAAACTAATCGATTACATCAAGAATACTAAAAACCAGGAAAAAATTTTAATTCTTTTGGATGGCTTGGATGAGCTGCCTCAGAAATCAAAAGATGATGTGGATAAATTGCTGAGAAGACGAATTTTACCATTCTGCTATGTGTTAGCCACATGCCGTCAAGAAAGAGGCGTGTCAGTACGCAGGGAGTTTGACTTTGACCTTCTTTTACAAATTGAAGGTTTCACAGACAAGGATGCTTTTGAGTACATCAAAAAGCATTTTGGGAATGTCTGTCCAGAGCAACCATTGATTGGAGAGAAGCTCATTGAAGAAATTAAAGAAAACGAATCCCTACAGGCCTTACATACGAATCCATTAAATTTGCTTCTATTATGTGTTGTATTTGAGGACTATGAAGGAAAACTGCCATCCTCTCGTACCAAGCTTTATCAGATAATTGTCCGCTGCCTTTTGCGGAGATACTGCGCAAAACAAAACGTGAAACCTCCTGAAAATGACGATACTTTAGAAATGCAGTTTAAAGAGAGTCTACTTGCTTTGGGACAGCTAGCTTGGAAGGGCCTGCTGGAAGAACGCCATAGTTTTTGTGAAGAAGAATTGAGGAACTTGGAGAGTATTACTGAAGGTCTTGTAGCTCGCTTTCTGGGTCTTGTCTTCAAGGAAGCCAGTTTGAAGAAGCTAAACCCACAACATATATACTATTTTCTGCACAAAACATTTCAAGAGTACCTGGCTGCATCATACCTTGTGCACATGTTACAAGGAGAACAAAGAAATGTCTTTGAACAGTTTCGCTTAGAGTTTGATGATATTGTTACAAAATACCGACAGGTGTTTCTCTTTGTGTCTGGTATACTGGACGAAGAAGCAAGTGTACTGTGCAGACAAATTGGCAAGGAACTTAAGAGTGATTGGGACTGGCTTGAGTGCAGGGAAGAAGAAGCGACATTCTTTACTGAGAGCTTCAGTGAAAGTAGAAATCCAGAGAAAATGGCAGTTACTCTTTGTTCATTCCTTCCATTTCCACAGAATATAGAGATTGTTAACAGCTTTGATTGCTACCCTGAAAACCTTGTTTATGTTTTGAAGGCATGTAAGAGTTTTTCACAATTGCAGCAACCAGTTGGCCTGACTGTGCGCAGTGCAGATTCTCTTGAGGATGATGAAGTAGATACTATAAGAGATGCCCTGGTGTCCTGTTTACCACTTGAGATGCTTAATATTTCTGGTCATGAAATGACAACAGCAATAGCAACTGCATTGTATGAGGGACTGTCTGCAAATGAAACGTTAACACAATTTTCCCTTGATGTGTTACACAGCATCCCCTCTGATGTAGCTGATATCATTGGTAAGGGTTTGGCTGCAAGCAAGACCTTAACAACTGTATTCTTTACACTTAGAGAGGAGTGGGGTGAGGCTTGGGCTCGTGCTCTTGAAAAGGGATTGTCAGCAGATACACCATTAACTTCAGTTCTCCTCACGATTGATGGTGTAATGAGTGATACTGTAATGCAAGCTTTATTCAGGTTGTTTTTAAATAAATCCCTGAACTCTCTTTCCCTCATCATCCAAGGAGAGATGCAAAATTCATTAGCTTCTGTTGTTAGTAGAGGACTAGCAACTACAACAACTGTTGAGTTTTTTAGTCTAGTGGTTGTTGGAGAATTGAGTGAATATGGAGCCATTTCCCTTGAGAATGGTTTTTTAAAAAATCACTCTTTAACTTCTTTGATAGTGAAAGTGTATGGGGAGCTGCCCAAAAACTGGACAGCTGTTGTTCAGAATGTATATTTGTCAAAGGAGTCATTGATGTGGTGTGATTTTCATCCCAATCCCATCAGCAAACTTGCTGAAACTCAGATAAATCATCTTCATCCTGTTTTGCTAGACAATAGGTTTATTTCAGACCACTCCTTAACGTTAAACCTTTGGGGTGAGCTTTGCTGTGCTGGAGCAGAGAGTCTAAGCCATGTGTTGAGATCTTCAACTCTTTCCAAACTGACTTTAAATGTCCATGGCAAATTAGCTGATGATGTTGCTAACTGCTTTGCAAGACACTTAAAGCCACACAAGACACTGTCTTCAGTAGCCGTAAACATTTGGAGTGAGCTGACGGAAGAGGGAAGAGCTGCCTTTCAAGATTTGTCAAATAACTCCCAAATACATTCTTTTGCTCTGAATTTCCAAAACCAAACTTTGGAGGGTTCTTTCTGTGAAGGCCTTGATCACTCTGTTCGTTGTCCTTTTGAATTAATAACACTCTTCCGCAAAGTAAAGAAATGCCAAACAGAGAAACTTTGCCTCACAATTGACAACCACAGTGGCACAAGTGAAGAATGGGCACATTGCTTGAATGATGGTTTGGCAGAAAACTCATCACTGACCTCTCTCATTCTTACAATCAACAACTTTAGTGATGCAAGTGAAGACTGGGCACATGGACTGAGTAACAGTTTGGCAGAAAACTCATCATTGACTATGCTTACTCTGACAATCAACAGTTTCAGTGACATGAGTGGAAAATGGGGCCTTTCCCTTGGTGATGGTTTGACAAAATTTGTGTCACTAACTGAGCTCAGTCTTACAATAAATGACCACAGTAAGATTAGTGAATTTCAAGGCAATTTGGCTGACAGTTTGGCAAAGAACAATTCACTTTCTACACTCAGGATTACCGTCAACTGCAGTAACAAGACTACCTTCTGGAGAGGTCTAGGTGACTGTTTGAGGCAAACTGTTTCATTAACTACACTTTGTCTTACAGTCAACAGCTACAGTGACATGAGTGGAGACTGGGCAGATGGCCTGGATGTTGGTTTTGCGAAAAACACTTCAATCACTACACTAAATCTTGTAGTCAACAACTACATGTACAGTGATGACATGTGGGGAATCTGGGGACAGTGGCTGAGAGGTGGTTTGGCAGGAAACACATCGTTGACCACACTCAGCCTTAAATTTAACAACTACCATTACTTTTATGACATGAGTCATGAATGGACTGGCGGTCTGGCTGATGGTTTGGTAAATAACAAGTCATTAACTACACTTTGTCTTACAATCAGTGGTTATGGTAACGCAAGTACTTTTGGAGACTGGGCATGCAGACTGGGTGATGCTTTGGCAAAGAACACTTCATTGACTGCACTCACCCTTACAGTCAACATTGTTGCCAATAGTGAAGTGAATGAATGCTGGCTACAAGTTCTGTTTGACAGGTTGTCGAAAAGTGAGTCATTAACCACGCTGAGATTTATAGTTAACAACAAAGATCTAGATGGTAAAAACCTCAAATGTAGTTATGATCTTAGCAAGTCCTTGGCCAAATGTAGATCATTAACTTCACTTGATCTAACAGCAAGCTTGTATGGAGAAGCAGAATGTGAGCAAGAGTATTCATCAACATAAACAAAGCATTTGTCTTTAATTATATACCACACAACTGATGTCAGGCTTTTTTTTCTTGACTAGGCTTCTTTAGCCCAGGATATTCTCTTTACAATTCCATAGATTAGCCAGACAAAATTATGGCTTTTTTTGTTCCAGTCACCAACGAGGAAACTGTTTCATTTCGAGTCTAACGGGACATGACTTATCAATGTTTTAATTAAATGTTATTATCATGATAGTAGTCCAGTGGCAAGTGTTGGGTCAGTTTATGCTTTTAACTTTTCAAAGCGAGGAGTTCTTGATACAATTTACAAATCAATTACCCACGATTGCAAATGTAATACATTAATAGGTAATCAAATGTTATACTTGTGAAATTAAGAAACAATTTCACTTGAATTTTGTCAAAATTCTAATGGGAATTTGACAAAATGCACGTGAAATTATTTCCTAATTTCACTTGTCACCATTTGATTACCCATACAAATTACCCTTAACAAAATTACAGATCAGCTCTACTTTTCTAATGCAGAAGCCTTATCCTAATCAAAAATGTTTTGGCCTTTATTATCTTGAAAAGTGACTGCCTGTTCCCTTGTGTGGTTTATAATTAACACATTTAGCAAAGTGGAAGTAAACAACTTAAGTAGTTTCTGTCAGTATTCTTTGCTCTTTGTTGCATCCACTTTGGAGAACAATAATGCAACAATACAATTGTTTTCTTGGACAGAAATATGTTTTTGGCTTTAATTGGGCTCATTTTAGTCATTCTTCAACTCTATTACTATTATAATAATTTCAGAGGGCATTTAGGAAAAGAATCAAAGACAGTAATTAATATCTTTAAATGCTGTCAGTGTTGCATCAGCTGAAAAACAGAAAATTTGTCAGCACAGTCTTTGCTGTAAAGTTCTGTAGCAAAGAAACAGTCATTAAGAAGTGACTGTGCTTTTATTGAAGTGGCAGTCAGGCAGTTTGATTCGCTTATCATGTTATTTGTTGTATATGATTGATTAGCTCAGAGCAGTGGGCTAAAATGTACTTTTTTAGCCTATAAAATATGTTATAATGCCCAAAGAAATTGTTATGATAATTATAGTGTTCTTTAGCTTAAATACTACAGTTTGCGTGGTTGTTTTATGCTTAATGTTGATAGCTCAAACATGAAATGATAAACTGCTGTCACTTTGCCAATGGCTTGACTTGCAAATTCAAGTCAGTCATTATATTCTAGAAGTTTATTTGATGTCTCCTTTGTATGCTATGCTACATACAAAGAATCTTTGAGGCCGTGGTTAAATGTTTTACTTAAAACTGTGGCGACTCAATTTTGCCTAGAATCGCTTCAAGAAGTCGCTTGCCGTAATTCTGGCATTAATTTATTCCTCAACTGAGGTCCATTGTATGAAAAACGTCTCTAGATAATCAGTGCATGGTTGTACCAGAACGTTTGTTTTCAGTGTCTCTTGAACAATATGCATTTAGGTTATCACACACACAAAAAACAGATCTTTATTTTAAATATTCTGGTGTCATTCGATGTAATTGAGGTCTTATACATCATGCCATCATAGATTTCTTTTCTTATCTTTGATGTCAGGCGTCCAATAAACTTCTAGAATGACTTGAACTTCTTGAACGTGCAAGTGAAGCCAATTGCACATTGATGTTGACTGCAGGCCAGCTGTAATAATAACTTGTAATAATTATGAAAGTCAAACTAATCATCCAAACAAGTTTTCGTGCCAAGTATGGTTCTGCTATGATGCAAACAATTGTAGCGACCCCCTTAAAGTAACTATTGGTATAAAGTAGTCCCTCTTAATTTCTGAATTATTTAGAGTTTAAGGGAGATCACGTTATACCAATTGTTACTTCAAGGGAGTCGCAACAATTGTTTGCATCCTTTATAGCAACACTGTCCAAAATTCAGTTTTGAAATAACTTGCTCCAGGATAACACAGTCTTGTTTTTGGTTCCTTATCGCTTCCCCATCCTGTCAGCACACTGCACATTGGTTGTTAGACAATGGCACAATCATGTAAATAATGTTCATAATGAGAAAATCTTGTTTGTCTTTGAGCTATATGGTAGTAATTGAGAGTGTTTTATTTCAAACATGTGAAACCAGAGACTTATCCTAAGTTAGATTTTTTTACTAGAGTAGGTAAACCACAGGTATACCAATCTCGCAATACACAATTTGGGGAATGGAGATTTTCTTATTTAGAAATGGAGTCCTTTCAGTGCGATTTCGTTGTTCAGGGCACTCAAGTGTCTCATCGTCGAGTAACGGATTGTTATGTAAGCTTGGGCTGCCTGTGAGTAAAATGAGAGCAGTTTTAATTCTGCTTTACATGTACGTTTGGCGCCCTCGACTGTACCTTATTATCGCAAGGGTTGCAGATGATTATATTTCATAGTTAGGAGGCACAAATGAGATGTCTCTTTGAAAACGGTGTTTCCTTGCCCTGTCCTCAGATTGTATGCAATCAAAACAAGAGAGACTTCAAAATGTTTGGAGCTGCTTTCTTTTGACTGTCGTTTGCTAAAAACCGTGCAGTGCGCTAACAATCAGAAACTAGTTTTGTTTTCCTGCACTTGGCACCGGTTACATATTCGAGTTCTGATTGGATCATTATGATAATAACATTATTTTTTTGTTTTGATTGGTCAGATGTGCTCAATTTGGTTTTGCTTTGCGACAGCCATTAGGAAAGTGCTCTCTCCACAAATTGTTTTGTATTAGTGATATAAATACCGTTACTAGTTAAAACTTGGAATAGGCTTGAACTGTACATAAAACTTTGATCTCAAGAAATTAGCTTGGACACGTTACTTTTGATGATGATCATAATAGCGAAATCAAATTGATGTATATGGTAAAATGAATAGTGTAGTATTGTAATAAAAGACAGCATTTTATAATGCTGGTACCTAAGAGGCAAAACTTTGTTTTTATTGTATTTCAAATGCTGTAAGATTCAAGTTTTAAGCCCTGGGTTTATACAATTAATTATTTTCGTAAGGGGTGCTTGAGTGTGGGCTTACGGGCCACGTTTGGCTCTCCTCGCTCGAAGATTTCTTTTCGCCTGTGGCCCCACGCGGCTGTAAACCCAGAAAACCTATGTTGAAGCCCTTTATCCTGCCACTAGCTAGCCTGCGTAGCAAGCGTTCCCGTGCGAGTGAAGAGCTTTTCTGGTCGCTTACGAGTGAAGATTCTGGTCGCACTCGCCCCAATTTTCGTGCGACCAGAACCTTAGCTCACACGCAACCAGAATAGTTCTTCGCTCGCATGGGAACGCTTGCTACGCAGGCTAGCCACAAGCCAACTTTGCCTGTTTAGTTCCGTTCACACATGCGATTTTTGATGCATTTTTTTTCGCGCTCGAGCTCGCAATAAAAATCACATGAAAATCATTGAGAGCTCAAGTGCGACAAAAGTTGCATCGGAAAACGCGACAAAAATTGGCTGTGTAAACGGGCCTTGATAGACCTTTATTAAGAACTAGCAATGGTATATTGCAATTCCTGATCTCCTGAGTTTTGATTAGCTAACAGGCAATGGTGTATGAGCTCATATACCATTGACCACAAATTTTGTAGCCGATACGCGTCAACGAAAACAGCTGGGGAGCTCAAATATTGCAATTCTTTTGGGCGTTTTAAATAAAACAATTATTCCACTCGCTCTCGTTTGACTATCTACCATCTCATGTCCAACGCGCGCTCGTATTAGGGAGCAGCAAACAACGACGGTAACGAGAACGTCACCAAACAAAAGGTTTAATGAGCAGAACAATAGCTCTGCACGTGCGTTTGAAGTCTTTGTACATTTCCTAGCCGTTCTCTGCAAAACAACCGTGAAAATGACCCAATTTTGAGTATTCTGGACAACGTGAACAACGACGGCTAAATTTTGATTTTTCTATTTGAAGTTGAATGCTCTCTTTATATATTCAGCTTGAGCTAGTTCTTAAACCAATAGATACACTGAATACATTTGGATAATCGCGAGATTAGACAACTTTTCACTGTAATAGAATCCTTCTTTTACCTGTACAAAAGAAAGAAAGAACATGGCGCTGTCTAATAGCTACACCATTATCCAGCTATTATTATCTAACTGTAAAGTAAAGTAACTCTGCTAAATGATTAAAGTAAAGTAACTCTGCTAAATGATTAAAGTAAAGTAACTCTGCTTCGTAGAGTACAAATAACGCGCGAAACGAGTACAAATATCACACGATATTTGTACTCGTCTCATTCCCCCGACCGCGCGAAAGATTTAAAACCTTGGCAAGTCAAAGTTTTGGGTAAACGAAAACGTTGGATAATAAATCTCTTATTAGACATTTTAATGTGTAGTATCGCTGTAAATTTTTACTCATCATTTATATTTTGACTCGCCCCTCGGGCTCGCCAAAATACTCCATGACTCGTAAAAATATGCAGCGATACTACACACTTTAATATGTCTCATTACGTTACGCAAAGCGAAGGTTTTTGGCCTGCAATGCAAAGGGACTGGGCACCAGAGGAGTGGCCCCCGGAGCGAAGGTAGGGAACCCGACTGAGGGGGTAGGTGCTTGGACGGTTGCTATGGAAACTGACGCCAAACTGACGAGCTGGAGCGAGGAGGACAAGCAGCACGAAGGCGTTTTGCATTGCCGGGCGTGACCTGCGAAGGGTAGGGAACGAAGGGAGTGGACTAAAATGAGCGTATGTGCGTGGCACGGTGGTTGCGAGAACTGTGTTCGCGACAGCAGCGTCTAAACTGTGTTCGTGACAGCGGCGTCTGACAGTCCAGTGTACGAGACAACAGCGTCTGTACGTCCTGTCTTTACTTAAGACAGCCGCATGTGAGAGTCCAGTATTCATGACAGGAGCGAATGCGAGTCCGGTACGCGTGTTAAGAGCGACGGCGAGTCGTGTGTACGGGGCGGAAGCGTCTTCGAGTCCTGTGTTCGTGATAGCAGCATCTGGGAGTACAGCGTACGTGACAGGAGCATTTCTAAGTCCTGCGCGTGCTTTCGTGGCGGGAGCGTTTGGGACTCCTGTGCGCGTGACCGAGCGTTTACGAAGCCAGTGTTCGTGACAGCAACGCTTGCGAGTCCTGTAATCATGAAAAAAACTAATGTCGGTGCATGACAACAGCATCTGTGAGCGTTTGTGAAAGCAGAGTTAGAGGATCCAGCGTACGTAACATTAGCGTTCGCGAGTTCTGTGTGCGTGACCGAGCGTTTGCGAGTCCCGAGTGCGCAACAGTAGCATTCGCGAGTTCCTTGTACGTCAATGGAGCGATTGTGAGTCCTGTGTGCGTGACTGAGCGTTTGCAAGTACTGTATGGGTGACAGAGGCGTTTGCTAGTTCTGTGTGCATGACCGGACACTTGCGAATCCATCATTCGTGACAGCAGCGTCTGTGAATCCTGGGACTGTGCCATCAAAGACGCTGAAACCAAATGTAGAAGACAACAGCCTCCGTGAATCCCGTTTTTGTGACCACGGCGTTCGCGAATCCTGTGTGCTTGACAGGAGCCTTTGCGAGTCCTGTGTGCGTGAGAGGAACGTTGGTGAGTCTTGATTGTGACAGGAGCGTTTGCGTGTCCCGAGAGCGTGACAGGGCGTTGCGAGTCTTGCGTTCGTGAAAGGAACGTTCGCGAGTCCTGTGTTCGTAAACAGGAGCGTTTGCGAGTCCTGAGTTGGTGACTGCAGTTTGTGAATGTACATGACCAAGAGTGTCGGTGTATCCTGTGGTTGTGAGAGCGACGTTTCAATCTCCATACTTGTTGTCATACATATCTTTCCATGTTAGTACTGAGAATTTGGCGATACATCAAAGTAACATTTTTAGCTGATGATTCTGTTTTCTCATTGCATTCCTACTTACCAACGTACGGATATTGTAAGGAGAAATTACATTTTGTGCGCCACTAGAATATAACAGATTAATCAAACATTATTGAACGTTCTTCACAAGACGAAGGACGCCAGCACTTTGAGATTCACAGAAAACTTGAAGGGCAAAAACAGCTGCAGATGGATATGGGGAGGGGAGGATCATTCTGTGATTTTCCTCCCTACCCTGTACCCCTAAGATTTTTCTGTTCGTCTGAACAAGCGGAAAATACCACCACCTACTTTAGAGAACCAAAATACACAGTTACAATTTCATTCAGTGTTCTAAATAATTATAAGATTAGATCTTGACACAAGACATTAAAATAATTTTCGACTTCTAAAGCAAGAACATAAGCGAACAGTTCTAATAAAATCTTTTCTCAACTTTACAGCGATCACTTAAATTTTTTTCAAATAAAGAATACAAATGATAAATGATTGGAAAAATAGACTCAATCGTTCTTTACAAGCATACTAACAAACTGACAAGACGCGGAATCGTCAACAGAAAACTTGTAAAGGTGAACCCCAAAAGTTGCTTAGTAAACTATAAAAACTAAAACAGTAGTTACTCATGAAAAGTTTTTGCTTTCTACGATCTGAACACACCAGTAAAAAGTACTACTCAACAAGCTCTCGGAGTTTAAATTTTCAGAATATACTTTTCAAGCGTGGGACTTGAAGGGTTTAAACAGACATTTCCGGTTTAGTGATAATTGTGCGGACGTATGTAGCTATTAACTGTGTTCTTGTAGAACTAAACTGTGTTGATGAAATTCATGTAAGTTATTGAAGAGCAAATAAACTCTTGTTATGCTACTCTTGTTATGAGTAAGTGCGTTGAAGCTTTTGCATAATTAACCCATATCTGCATACGAGCCTAGTAGCCCGTCAGGCGGAGCTTCTTCCAGTTTCTGTAGCATGCATGAAACGATTAGGAGGATTCCTACCGACTTCCACTGGATGGGATGGTAGTCTATTGCAGGGTTACCCCCAGCAGTAAATTTGCCGGTGCACCTGGTATTTGTAGATACACCTGGGTGGAGGAGGCACTGTGAGAGTAAATGTTCTTACCCAAAAACAGCACAGTGACCCTGCGAGGGTTCATACCCAGACCACTCGATCCCGAGTCTAACGCACTAACCATTAGGCGAGGCAACTTAGGCTACCGCAGCTCCCCAGCGAATAAGCTATTGTTAAAGGGAAAAAATGTGCTTTACTTAACCCATAACAGCGCCTTTAATGCCTGATGCAAGTCTTACGATGGAGGGAAGTTTTAATCTCTCTAAACAATGATTTCTTGGTTCTCTTGGGCATAATTATGTAACACAAGTGTTTCCTTTCTGATACAGAGCCCTAAAAGCTCCTTTTCTGTCCTGGAGGTTTGCATATTGCGAGAGCGAAGCGTGGGTCAAAATTCTGATATATCGAGAAGAAGAGCCTGCGCTGAAGGCAGGTGGAAAATATCTGGTTTCATGCCGCATGAAGCAACCATGAATCATCTTCGGTGTAAGAACCTGTTAAAGGGGCTTTGTCATTGATTTTAACAGATTGTCGAACAGCCAAAATTTATATTTGTGGCGTATGAAATTAAAAATAATGGGACATTTTTATTGACAATTACTATATTAGAGCACTGAAACTGTTAACAAGCATCTTTGGCTGCGGATGGCTTGGATGGAAATGGTTTGCAACTTGAAAAGTTATGGCTAAACTTTTCAAGTTGTTTCCGAGCGTCGTAAAAAGAAATCAATATTTATAGCTTTCGTTTGATTTCTACCCGTGCGTGGCCTCTGGGGACGAGAATGCACTGGGTCCCACTTGCACAACGCTTGCGCAGTAGCTACAACCGAGGCCAAGATGGCCGACCCTTCCCCTTGATATCAGAGGAGGGACGTTCGTACGTTCCTTCCTGTTGAAGATTTGCTCAGATTCAAGTGACGTAAAACCTCGAGATGGCTACAGTTTGGGGAAACGAGGACGTGGCCTGTTATTTCACCACGAAGCATTCATGGCGTGGCAAGTGAGTGGAATGCTTCGGATGTGAAATCGACGCAGCCTACCTTCACATGTTTAATTTGCGCCGCCGTTGTCGTTCCTCATTTTAATTGCTCTTTTATCAGCTGATTTTCTCGCTGTCACTTGCAGATACAAGAGGATCTTTTCCATTGGGACTAAAGGAATAACTACGTACAATCCTGCGACTCTAGAGGTCACAAATCAGGTTAGAGTTAACCGTAGTATAAGCATTCATTACAAATAGGCACTCAGCACCTATGATGTCATTTTTCTAAAACGAGGTATCGTAGCTCAGATTTTATCAGTGTTAGCCTTGCCTTTCTGATAGCTTCCACTAAATCGTTTGTGTATCGTTTAAACACAACATTAACGAAATGAGTCGAGAAAGTGAAATCCCAGCTAAATTATGCCTCGTCAAGACTGAGTTTTAATTAATTTCCCAACACTGTACTAACTTTTATTAATAGTATGCTCATCTTGAACATTATTAAAATTAGGAAAATCTAGCTATAAAAATTACATTGCACTGATCAGATGCAAAATGCTAAACAAATGACAGAATTTGTCGTTTCACCCTTCTTGGTATACATGTACATGTAGCTTCCACTTCTTTCTTCATTTTCATGTGACTCTCCAAACAGCTAATAATAGCTCATTACACCAATGACTCCTATAGAAATTGGAAAATGAAATGGTAAATAGAAATTGCACAGGAAACAACATGTATTGACTCTGATCTGTTATGGTTTGTTCCCTGCAAAACACCTTATTGCCTTCTTTTTCTTGAAATTCTTTTTACCTTGTGGGAGGCATTGTGCACGGTGGTAAAAAGATTCCATGTGATACATTAAGCTGAAAAATAGAGCTGTGATTCGTAAATGGATTTGTGTTGTTCCAGAAAATATCCATACCCCGCCATGGAAGGTCTCTTGGTATGACCCCCTCCCCTCCCCCCCGCTTTTGATAACTATTACCAATCTGGGATCCATTACTTCAAAATTGAAAATATGAGCTGCAACTTGCAAAGTAAAATTAATTTGATTTTGAAAGCATGGTTCCCAATGCACTGCAGCATTTGCAAGTTGAGCAGCTAGGAACATCCGGTCTGACTACTATAGTCCATGCCAAATGGCTTAGGCATAATTTCCATGATCTGTGTAGTACGTACATCTAAATTCCAGTGGCGGATCCAGGGGAGGGGACCTTATTTTTTTGGAAATAGTGCATTTTCTTTGAAGTGCCGGAATTATCTTCACAGAATTCAACATTCATAGTCAAGCGGGCCTCCTACTTAGCTGAAGGTCTGGATCCGCCACTGAATTCGTAGTAGTAAAGCTTTAAATTTGCTTTGTTTGCTTGATTTTAGTGGGCATACAATGACTTCTGCAGAATTGCACCAAGTGCCAAAGCTGCCAATGAACTTATCATTACAATGAAGAAAAGTGAGTTTTATAAGATGGAAAACACAATCATGAAGTATTATTTTTGGTTGGCACTTTTAATGTTCTTGTCTGTGTGGAAACTAGATACTTAACTAACTACAAATTCCTGTAACACCTCATCTCTATTTTACTAAGAATACGAACAAAACTGTAAACTTCATTATGAGCTGAATAAAATTATTATTATTATTATTATTATTATTATTATTATTATTATTATTATTAAGAACTTAAGGACAAGCAAAATTTTGTATCTATATATTTTTAACCACATACACCTAAGATTCAATTTTGTATGAAAAGTGCTCAATAAAGTTTTGATTATTATTAAAAAAATTATTATTATTATTATTATTATTATTATTATTATTAAGCGTCGAGATATTTAAAATAAATAAATAAATAAATAAATAAATTATTATTATTATTATTATTATTATTGTAGGGTGTAAGTGTTTTGTTCTTTATGAGAGGGCATCACATTTTGTAAGCGTGGAGAAAGAGACATCTCTTACATGTTGTTAGGACAATAGACCATTTTACAGTTGTCTGCTTAGTAACCAGGCCTTTGAATGGTAGTGAGGCTAGAGGTGACCTTGTTTTGATACAGACCTCATTTCTTTTGTGTTGTAAATCAAGTTGTTCTGATGCTAATGGTCGGCATTTACATGAGAAAAGCAGAGAGGTTTGTATCAATGCAAGGTCAACTCTAGCCTCACTATTATTCAGTGGCTAGGTTACTGAGCAGACAACTGTAAAATGGCCTATTGAGATTAAAGCCAAAAAAATCCTTATTCATGGTATTACAACAGTAATATTATCGTGCAACAACCAATCATGTCTAGAGACTTTGGAATCTCTGTAGTGCTGTATGCCATAAGTAAGGATATGTTTGGCTTTACTACAATCATACACAATGTACATAACCTTTTGAACCCACTGGTCAGGAGTGAACTTCAATTTTCTAAGAGGTCCGCTAGCTAAAGATGATTAATTTTATGGTTGCAAGAACACGTAATGATTGATTTACATTTTAATAATTATTAAGAACAGAGTTCATGTGTATTGGAAAGGTGCTGTAAAATCTCAACTGCTATTTGGCTAAAGCCAAGCTTCTGTTTTGTGTTTTCAGCCAGTGCAAGCAAGAAAATTCAGAGCATGACGTTTTCTACAGAACACAGAGCAGATCTGTTGACAGAAGCACTTGTAAGAGCAGTTCATTTCACCATTTACTGTTTTATTGAGTCAACATTTCAAACAGAAAACTCTTGCTGCATTAATTAGTGACTTGAATATAAATAATAAAATTTATTCTTTTGCAGAGATTTCGCAAAGAGTTCTCTGACTTTAAAGCAGGAAGTGAAGTGGTAAGTTGTAATACTAACATAAATTACAGATACTTTGTGCATGACTTAGTTTATGCGTTCAAGTCTAGTGGTCCATCAGGTTGGAGCTACTCCCCCCTGGATGGGATGCTTGTCCATTGCAGGGTTACCCCCAGCATTAAATATGCTGGTACCCATTTATACACCTACGCGGAGAGAGGCACTCAGAGTAAATTGTCTTGCCCAAGAACACAGCACAATAACCCCAGCCAGGGCTTGAACCCGGACAGCTTGATCCAGACACCAGCATGCTTGCCATTACATGTAGCTCCGCAGGCCACTGCTCTTTATAATTTGTGGTCATTAGCAGTACATACATGTCTACTAACAGTTCTGGATTTAAGGAATGAAAGAAAATCTTTAATGACAAGCTAAAAATTGCACTCGTCTGTTCTTTCAGCGTTTCAATGCTTACAAGTATCACTGGAGTGACACGAGACTTCCTGTTGTGCTAGAGGTAAGGGTACTAATGTAATGTATTGCTTGAAAGCTTATAGCAATTTATTACTAGATCAACCCTCCAAGTTAAGACCATTCTGGTCGCCATGGCGACTAAATTGAAACTGAAGTTGCCAGCCTGGCAACTAAAATTGAGAAGAAGGATTGAAAGCGTGAGCTAATTTAGCGACT
This sequence comes from Meandrina meandrites, assembly GCA_963693305.1. NCBI lineage: Eukaryota > Metazoa > Cnidaria > Anthozoa > Scleractinia > Meandrinidae > Meandrina > Meandrina meandrites. Next base: position 9,064,747 of record OY855915.1, read on the forward strand.
TAAATTTTTCACTGGCGACCAAACTTGAGCAGTCGGTGACCAAATGGCCACTAAGGAAAAAAATAAACTTGGAGGGTTGTAGATACTAATTAAGTTGTGTTTACATGCAGTATCAAAATTTATGCAGCGGTAATATCAAGCATTACAAACTTTAAGGTACATGTTATATGTTTTGGCTCAATTTTACCCTTGGTTGAATTTGGTAATTATCCTTGGTCTGGTGTATAGTAGTATTATGACCATAATGAATATAAAACAACTTACTAGGAAAAACACCAGATTGTACTAATGGTGAAATTGAACCACAGCATAATTATAACAATTAATTATGTTAAAGTTTTAGGTCTTGATGAAAAATGACTTCAAACTAGTTTGATTTGTACTTTCCTTTGTTTGAGAATTACCATTATAATACATGTAAATTTAAAACAGTGAATAATACAAATCGAACTGGTTCGAAAATTATAAACCAAAGTTGAATTTGAACCACAACATATATGCATGTATGAACACCAGAGTCTGGTCAATTTGTAGCCTGGAATGTGGAGAAAGAGGTTTCAATTTTGCTGCTACAGCATCTACATGAACATGTTAATAAATTATGTGTTTTGTTGTTAGGTTACCCCTTGCTCTCTGGACCAAATTGATCCTACAACAAGACAAAAGTTGTGTTCATATGACTTCAAGGAATTAGAAGGAGTTGTACAGGTTAGTAAAGACAAGTCTTATGTGTACAGAATAATAAATGGAAGACAGAGATATCATATTAAGTTACATGTATCTATAATTTAATTATACTGTAAAATTCTAAACAGTAAGCCCTGGCTTACAATTTAATTATTTTGCCCAGTGCCCCTTCAGGCGGGTTTATTTTTGGGTACAGTGTACATGTATGTTCAGATGGAAATTTGCATTTCAAAATTCTTTGGGTCTCTATTTTGATGGGATACTGTGTCAGAAAAATGTTTTGGTGCATTCAATAGTACCACATCATGGTAAAACAATGAAAATGCAAAAGCCAAAATGTCCTGCAGAATTAATTGTTATATTACTGACAGTCATGTCTCCGTGCATTCTCTAATAATGTAAAAGCTAATACAAAACAAGGTCTATGTACAATAAATTATAGTGACTCATATTCAGAAAAAAATTCTAGAAGAGCTACACCTAAAAACACATATAAGCTATATTCAGGAGGGTTTCTTTTCAGAAGTGTTTTAATTTGCTTCTGGGATTTGGGAGATTTTCTTTCTTTTAAGAGATTGGTCTTGCTTTGACAAAATCGTTTCTTCATGTACCTGATTTTTCGAATGACAGGCTGGATTCTTTCTCTTCTGCAGTCCATAATGTGTTTTTGTTTGTTTTTCAGGTGTCAGACTACCCAGGAGGAATTGCTGTTGTTTATGGTGGATTTAGTAGACTTGTAAGTCAGTTAACACATGATATTTATCCTACTACAGTTGAAGCTCTCATAAGCAGCCATATCAGGAATTTGACTTGAGTAACTAAAGCTGGTCGTTTACAAGAATGAGCTCTTGTAAGCGACCACATGCTGAAAAAATAGAGACTGTTTGCTTACGAGAGGTTTTATAAAGCTTAGTAGTGCTTACTTGTTTCAGTCATAAATCGCCTTGAAATTTTTTTATTAATATAAAATTATTACAATTACAATTTAATGTAAATCAAGAAGTACATGTACATTATTATTTTTAATAAAGCGCTGACTTTTATATGAGTCAGAATCTTTGAGTGGACACTCAGTGAAAGAAAAAACCAGTTGGTAATTCCCAAAGCTGGTTGTTGTCGATTATGGGTGCAGAGTTTAAGTAACAGCACAAGCATAGGGTTTCACAGTGTGGTCATACTGGAGCTGGTTGCTTACAAGAAAAGCCACTGTGACACCTTTTTTTTTCTTTTTGAAAAATGGCTTGAGCAAGCTCAGAGACTGATCATCTCCTTAGGTGGTGCAGTCTATCCACAGATCACTTAAGAAGGCCTAGTTCAGAACCTTTTTATATGAAAGACATTTTACATACATGTTCAGCTAAAATGCTTCAAACTCATTTTTTACAAAATGGTTTTTCCACCAGACCTTATTAATTTTGAAACAGAGGCCTGCAAACTAGAGTTAGCCCAGACATGGTGTATAACACATTGCAATTAGGCTAGTTTGAAATACAGCTATATTTTGAGCCAGCAAGTACTACATAGATCTTGGATTCAGAAAACAGAGGAGGCTTAGTTTGAGTACCAAATGCTCCCCAGGGAGTAGGAGTGAGGCTAAAAGATGAGTGAGAGGTCGGGGTGGGGGAGAGGAAGGACAAAAATTATTTTTTCTCCTCCCTGTCCCCTACTTCATTCTCTTGTCCCAACCTTCTACATATTGTGACTCCAAGATGGAGTACCCACCCAGTACTCGCCCACCAGCAGTGGTCTAATGGTCAGTGTGCTAGACTTGTGATCTAGTGGTCCTTGGTTCAAGCCCTGGCCAGTGGGGTCATTGCATTGTATTCTTGGGCAAGACACTTTACTCTCATAGTGCCTCTCTCCACCCAGGTATATAAATGGGTACCGGCGAATTAACTGCCCTGCAATGGACTAGCAACCCATCCAGGAGGAGGAGGGGGGGGGGGGGGGGGAGGGTTAGGGGGTAGTTACTTCATACTACAAAACTGGAATAAGCTCTCTGGCTCAAGCTGGGCCACAAGGCTTGAATGCAGACTTTACCTCTAGTTACTACTTGCCCAAAAGCATCTGCACTGCAGCATAATTATATTCAGACCTGTGAATTAAATATTATTATTAGGGTTTAGCCTAATCTTAGTGATTCAGTGATTGAAATTTTAGTATAATCCTGCTTGATGGCCAGTGTATGTGACTATCAATTTTCAATTTTGACTGAGAGAACTGGAGCCCTTCTTCAGGCTTTGTTTTAGACAGTTTAAGTTGTAATTATAATAACAGCAAAAATCTCATTAAATTTCTTTTATTTTAGAGTGTCCTTTGTAAATGATAAGGCGTGCCTAAAATTTATTGATTGTTTAAATTTTTGTGGTGACAATTTAGTAAGGATAGATGTAGCTAAAACAGTGAATCATTTTGTATCATTTTCTTTCAGCATCTCTTTGCACTGGAACAGAGGGATGAGCTTATAAAGAAAATGTCAGAATACGCCATGGCTTATGTCGGTGTCTCTATCAAGTGAGTCAATTTAATCATCCAGAAAACTCAAGAAGGCTAATTAATAATTTACATGCTAGGATTTCTTTGTCTAATTTGTTGACAGTCACAGTAAATCAGGTAGCCAATCAGTAGAATTATGTGCAGTGCAAGTACTACACATGTATTTTTTTAGCCAAATTTTTTTTTCTGTGCTGGAGTCGCAGATTTTTCTGATTTGGCTGGCTTGTCAGTTTGGAGTAGTAAGCACATTGAGTCACCATTATTTTATGTGCTGACTCACTTGCCGATTGTGGCTGACAAGTCAACCCCAATAAAATAAGCTAACCTTTTACTTTTAGTAAATTAAGCTTTGGCTTTTTCTTACATCAACCCTCCATGTTTTTTTTTCCCTTAAAGTGCATATGAAGTAAAAAATAATTACTTCTTATTTTTAAGGCTTCTCGAAATAAAGACGAATGGCGTTTTCCTTTTTGAAATATTTTGTTTCGTTATGGAGATATTTACTAGGTTTTTGTAATATGCAAATGAGGAAAGCGATGACGTCATTAATCGTTCCAGAAAAGGATAAATCACTGAATCAAGCATATCTCTTGTAGTATTAAAGCGGTGTTCTTCAAACTTGGCACCATCAATGTTCATCATCAAAGGCACAAGATGGCATCCGTTGCGCCGTTGCCATGGCAACAGTCTTGGATCCAGTCTCCTTCTGTTATAAACAAAATATCTCCATTTGCAGCGCTTTAAAAATGAACAGTGGGTCTGGCGTGTAACACACGTGGTGCCCATCTTAGCTTAATTATCTTCGTTAGCTTTTGGGAGTGCATCACCTTTGGTTAAGAATAAACTGGGAATGTCAGTGTTAATAGAAATAAGTCTTTGCGGCAAAACTGTTGCCATGGCAACGGCGCAACGGGTGCCATCTTGTGCCTTTTATGATGAACATTGATGGTGACAAGTGTGAAGTACACCGCTTTAATACTCCAAGAGATATGCTTGATTAAGTGATTTTAATTATCTTTTTGTGGAACGATTAATGACGTCATCACTTTCCTCATTTGCATAATACAAAAACCTAAATATCTCTAAAATGAAAAAAGATATTTCAAAAAGGAAAACGCCATTCGTCTTTATTTTGAAACGCCTTACATATAAGTAATAAATATTTTTTACTTCATAGGCACTTTAATGGACATTTGGCCACCGACTGCTCAAGTTTGGTCGCCAGTAAAAAATTTTAGTCACTATTAAATTAAGCTCATGCTTTCAATCCTTCTTCTCAATTTTAGTTGCCAGGCTGGTGACTTCAGTTCCAATTTAGTCACCAGCTCCAAAATTTTAGTCACCATGGCGACTAAAATTGTCTTAACTTAGAGGGTTGTACATGCATTATACATTCATGAACAGTGTCTGTCCTCTTTCTCTTGCAGGCAAAGAAGTAAACCAATAACATTTGACCAGTTTTTAAAACACAAATTTGGAAAATTCAGGTAAGTTGATTACAGGTACTAACAGTGTAAGTATGAGTAAACAGGCGTCACTCTTCATGTGATCAGTTCTTCCCCTGCAAGTGGCATCTGAGAAATAACCAAAAATATGCTTTTCCAAGAAGTTTATGTAATATATAGCTTGGGGTTAGAAAATTTAAATTACGTGGAGGGTGTGTGTGTGTGTGTAGAGGGGGGGGGGAGGAAGGAACCTGTCCAGACAGAGTCATTGGTAGCAGCAAAAGATAGTGGAGCCCGGAAACAAAGGGCGTGCAGCGTAATTCTCCAGACTGAGAAAACTGACAAAAATTAATGGTGAAGATGACCATTTCAGTCTATGGTCTATTTAACAATTTATACTGGGCCCTGAATAGTCATCAAGGCACAGCTGAGTTGATTATTTCCAACAGCAAACAGTACTGCTTGTCTATTAAAAGAGCAGAAACCATGGAACAATGTGTTTAATTTGTTTATTAACTTTTACTTCTTCTACAGTGAAGATGAACACATCACATCATTAGCTGAGTTTAAAGTTCAGAAAAAATCACCAAGACACCATGTAAGTTGTACATTGTAATCAGCCAAATAAAAATTGTAATAAAAATAGTGTTGCAGCTCTTGTAATGAAGCTTGTGCTACTGGTCCTCTAGTGTAGCAGTTGCTATTGTTTTTGGAGGCTAGGGACATTGTTCCTGTTGTTTGTTCTATTGTTCTCTCAAAGAGCAGTGAGACCCTGTTTGAGCTGCTTCCTGACCTAAAATTAAAGATATTTTTACTTGTACAAATGTATACTGTAAGTTCAGCATCTGTACGAACCTGGTAAGAAGTTTTTTGCTTAAGAATGTCAGCTGCATTATACTGTAACATGTACTTACTACTTTCATGTTTTGTTTGTACAGGAGCTTGTGGTGCGGACTTTGTGTTTATCAGAGACATGTATCATAGAGAGAGACCCTGCAACCTACATCATTGTCAGCTGTCATCCTCTTTCTAATGTAAGTTGTTCATTGTGTTACGTGATGCAGTAACAACAGAAAGTGAAGCATTTTTGAGTCAAGTTGCTCTTAATCTCTGCACTAACATGTAACATTGGTTTGTTTAGAGCAAAGTAAGTAGGAATACTCTCCTTGGATAGGATTCTAGTTCATTACACTCCACCGCACCCTGCACCCCCGCCCCGCCCCGCCCCACCCCGCCCTCCGTCCTCTGTCCCCCATCCGCGGCATTCTGTCAGGTTCTCTACATGGAACAGTTCAGGAGTGGTGGCTATAAACAAATAATAAAGTAAACATGTTTTAGTGTCCAGAAGGATACAGAAATTAAGAATTTAAGATAATTTATAATGATTTTAATTTACATGCACTGCTCAAAAGAAGAAATGAGTTTATAACTTTAAAAGTGCGTCTAAAAAGGTTCCATTCCTTGGCACAATTATTATAACTGAGGTATTGTAACCTACAAGTACTAACTGTTGACTTTTTTCTTTGTCAACAGGTGTTCTCCATTATTCGAAGTACTGAGAATCCTCAGATGTTTACTGTAGAGTTTATCAGAGGAGAAACAAAGGAATTCATGTCCACTGAAAGGTAAGCAGAGAAGGAAAAATGCATGTTTCCAGAAAACACCCATACCTTCCCCATGGGGTAGGGTCTGAAAAGCCAAAATTTTTACGGGAATGTATGAAGCTTAACTGGAATTCTTGGAGGGGTGGGTGTTTCAAACCAAAATCCTTGTAATGAGAGGGATATGGATGGGTTATCACCTTGTCACGGTGGTCAGGCTTGTGTTGCCCAGTTACCCCTAGAGCTATGCCGGCTGGCACTTCAGCTGCTGGTAGGTTCAACCATGCCAGATTGGTCTAAGGGTACATGTAGAGTCCAGGCAAAGAATAACCTTCCCACTCCTGCTGATAGTAGGTTGGGCATGGAGCTTTTTACCCCATCCCATAAATCACAGTTGACTATGGCAATGCCCTGTTTGCTGGTTAGAGAAAAGGAAATAATGATAATGATGATTTCTTTCAGGGACTCGCTGCTGGCCAGTTTGCTTGACGGTGTCCGTGCCAGTGGCAACAGAGACGTTTGTGTCAAAATGAAACCAACTAACAGAGGTTTGTTTACAAGTAGTTTTCATTTGATACAGGGGATACAAAGTGGAATGCAATGATGCCATTAATTTTATCAATTATTATTAATAATATTTTGTATTTTCTTTGTTTTTACAGGTTTCAGATTGGCTCCAGTCATATCAACTGTGGATGAGGAAGTTGAAAGCCAACATCTCAGATTTCTTGCAGTTCCTCCAGGTAGAACATAATTTTTTTAAAAATTTTAAATCAAATCAGGATTTTTATTCATCTGTCTGTCTGTCTACCACACCTCCTGGTTATAAAAGGGTTGCATGTTAGAACAAAAAATTGCTATTTCATTATTGACAAAAACCTCACCACTAATATTTTTCTTCCTTGCAGCTACATTTGCGGAAGCAGTGGAACGATTTAACAGCAACATTCCATACAATGGATTGCTGCATGCTGTCACGCAAGATGTGAGTACAGTGTGCCCTGGGCATCTTTGCCTTTTGTTAGTGTATTCTTCAGGGCTTGCACAGTCTTGAAAAGTCCTTGAATTTTCTTCAACTGTGAATGTAGTGGTGGTCTAAAGCAAATTGCTTTCCATATAGACTTTGGTAATCTCTTAGCTTCCTGTGTAAAGCAACTTCAAACACTTTAAAACCCGAGTGTAAAAGCAGCTAATTAAGAGAAAAGACAAGTGTACTGTAAAAATGTAGAGAAGATAAAGCAAACATTTGAAGCCTTAGAAACCTGTTAGCTTGGACTGGGAATGTGCATTTATATACCATCTGTGAAATTACATTCCTGGTTGGTGGTCCTTGAAAATTCAATTTGGTCCTTGAAAAGTTCTGGAAAAATGGTTGCAATTTTTTGTATGAACCCTGATTCTTGTTTTTGCAATAGTCAGTTTCAAGGAAACGTTTCTTTTTGCTGCATCTCCACAGGGGCTGTTTGCCGAGAACAAGGAGAAGCTTATAACAGGAGCAATCACAGCACTGTTAGCAATGGAAGGTATATTTGTAAATTCAATGGAATTCTCGTTGCCATTTTCCATGCAATTCTTTGTTGTGCTCAAGTTGCAATGTCAAATCACACAAATGGGACAGGGCAGTGGCAATAACAATATTCATGGTGAACCACGTCCTGATATATCAAACAATACAAATATGTGAAGCCTGTAGAAAGCGTAGGGAGGTGCGGTGGACTCTGGATCGAACATTCCGGGTTCAAGCCCTGGCTGGGGTCATTGTGTTGAGTTCTTGGGCAAGACACTTTACTTTCATAGTGCGCCTCTGTCCATCCAGGTGTATAAAATGGGAACTGGCAAATTAATGCTGGGGGGTAACCCTGTGATGGACTAGCATCCCATCCAGGGGGGAGTAGAAATACTCCTAGTCACTTATTGCTACAGAATAGAAACAAGGATAAGCTCCGGCAATACGGGCCACTAGGCTTGATGCAGACTTAACTTTATCTACTTTGTACAAAGCATAATTATTGATTCTTATGTGCAATAATTTTATAACAATAAATTTTCAATCCATGTGTTCATGACCCCAAGTGTTAAATTCTGTTATTTATTTCCATCAGGTGATCAAAGTACCATCACTGTAGAAGATCTTGAAGGACAGTTTCAAGCCATTAGGAGACTTGTTGCTTCAAAAGCAGGATTTCAAGCCTTCACAACTCTCCCCAAGTAAGATACATTTTGTACGGCAGAGAGGTGTAGCAGACAGGGTGACCATTAACCTTGCACAATACAGTCCATTGTTGTTATCACCTGTTCCTTAACAAGTTGTGTAAAACCAGTATTTATGACATGACAGAGAGTTCAGGGGGGTCAATAACTAAATCAGCCATTCAGAACACCTTATTGCCAGTCCAGAATTTTCTTAACTGGACTTGGTAAAGTTTCTCTTTTTCAACTATAAAAATAAAAGTGTAACAAATCTCTTATTAACCAAGCTTGCTTGGGACCTTACTGGGGGCATATTGATCGGCCCTTTGTCTTTTCTGTATGGACCTTGCACATGCTGTGCTTGATCAGTACTTTCATCTGGAGGCCTTGAAGAGGGGGGGGGGGGGGGGGGGGGGACTTTCCCAGTATGGCCCTTATGTTTGGATAACAAGATAATTCTATTATTATTATTAAGTATTAAGAGAATTGAAATTTGTCTGTTAATTATGTGAAATTCTTCACACACTAGATTCCGAGACAAGCTTGGTGTCAAGGTTGTAAAAGCATTAAAAAGAAATGATGATGGCGTGACACATTCTGCAATCGACATGCTCTGTGCACTGATGCAGGTAAGAGCCTGAAATCTCAATTTCCTATGTACTGAACTGAATGAGAAATAACAATATTAATTAATATTAATAATATTAATTATTATACAGACAACCTGGGATGGGGAGCAGGAGTGGCACATGCAGTGCAGTGTGGTTGGGTTTAATTCCTGGACACAGTGTCATGTGTGGGTTGAGTTTGTTGTTGGTTGTCATCCTTACTCTGAGGGTTTTTCTCTTTAGTTGGTTCCCTGGTTTTCCTCCCTCCACAAAAATGCCAGTTTTATCAGGAATGCATGGCCCCAGAAGCTTATAGCTTCAAATGCTACCGTGCCTAAATAAAAAATCTACCAGTCGCTTCCCACAGATGCAAGCTCTCCAACCTGTACTGACCTGTTTCCTGACAGGTCTGCTAAGTTGATTGAATCCTGCACTGTGACAAAAAAACCTTTGATTGAGCAAAGTTTGTGTGTTAAAGCACAGTGAATTGTTTGCTGTACAGGAAACAAGTAAATTTCTCCTGTAAAATAACTCCCTCAACTCTCATGCAGGGTGAAATTTATCAACACAACAATGAAGAATCAATAATGTACCAGTGTGATTTTTTGTTTTTAGCCCATGCATGACAACTACGACCTCAGACAAGAACAGATGAACAAGTCATCACTTCTTTCATCCAGAAAATTTCTTGGAACACTCCTGGATATCTTCACTACTCATGTAGTAAGTAACCTCTTTGTATTAGAACATGCTAAATATGTCACAGGTCATTTATTACTATGCACACGTCCACTAATGTGTGGAGTGGAACCAAAATTTTGCATGTACTGTACTGCACCTTCTTTGTAAATCCTACTGCTATCATAGGGTCAAATCGTCTGTGGATATTTTCTTTCAGAATAGAAGCACTGGTGCTCTGGTTGTTAGTTCACTTCTTGACTTCCTAACCTTTGCACTGTGTCCACCATACAGGTACAAATATTTAATTTATAATGTATTTTACCGATCTTTAAAAAAGCAATATTAATAGCTATAACTGTATTTTTAAAAACACTTGGCAATGCATGGGTGTGTTGTTTTTTGGATGACTCCACAATTATAGTAGATTTTAAAAGTAGATTTGGCTTGCTTTTGGCTTTAAATTTCAAACCTGAATTTACATTTAAGAAATAGAAAACATGTTCCGTTTTTCTATCGAGTTATAGAAACACGAGTGGAATTTTGGGAGAACGAGAAATGCTGTGCTGAGCTCTCCCAAACTTTCACAAGTTGTCCCTATAACTCAATAGAAACATGAAAAACATGTTTTCTATTTCTTGTAGAAAACACTGTGACGAAAAAAATGGAATCAACTTGTTAACTTTGACTATCAAAATGTAAATTCTCTTTGCTGGCGCCATCATCACGTCAGCAGCTCGTGCTAGTTCTGTGTTTCTATCGAGTTATAGAAACATGATTTTTAACCAATCAGTGCGCGTATTTTCTTAGGACTGTTTTCTAATTTTGTTTAATTATGCTGACAGTTGCAAACCTTCCAAAAAATAATAGCAGTGGGGCAAGGCTGCTAAATCTGAAAGTAACAAGGTTCATTTCTATCAGAATTTAAAAGTACATGGTAGTGCTATTCTAATTATTTAATCTGATAGTGTGTTACTTGTATTTGCAGTGAAACAACCGAAGGAACTCAGTTTGACACCCTGTTGGAAATGGTTGCAGATCTTGGACGTAACATTTTCAAACTATTCCAGGTACATGTGCGGTATGCATGTTGTGCAGATGTTGTGGTTTAAATTTTTCCTTGGTTTAAAATTGTTCAAACCAGTTTGATTTTTTATTTCCTTTGTTTTAGATTATGATAATCAATACAAGACAATGAAAACTAAAAATCAAACTGGGTTGAAAAATTTTGAACCAAAGAAAAATTTAAACCACAACACAGACAACAACTCAGTATATTATACTTAGGGATGATAGCCAAGATTTTGTATTAGAGTGAATTGCGTGGCACTCGGCCACAGAGGAGTATCTGCCTGACAATTACTGTTAACACTTGCAGATAAGCCACACCCAGAATTAAGCAACTCAAATTTGAGAAGAAGCTTTTTTTTTAAGAAATTGAAGAAAATCCAAAGTCAAGTCTCTAGAAGTCTGCTTCATCAAACAGATGAAACCTAAACATCAAACCTAAACATACACAGTTTTTCCATAGAATTTTGTACTGCAACAAGAACACGTATGTCGATTCGTTTGTGCAATTTTTGTAGCTTAGCAACCAGGCATTCAATCAGCTACTTGAAACAACGATTTTTGGTAAAAAGGTGCGGCTTATTTGCAAGTGTTTACAGTATGCATGTATGTAGGCATGGTGTTCACTCCTGGCAGAGTTTGTGTTATCCAGGTCTTGTCTAAGCCTTTGTCTGCTTAAGGGTGGTGTGTAGTGCAGGGTTTGACTTTTTTATTTGTTTTGTTACTATTTCTGATCAGCATCCATCTATGGCAATTGTTAAAGGAGCTGGAATGGTAATGAAGGCTGTGATTGAGGTAAGATAATATATACATTTAGGCAGGCCTAAAAGAGGAGCTCCCATTTATTTTTTTTTTGCTCGAGTTAATTACAGTGTGACCAAATAAGAAGCCACACTATATTTCTAAGCTTATACGGTGGCCAATATAGGTACAAAATAAATTTTAATCGCTCATGGTTAAACTTAATATCTTAAAAACCTCTCATGATTTTGTTGACGAAAGCGACGTCAATGTATTTCGTGGTTAACCCGTCTGAATTTTCCTGCCTGTAGTGACAGGTTCTAAAATTGAAATTGACGAGTGCTGTTAATTGGGTTCCTCACGTACACGCGTAGGCGCATTCGTAGGTGCAAAGTAAAACTTTTTACAACGTTTACTGTACACTAATTCGTCAGGGGCACCCAACGACCGAATCTTTCCAAAGACGTCAGAAGTGTCGTAAATGGATTTCTCTATGTTCTAGAAGGCTTTTTAGTTAATTTGGAGATGCCCTAAAAAATATTTATCTGTTCGGATATTTAAGGGGAACTTTCGTCGTTTCGAAAATTCTAGGGTCCTTTTTTGAGTCATCCGAAAGTTTTAGCTATCCTGATGGATCTTGTCGAAAGTTCGAGGACACTGAGAGACCATATTTTCACTAGAAAATTTTAGGGGAAGTTTTTCGTTATACGTGTGCCTATCGAAATTTCGCGAAAATACTAGGCAATATAAATGTTTATCCGAATATTATAGGCGTTAAACCTATTCATCCGAAAACGTTAGGGGGTGTAAAATATACGACCGATCAAGGGATTGTTGTTGGCGTAGGAATCTTTTTACGGTCAAAACCGAATAATTTGATCGTTTTAGATGCTCTGACCACAAAAATAACTTCTCCAATAATCTGATAAGTAGGCTAATGCCGAGCTCAATCACCTCAATTGCCTTTATCTTTCATTAGGTTCACGTACATTCCTGATTACCTCTAATGCTCACCGAAACTTTTAGCAGCTTTTGAAATAATTAAGCCAAACGAAAATTTTAGAGAACAAACAAAACCGTCCGAAAATTATGGGACATGATAAAAGTGAGCACATCAATTCCGAAAATTGTAGGGAAACTTTATGGTTTTCCGAAAAAATTTGAGAAGTCTAGAGCGTCGCTGGGAAAAAATTTCGAAATTCTTAGGCGACCTTCCATCCGAACAGATATTTTACCGAAATATTCCGTTGGGTGCCCCTGAGCTTTTGGAATAATTAAGCCAAACGAAAATTTTAGAGAACAAACAAAACCGTCCGAAAATTATGGGACATGATAAAAGTGAGCACATCAATTCTGAAAATTGTAGGGAAACTTTATGGTTTTCCGAAAAAATTTGAGAAGTCTAGAGCGTCGCTGGGAAAAAATTTCGAAATTCTTAGGCGACCTTCCATCCGAACAGATATTTTACCGAAATATTCCGTTGGGTGCCCCTGATTCGTAATACACCTCCAGGAACTCTATGAGTTATTCAATGTAAAAAGAACCTTGACCTTGTTTTGATTACTACAAAACTGTCAGGGCAAGAACATCAATACAAGGCAACTAAACAAAGTACGCACAAAAAAACAAAGTGAACTCGCTGCTAAGCACAGTAAACTAAATGAACTCACGCCACGGCAAACTGAGAAAATCACGGCGGCAAAACAAACTCAAATTGATGGTGCCGGTTATGAAAGTCATTTTAAAGCAGTTTTTGTGTAAGAATTGTTGCAGTTTGTAATTTGGAAAGTGGTGCACCGGCGCTAACTTAGAATAAGCTTACAATGTTGTTTTGACTGTTTTGAACTGTCTTCTTTTCGTTGCGGTTAGGTTGTTAACTAATTCTGTTTTATCGTACGCGTTGCTAAATACGTAAGAGAATTTTATGTAGAGAACTGAATGAATGTTCTTCCTTTCTGGTAAGTAAATATGCGGTAGGTTAAGTCTGAACCCACTCAGCCTAGCACAGGTAACTCGCAACGAAACCAGCGAATTCAACACACTCACTGATAAGCACTGATATGAGAAACAAAACAAATGCAAGCGAGCCGAAATCGTGATTTTGATCCGTGAACGGCTAAATAATTTGTTTTCAAAATCCAATAATGAACATCACAGTTAACTGCACTAACTAAAACAGAAAATAATTAGTCTAAACGAAATATTTACTAAACAAATAATATGTCTGTATAAAATGTACAAACATGAACAGGCTTGATAAATATTTACAGGAAGATCTGAAAGCCGACACAACTTCAAATTCATTCATAAATGAAGCATAATTCTCTCAATATAAAATTATGCTTATGCTTAGTTCACACATTTACGTTTGTTACCTCATTATTGAAGAAGGCTTGTAAATTCTGCAGGGCAAAGCTTTCAAACCAGCCCAATAATATCGGAGACGAACACGGCAGTTTCGTTGCAAGCTTAGTCCAACACCACCGACATATACAATATATGAATTATCAGCGAACATCAATTTCTTTCTTTCCATCGGTGTAGCCTTTAACAGTCTTTTATCCTTCACTTCAGTGAACTTGATCGGCTTTGAATTCACGTTTGTTTGAGCTCAATTCAGTGGACATCGCGCTCTTTTTGACTTGTTATCCAATATATCATGTTCAAATCGGCAATTATTTCGGATCTTGCCATTAAGTAGCCTGTGTACAGCCGTCCGCTCCCCTCAAAAAAAATCGGGGAGGGACGTCTGTGTAATGGGTTCGCTAATTGTGTTCCGGAATTATTTAGCATAAATTAAAATAGTAATTTCCGCTGATCGAAATCTTAAACGCGCGGGCTCGTGCTATTTATATGGCGTCGGAAGCGTGGTCGAACGCAAATTTCCACCGGGCGATTGACAGTGTATGTGAAGTTTTTAGAGTTTCTTTGCTCTATCCAGAACAAGAAGAATGTAGCAACTTCAGAATGCCCGGCCACTTCATTTACATTTGTCGGGACTTTTTAAAGAATGAGGCATAACACAATAGATGCTATTCTTATTCAATGACATGTAAATAAGTGGCCTGGTATTCTGAAGTTTAGCCGAATGTTTAAAAGCAATTTTGCAAGGAAAAGATGTGTATGCGACTCTAAGCATTCGTGCAAATTGTTTACTTTAGTTTTGCTCGCCCATTCAACTCGGACTTGAACGGATGTTTTCGTGTTGACGTTTTGATCTTCGCACGTCTCATCATTGATCGGCAATTCGCGATCGATCGATTGTGCGATCTGGGAAACAGCAACTGTTGGGCTATCAATCCCTTGTCCTCCTTGTTTCCTGTACGGAGTAGATGTCATGAGTGGAATTCTGCCACAGGCCTGAGGACGTTCTGGCGATCGTCCATCCTGCAATGCAACACGCTTCGCAGGCTGAACATCGCTTTCAAAGGGGGCGCGAGAACATGTCTTTGTTGTCATTCTTGTATCACTTTCTTCAGAACTTGCGCCATTCGACGAACTGGAGTAAATCTGTCGCAAAGAAGCATTCACATCCCTTAAGTTGGAAAGAAGTGCTCTCCTTTTCTTTAATTTTCCGAGGCAAGACTTGAAAATGTAGGAAGATTTTAGATCCACTCTAAAATCCAGTGACAAGATTTCCGATTTGACGTTAAATTGGGTACGTCCATCGACCAGATTTTTGTCTCCATTTTTTATGATAGCAATGCTACATAGCACACGTACTCACGAGTGACCCGACTGACATCATGGAGAAAACATCTTGTTTTGAAAGGCCGTAGCAGAAATGCAATCGAAGATTTAAACGATTTCCCGGCGATTTACAAGGTGATTCTCCCGCATGTTTCTTGGATCCCGCGGAATTTGGCGGATGAACCAATTACAACACGGAAAATGTCTTACGTAATGCAGATCAGTATAACAGCCAATCAGCGTACTTTCCCTACATTCCGGGAAAACCACCCGCAGCGCGGAACACGATTAGCGAACCCATTACACAGACGTCCCTCCCCGATTTTTTTGAGGGGAGCGGACGGCTGTACACAGGCTAGCCGTTAAGAGGTTGTCCTAAATCACTTGGCATAAGTTTCCATGATGTAGATGAGTAAATAAAGCGAGAAATATTCACGAAGATCGATGTTCGCCAGCAGCTTTCTTCGCGTCTTTCATTCAGCTTTAAAGGTGAACAGCGTACCAAAGATTTGCCGCCTTTTCATACAATCGCTTCGTTTAAGTTAAAATGAAATGTCCAGATCATTCATTTAACACGAGAAAAAAAACTAAACTAATTATTTCTAAAATAGATTTAGCCAAGCCTAAAAGCAGAGCTTGTCGGTTATTTACCTTGCCCTTTGTTTAAATCTGAATTTACATGATGATAAAATTATCAGGCTAAAAGTAAAAAATGAGTACTTGAGCCCGCGATCAATTGGAAAACCATAACCTGGTCAGCGGTCAACTTCCAAAAAAAGACGTCACCCCGATTAGCTCTACGCCTGAGCCCGCGATATGGTCATGTGATACTGGTCAGCGGATACCTTGTTTTGACAGCTGTCAATTGACCATAACGTGGAAGTTCCATATCAAAGATTTAACATTAACCAAGGCGGCAATTGTCCTGTGACTCCCCTCCCCCTCCCCCAGAGTCTGTACGGACGGACGCTCGGACGCTCGTACGGTCACGTGATTACCAAATTTTCTTGGCTTGATGGTTTACCAAAATTTCTTACCCATGGTGCTCCGCTGGCGCGCTTCGCGCGCTGGAGCTCCGCTAATAATTAGTAAATTTCTTGTGAAAGATGTAATGTTCTGTTGTGTTGCTGCATGACCTTATGCACACCAGTCGGTTGCTATGGGAGACTCGTAGCAGTGTGCATCCTGTATACTGCTAGGATTGGCACTGTCCAAAGTGTCGTGTTTGGAGAGGAAGAAGAAAGAAAAATGGAAATTTGAAGCTTGGTAGACAAAATGAGGATGGAAGATTTGATTATCTGTTGTCACGAGCATGGGACAAAGAAAAATCTTAGTTCCGACAGGATTCAAATACATTTCTTAGTTATGGGGTTTTATCTGAAAATGCTTTTAACAAAGAAATTTCTTTCAAGGACCCTAACATAGCTCTTACATGTACCTATAGTACACATTTGTTTGAGAATTTTGTTAATAAACAAACTTGCCTCCAATGCAAGTAGTACTACAGTACCACTCAGAGATAGTGATCCATCGCACGCTTTTTTAACACATTGACAAACAGCAGTCAACGTATTGGAGTCAACGTTTGGAAACCTGTTTTTTTCATCATAATGTTTTGCCTTTGTTGTATCATATCCTTGTTGCATTCGTGTACCCATTACCTCATCGCATAATGCTAAGTTATGGTAAGAGTCCACACCTTCACAGGTAATAGGCATGTAAGGAGGATACACGCTGAGCTTGTCAACTGCCATCAGGAATACTGTTGAAGAAAGCCATATTGGTAGAATATTTTCAGTAGAACATCAATGTATTTCCTTCCAAATCTTATAGCACATTGATTGTATTTGTGTACTGCAGGAGGGAGATTCAGAGATTTCAGCAAAAATGCAGAATCTTGCTTTAGCTGAAGGAGCCCTGCCTCGTCACCTTCACACAGCAATGTACACTCACAGTACAGATAACAGACTTCTTACAAACAGGTGAGATTGTACTGCTAAGCATTCACCAGCAGTAATCATAATTTTTCCATCTTCTCTTTATAGCTTCACATGGTAGGTGTGGTAACCGTTTGATTAGCTCATATAACAACACTGCAAGGTTTTGGGTTTGATTAACATGTTCCATTGGTTACATACTTATAGGGGAGACAGCAAGCAGTCAATGTTAATTCCTCAAATCTTCAAGGCCCCAGTTCTTCACCTCTCACTTCCCATTTCAAGGTTTTCACTTCCCACTTCCCACTCCCCACTTCCAGGTTCTCACTTCTCTCTCCCCACTTCCCACTTCCAGGTTCTCACTTCCCACTTCCCACTTCTTGCTTTCCACTTCCCACTTCTCTCTTCTTACTTCCCACTTCCCACATCTGACTGCCTACTTCTCTCTTTCCACTTTTCACTTTTCACATCTCTCATCCCACTTCTCACAGCTTAGACTTTTTCCCTCATTGGTTGATAAGTGTCACTTTGCATTTTGAGTATTTGCATTACTTGCTAGAAAAAGAGACTTCCTGCAGTCTACATTTTGGTCTTCTCCTCAATTCAGTGTGTTACATGTACCGATCATAATTTCAAATTGGCCCTCATCATGAAGAACATGTTAAAATACAAGACCTTGTAAACTCTTCCTGAGTCATACTCCACTCAGTTTATTTTTTGGTGTTTTTTCTCAACAGACAGCTGAGTAGGCACTTGGTTACTCTATGGGTGACAGGCCATCCCACTGCAATGGGACTTTTGAAGAGGATAATGGTGAGGAAGTTCTACTGGAGTTAATTTGACATGTAATATTGGGTATGTGTATAACTGTGAGTGTTGATGAGGAGAAACACTAACAAATTGTTTTGTTTCGATTGTCTTTTAGCCTGCCGGACTTATGAACTATCTAAACTCAGAAGAAAAGGTATGCATATAAATTTTAGTTTATTGTTTGAAGACACTTGTTTTTTTAGGATGAAATGTATTTGAGGATTTCGAAGAGATCTTGTTTGAGTTTGGTTGTTGTGCATGGTTATTGATGGCCTTATACACTATATATAATTATAAAATGTTTGAGTAATTGTGCTCACTGTGATTGGTCAGTCTGAGTTCATTATAGCTCCAAAAAGCATGCAGTCTACGTCATGTGTGTGCTTCATCTGGTTATAATGCGTGCGGCTTATGACATGAGTTTTTAAAAAGCATGCACTTTTTCCTTAGCATTTAATAAAAGAAATAAAAAAACTTCATCCGAGTGCATTGTTGAATTATATAAGCACTTCGAAATTTTTAAGAACACTTGAGAAGTGTGAGAAGCACTTGGCTGCTTATTCATGCACTTCTCTTGTGTTCTTAAAAAATTCCTGCACTTAGCACTTATTGTTAGATGTCACTCTAATTTAACTTCCTTTCCTTTCTTTTAATTTAATAGGTCCCAGAAGCCGAGTTAGACAAGCTCCATGTCCGAGATAATGTGAAACTTGCTGAGGTAGTCGGTCAGCTAAGATTGTTTCAGATCTAATGATATTAATAATAAATAAACCATTTCCAAGTTGCCTTCTTCCTCTGTTGCAAAAGGAGTCCTGGTACTTAATTTTTCACATGAAAATGAGTTTGATTTCCAAGACAATGAATCTGGAAGTAAACCTCATTTCTGTATGAAAGTTTGTGCTTCAGGACTCGTTTTGAAACAGAGGTAATAGCGACTCGGATATGGCCCTTTTGTTTCTTGTTTCTGAGACAAATATAGTCTCGCGTTAAATTAACACTACCATTGTCTTAGGGTGCTTTTCATTGGTCTGAACTAGCTGCCCGGTCCAATGGTTTGGATTTTCCCACAAATCCACCATAACCATGTTTAATATTTATGTATTTGCTGATTCAACTGGATGAATCTGGCTAACAACAAAATTCTGTTCTCAAATATCTCGGTCTTACCGGCCAGTCCTGACAAATGGAAAGCACCCTTAGTTTTGTGAATGCCTTGGGTCTCACATCAGCAATGCAGGGAGCTGCCTCTGTCAGTAAATTCCTTAATGTACTTGTATCACTTGTAATATATGTAATAACAATCGATGTCTTTGTTACTGTAGGATTCTTCCAAACCAAAGAAGAATCAGTACTTTGTTCAGCTGGACGTCGTGCTAACTCACTGGCGGACAAAGATGGGACTAAAATCAAAAGATGTAAGAAAACCTTGATAGAACTATAGAATCGACATTCCAACAAACCTCTCAGTACTTGCAAATGTTGTAGCAAAGGTAGTGCCTTTCCTTTAAATTGATTGTGACTGTGGTATAACCAACAAAATAGTCAAAGTCTGCTCTAAACGAGTAAAAGGAACAGGTTTGTTTCAGGGCTTGAGACTAACGTTTTGCTTACTATCTTAGTGGCGAGTAACAGGTATGATTTCAGTAGCCAAAATAAATTTTTAGTGGCCAAAGGGAGTGGGTGAGGGTCAGTCAGTTGGTCTTACTTTATTGATTTTTAGAAAGCTATTTCAAAGCAATATTCAAAGAGTATTGAAAGGCATTGAATATATGTAATGTGATTTCTGCTTTCAGTTTACCACCAAGCAGTACTTTTCTGTTCTCTTGTCTGTTTTTGAGATCTATTTATCACAAATAAATAATTTCAGTTTTCATTGTTTTCTTGTTGTAAAATTACTAGCCAAAATGGGTGAAAGCAAAAATGTACTAGCCAAAACCGCATTTTCACAAAACTAGACTTTGGCTATTTGGCTACCATTAGTCTTGAGCCATGATGTTTAGAGCCAGAAGAATCTGTTTAAAGATGGAACCAATCATTTCAGGCTTAGCTCTTCTTTAGTGGTAAATAACGTTGCCAAAGGCAACGTGACAGTTGTAACAACTGGGAATCTTGATCCATAGTCTGATACATTAGCCATTAGACTAGCGCATCTTCCAGTATATCTAGTATTTATCAAATATTTCCAACAGACAAACCAGAAACCTGTCATTCTAAGAAAGAGAAGACAACGAATTAAAAGCGATGCAAACTGGGAGCTTTTCTACTACAAGTAAGTTGACAAAGTTTCATTCCATTTTGAATCATTTCACTCCCAATTGTTATTGTTGTCTTCATGTATCGCCTGTAGGATTAGGCATCTCTCACCCTTCAGTGAGAAAACTATGCAACCCTTAAGCATTGATCAATTTGTATTGTATCTTACTAGGTTCAATCAAGACCACTCCAAGCCCAATCTCATCTGGAACTACAAGGTAACAACCAAGTGCTAATGTTATTTTTTCTTAAGTTATTTTACTTCAGAAACTGTTTGTAGTTTTCAACATGTACATGACATTGTATGTTTTACAGTGTCAAGCAATACATGTACATTTGTTCTTTAAATGGTCATGTCAGTCAAATCAGGTGATCTTTTTCTATGCCAACTAGTATCTCAGACAGTCTCCTAGAAACACTTCATTTTGATTATTACTACATGTGTTGTGACAATTTCAAGAATTAATTTCATTTTTTTTAGAACTTTGTGTAGCTGAACTTACAATAGCCCATGTTCGATGTATCAAAATTCTAACATGACTTTGAGGCTTTCTGGTTAAAAATGTAAAATTTGGATTTATTTCTGTAAATTCCGAAAAGAGACTTAATACCAAGAAAACAAAACCTAGCCAGTACTGCAAGTGTATTTATTGGGCGCGAGTGCTGACTGCATATTATGACTGCCATCTTGGATGAGTAGGTGCGCTAAGGGGTTGGACGAGTTTTTTTGCCGTGTTTGAATTTTGAACATGAGCTATTGAATCACTAAACATAGAGTGTTATTAGGATAGTTTTAAACTATTTCTTAGTGTTTCATTAGCGTGGCTGTGGTTTATTTAGTTTGAATGTGTTCATTGCAGACAAGAGAAGAACTAAGAGAAGCTTTAGAGGCAGAGATGAGAGCATTTGCCGTAGACAAGGTGTGGCATTTTTTCCTTTGATTGTCTTTTCTTCTGTGCTCAAACTTCACAGTTGTAGAACTAGGGCCTTTTTCCTGACATCCTAGTAGGGGTAGCAAAGATACGTATGATTGTGATTCATCAACAGAGAGGTGACCTGCACTATATGGAAAGGCTGCAAAACAAATCAGCAAAGTTGACCTTTACAATAAAAAAAAGCACAAAAATGAGTGTGTCCTGTATTATTTTAACATGTATTTTCAACGTTTTCACACATTGCTCACACCTTTCCACCTTGTGTAATTATGATTTTTATACTTCTGCTAATTTTTTTTTTCTTTTCTTGCTTCGCAATAAACAGGATCTTGGTTCAAAACATGTCATCTCTTGGAATCACCAAGAATTCGAAGTGCGATATGAGTGTTTGGGAGAAGAGATAAAAATCGGAGATTACTATCTCAGGCTGCTTCTCGAAGAAGAGGAGGGCAAAACGTTGATCCATAATTCGTAAGTGTCACAGGTTTTATCAAAAAGAATATTTTCTCAAGAAAGAACTTGCCAACCTCTTATGCAATGTTTTTTTTTTCAGGTTAGAGTTTTTCAACGACCTTTACCACAGATTTCTTCTGACTACCAAACCAGCCATGAAAGCCATGTGCTTACAAGTAAGTGTCAGCAGTTCAGGAAAAGCACAACAATGGCAATCATAAATAATTTACTACTGTTTTGTAAGGTAAAACAAATCAGCACTTGCATGAAAAGAAGTTTTCATGGCAAAGAATGGTTTTCATAGCAACTAGGAATATTGCTTCTCCCCACCCCAGTGGAATGCCAGTGTTCCTTAAGTCCCCCAATCAATCAATCAATCAATCAATCAATCAATCAATCAATCAATCAATCAATCAATCAATCAATCAATCAATCAATCAATCAATCAATCAGTCAGTCAGTCAGTCAGTCAGTCAGTCAGTCAGTCAGTCAGTCAGTCAGTCAGTCAGTCAGTCAGTCAGTCAGTCAGTCAGTCAATGAATTAATCAATTCATTAATTAAAGTACTGTTCACATGCATGTTGCCACCTTCATTCTACAAGCATTTATGTGTGAACTGTGTTAACTGAATTTTTTGGTTCCTCCTTTTCCTCTCATCAGGCTATGACCAAGGTGTACAGCAAATGTTGTGATGAAATTGGTGCCTTCAATGACACAAGATACATTGTTGGAATGCTTGAGAAGGTAAATATTGTACTTAATATGTTATTCGTTTAAACATCTTGGGAAGCAACAAAGATCATAATACAAAATCAAGATTCTTTTCAAGATAATAAAAAGTCTGCTTCGGGCCTTGAGGCCCTGCAGGCAGAGCTTATGTAATGTTTAATAAATGAGCAGCAGTGTTTTATCAAGTTTAAAACACGAGGCGCAGCCGAGTGTTTTAGACTTGATAAAACACAAACTGCGAATTTATTGAACGGCTTCAAAATCTTCTGATGTAGATCAACTCATTCTTGCACTAATATTTAGATTTGGGGTTATTTTGGCCTAGAAAATTGCGCATAAAGTTTAGCCGTGTCTTCATCAGATATAAAGACACTCATAAAACATTAATTAATTTTCTTTAATTATTAATGAGTTTTTGAACCTGGTTTCAATAGCATGAAGTGACATAATGCACAACACCCTTTCCTGTCAGATACAACACTGAACAATTAAAACTTGTCATTTACTGAGAGATAATCTTGGAACTTTGTAGTTCTTCGCAGTTGCAGCAATTTTATTAGACGTTTTATGTTATGATTGTTTCTTTTGCAGACAACAGACAGGTTGGAAAGAGATCGCCTTATCCACTTCCTGAATGCACTTATCAAGAACAAGGTACGATATCCACATACAAATTCTCCTGACTGATCTTCATATATTTCCTTTGAAATAGTTGGGAGAATTTGTTAAAAGATCAATAGCAATTTTCCCTTAGTGATCATTTTATTAATTCTCGTAACCTTATCTCCTGATAAGGGTTTACTGCCAAGTGAAATCTTTTCCAATTTTGTCTCAGCCAACATTTTCAATAGAGAATGTTGAGAACACATATCACTCTACCCCTGAAATTACCATTGGTTCCATACTTTGTGGTTTGTGTCAGTTTTTATTCCTGCATTTACAAGCTTTATATTGCTCTAATATTAACACTGAAAATGGGGAAAATGTCCCAGTGCCTTAAACCTGGGGAAAAATAAAGGTTTGGAAAAAGTGTGTAAGAAGTTGGGACTTTGCATACAACGTTTATGAAGCCTGCTCCAGCACATATCAAATGTTATCAAATGTTTTTTTTTGTTATTTTTGTTTTTGTTTTTTATTTTTACTGCAGAGAAATGTCAAAGAGATGATGGATGTAAATGGAATCAAAGTTCTTGTGGATCTTCTAACACTTGCGCATCTTCACACTTCAAGGGCTGTGGTGCCTCTTCAGGTAGTTTTCGCATATTGTCTGATATCTGTCGTCCGATTTAGATGTGTTTTGTCCAATGAATTTGTAGAAATTAATCAGTGGGTTATAATGGCTGATATCCCGTGACCACTCAGCCAATCAAGACTCTGAAAACACATTATTTAACGCTCAAGTTGTTAGCCCTTGATGTTATAATGCAAGACCTTCACAGTGCGTAAGTTGGCTAAATTCGCTTTCCACAATCTAAATGACTACAGTATTTTAATGATGATAGTCAACAGACTGCCTGGGAGGCACGGTGGCCTGATGGTTAGTGTGCTGGGCTCCAGATCAAGTGGTCTGGGTTCGAGCCCTGGCTGGGACATCGCGTTGTGTTCTTGGACAAGACACTTTACTCTTATAGTGCCTCTCTCCACCCGGGTGTATAAATGGGTACCGGCGAATTTACTACTAGGGGTAACCCTGCGTTGGGCTAGCATCCCATTCATGGGGCAGTAGAAATACTCTTAGTCGCTTCATGCTACGGAAACCAGATAAGCTCCGGCCTGATGGGCCATTAGGCTCGTATGCAGACTTCACCTTTTTCCTAGTCAACAGACAGTGATAAAAACTTGCCATTAAATACTTGTTTCTCTTTGTTTTTATCTTGAAGAGCAATTTGCTTGAGGCATCACCTGAGATGATGCAGCGAGACAGTGAAAAGGAGTGGTACTATGGCAACAAAGAGAAAGAAAGACTTGGACCATTCAGTTTCCAGGAGGTTAGCAATACAACTTATTTTATTTAACCCATTGACCGCGCCTGTGCCGGCCAAACCAGCTGTGACGAGCGTTGGCCTTTGTTTCACTTCTGATGCTATCATCTTTGCTCAAATAAGGCATCACGTATATTCAAACTCTGCAGAAGGAAAAGATCTTTCCATTGATACCCAGAGTTGAGTGATTGTGTTAATTGAACTCGAAATACGCAGAAAATTTGAGTGAAAAAGTCGGAGAAAAATTTCCTTCCTCTATCCTTGGCTACTCCATGGTGAGAATATCCTGTTTTGTTGGCGCGTTCTCGGGAATTTGCTTAAATGAAAGCAAGCCCAGTAGAAGGCCAACAACTGCAGCAAAAAAAAAAAAAAAAAACAGACAAGAGGGAAAGGGTAAAGCCAAAAAAAATATAAATAAATAAAACCGGAAAGTCAAAAGAGGTAGATCTAATTTAGCTTGCAACTGACTAGAAAATGTTAAAAATGTTTTAAACTGCTTTTTTGCCAAAAAAAAACTTGAGGCATCAATGTGTTTAGTAGGTGAATCTTTTTTGGCGTCATTGTTTCCATTTTGCCTCATTAGCATACGTCCTTGCGTTGAGAAGGCAACATTGCTATATACGAGTTGCCTCTAAAAGTTTAAAAACCTTGTGAAACTAAATAAGCGGATGGCAAAAACGCTTATTAGCCCATACATTATTTGTAAAATTTTGAGATTTCAAGCTCCCATTGCCGAAGAAAAGCATGTAATACATCAGGCTCAAAGTTATAGAGAAGTTAATTCTACCATGTTCTGGCTTTCAATATTGAGAATTAATATTTTTGTAACTCGATCAGAAACTTAGCAGATATTGTAAACAAGCATTCTCCTGCTATTCTAGATGAAGGAAATGTCAGCTGAAGGAACTCTCCGACCCGAAACAAAGTGCTGGGCACAGGGAATGGACGGCTGGAGGCCACTGCAGAGCATTCCGCAGCTCAAGTGGTATCTGTTGGCAACTGGCAGTGCAGTGATGAATGAATCAGATCTGGCCATACTGGTTTTAAACATGCTCATCAAGATTTGTGAATTCTACCCAAACAGGTATTGCCAGTCAAACACTGCAGTTTTACCCACGATTTCTGGAACCAATAATTTTCGTTTTCCTTGGACCGGACATTCAAGAAATTGGATGGGATTTTATCGTTTTATCAAATCTGAGTCAAAGACTGTTTTTGAAACGTGAAAATCATGCAAGAAATGAAGTGTCGAGGCTACATAGTAAATAAATAAATGACACTATTTTCACTTATCTAACATAATTGGCATACAGACTATGTAATGAGGTTACAGTACAGTGTTGAGCTATACAACTGAAATGGTATTGTTATAGGTACAGTGTGGCATGATTGGATGTCAGATATGCTGAAGAATGATTTCTGCCTTGTCATTTGCCAAAATTGGTCCTGTGACACACCTACATAGGGAAATTAGTACACATAACCTCAGTCTAGAGTGTTGATGTCTTCCAGTAGAGAAATTCAATCCCATTGGCTTTTCACCTGCTCAGGAAAGGAAGCCAGTGAAAGTTTCATCTGACCAACAAATAAATTGCGAAAGTTAGATATTAATTTTTCGTGCACTTGACGTTTCTTTCCAGAGATGCTGATGGTGCCATTGTTCGACCTCTTCCAAGAGCAAAGAGAATGTTATCAGAAGCAACTTGTTTGCCTCATATAGTTCAAGTAAATGGTCCTTCGTTCCTTTGTTGTATTTTTTGTTCAATGTTTTTAATTCAACTTGTCTTGAGAAGTTGAACATTGACATACAGTGCAAGCTGCCGTCTTAATTTTTTTAAATTAAAAAATGCTTTATATGACTAATCAAAAAATGTTTTCAAAAATGTTGTCAATTATTGTTCAATTATATTGTGTGTGTTTGCAAATTGTTCGTGATTCAGAAAAAATCTCAATGTTGGTGGGTCTTAACTTAAAGACACAATTTTAGTCACTTACTGAATAACAGGACATCACTTACTTGTAATAAGTAATCTTGCACTGTTTACTTTGTACCACAGCTCTTGTTAACCTTTGATCCTATCATTGTGGAGAAAGTGTCAATTCTTCTTCTGGACATGATGGTGGTACGTTCACTACATAAGTTCATGTTTGTAATGTTAAAGGGTACAAAAAAAGGATTCTTTTTAACCCCCCTTTTAGTAGCACGCAAACTCAGCTAATTGGTAGCCAGTCAACAGTTTGCATGTGGGAATTTATAGACAAATGTAAAAAAAAAACTAAATACACGATTACATGTTTCCCACTCAGCCACATCTCTCAAATTTTATCAGTAAAATCGTTGACTTTGATCATTGACGGTATGATTGCTAACAGCTCTTTGTTCATTTCAGGACAACCCCATCCTACCTCGATTGTATCTGACTGGAGTTTTCTTCTTCATAATGATGTACACTGGATCAAATGTTCTACCCATTGGAAGGTGAAATCAGAGTGTAACTTGATTAGCAATAATCACTTATGATTAGGGATCGAAGTGTGTTCGCCTCTCTGACTGATGGCCATTATGCTATCTGTAATGAAATTGCTTTTGGCTTCACATACAGTGTACTTCTACACCTGAATTGTTTCAAATTAATTTTAGCTACATTTAGCAGCATTTACAAGCCCCACGACACATTTCGTTGAATGGAATTGGTCACTGTTGAAAATACCAATAACAGACATAGGCAATTAGAAATAAAGCGACTTTTAACTAATAAATTATATTGGACTGAAAGTTCATGAGTTTTACACGAACGCGTATTGTTGCACAAATCTATATTACTACTGTATTTTTTAACATATGAAAGATCATCGCACTCAAGTTGCGAAAAGAAAGCCTGAAAAAGAAGGCTTGAATGAGATTCAAATCCATGACGTTACCAACTGAGCTATCAAAACAACTGGAAGCTGGTCAGTTTGTGAGCTCGAAATATGCTCGTAGAAGATATTGCGTACATAACCGCGATGATCTTCATGTGTCTAATCTTTCTCCGGCAGCTCAAATATATGACATTTCATATATCCACTTCATCATACTATATCTTTTCATTCCTACATTTCAGATTTCTTCAAGAAGTGCACACAAAACAGGCCTTCAGATCTGAAGAGGTTAGAAACGAGACTCAAAAATAAATATTTTATTGTATGAAATATAGTGCCACATAACGCGATACAGCAAAATGTGTCAAACAATTATGTTCTTAACCATCGGAATCTTTTTTCTTTACCTGTGGTGGTACATGATAAAATCTGCATGATGAAAAATCTAAATCTTATTGCAGGGTCAGCAGTCAGATTTGTTCCAAAGGAGCATTCTTGGTTCAATTCTTCCAGAGGCTATGGTCTGTTATCTAGAAAATCATGGTAAGGTTTTATTTTACTCCACTTCTTTCACTCTAATCAATTCAAATACAGAAAAGATCAAAATTAAATCTTTACGTTCTTTTCCTGACATTTATGTAATTTCTCATTTCCAAAATTTCCCTGGTTTGTACAACACCACCTAAAAGAAAAAGAACAAACAAGTCGTCCGGAATCATTTTGACGTTCCGTTTCCCGTTAAGCAGTATTATCGAGACTTATTAATCCAGTATTGAATATTGTGTGCCTATTTTTTCGCTAGGTCCTGACAAGTTTGCAGAGATTTTCTTAGGAGAATTTGACACACCAGAAGCCATTTGGAACAGTGAAATGAGGTATAAACAAATAATGGAAATGTTTGTGATGAAAATTGCAGTAACAGGGATAACGTAACTCTGCCACTCGTTTTAGAGGTTCTCGTTTGTCCTTTGGGGGGTTTTAGTCATTAAAAGGGTTTCTGTGGTCACTCAAGGTTACTTTGGGCATTTGAGGGGTTTTTGGTCATTTAGAGGTTTTCCTTTCATTCAAAGGGGTTCTTTTGTGTTCATTTAAAGGTTGTCTTCGGTTATTTTAAGGGGCTTCCTTCAGTCATTCAAAAGGTTTTCTGTTGTAATTTGAAGGGTTCCTTTAAAAGGGTTTCTTAAAACATTAAAGGGGTTTTTCGTTCATTACTTTGCAGTTGGCTTCTTGAATTGTTAACATCTCGCTGTTTCTTTCTTACAGACGAATGATGATAGAGAAGATCGCTACTCACTTAGCAGATTTCTCGCCAAGGCTGCAAAGCAACACGAGAGCTCTGTATCAGGTAACTAATTCAACTTTTCTAATTCATTTTTTCACCATTTTCCTCGTTTGTGTTGCAAAAACCTTGCAGTTTGTGATATTCTACAAGATCTACTTGTCATAACACGCGTTTGAAGTTTTTGAAGTACTATATGAAAAACAAGGGAGAGTGTTTCATCACATTTTCAAACACCGTGGACAGAGTTGAAAATACGACGCGCAGCGGAGTATTTTTAACAAGCTTCAAGATGTTTGGAAATGTGATGAAACACTCTCTCGAGTGTTTGATATATCTTCTCAATCGAAACTAAAATTGCGGAGAAAACGATGAAATAAAGTCGTAAAATCTATGCTATTAAAATCACATAGCCAATTAAACCACCGTCACCGTCAACTTGATGAATTATTAATGAATTTGGAAAAATCACGTTTTCTTTGCAGTATTGCCCCATCCCAGCAATTTCTTACCCACAACTGGAGAATGAGTTGTTCTGTAACATCTTTTACTTGCGACATCTGTGCGACACAGATAGGTTTCCTGACTGGCCAATCAGAGAACCGGTAAGAATCAACCAATGATATAACCCCCATTTTGACTGAAGCAAACTTGTATGGAGGGTTTATGCCCTGTTTTCACGACGTTCTTCTTGAGAGAAAATTGTCCTTACGAATATACCTTGCCTCTAAAACCTCTCCTTACACTGTACATCTTTAATCTCGTGAAAGGAAATGATGGTTTATGCTAAGGAAGACCAGTAGAATTGTGAGAAAAATTTTTATTAGTCTCTGGTCCGATTGATAAACAACTTTCTTGGATCTTTCTGTAGGTACGGGATACAAATGAAATTGTTTTTTTATTCCTAGTTTGTTTGCGATTCTTTGTTTTTTGGAGCAGTATTGTTTGTTATCTTTTATTTCTTTCGTTTCATGTCATCAGTGTCCGGTATCTACAGACGGAATTATTTTCTTAGCGTTGATCTTAAAAGAAGAGCTTTCTTGTTATTCTTTTTCTGCTACATATTTTTGTAATTGTGTCGTTGCTGGTTGGTTGGTTGTTTGTTTGTTTGTTTGTTTGTTAAGGTAGTTTTGAAAACGTTGCTAAGAATTTACTTTGTACCTTTGCGTAGGTTCGCTTACTCAAGGATATTCTGGAGGCGTGGAAAAAAGAAGTGGAAAAGAAACCTTCGTCACTGACTGTGGATGAAGCGTATGACATTCTGAAGGTCAAAAGGGACCCTTCAGGGTGAGGATATACTAAAGAATTCTGTAATTTAACATCCATAAGCTCAAGAGTTAGTTAGTGAAACCACATTCGAACTGTTTCATAGAACTGCTCAATAGCTTTTACTTGAACGGTCACACACTAGGGTTTCATCTACAGACCCTTAACATAACAACATGTTCTTGTAAACTGTTACCTGTAAAATTTGATAGTGCATCCCTTTCATGGTTGTTCTGTTGAAACTACAGGAATATTAGAACAGGAGTTTTCGTGCTGGAATTCTTGCTAAGTAGATAACACCAGCCCCGTGCTCTTGGTACATTTTCTAGAATGATTAAAAGAGCTACGTCACAGGGATTTCGCAGAGTTTTGGTCTCACTATTCTGAAATTGGTGGTAGGCAACTTAAACCACGAAAAACATTATCTTTGAACATCTAAAGGAAGATACATTCATAATTTGTGGAGAAAAATCAAACAGTGGCTATAAATATCGATTTTGTTTTGAACAGAGATGCGCGGAAACAACTTGAAATGTTAAGCCTCAATTTTTCAAGTTGTAATCCATTTCCAGCCTAGCCATCCGCAGCCAAAGACGTTTGTTAACAGTTTCAGTGCTCTAATATAGCAATTCTTTATAAAATGGACCATTATTTTTAGATTTCCTGTGACATAAGTATATATTTTGGCTGTTAAAAAATCTGTTAAAATCCGTGAGAAAATAGAGCAAGTGCGAGTATTTCAATCATTGTTCCAAACACCAAGAAACAGATTAAAGCACAATGCTATAGGCAGCGTGCTTAACTGTTTCAAACCCCCTGGTGCAACACCAAACATAATGCGCTGTAAAGCCCTGTAAACAAAAAATGCAAAAAAAAAAAAGAATGTTGGTTTCAATTTATCTTTTCTTTTCATATAGAGAGGTCGATGAAGCTAAAGTGAGAAAGGCGTACTTCAGAATGGCACAGAAATATCATCCAGATAAGAACCCGGAAGGAAGGGTGAGGCTATAACTTCGTCTGTTATGTGGAACAATATAGAACATTGCATTATTTGGGCCTCTCTCTTACAGTAAAAATCGTACAGTAAAACATTTTGTCAAGTTTTGGCAACGTTTTACCTGATTAACAAGTTGGCACCCCAATTGAGAGTTATAAAATGGAAGTCCCACGTTTCAGTGATGTTTCGGGTAGGAAAGGTGTAAAACTGTTAACAAAATAAAATATCTTTTCTGAGCTTTATACCAAAACATGAACCAGAATAAAAATGGCCGATAACATATCTTTGCTTGAGAAGAAGTTTGCAATTAAAATAACAAGTTCCTAGAAAGTCGTTGGAGACATAACCAAAGAGTTCTGGCTTGAATTATCCAACGTAAAATTGCATGAGCTCTTGGTACACAAGCCTGAGAGACCTGCTCTATTTCTTATTACGTATGAGGGACATTGTATGTCTGCAATCAGTTTATACTGAGGTAGATAAACTTGCAGCTAAAACGTTTTTGCTATACAGTGGAACCCCGTTAATACGGCCACCAACGGGCCATGGAAATTTGGCCGTATTAACGGGGTGGCCGTATAAGCGGGGTAGGGTCAAATTTCATGACTTGTCTACTTCAAGTGACTTCTTGACAGATACACATCACAATTGAACAGAACCACATCAAAATGCTAACGAATCTATTGGACCTTGATAGCAATCTTTCTGTATTAAAGAGATGTTCACGAAGGGGAGAAAAGCTCAAGATCCACCGGCGTTTTTAATAAAATAACATCATTCAATATTGTTTCTCAAGTACTGTATTTGTTTAGTTTGGTCAATTATTAATAGGTATTTGGTTCGAGTGGCCGTATTAGCGGGGTAATGTTATAAAGGATTGTATAGTTTGGGATTTCAGAATGTGGCCGTTGGCCGCATTAACGGGGTTTTATTATAAGAAAATGTATGGCCATCTTGCCAGGACAAAAAAAGTGGCCGTAATAACAAGGTGGCCGTATTAACGAGGTGGCTGTTAGGCGGGGTTCCACTGTATTTGCATTTAAACATTCCTCGCTATTTCTTCACAGGACATCTTTGAGAAAGTGAACAAAGCGTATGAGTTCCTGTGCTCCAAGTCTTCAAGAACAGTACAAGGCCCTGATCCACACAACATTGTTCTTATCCTCAAGTCGCAGTCCATTTTATTCAAGAGATACAAGGAAGGTATGGCTCTAACTTTTGCCATCTTAAATTTAGCACGTCATGTTGATGAAAATTGAGCTACCGTGATAGCGGAATGCGTCAACTACATAGTTGATAAGTAAACCTGTTTTAGCCAAAATTAGAATTGCTTAAAAAATTGTACAGTCGAATCTCTGCTAACAAAAGATCATTTGAAAAAAAAGAAAGGTCATATAAATTTCCAAAGACAATCCGTGAAGATACGAACATGTTTCGATTTTTAAACTATGCAAAGGCGTTAGCAATCGTGATGTAAATCGTTAACTTCGCACATAAATTTATCACATTTTTACGCGTAACAATTGTAATTTTTCTCCGTGGTAAACATTTAATTAAAACGTTACAGTTCATGTGATGTGTTTTATTGTATTTCAGAGCTACAGCCGTACAAGTATGCTGGCTATCCTATGCTGATTAAAACCATCAGGCTTGAAACAAGTGACGGCCAACTGTTCTCCAAGTCTGCCCCTCTGTTGACAGCTGCAAGTGAACTCGCTTATCACACTATCAACTGTTCAGCGCTTAATGCTGAGGAACTACGCAGAGAAAACGGCATTGAGGTAAAAATTAAGCAGTTGAACTTTTATTCAGCTTGATCTTTATTCTGACATCTGCCATTTGATGGAATTCCTTACTTATTTACAACTTCAAGCTGTTAGTGGATGATCTTGTTTATCGCTAGCTGGTGCTTTGAAGGCAAATTATTCCGCTTCGTTTCCGAGCTCATTGTCTCATTAGGCTTGTGTTAAACTCCCGTTTCTGTAACATAAAGAGACTAGGAATGTTGAGACCTATCATGGATGTGATGTAAGTCCATAACAGGGTTATACTCTTGGAGAAAGGCAAAGTGAAACTTGGAACAAATCACCAAGCGATTAGGATCTCGATAACGCGCCTACAACTTATTCTACAATTATGGTGCATCACTTAGGCCGTTTTTCGACACCATTTAAGTCTTGCTTGTGTCGTGCAACGACAGGGTTTTGCTTATACTGTGTTTATGTTTGACCAGGCGCTACAAGAAGCTTACACTCGGTGTATAGAAGTAATCACTTCTATAACTGAACCACATGAAGTTCCCGTCCAAGTAAGTTGTGAGATAACAGAACAATGGTATTATGCTACCACAATGAATTTCTGGGCGAGTAATGAAGCAGAAAGATAACATTCTCTCCCAGTAAGAGAGTAAGAGAAGCTTTTAGGAATCGACCACATTTCTGATTACCTTACCCTAAACTTCGATTAGCCGTGTAGCTCTTGGCTAAGGAGCGTGCAAGGATTCTGTAAATTATTATTAAAATGGCAGTTATACTCAATGAAAAACTTGGGTTAGTTTGCATGGTACTTTAAAAAAAAAATACGCTGATTTTCTTATTGCCTGAAGCGTCGAAGAAACACTTGAGAACTCCAAATAGCTCCAGTAACAGCATTTCTGTTTCAACTAGACTTCAACCTCAAAGTTTTTTATGTACAAATCAGTATAAACGTGAAAGCATTGTTACGGTATCACGTTGCATTTTGTAGCTTTATGAAGAAGATACTAGCTGATACTGCTTAAGCCCAATTTAAACGTCGCATTTAAGTTGCCTTTAAGTTGCGTTGAATGTAATTCAGTCCCAACAAAACTTAACTGAAGTCGCAATAAATTAGCCCAGTGCCTGCACTAACTGTAGAGTAGAGCACGTTGCTTTCATAGTGTACCTGCAACTAGCTTGAATTACTTTCGACAGACTTAAATGCGAAATATCAATTATGTCCTAGATACTGATTGCCTGTAGGACAGCCGGTTTAGAGTGGCTTTATTACCATCTAATTGCACCCTACCGCCCTATTTTGCCTTTTCAGGTTTGTACTCACATCACAAAATGTTACACAGTGGCAGCACAATTTGAAGAGTGCCGCGAGAAGATTACAGAGATGCCAGGCCTTATTAAAGATATCTGCCGCATTCTTTATCACAGGGTATGTTAGGGTGTATGTGGGAGGCACGGTGGCCTAATGGTTAGCGCGCTGGACTCCGGATCGAACGGTCCGAGTTCGAGCCCTGGCCGGGGCACTGCGTTGTGTTCTTGGGCAAGATACTTTACTTTCATAGTGCCTCTCTCCACCGAGGTGTAGAAATAGGTACTGGCGAAATAATGCTGGCCTATCAGGCCGGAGCTTATCCCGGTTTCTGTAGTATGAAGCAACTAGGAGTATTTCTACTCCCCCTGGATGGGATGCTAGTACATCGCAAGGTTATCCCAAGCAGTAAATTTACTTGTACCCATTTATACACCCGAGTGGAGAGGGGCACTATGAGAGTAAAGTGTCTTGCCCAAGTAGTTAGTTATGTGGGAATAATTATGGTTGTCAACGCTCGTTATGACTAACAATTATTACTTTTCTTTTCTTCAAGAATCTCCCAGCGTTGTGTTCAGTTGCGGCAGAGTGCGTTAGTGCTTTTTGTGTTGAATTCTGGCTTCAAACTCAGCTCTTACAGGTATTGAAATTATGGTGCAAGAACATACACAGTGAAATACAATATACCACTGCATCTCTAAAAGTCTGTGACAACTTTGTTGGTTTTCCAAACTTCTTTGCCAATAAAAGAGCCGCACTTGAAATTTAACAGCACATGGCTTTGTTGTTGACGTTTTCGCCAAACATGCCTACCTTGGCTTCTGATTGGCTTCAGTGACAGGAAAGCCAACAAAATGATGTCAAACAATAGTGATGTAACATTGCGTTCCTCGCCATCGTTAGTCATCTTCACTTCTAATGGGTTCCTGTTATTTGTCGTGTACTGTTTTACCGAATCAAACCATTATTGTTGGGTTTCCTACATGCAAGCCTCGCGTTTTCAAGTTTGTTCATATTGTAATCCATTTCCATCCTCGCCATCGTTATTCATCCTCACTTCCTAATGGGCCCCTGTCATTTGTCGAGTACTGTTCCACAAAATTAAACCATTATTGCATAATTTCCTGTGGTTTCATGCTTGCATAAATCGTGCGAATCCATTTTGTAGCTAATCACTGTTTCACCATTTTACAGGCGGGTGTGTTGTGGCATTTACTGTTGTTTCTCTTCAACTATGACTACACGCTGGATGAAAGCGGCGTTGAAAAGAGCGCCGAGACTAATCAACAGGTAACAAGAAATAGAAACCTTGAGAAACGTTTGTGATTTCTTTCAGAAACTTGATTGTCCGCAACAAGTGTTTCCCAGTTTGCTCGCCCAAGAGAGCATCGCGAGCAACAATTTGCCCTCGTTTACCACCGCCTTTATTGGAACCAAACTTACATTCAAATTGATGGAAACCTCAAAATACTAATTTTCTTACGTAGAATATCACCAAACAAGTATTACACGACCAAAGATAAGCAAACGTTTGAAAGGCGATTGGTGTGTTTGTAGAAGAAGCCATTTTTTTGGATTGTACTGTGTTTCACTTTGACATTTTTTGTTTGCAGGAGATTGCTAACAACCTTGCACGTTTGAGTGTTGATGCCCTGGCAAGACTCGGTGGATATTTGAGTGCGTAAATTACTCTTGTACTTACATTTTGTTCCTGTCTGTTAAATTCACTAACTGGGTGAACTATAAGCGAAAGAAAAACTAATTAAGTCGTTTTACGTCGTTAACGTAACTCAAATTAAAAGCACAAGCTCAAGAGCCCATACAAACAACGTAAAACATATATTGTGATCTCTGTGCTTATGCTTACGAGGAACGCTACGTCAAATATAAGCTGCAGGACATTTTTTTGCCTCACGTGAAAAGTTCAAACCCCAACTCATTTCTCTTTGTCTTTGTTTAGGTGATGAAAACCTCACTCCCGAAAACCCAGCAATAAGAAAGTCTCTGTCCAGCATGTTGACTCCTTATATCGCCAAACAACTCAGCAATGATTCACCAAAAGAGGTATGTAATTGAATTTCTTACAACGCGTCAACTCGCCTCGCCTCGCATCGCCTCGCATCACATATTTTTTTGTACTGAAGTTATATTCTTCTTGTGTAGATCCTAAAGATATTGAACAGCAATACAGAGAATCCTTACCTTATCTGGGACAACGCCACAAGGACTGAGCTGAATGAATTCCTTGAGACGCAGCAACTAAGAAAGATAAAAACGGTAAAATATTGATCGTAGAACATTGGTGGTTTCATTAAGCACGCAGCATAAGGTTCGATTTTGTGGCCTGTTAATAGAGGTGACCGATTACGAACAAACGAACGAACGAACGAACGACAGGTTTTTAAAATGTAACGCTTGGTACTTCTAGGAATAAAGTTCTGATTAAAAACAATTTTCTCCGAAAGCGACTTGTAAAAATTATTCAGAGCAGTAAGGAGATTCTTCATTTTCATCTCAGCTGTTTAAAGCAGAGATTCTACCGCGAGTCATCTAACCCTTTTGTTTGTATTCTCAGGGTGAATGTGATACTTCATTTGGTGCGCGCTTCACCTTCTCCGTTTTCAGTGAAGAACTGATTGTGGGTGAAATCTTTGTGCGTATTTACAATGAGCAGCCTTTGTTTCCACTTGAGGTAAGAATTGTTTTAAAAACACTAGATGTAATTATTGAATAGCGACCTATTAGTAACGTTTTCAGTTCTTTCATAACACACACAATGGCCACAAACCCCGCAGCTACCACAACCCCAAAACCAAGCGCGGGAAAAAGGTATCCAGTGGAAAGTTTGAAAAAAGTCACGTCCGCCATGCTTAAAATATTGACTGATTAAGAAGACAAACACTTCTCTGACTGACTAGAGCACTTCAAGTGGAAATTCAATTCACTTTAGTTTTGTCAAGAATAAGTTCCAATATTTAGTGGACTGAAAGATGGAAACATTCCAGATATATATTTTTACACTGTAGTTGAACAAAATTTTACTGTTTTAGTAGCACTAAATGTTATGAATCATATATCTTTGTCTAGAGTAGTAAAATGATGGGACTGCTGAATATTTACTGAACTTGAAGAATCACTTACCATACCTTGTGTTTTTGTATTCAGGCTCCGCTAAAATTTGCGGCCGATTTGATCGACTTTCTTGGTTCAGAGGCCCAGGTTGGTAATGTTACAAACAACTAGTGTAACCCTGAGCCTATTTTTAGTTTTCAGCTAACTCTGATTTTTAGGGTTCACCCCATTTATTTTCAGCGTTACTTTGTAAGGATGCGTTATTAATAACAAATGATCATTAAACACTTATTTTGAAATAAATGAATTGAAATAGCCCTCCCCTCTCGGCTCACTAATACTACTCCCCCAGCCCCCAAGGTTTTGAAACGAAATACTCCCTAGAGGGAGAGGATTAATACAAATTTTATGGTCTTACAATATTAGGAAGACGTTAATCAGTCATCTACACGGGCTTATATTAAAATATTTCACTGTAGGCTACTGTTGATCGGTGTTTAGTGAAAAAATAGCTTAACTAACTTATTCTTTTTACATTGTGGTATATTTTTCTTTCCTAGTACTTACATTCATTAATGGCACTCACGGCCACGGAGCTGGATTTAAAGAAAAATCAGAAAAGACTGGACGCCAGTGTCATGGCCCTGGAGGCGCTCAGAAACGTCATCAAGAACAATGCAGGTATAAGCAGCGCAAGCGTTACATTGACATGTCACGCCATCTTTCGTTGAGAAGGAAAGATTGTGTGACAAGCTTAAGAAATGACTGCGTGATCCCAGCTGTATGTTGTTTTCTGTCGTAACGCAATCAGCTCTGTGTGACGAGTTAAAGAGTAGTGACTTTAAGATGAGAGTGTTACTAATCAGAAAATCCAACTCCCTACACTAACATACATGCAACACGTCACGTCCTTCCACACATAAATTGACTTCCAGCTTCCAGATGTATCTTCTGCGCAAAACTCAACTTTCACGTAAAACTACA
This sequence comes from Meandrina meandrites, assembly GCA_963693305.1. Taxonomy (NCBI): domain Eukaryota; kingdom Metazoa; phylum Cnidaria; class Anthozoa; order Scleractinia; family Meandrinidae; genus Meandrina; species Meandrina meandrites. Next base: position 9,102,572 of record OY855915.1, read on the forward strand.
GTTCCACGTAAAAGAGTGGACTTGCACACAAAACTTAGCTTCCACTCAAATCTGAACTTCCACACAAAACCGTACAGATGTATCTTCTGCGCAAAACTCAAACTCCAGTTCCACATAAAAGTGGATTTCTACCCACACAAAAGTCAACTTCCACACAGAACCAAACTTTCACAAAAACTTATTTGCACACAGAACGAAACCTTTTTATTTGCCTTGGAATTCTAGTGAAAGAATACTGCATGACTAAGGAATTGCATTAAGCAAGAGATAGCCATCTTAATCTAGTGACGATTTCTTGATCCATTTTAGTTTACATGATGTGAACAGTAATCTTTCTCCTGACCTCTGTTTTTCTCTTTGCAGGTACCGAGGCTCAATGTATTGGACATTTTAAGCTGATTTTCTCGCTGCTAAGAATGACTAAAGCGACGAAACTTCAGAAGTTTGCACTTGAGGTAAGATTTCAACATGCAAATTCTCCGTAATGGTCTCCATACATTCCTTATAGCGCTAGGTGGGAGAATTTCTTTACAATGTTCCTTTTAGTGTTCAATGTTTATATTCTCACCACCTGTCTGCTTGACGATGTATTGATATTGTGAGGAGAAATTACATGTTAATCACTGTTTCGACTTGCAGGTTATCTCAAGCACAACATCAAACAAGAATTGTGTTACAAGTATCGCCGATTCTGACATACTTGGCTTCCTGTTCTTAACACTACACACGCTGCCTTCAGGTGGGTCGTCTTCGTTTAATTTACCCTCCCCACCACGGTATTAGTTGCAGCGCATCATTTATCCCTTCTCACTCCACCCCTAAAATGTTTGATTGAACTATTTGGTGTCTGACCCTCAAGTTCAAATTAAGCTGACCCAAACCTATTTATTAAAGCAAAAGTTACATTTTTTAAAAGAAACATGTTCGAATTTGAAGAAAATGTCATTTCAGTGTCTGAGTTGTTAACAGAATGGGCCATTTCCGATATCTTAGGGGCTTGGGGGAATAAAACAAAAAAAAAAGTTTAATTCATCCCTCAACCTCGATGTGATATCGTTTGTTTTATTCTCCGATATCCTCGGAACCAAGTCAGAATTTTAATACATCGGAAATGGCCTGTTGGCAGTGCTTGTTTGTTTAACGTTTCATTAGTAATCCTTGTTGTTGTGTTACAGATCGTCTGTTGACTGTTGATACAATGCACGCTCTTTGCTCCAACACGAAAATCGTAAAGGAGACAATGCACAAAGGTAAATATAAATACCACGAGCTAGATTGTTTATGTTACGAGATTGCCTGCGGGATTACCCACGGGACTACCCACGAAATCAGAGGTCGAGTGGTCCGGATTCGAGCCGGGGACCGGGTCGTGTTCCTTGGCAAGACACTCTCCCAGTCCCTCTTTTCCCCCGAGCTGCTCAAATTGTACACGATCTATATAGCTCTTATTGCAGGCGTGTTGCCTGGCGGCTGAAATCGTAAGATTTATAAGTCAAAATTTCGATCCTGGCCGATGTCATTGTGTGATGCCCCTAAGCAACACAGTGAGTGCCAACACATTGCTTCTCTCCACCCAGGGTATCCTTAAAAAATGCTGGGGGTGGGGGTGGGGGGTTACCCTGTGATGGACTAGCATCCCATGCAGGGGGAGTAGAAATACTCCTTGATGCTCCATGCTAGTAAAACGCGAGTTGAGTGCTAGAAGAACACAAAAATTCAATAGATGGACTGTTTCAGTGTAGTGGAATTTTAAAAAAGAGGCACCTGCCCTACGATCTCAAGGACTGAAACAGATTCTTAACATTAAATTCCCTTCAGGCGGTCTTATCTATCTTTTGGACCTGTATGCTAATGGTACAAACCCAGTGGTCCGTGAGAGGTCCGCTGAACTGTTTTCCAAGATGATGTCAGATAAGCTTATTGGACCCAAAGTCAAGATCATTTTGTCCAAATTCCTGCCCGCCATCTTTATGGACGCCATGAGAGACAACGCTTCAGCAAGTGTGCACATGTTTGAAGGTAAGTGGAAAAATCGGTTATTGTTCAGGACAACTGAGGCAATGCAGTTTCGTCACGCTGTTTTAACTTTTTTTGAAAAGATTGCGTGACGAGGTAAAAATGCCTGGGTGTAGAGGAACATCGATAGAACGAAGTTCGAAGTACCGTTGGACTGAGAAAATGTGTTCGTTATAACGGGAGTTCGTTGTAACGGGAGTTCTTTATAACAGGAGTTCGTTATAACGGGAGTTCTTTATAACAGGAGTTCGTTATAACGGGAGTTCTTTATAACAGGAGTTCGTTATAACGGGAGTTCTTTATAACAGGAGTTCGTTATAACGGGAGTTCTTTATAACAGGAGTTCGTTATAACGGGAGTTCGCTATAAACGAAGCCATGTTATATGGATTTGTAGGAAAACGACCAAAATCTTGGTTATATTGGGATTTGGTTAATAATTATTTTGCCTTAAAATTAAACAGTGTTACGTTGCACCGCTTAGCGTTAACTTTAATCGTGCATTTATGATGGAACACAATAGGATTATAAAAATGTTTCCATCTTACTTTCGCTTTCAGCTTCAATCGCGTGATAAAAAATATATTGTTTATACAGTGGTAGATTTTTGGGCTACCTTCTGGTTTGTGCTCGTTATACCGAGGATTTTGTCATACCCGGGTTCGTTATATCGGGTGTTCTGTTCCGCACATTTAACTACAACTTTGGTGGGGCTGAAGAATATCGTTTGTTATGCCGGCAACTTCGTTTTATCGGGTACTTCGTTATATCGTTGTTACAATGTGGCAGGCTCTATATGTGGTGAGTGGTCAGTTCTTTACCTACACAGTATTACTATTTGTTTTGTTTTTCTTTATAGCAAACCAGGAGAATCCTGAGCTGATATGGAATACAGAAGCCAGGGAGAAAATCTGTTCGGTGGTGAAACAGCTCAAAGATAGGTAGACTTATTAATTCCTGTCTTTTTGTGACACTGTGTTTCCTGTCTATTTGTGACACTGTGACACAATGTTGAAAGGCCATTAACGTTTGGTTAATCTCCTTGAAAAGGTTTCAGAGGTATTCTTCACTTTATTATTTTTATCCGATGTGGTGTATTGAAGTGTACGCCTCCCCAGCTTTAGCGTGACTAGACCAAACAATGGGTGTCACGCAGCAGAAGATATGATGCTGATTGCGTTACGTTCTTCCTTTTCCTGCAGGCATTACGAGGAGCAGAAGGACAGTCCTGACATTCAGTGGAAGGTAAGCGATTATTGCACGACAAATATCCAGTAGGAAGAAAATATCTTTGAAGGAGAGTTATAGGAAAATTAATGAACTCTAACTGAAAAAAGAGAGAACTAAAGGACAAAATAACGGGTTTTAATGTTGGATTTCTAATAAATAGTGTGCACGTTTGCATGGAAAGCCAGCTCTCTGTGTTTGATAGTTTAATATGAGACGTGTTGTCGCTCTCTTTTTTCAGCTCCCTGAAGACTTTGAAGTCATGTTTGATGAGGCTGCTGGGGAGCTAATTATTGGTGGAATTTACCTCCGGCTTTTCATCCAGCAGCCTGCTTGGGTAAGTTCTTTATACAGCCTTGGTTTGGTAAGAGTAGTAAGGTGCTTTTCTAGTGAGTGTCTGCAACTGAAGTAATCTGAAAGACAGTTAAATCTGAAGCAAATTGTGCAATTAGCCAATCAGACCTCGATGCAAAATTTTTACCCGCTGAAAAGAGCGGGGAATGAGGGGTAACGGATGAAAAGGCAGGAAAGCATGCATCCGGTGAAAAGAGCGGGAACGTGAAATCAGGTGCAAGCGCGGGAAAACTTATGATCAGTGAAAAGAGCGGGAAAAGCTGCGTGAACCAAATTTACACAGCCAATCACCACGGCGGTTAAACGTATCATCAACCAATCAGGACTCGTAAAAAACGTGTAACAGGTTGCGAGTGCGAGAACAAAATCCGTTAGTAAAATCGGGCTATGCACCTTATCTGTCCAGAAGGCTGCAGGCGTCTTTAGTTGATTAGTTAAAAGACCAGAACAAAATGACGTTAGCAATGCAGCGCTAAAAAAGAAGTTGTTTTCATTTTGTCTTTGTCAGGTTCTTCGGAAGCCAAAGGAATTCCTTATAGCCTTGCTACAGAAGTTTGTTGAACTGCTTACAAAATCGTCATCTGATGTAAGTTCCTCGTAAATGTTGATAGCTTTTCGTTTCTTTGTCTAGATTAACTCTGATGGGTTTTTTACATTTTTATTGTCGCTTTCCTCAAACTTGTCTGACCAGTCTATTGCATCCTGCCTTACCTGTTTCAGGGTGAGACTCTTGAGACAGTTACCCAGGCCACACTCTGTCTTTTTACAGCACAGCCGCAATTGGCGGACCAGGTATGTTGTAAAAAAGGAAAGGAAAAAAACAACAACAGAAAGATCTTAGTTCATAATGTTTTTGAACGCTTTCTTCTTTTTTTCTGATTTGGTCATCAAACAACTCTTACTTACTAAACACAGCCATCCGCCATATTAAACTATCGTTGCAAAACTACTCGGGGTATGTTTCTGTCCCCCCTCCCCTGGGTAGGTTTGTCATCATATTCAAAGAGGCAGCTCCAGAAATAAACATGCAGTGACTGCTCAGAAACAAGACCATCTCGAGAAGGGGTACGGTTTAAAACCGGCAGTCTCGTTGTTTGGTCAACATCCAATTCCTTTAAATATTTTTCACGTAGGCGGTATACTCCCAGAAAGCCAAGAGAAGGAAATCTATTGATTTTCTCAAAGGAAGAACAAACCATAGTCAGTTACGGGCAATTTTCCACGAAACAAAGGAAAAACTTGAAAAATCAGCCTGATTTTTTCAAGTTGCAGTCATTCGCATCCTGGCCATCCGTAGCCAAACACACTGAATTATAGTCTCAGAGAACTGGTTGGGCAGTTTTAAGCGCAACTGAACCAGTATTTTTGGGTCTCCTGTGATTAGAATGTCTTTTGGCTTTTCAAAGTTATTCTAAAAATTGCTGACAGTGTCCCTTAAAGTGTATATGACACGAAAAATATTATCTGCTTATTTGAAAGGCCTTTCAAAATACAGAAGAATGGCGTTTTTCTTTTCGAAATATCTTTTTTCGTTTCTGAGATATTGTCATTTTTGTATTATGCAAATTAGATCAGTGATGACGTCATAAGATTTGCAACTGAAAAATGGTAAAATACTGAATAAAAAATATCTCTGGAAATATTGAAGCAGTGTCCTTGAAACTTGGCACCACCAATGTGCATCACAAAAGCAACAAAATGACACCATTAGTATTGTTGCCATAGCAACCCTTTCAGCTCCAGTCTCTCTCTGTCAAAAAAACAAATATCCCCATTTGTAGCCTCTTAAGTGAGTAAAAGGGTCCTGCTTGGAACGGTCATTGTTCCCACATTGTCTTAATTCCCAGCATCAGATTGGCTGCGCTAGATGGTTCTTGGTTAAGACAAAAACTGGGAATTTCAGTTTTTATTGAGACAGCACCAGCGGCAAAACTGTTGTCATGGCAACAGCCCTAAGGGTGTCATTTTGTTTCTTTTGTGATGCACATTGGTGGTGCCAAGTTTCAAGACCACTGCTTTAATGGTTTTAGAGATATTGTTTATTCAGTATTTTACCATTTTTTAGTTGCAAATCTTATGACGTCATCACTTATCTAATTTGCATAATACAAAAATGACAATATCTCAGAAACGAAAAAAGATATTTCGAAAAGAAAAACGCCATTCTTCTGTATTTTGAAAGGCCTTTCAAATAAGCAGAAAATATTTTTCGTGTCATATACACTTTAAATCGAATATGTAGTCCGCGAGAGTTACGCAATTGATCACCAAAGTACTGAAACATCGTGATATTTAAACAGATTCTCCCAATTAATACTATAAGAAATGCATGAAGACCAATTAGAAGAGTTTGTATGCTGACATTGTGACCTGAAGCGAGTATTAAGGGTGCGTTCTCTATTTACAGGTTCCAGGTCTTGGTCACATTCCTAACTTGGTAAAGAGCATGGGTTCTACAAATGACGCAGTCGTTAAATCCGCTATACAAGTGATTCATTTACTCTCAGCTAACGAGGTACGGAATATTCGTTAAGGCTTGAATTTTTTGGTATGTCACAATATGTTATAATAGCCACTTTTCTCGATTTTCTTCAAAGTCAAGGGAATGGAGAAATTGAAAAGTTGTGCTTAATTTTTGAAGATTTGTCATTCGTGAGGTAGCTTCGTGAGAGCAGGATTTTTGTGCCCGAATCACCATCAATAACGTGATTTACCTCTTTTAAAGGCGCATCTAAGGAGGGGGGGGGGGGGGGGGATATTTCGAAGTATTCTGTTAAAAGTATACCCTGCAAACCCTATTTAGGTACCGCTATTTGGGTACTTTCAAACGTAGAGACTACTTTTCTTGAACAGGGAGGCGTGTAAGATTAAAAACGCCACGAGAATGAAGATTTGCACTAGGAGGGCAAATTTACGTTGTGTAAATCTCTGTCTCCTTCGTAGCCGTTGTGTGGGATCGTCACGAAACGCTGCTTATTCCTAACTGTGACGTTCCTTTTCAGATTTGTGTTCGAAGCATGGCACAGGTTAGCGACTGTATCAGTAACATGATCAAAGGAATGGAAGCGAGGCCAGATGTTGTAGGCGTGGCTTGTGAAGCACTTCACAAAATGTTTGAAAAAAATCATACGGAGCTTGTTGCACAGGTAAATAACAAGTCATATATACCTTGAATCGAACAGTAAACCTTTTTTCTTTATTATGCTGTACAAGGTGGTCCCGGTGTGTGACCATTGAAATGAAAGCTGTTGAGCAGAACTTTCATGTTGTAATGTTTATTATGCTGTACAAGGTAGTTTTGACTTTTAGGTCTGTGGATGAAACCCTAGTGTGTGACCATTCAAATGAACGCTATTGAGCAGTACTTTCATGTGGTACTGTTTATTATGCTGTACAAGGTGATCCTAACTTTTAAGTCTGTGGATGAAACCCTAGTGTGTGACCATTCAAATGAAAGCTATTGAGCAGTACTTTCATGTGGTACTGTGCATTAACTTTCTCGAGCGTTGAAGGCCGTTTTAACTATTACGATCTTTTTTCATCTTCAGGCTCTTGCGTTCGAATTAGTCCAGTATCTTCTCAATCTTCTTAGCGGAGCGTTGAAAACTGTGGAGAACCCTGCGGCAACCAAAGCTCAAATAGTCAAGGCTTTGAAGGCGATGATTCGAGATCTCACACACGGCGATGAGGTATGAAAAACATAATGAAATCTCATCAGATATAGGGAGTGAACTATACCATAGCTTTTTTTGTTTGTTTCTCTGCCTTCAAACGGACCCCAAAACCTATGGAGCTTAAAGGATTTTATTTGCGTCAAAAAGGGGCTGCATAAATGAGATTCCATTGAACTCAACTTGGAAGGTTGCTAAAAGATTTTACCTTTTCGCATATAAAAATCTGCAATTTGTCGGCTGAAAAATGATGGAAAACGTATCATAGCTGAATAGAATTTTTTTGGTCCTCGTGTGTTTTAAGATTAATTGATTTTGTGCCTCAACATTCTTTGTCGCAGATCAATAAGATACTAGAAGCTAATTCTGTGTGGGCCTCGTACAGAGACCAGAAACACGACCTGTTCATCTCGGAGAAACCCACCGCTGGCTACCTGACAGGGGGCGCGGGTGTGGCCGGTTACCTGACAATGGGCCCTGGTAATCCGAGCACCATATCCAGCTTGCCCCCTCCTGTGGAAACAGAGCACCCAGTTGAGAATAACAGATGATCCGTGAATAGTACATGACAGTGCTAGGAAGAGTTAGACAGGCTGTGTTGATGCAAGTGTGATATGGGTAGTTTTGAATTGCTCAACTAAGCAGCAATTTTGTTGCAGAGGAGTCTTGTTTTTAACGTTTCAAGCCACGAAATCAACATACAAATTCTCCTTACTAGTCTATATATTTCTTTACGTAATAGTTGAGAGAATTAGTACAAATATAGTACTTAAGAGGAGCACTCTTAAGTGATCATTTTCTTATTCTCATAGCTTATATCACTGGTTATTTATTGTTATTGTAAGCAGAAATTTTATGTTGGTCACTCTCGAGGCTTCAAAGTTGGAGTGATTTGTGTCTTGGCGTGAAATAAACGTGACGCACGCTACGTGACAAGTAATATAGTCCTTCATCTCTGTCACGCTCGTTTCAACACAGCCTTATAAAAGAGATATTGCAAGATTTCTTCATCAGTTAACAAAGTATTTCTGCAGAAGGTTATCACATTTCTTGATAGCCATGCTGTTTGATTGAAATTCAAGTCAAGTTCATGATAAAATATGGTATCTTTCGTTTCACGGTATTCTTTTTGTTGTTGAAAAAGACAGTACTGAACACATATGACAAGTTAATTCAAAATTGATCTGAGTACGTCTAATTTCAGGCAATGTTTATTTGAAACATCAATAATAATAATATTTGTGATGGTTGTGTGTTTACCTAGAGATCCAATTAAAACAGCTTCCACAAATGTTCAAATATACGCAATCAGCTTTCGTGAGTTGAGCAAAAAAACGGCAAACGGCCGCTTCATCTTAACATGGCTTGTTTCAAACACTGGAGACATTTTCGCCAATGTCTCAGGTTTCTATTAACTTCGAATTTCTCTCGTGTTCGCACCAGACTTTGTGAACAAGCACGCCATATGCTACTTCATCAGTGTGTTACTTTCGCGCATAGTCTTTTAGATACAGAATTTTCTTTTAATCGTTTCTGAAATAACTCGACAAGTTGAGTTATCTTTGTTAGTGAAAGAAAAACGTGTATTCACATCTTAATTCAGTTTTCATTCATCAATTTCAGAGCACCGGGAAAATTATTTGAGTCATTAACAAAGACTTATACAAACGAACAATTTGAGGTCAGAAAATTGATTTCTCTGATTATTATAATTAATTATGAATAGTTTGCCTTATCTTTTATGTTTGTTTTTTTTTGCCTTGTAGAAGATCTGATTTTTAGCATTCATAATTTAGGATTCATAGCTTTACTGAATCCCTTTACTAGTAGAGCGGTTTTCTAACAGTTATCGTAGAACATAAAGCAAGTTTCTCTTACAGCCAATCACAAGCAGGCTAAAAGGAACATCAACCAATCAAGACTTGAAGCAAAAATATGTAACTGATAAAAAGAGCGGGAAAATACTTGTCTCCTTGCAAGCGCCCTGTAGGTTGTTTAAAGCGCGGGAAAACGTGTAGACGGTAGAAAGCGCGGGAAAAATGTAACGTAGTTGTAGAAATGAGCGAAACCGCTCTGTTTGCAATAGAAACAAATCTCGTCTTTTCGTTAGTCTGTCGACCTTAGGAAATTTTAAGTTGAATCGGTAAAATTAATTGACTGTAATATAACGCAAAATAGTATTGCCTTTTTATACCAGATAGGACAGAGTTAAGGAAAAAATATATTTTATAAAAATGACGTGAGTGTACTAATAAAAATTGGAACACGAAAAGTGGTTTACTGTTTTTTATTGCATGAATATTGAAGCAATACAACCTAGGTTAATCGGCTACACAGTGCCAAACTACAATCAGACAAAATTCCTTGGACACCTATAGACAACAATAACGCGACAATTTGTGACGAGAGTCATGAAGAAGAGATTGTCTTTCCCCACTTCACAATGTTGCGCTGTAAAGGGGTCAAGGGGAAGAACTAGCTATTTCCATGTATCAATTGGGAAAAACAGCGAGTGCCCCAAGAATTATGCCTGGAATTGTACCCACGTTCAGAACAAAGAAAACAATTATTTTTTGGCAAACAAAAAGCGGTATGGCGTAAGAGTCACACGCACGTTTAGCGTGTACATATATGTTCAGCAAATCCTTCATTATCCAGAGAAATAAAGGCTTGACAATTAAACAATTAAAAAGCCCAGCAGCACTTTTCCCCCATTCCCCCCCACCCCGCCCCTCCATTTTTGAACTATCGCGCGTTGCCAACTTTAGTCTGTTTGGGCTCGTCACGCAACGCTTCCTCCTCACCAAGGTTTATAGTGGGAAGAAGCGTTGTGTGACGACCAACCAACCTCCCCGGGCCAACCTCCAACATCACACCCGCGGAAAAAGTGGGCAAAGTTGTCAGCCTATATGTTAGCCGCCTTCTCGGGTCGCGAGGCACGCACAAAAGCAAACCCTTCCCCTCCCCTGATGATTATCCATCTACGTGTTTTCCCGCGTTAGTACTGGGACGGGCGCTATTAGCATTTTCCCAGGATCCTCTCTGTACATCGAAACTAAACATGGCTGAAAGTTTGCTGGCCTTTGAGAATAGAAGGTGAGAATTTCTTTTGTTTTCTAACTCATTTCGATTGTACAAATCGTTTGAAATGTAACGAGCAATGCATTTAACTCTCGTATTGCTATTACCCCTGGATGGGATGTTAGTTCAGCAAAGGATACCCCAAGTGTTGTCAAGTTTCCCTTAAGAAAAGTACCAGTCCACTGATTATTAGGCCTGACCACACTAGCCAAAATCATTTTGTTTAAAATTGTTTTTCTTATTTAACAGGTCAAGGCAAGCACAACACAAGAAGAGGATATCGTAGATTAGCTTATTCTAGAGTGATGATTTCAATGCAATCCAGGACCCAGGTAAACAACTCGTGTTCTTATAAATGCAAATGATCAATCAAAACTTAACCTGGCACTCCAAGGAAAACCCCTAAAGCACCCCTGCAGGGTACCTACCCCCTCCGCTGCCAGATATTGGGATATACATGTAATTAATAGAATTTGTGGTCCACGATGTTTTGCACCATTTGTTTTAGCTCCCACAAGTCAGGAAACAGTCTGGGGAAATGATAATAAGTTCAGGGAAAATTCAGGTAATGTTATTAATCTAGATATAAAGAATTCCAAAGTAGGAAGTTTGATTGTGTTCATTATAAGAACAACAACACCAAACTGCTGACCCTAACAAATTCAAAATGAAATCCAATTCCTCGAGACCAGAATTGTTGTATCTGAGCTCGAAACCAACAATTTTCTCAAGGAAGATGGAACACTAAGCATTATGAATAAAATGTCTCCCCACCAAATTGCCTCACTTTTACCTGCAGCTTAAAAAAATTTTCTTTGAGACCTAAAAAAAGCTGATGAACCAACCTTGGCAACCATTGACTGACCATCAACTTTTCACTTGATTCTAAATATGAAAGGCCGCAAAAGAAAACGTCCTCCTGGAATTTTGTCAAAATTGAACATTGTCAAAACAACTCCAAATTTTGCATGTAGCTTTGTTTATGTGTGTTTAACATTGCCCGGTATTTCTTTCGCTGTTGTTTGGTCTCTTTCTCCATAAATTACGCATGCAAAAAAACACGGCTTTCGCTCGCAACGTCTTAATTGGATAGGGCATAGACAAAAGAAGCCTTTCATTTGTTGAAACAATGAAATCAGCGAAGGTTAACCGGTTAACCAGTTACGGCTGTTTTAAACCAAGCTCTAAGCCCTAGCCTAAACTTTAACTCTAACCCTAACTCCAAGGTTTAGGGTTAGCGTTTCAGTTTAGGGTTAAGGTGGCTTACTACAGTATTTAAGAGACTCAAGAGCGCGCGCTACGATTTTCTGCCTGTCGTCAATATTGCTCGCGTGGATAAAAATTGCGCGAGCAACTCTAAAAAAGCACAAACAATTTTCAGCACTTAAATCGCGTTAAACCAAATTGAAATTTCCATATACTTTCAGAAATGTTTTATTACCTAGGACTGAAAAGAGTTAAGACCAGGAAGGTTGATAAATATCCCGGTAGAGGAGTTCTAATTTTGTCTTTCTTTATCGCACGCGATGCATTGCGTCACACGAGCGCGTGCTAAATGAAAAGGCATACGCAATTCGGATCCTGTCGGAGGTTGTGCAAACTTTTTTTTGACATCAAATTACTCAAAAACCTACCGTACGACCCATAATGAAATTTTCACAAATTATTCATAGGGTTGAAACATGTCCGCGGCCAAAATTTAAGAAAAATCTGTAAGACCGATTTCGAGCTATTTTTAAAATAGCGAAAATACAACATTTTCCTATTTTTCGAAAAATCTATCTTACAGATTTTTGTTTATTTTTGCATGAGTGTTCAATCAAAGGTAATTTTTAATTTATGAAATTTTGAGGTAGGCTCATACGGGTAGATTTTGAGTAAAACGCTATGGAAACTGCTAGTGCCCAGTCCCCTCTTAAGCACTCGGTTGCTTATTTTGGCTATCTTTAGCACCTATATGGTTGGAATGTTGCATATGATGGTTGTATACTGTAACAAACAGTAATTAGAGACAGGGAAAAACATTTTTGAGCATTTAACAAAAAAGTTCAAAGTTGGGTAATTTTATCCCTCAAAACTGTAGTAAGCCACCTTAAAATTTGGGATTAGGGTTAGCATTTGAGCTATAAACCAAACGCTTAACCCTAGGCCCGCGGTTAGCCTTGAGTGCAGTTTGCTTGCGGTTAGCTTTCACTCCGGTTTGCTTGCGGTTAGCTTTCACTTCGGTTTGCTTGCGGTTAGCTTTCCATCCGGTGTGCTTACAGTTAGCTGTTTTTTTGTTTTTTTTTTTCCTTGTTTGGCTCCACAACACTCGACTACTTTTGTGACACGACACGCGCTCTGTCGATCCGATTTAACGAACGCGAAGTAAACATGCATGGCGGTCGCCGTCGACGTTAAATTTAACGCTGGTTTTCATACTACATCTTAGTTTTGCTTTCAGTAAAGCACTGTTTGCTCTCACTTCTCCAATCCTTGCATCATCGCATCACACACACTACAAAAAATCCCGCGAAATCAAGACAGGACTTCACACACTTTTTGGTTTTCAGCTGCATCGATTGATCGATCGATCGATGAATATTTAATGAGGTACCGGGAATTTTGTCGACAGGAGAGGTCCTGCCTGCAACACTCCAACAATTTTGATAAGTCTAAAACCAGCTCGCTTATCGGCAACTTTGATGCCGCAGCATCCCAGCCAACACTGCAAAACTCATGCTGACAAAGTTCCCGACAAGAAACCTGCCTTAGACTTCCCGCCTGGATCAACCTGCCTTTGTCGGACAACTTTCACCTCCAGCGCCTAAAATAGCGCTATTGTGCAAACAAAGCGCAGAACAACCCTCAGTTCTTCGAGAGATGCTATTGACTTGCGAGTATCCAGACTTAATGATGTCCTTCAACCACCAGACGGTTGCACTCAAAGCATTTTATTCCCACAAGCAAATCGCAATCTTTTTTCCTTTTCTCACACGTCAGCTCAACCTCACAATGTGGTATCCAGTCCCTTTCTAACCCCCCCCCCCCCCCCCCCCAAGGCAAATCAAAATGAAAACATGGCTGCGGCATCGCAATTTCTTGTAATGGCGCGTTTGAAGTTCTTCTCGCCTTCCCGTTACACTTACAAAACCCTACGAAGAAAGATGACCACGCATTGTGTTGAAAAACTCATACTACTGGCTGACTGTGAAGAATGAAAGCTGCAAGCACTTTATTTTCATTTCTGCATACGATAATTATCGACAGGAAAGCAAAGACACACCAAAAGAGATACAGGTCAGTGTAAAGCACACATAAACAAACCTGCATGTGAAATTTGGAATGTTTTTGACAATGTTCAATTTTGCCAAAATTCGAGGGGGACGTTTTCTTTCGCGGCCCTTCATATGATGTCTACTCAAGTTGCCAACAACAAATTTCTCTAAACATCTCTCTCCTAGATCATCATACTAGACGAACCACTGATAGTTCTGGGTTGAAACTATTTACTTTAGCTGAGTTTTATATTAGTCAGTCAAAACTATTTTTTGTGATCACATAGTGTTGGGAAAAGTCAGGGATATTTCTTTCAATTTATGGGTGGCAGCAAGACACTTTTTGTTCTCTTTGGGTGCCTCAGAATAGGACAGGAGTAACTGGTCCACCCAACCCAGGTTTGCCCAGGTTAAGGAAGTTTTGAATTGATCATTGCATTGTATGACGTAAACCAAGTTCTGCTTTAGATTTACAATACCACAGACATGCTTACTTGAAATTATTTTAACATATAATTGGCTCATAGGAAATTGGATTGGAAAACATTTGAAAGTGGATAACATCTTGTTTGTTTTGTGTATATTCTATGTTACATTTATTGCTGTATTTCTTCTGTTAAGCATCCCAGGGGCTAATATGACTTTTTATCATCCTGTCACCAATGGGAAAATTTTCAAGTCTTATTAGGGCAAAGAGGGAGGGGGGCTGTCTAATGTTAATGCCTGAAGGGGGTTAAGAGTTTTTTGTCAAGCTGAGAACCACTATAGTAAAAAAGATTTGGGTAAGGGGTGCTAGTTAGATGGGCCTGGGAATTTAGAAAATGGTTCCAAAGCAAACTTCTGTTATAATTATATGATCAAACAAACATACCACTGGTTGATATTTGCCATCAACAAAATAACCTACCAAAAGCAGGATATTTCCAAAAACGGTTCTCTTTTGCCGGGGTGGGGAGGTGGGAAGGGGTTATGGATAAGTTTTGTCTGAAAGTGTTTCCCTGTTCATTTGAATAATACAACTGACAGTATATGTATAAACCAATATGTTTTTGTGGGGGGGGGGGGGGGGGGGGGTAGGGGTACTTGATAGAATGTCCCAGGCTTTGTCCTGATATACTGTTGAGCGCAATCCCTCCCTAGGTGCTTTCGGGTTTTGAACAAGGCTGCATTTTCCATAGATAGAGAACATAGATGAGGACAAGAAAGGCTTATTATCATAATTATTTCTACCTGAACATGAAGGGATTGGGGCTAAGAACCTAGGGTTAAATGTGGCACAAAATCTATGCATGGGGTGAAAAGAGGGATTTGACAAGGTTCACACAAATTGTGTGAAATAAGAAAAAAATCTTAACATTTTCATGCAAGTTTTAAGAGAAAAGGCACAAAGAAGTGCAAACCAGTAAAGAAAGGGAAGGGAATAAGTAAAAAGGGAATTCCTTTTTTTTTTTTTTAATTGACTATCATCCCAATCACCCATCATTTAGATCATAGGTGAAAAATAGAGCAGTCTGGGGGTGAGTTGGGGAGGGGCCTTGTAGATGGGAGGTTATTTATTAAGAACATTGTAATAGACATTCTGAAATTCGCCATGATTTTCAAAGGAAAAATAAATTGGGAGTTATTTATATTTATTCTTGATGGGACTGTTGACTATCAACAAAATCCCCTGCCATTCAGACTGAAATCCCTGGAGGAGGTGTGCAGTTCTGGTAAAAATAGACGGGTGGGGTCACTGCGTATTTTCTTTCTTCTAATTTTTTGGCTTAATAATATGTGTAGGTTTTATATTTCTTTCTTTTCTGCATCCAAAATTTTCATTTTTAACAATGGTCTTATCCACTTTCCACATTGATTATTTTTTTGTTGTTTGACCTTAATATCTGCTTGGCTCTTCAGTATGCATGTCTGTGATACTTTGTAGTTACTGTACGGTGGCCCATGTGTATAGATTTCACTCTTAAATTCCTTATTCCTTCAGCTTCAGTTACAAAAAAATACATTTTATAATTTTGCCGAAAGGAAAATAATTGGGAACAATTTTTGAGCTTACTAGTGTTGGAGAAATTTATTCAACAAAATACATGTAATAGAGAACATTTTGTTTCTGTTCATTGAGTTAAAACTTGTCAGTAATACAATTTGGAAATATTAAATTAAACTATTGATGACTTCAGAAACTAAAATGGTAATTCAACTGTGCTATTTGACAAATGCAGAAATTTAATTGGAAATTTTACTCTGTTATCCAGTAAATCATTAGGGGAAGGCTTGTATTCAAGTTCCAAAATTTCAGATTTTCAAAACATCAAAGAGATTTAGTTCTGATCTTCACTAAATGCTCCTTTCTTTGGAATGCAGAAAATATAATTATGGTAAATCAACTTAGTTGTTTAATAATTCTATAGGCGAATTCGAAAGCTGTAGAAGTCAAATATTCCAAATCTACAACAAAGAGTTTTTGTTTGTATGTCTACTAAATTTTCATTACTTTGATTTCAAGTAATTATTTATGATTGCGGAAATAATTGGACTGTGTTATTCAATAGTTTTTGGGGGCAGAGGCATTTTGGTTTTCAAATGCCCATTACCTGATTAAAAAAATAAATTTCTATGTTCTCTATAACTTTTGCTGAAGGGATAAATGTATAAGGAACACAATATATAATTTAAATTTTTTGGCTGTATTAAATTAATAATTTATACATTGTTTACTCCTCACAAAATGTCCCAGAAAACTTCATACCTCGTTTCGGTTGTATTTTGGTAAATTATCTTCGCCTGAACATGTGCCACTGTACAATTTATAACATGGGTACAAGAGAATCACTGCTGAAGTACAATGTCTGTTCTGAAATACTCTGAACACAAAGATGCATTTAAGGGTGAATTAAGGATGATTTATTTAAAGGTGTGTTCACTAAATTTGGATACAAATTAGCCTCTAGTGACATTTGCTAAATGTCGTGAAATAGTGTGTTCGTTGCTGTATTTGTAAGGTACAAAATGTCGGTAGTTGCTCAGTTCAAAAGTTGTATTTTGGACTATTTTTTTGGGCAAACTTTGAAATGTCAAACAATTGTTATTGTCAGATGGAATTTAATTATTTATTTGAGTGCGCGTTTTTTCTTTGCACACTTTAATCTTATCACAAGGGTTTGTTTCTTGTCAAGGATTAACAATGAAAAACAACATGGAAGTTTCCAAACGCATGGAGCTAAGTCTTTTCAGCCATCAGTCGCCAAATTGTTTATTAGTTTTCGCATCAAAACAGTGCATTTTTAAAGAAGCTCAGCTTTAATTTCGAAATAAATTTTTAGCGCAGCCTTGATGGTAATGGCAGAGTCTGTTTGGAGATTACAATGTTTTACCTTTTACGCCTATCGATTGTCTTGGTTTTTGCATTCAGCCAAAATTCAGCATGTCACGGGAAGAATGGCAGTCTTGTGTCACGCTTATGTAAAGGCATTGTGTGACATTTTGGCAAAATTTAAATATGTGAAGGGAAAATTATTTAACACTCGGCTTCTTGAGCAACAACATACAGGTTGTACCTTGTAAATACTTCAATGAAAACGCGGAAGAGGTATAGTGACAGTTTTAAGGCAGACATTGTTTATTTTTGTGGTGAGTTTCTTGAAAGCAGAACTTGGTTTGTGGTCCTGTTATACAGTGTAATTTGTCAAGGAACTACTCTCGCAATTCTCTTAAAAGCGGCGTGACAGGTGCGTTACGTGAAACATTGCGTCGTGTAGCATACGGTGAGATGGACAACATTCTTGCTACAGCGGTTGAAGAAAGTTGAACTTAGTTCTACTTTCTGCAGCCGCTGAAGCGACTTGTTTTGCAAGAGGTTTGACCGTTGCGCGGTGCGTTACACGGCGTAATATTTCATTGAACTTGTCACGCCGTTTTTGAGAACACTGCGGGAAATGTTGCGTGACAGATTACACTGTACAGCAGGACTTTGTCATGAACACGAGTGTTTACCTGGTTAGTAATGGTGGATTGCTGGTAAAAATGAGAACACAAAAACTGCCTCTTTGTCTCTTTATTTGCGTTTAATTGTGTTTAAAAAAAAAATAAAAATGTAGCCGATCTTGTCCCTGCTTTACGAGTTGTTTTCACTCTGCTCCGAGTTGAGTGTTTCTTCTGTTCCTCGTTAATATTCCAACCTTAAAATCCCGGTTTGTTTATCTAATCCGCCATCTTTGATGACGACACTCGACGCACTTTAATGATATGGCCGTTTGCTCCCAAGTGGAGATGGCATAATGAGGAGAGGTGTGAGTTTACTCTCCATGCCTCCTCGGTTTCACTAACCTACGTCATAATACCACACTCATTTGAATTTGGAATATTCATTACTTTGGAAGGCCGTAATTAAAATCAATGCCAAAATAATAAAATTTTAAGAAGTTTGTTTTCAACTAATGTATCTAGAAATTTCCGTTGGAACGACAGGGAAAACCGAAGTGCTAAAATACAAATCATGTTCAGTACATTTCCATGAAAGTCAAGAAAAGAATCGAACGCAGAAAACCACTGATCTGACTCCCGACCAAACCTCCTGCCGACCGTCATCCCACAAACTTCACCAAAAGAACACAAGTCATTTGAGACTCTCCCGTCAAAGCCGATACAAGTTTAGGGGTTTTCTTTCGCCTATATTTAAATTAGAGAAAGATAATTTTGCGGTATTTAAAGCGAGTAAATGATAAGCTGTTTATTTGCCGAAGTAAATGCGAAAGCAAACGGGCGATTTTTGTCCGTCTGCATGACCGAAAATTGTTTATTTCGATAAGCTATTTTTAATCGATAAGTAAATTTCATATTAAACGAACTAGCTGCTTATCAGAATCAAAAGAAATCGCATTTAACAAATGTTTTGCGCGCAAATTTCAAGCAGTGAAAGTAAATCACAATTGAATATTCAATATTCGACTTATGTTATTGTAATTTGTAAAGTGGTTTTGCATACTCGGGAACTCACGGCAGTTAGTCGGGGCGAGACGAAGTAAACCGAGCGGCAAAATCGGCGCGAGGAATATTTCGCACCGATCTTGCCGTTCGGTTTACATCGTGTCGCCCCGACTAACTGCCGACTGGTTCCCGAAAATGACAACGAGATTGAACAAGTATTGCAAATAAATGAAGAGAAAAGTTTTGTTTTAGAAGTCAATATAAACAATTCGCCTATGATATTTAAAAAAAATCGCATTATATTTCGTTGCAAAACAGGGTTTTAGAAATGAAATTTAAAGCGAAAGATCAACTATTTGTTTTGAGGTTTATGAATGTTTCTGAAGTAAATAACGCGAAATAAATCGGCGAGTTTTGTCCGACCGCATAACCTGAAATTGCGTCAGCTTGTTTTGATATTTAAGTTTTACATTAATGAGAAAATAGTTGCGTATAAGAATCGAAGTAGTTTTCCAAAGAAATCGCGGTTTAAATGTTTTGTGCGCAAATTTCAACCAGAGAATTTGAGAAAGTCTAATTAAATATTCGAGATTCGAATGGCAACTACGATGGAATTTTTCAAAAGTTACTAGTGTTATTGTAATTTGTAAATTTGGTTTTGAATAACATGGAACAACGAAGCATACTCGGGAACTCACGGCAGTTAGTCGGGCGAGACGATGAAAACCGAGCGGCAAAATCTTGCCGCTCGGTTTACATCGTCTCGCCCGACTAACTGACCCGAGTACCCGAGGATAATAACGAAGTATTCGAAATAAATGAGGAAGCCAACATAAAAAATTCGCCTATGAAATTGAAAAAAAAAAAATCGAATTGTATCTGGTTATAAAACATAGTTCTAGAAAAATAATTTTAACTTTTGGAATACAAGATGGAAAATTAGCCTGCAATTGGTATATTTGGTTAATAAACTTTTCGAGACTTTGTCTTGTTTTGGAAGTCACGATGAAGAAAGAATAAAACCCGAATAATAGATTTGGTTAGAAAATAACGTTTTCGATGTTTAGTTTAAAGTTTTGGAAGTCTGGATTTACAATTGGCCTAGGTTTCATAATTTGATTATTGAAACTGGAAAGTACATAAAACTTCCGAAAAAATCTTGCAAATCAATGCAGCCTCCTTCGCAGCTGTCACGCTAGATCGTCACACAACACTCCTGGGGGAAAGCGTTACGTGACGACTCGTATAACAGATGTGCGGGAGACTTCAGATTAACTAATTTTGAAGTTAATCTGAGAAAGAAATACGTCGTAATTTCAAATAATTGTCATTTTATTTTAAGCAAGAAACTGAAGAAATCGGAAAGGAAAATTGTGTTTTAAGAAAGAAAATCCCTAAACAGGTATCAGCTCGTTCAACAGAATCCCAGATGACTATCAGCTCAATCTAGTGCCGCTTGTGAAAATCCAGTCAAGCCAGATTAACGGCATTCCTTGTTCTAAACTAACCCCAACATCCAGGAAATGTACCACCCATGACCTGCACTAAAGCACTACTGTTTTACGTCCTCGACAACGGAAGATTTCCAGATACACTGATTGAAAACAAACATCTTTGAAAGCCAATTGGAATAAAAGCGTGGTATTCTGACGTAGTTAAGTAAAGCCGAAAAGACATGAAAAGAAAACTCTCACCTCCCCTCATGATGCCTCCTCCACTTGAGAGCAAACGACCAAATCATCAAAGTGTCCAAGTGCCTCCATCAAAAATGAACGGATCAGATAAACTCACCAGGATTTCTCAGTTGGAATATTGCAGAGGAACGTCAGAAACACCGACCTCAGAGCAAGAGTTTCCACAACTCTGCAGGGACGTTGATCGGCTAGATGAAAATCTGACCATTTGCAATATGTGTGCGGGTGTGTGAGCCATCTCAGTTCCTGAAAATAATCTAAAATATTCTAAGTTGAGTGGAAAATATAAAATCCACAAAAAGAAAATAAACAAGCTCATTAGCACAGTAAGTACGGGAAAGGAAAATGCCTACCCCACTTATGCCACTAACTTACCTTATTAAAGTAGCTCTGTCTTTGTAATATAATGATACGATAATAGTACTTAGCCCTACCTATGCTTCGAGACACTTCAGGGGAGACGTACGATTACAAAGCAATAATTTCTCTGTAGAACAAAATGCCCTTTGACGTGTGGTTAAAAAGGCAATACCTAAGATGTTGCGACCCTGGCTTAAAAATACTACATAAAGACCCTTAAAGAGAGAAATGTCTCCTTAGTCTCTTACCAAGTTAGTGCAAGGCTTATATGTGGGATGTACTTGGCAAACCCGCTAGATTCAAATGGACAATTTTATCGCTGATAAACTGTTACTTATTTTTCAGGTGAAACTACTGAGTTAATTAGGAATTTATTACTTCTGTGCTAATGAGCTTGTTGTGGCACCTTTAAACAAAGGAGGCGAAAAAAATGCATTTAAAAAGAAGCTTACTTCAGAATTTGTCATTTCTAATTGATTGGGTAAAAAAATTAGCTTTGCATGAGAGTAAATAAATTGAATTTGCAAAATCCTGGATATTGATATTGAATTAAAAAATTGTTATCAGACAATTTGAATAAATTATTTAATTTGAAAAGTTTAAAAGGCGATGAAGCAATTTTAGAAAGCCTCCTTTGTTAAAGGTGAAAAAAAATAATAGTGAAAAGAAATAATATTGTAGTCTCAAGTACCATCATACTATTCATGTAATGCGAAAAATATCCCTTGAAATTTTTGAAGTGTAAAAGAAAATAATTTAAGCAATGTAGGTCTACCCATCCAAGAAAGTTGTAATTAGTGTGAGGTGAATAAGCCGACAGTTAATTTAAGTATGAAAAGATGAAATAAAAGTTAACAGCATGATGGACATTGAAGCTACAATGTATCTTACCTTGTAAAATAAAGAGTTTTTTTTTAATTTTACCAACAAGTTTCCTATTGAGCAGCTACTCTTATTTGGATTATAGCAATGGATTATTTTTTATAAAGGCATGAAACATTTGGCCAAGCAAAACCAACTTACTTGACATTCAGAAAAACTGATTTAAATCCCCAAATGAACAGAAAAGATTATTTTGCCCCTACACCAATTTTAGAGGAAAGTGGTTACAAGTACAATCAATATTGTTTTGTTTGTAACTGTCAGTTGTAAACAAAATCAGCAAAAAGTAAAATTAATGTTGTTTCAGCTTAAATTCATTTTAAGAGACCCAAGGGCAGTTGATGGAGGTAGACAAAAGTTAAAAAAATGGGGAAGATGCAAACAAAAATTTGGAAGAGAAAAGAAATGAGCTTAGGTCTCTCATTTTCTCAAGATTTCAAATTTTCCTTCACACCTTCCCCATCATTTCAACCTCGCTCGTTTCCATTATCTGCCAAGTGTCTCCAAGCATAATACGAACTGAGACAAAATAACATGATTGTATCAATGTAAAATACATGTCAGAACAGAATTGAAACTGCTCAATAGAAATCTTGCGAAGAGAATGAAATTTTGAACTGAGTTTTCATAAGCAAATAAGTGGCTTCAGTAAGATTCAATTTCTCCTGATGTCAACATTGTTTTGGATTAGAAATAATTGAACTACATAAAATGGTTGTATCAATTAAAATTTGAGCACTTATCATATGAACAAGATAATTCTTGGACACAGAAAAATGTAAAACTAGGTTTTGAAATGAATAAACTAAGCAGATTTTACCTTAGGCCCTCTAAATAAAAGTACTTCCAATTAATTTGCTTTAATTTGTTTTGGATTTAAGAAAATCCGATGGTTTTCGAACACTGCAACAGCATATTTATAAATGTTTGAGTCTTACAGTAAATGTGTACATCAAAATGTACACATAAAAAACAAACAGTTATAAAACATAAAATGAATTTATATTAATTTTTTTCTAATGGAATAAATTAATTAGCTGAGCACCTAAATTTCTAATCAATTTGATCCTCTTTGATGTAAATACGAGTCTTTTTCTTGTCAAAATTGGATGTCTTTTTTAACAAAAAAAAGTTTTGGTCAAGATTGTGAGGGCAAAAAGTGTTCGTACATAAAATCAAATATTATTTTTAATTGAAACAAATTCTAGAACAGTCCCAATAATTTGAATTTGGCAAAGATTGCTATCAGCAAAACAAGCCCAATGACTGGGATTAGTTAATTTGCTAATAAACTGAAGTCTGATAATTATGAACAGAGACTGAGATAATTTTGGTTTTAAAATAGATAATTTGTGGAAAATATGTGACAAAAAATATTGAACTGAAGGAATATGTGAAGAAATTAGTAAGCATGCAAGCCACTTATTTGCAAATGAATGGCGCACACACCACACACTGGCCAGTGTAACACTATGTTTATACTAGTAGCCACATGTGCATCAAAGCAATATCATTCAAACAAGTTTTTTCTAATGATCTTTAGCCCTTTTTGGTTGGTTGGTTAATTGGTTGGTTGGTTGGTTGGTTGGTTGGTTGGTTGGTTGGTTGGTTGGTTGGTAGGTAGGTTGGTGGATGGATGGTTGGATGGTTGGTTGGTTGGTTGGTTAGTTGGTTGGTTGGTCAGTTGATTGGATGGTCGGTTGTTTAGATGGTTTGTTGGTCAGTTGGTAGGTTGGTTGGTGGGTTGGCTTCCTGGTTGGTCAATCAGATGGTAGGTAGGTAGGTAGGTAGGTAGGTAGGTAGGTAGGTAGGTAGGTAGGTAGGTAGGTAGGTAGGTAGGTAGACCTGTAGGTAGGTAGGTTGGTTGATCAGGTGGTCAGTCAGTTGCTTCCTTGGTTTGTTGGTCAGTTGGTGGGTTGGCTGGTTGGTTGGCCAGTCAATTGGCAGGGCAATTGGCGTGTTGGTTGGTTGGTTCGTTAGTTGGTTGGTTGGCTTCCTTGTTGGTCAATCAGATGGTTGGTCAGTTGGTTTTGTTTGGTTGGTTCCAATATGAAACAAGGCCGCTTTGTTAGTTGATTGGTTGTTTGGTTGTTCAGTGGTTGGTTGGTTGTTTGGTGGTTGGTTGGTTGGTTGTTTGGTGGTTGGTTGGTTGGTTCCTCAGCTGGCTGGTTGGTCAGTTGCTTGGTTGGTTTGGTTGGTTGGTTGGTCAGCTGGTTTGTTTGTTTGTTGCTTGGTTGGTTGCTTGGTCAGTTGGTTTGTCGGTTGGTTTGTTGGTAGGTTGGTCGGTTGCTTGCTTGCTTGCTCAGTTGGTCTGTCGGTTGGTTGGTTGGTTTGTTGGTAGGTTGGTTGGTTGGTTGGTTGGTTGTTTGGTAGTTGTTTGGTTGGTTGGTTGGTTGGTCAGTTGTTTGGTTGGTTGATTGGTTGGTCAGTTGTTTGGTTGGTTGGTTTGTGGCTTTGCTGGTTGGTGGGTTGGTTGGTAGGTCAGTTGGTTGGTTGATTGGTTGATTGGTTGGTTGGTCCGTTGGTGGTTGTTTGGTTGGTTGGTTTGTGGCTTTGCTGGTTGGTTGGTGGGTTGGTTGGTAGGTCAGTTGGTTGGTTGATTGGTTGGTTGGTTGGTCCGTTGGTTGGTTGGTGGGTTGGTTGGTAGGTCAGTTGGTTGGTTGATTGGTTGGTTGGTCCGTTGGTTGGTTGGTTGTTTGGTTGGTTGGTCAGTTGTTTGGTTGGTTGGTTTGTGGCTTTGCTGGTTGGTTGGTGGGTTGGTTGGTAGGTCAGTTGGTTGGTTGATTGGTTGGTTGGTCCGTTGGTTGGTTGGTTGGTGGTTGTTTGTTTGGTTGGTTGGTTTGTGGCTTTGCTGGTTGGTTGGTGGGTTGGTTGGTAGGTCAGTTGGTTGGTTGATTGGTTGGTTGGTTGGTCCGTTGGTTGGTTGGTGGTTGGTTGGTGGGTTGGTTGGTAGGTCAGTTGGTTGGTTGATTGGTTGGTTGGTCCGTTGGTTGGTTGGTTGTTCGGTTGGTTGGTGGTTGTTTGGTTGGTTGGTTTGTGGCTTTGCTGGTTGGTTGGTGGGTTGGTTGGTAGGTCAGTTGGTTGGTTGATTGGTTGGTTGGTTGGTTGGTTGGTTGGTTGGTTGGTTGGTTGGTTGGTGGTTGTTTGGTTGGTTGGTTTGTGGCTTTGCTGGTTGGTTGGTGGGTTGGTTGGTAGGTCAGTTGGTTGGTTGATTGGTTGGTTGGTCCGTTGGTTGGTTGGTTGGTTGGTTGGTGGTTGTTTGTTTGGTTGGTTGGTTTGTGGCTTTGCTGGTTGGTTGGTCAGCTGGTTTTTTGGTTGGTTAATTGGTTGTTTGGTTACATTATGCAACAAGGCCACTTTTCCCAATTTGCTTAATGACCCAAGTAGCAACTGTAAAGAAGCCTACAGAATGTTTATCACTTTATGCACATGTAGCTAGGTAATAAACAAACAGTATTTAGTGTTACATTGTAAAACAAATGTTTACCATGGGTTATCAAAATTTTTGGCCCAAGCTGCAAAGGAGCATAACTGAATTTTACATAGTAGTTTTGCTGAATTTGTGTAATGAGGAAATACAGACTAATATTCTTATGCTTCAATTCATGGTAAACACTTGTCAATGAACAGTGTTTTGGTATAATATTACCTTAACATTTAACACATATCTACACATAAAGTTCAGCTTAGTGCCAGTTCTTGATCATCCAGTTCTTGAAGTCCATCCTCTGTCCTCTGTCCTTTGTCTTCTTTCTTCTGTCCTTGGTCAGATTCCCTCTTGCACCGGGTCCTGGGATCTTGGTCTCCAGTACTGTGGTGGGTCCACAATCTTCTATTCTGACCTCTGGCCTCCATCAACAAGCCTGCAAAGCCAATAATGAACAAGCATGGTAAGTATATTTATCCAGGACCAAACCTTGAAATGCTTTGTATACAAATTTAAAAAATCATGGATAGATAGATGAAGGATAGTGATCTTGTGTCTACCAACCCTCCAAGTTTGTTTTTTTCCTTAGTGGCCATTTGGCCACTGACTGCTCAAGTTTGGTCGCTAGTGAAAAATTTTAGTCGCTTAATTAAGCTCACGCTTTCAATCCTTCTTCTCGACAATTTTAGTCGCCTGGCTGGCGACTGCTGTTCCAATTTAATCGCCACCTCCAAAATGTTAGTCGCCATGGTGACTAAAATGGTCTTAACTTGGAGGGTTGTCTACAGTCATCAGTAAATCATCACCCGGGCTGCTTGCAGACAAAAAAATTTGAAGATTGGTGTTAATTTTATTAATGACGCATTCAAAATATTGTGTTTATTTAATGTGTTATGGTGTTTATTTAGGAATGCTTGTAGCGTAAAAATTTGTTAAAGACTAAGTTTATATATATGAATCTCAGTGCTAATATGCCTTTTTAGTATCTTTACCATGCCATACTTCGTGATGCAATAATTATTGTCATGCTAGGAAATCAGGTATTAGCATTTTGTGAGTGAAAAGCAGTAAATCATTTATTATTTTTGTGAGCAAAATGCTGCTAAACCTTAAAAGTGTGGTTATAAGCTTCCTAAAGCTGCTTGTTAAAGGGTCACTGTCACCAATTTTTAGGATAACTTTGAAAAGCCAATTAAAGACATCCTAATCACAGGAGACTCAAAACTTCTGTTTCAGTTTCGCTTAAAAAACTACCCAACCAGTTCTCTGAGACAATAATTAAGTGTGTTTGGCTGTGGATCGTCAGGATGCGAATGGTTGATTTTTTCAAGTTCCTTTGTTTTTGTAGGAGGCAGCGTGGCATAGTGGTTAGGGCGCTGGACTTGTAATCCGGAAGTCCCGAGTTCAAATCCTCCTCCCTGCCACTAGATGGATTTGTCTTCGGTGGTCCCGAATTCAACTCCTCCACGCTTTGTATATAGCCAACTGGTCAGCCTTCTGCCAGTTGGGATTTTTAACAAGTTTCTGTTTGATTTAAAATATTTGTTTCACTATTTACAGTGTCCTCAATTAGTACAGCCGTGCTAAACACATTGACACTTAAATAAAGTGATTTGATTTTCGTGATTTTGATTTTGTGGAAAAATCGCCCACAACTGACTATGGTTTGTTCTTCCTTTGAGAAAATTCAATAGACTTCCTTCTGTTGACTTCCTGGGAGTATTCTGTGTACGCAAATTGCATTTCATTTTATCTATAGTACATTTTCACCCCAAAATATAAAAATCTATGCGACAGTGCCCCTTTAACATTTTTTTCCTTTTGTGTCATATTGCAACTCTGTGTGGCAACATAAAAAGAAATGAAAAACTCACCACATCCTGTCAAACACGTGGTCTTGATCCTCCATTCAGTTTTGGCTGTCTTGGTCAGTTCTCTTTTTAATAAAGGATTTGCATGTCCTCCTCTGATCAGGAATGCAGGTCTTTGAAGATAAAAAGCATAGTCTTAGTATGTTCAATAGTTTAACAATACAGACTACAAACCTATGTTGCATATGGGAGCAGTAGCCTCTAGTTTAGCACAACTTTTGCTTGCAGCAATTCGCTGAATCGGGATGACAATATGCATCTGCCGTCAGGAGTTTTTAAATTTAGCGTTTAGGGACAAACCAGTAACTTAATTAGCTCCAATTAGCTCCAAATCCATCCAAGTCACTGACACTGGGGATCATTTAGCAATGTTGTTACTACACTGTATGGTATGTGGTATCCACATATTGCTAAGCACTTAATTCTACAAGGGGCCTATTAGGTATCACTCATAAAAGGAAACAGGAGAGCAGGGAAAGCGCAGTGGTGAGAGCACTCACTTCCCACCAAATGTGGCTCGGGTTCGATTCCCGGACCCAGCGTCATATGTGGGTTGAGTTTGTTGTTGGTTCACGTCCTTGCTCTAAGTGTTTTTCTCCGGGTTCTCCAGTTTTCCTCCCTCTGCAAAGTTTACCAACACTTCTAAATTCCAATTCAATCTGGAATTCGAGCGCCACAGGTTTGTCAGTTGCAAGACTGTTAAGGTGGCTTACTACAGTTTTGAGGGGGTAAATGAGCCAAGCTTTAAACTCTTTCGTAAAATGTCCAGAAAGGTTTTAGCTTTCACTTATTACTGTTTGTTGCATCCTACAACCAATATATGCGACATTAGAGCAATATAGATGCCAATTAATAGCCAAAATGAATATCCGAGTGCTTGAGAGGAGACTGGGCACTAGTAGTTTCAACGGCGTTTTTCTCGAAATCTGCCCGTATGACGCTGCCTCAAAAATTCAGAAATTAGAAATTGTATCAGATAGAACATTCATGCAAAATAAATTAAAAATCTGTAAGACAGATTTTTCGCAAAATAGGAAAATGTGTTTTTTTGCCTATTTTATTTTTAAAAATAGCTCGAAGTCTGTCTTACAGATTTTTTTTAAATTTTGGCAGTTGATGCGATTAACCCAAAAAAATTAATTGTGAAAATTTCATTATGGGTTGTACGGTAGGTTTTTGAGAAATTTTGAGCCAAAGTCAGGTTTTTACGACCTCCGACGAGAATCGAATTGCGCATGCCCTTTTATTTGAGTGCACGCTCGTATGACGCCACACATTGTGAGCGATGAAAAAAGCGAATTAGAACTCCTCTGTTGGTTGTTTATCAACCCTTTTGGAGTATTGTTTTCATCCTATGACATGTCTAAAACCTTCTGAAACTTTCTGAAACTGTTAACTTTCGAATAAAGGGCTCAAACTTGCTTTCGTTTCTTTTAGTGTTGCTCGCAAAAGCTTTGCGTGCGCGAGCGATATTGACGTCAGGCAGCTGAATCATAGCGCGCACTCTTGCCTCGCAAAAACTGTAGTAAGCCACCTTAAGTGCTATCCTCGTTAAACAAAGTCAATATATTTCAAAATCACTCACCATTACTTGAGCTCCTCTGCCCCTCATCCACATCCCATTTGGGTCCATCGACTGCACCTCATTTGGTCGTGAACATCCATCCTAAGTGGGTCTTGAATGATCCAATTGGTTTGGATTGTGAATGTCTTGGGACTGTTCTCTTTAAGCTTCTTTAAGATGAAAAGAAAGCAGCTATTTAATTTTGTGATGTACAACATGTCAAGCTTTTTGCCAGGTGGCTGTCTGGCCGTCCTGTAGATGGCCACTTTTTAGGAGAAAATAAGTAAATATAACGTAGATCTTGTTGATTTGCAGTCAGCAATTTCATATGCTTGATTCTTAAGTGATTTTGGAAATATTTTACACTGAACACACCATCTCACCATCACCTTACCGATATTTCTACTTTAGTTTATGTTCAGTTTCAGGACTGTGCTTTTTTTAAGGTGGTGACAAACGAGGACACATTGTTGTGGACACATTGTTGCTCATGATGTGTTTGGGTGGGCAAACGAGCGGGACACAAAACATTTGTTTTGTGTCCATGCCGCGCAAACGGGAAACATTTGTTGCGGACACAAAATGTTTCTGACAAAAATCAGAAACATTTTTTGTGTCTCGGACACAAATTTTGTGTCCGCAACAAATGTTGCGCACACGGGCAAACAGGGAAACATTTGTGTCCACAACAATGTGTCCGCAACATTGTGTCCTCGTTTGCCACCACCTTTACAAGCAAATAATGGGTACTATTTTTCCGTCTATATTTATGTGTAGAGTATGGTGCATGTTACTGAACCAACTTCACCAAATTGCAAAAGGAGCGATTTGTCATGCAGCCAGCAAGAAGCATTGCTACCAGGGAGTGCTTGTTGGTGGCTACATGAAGTACTAATTATATTTACTCATTCCCAGTCTCCAACACCCCGCAAGATGGCCACCAGAGATCAACATTGGACAAACGTTGGATAAAAGACAAGCATGTCTATATTAAAACAATTAGGCTCCTCACACTTGTTTTCTATGAGTGATAGTCAACTCAGCTGAGCCTCGTTGACTGTTCGCTCATAGAAAACTCAGGCTAGTAGTCTGATTGTAAAATACAAAACTCAGGCTTGAAGTCTAATAATTCTTAAAAAGAAAACTCGGGCTCATTATATAGCTGTTTATTATCATTATCACTGTCACTGTCATTGTCAATATCAGTGTCTAATAACGCAATTGTTTTTGTTGGGGTGAGTATACTGGCCAGGGATCAGGGGAGGGGAGAGTGGTGGTACTGGTAAGATCTGGGGGGGGGGACTCCCATATGAAAGGGACGGGGATGCTCGTCGGAAATTTTGAATTTAACCCCTAAAAGAGACCATATAACGAATCAAACTTCTTTCTTTTTAGTTATTTCTTTGAGTGCAACCTAAATGAGACCTTGACGGCTAAAAATAATGACATTTTGCCAAGAACACCCTAAACAAGACCAAAATCTGAAATTTACACCCCTAAGTGAGACGACGAGCATCCCTGTCCCTTTCCAATGGGAGTTCCCCCCCCCCCCCCCCCCCCCCCCAGGGGTAAGATAATGCAGAATTGGGTATACTTTATTTGACTTTGAACCATGCTTCACTGCTAAGACGTTTTTGGCTCTTGTGGAGCTGTACAGTTTTGATTGCTCTCCAATATTTTTTCATTTATTGTCCAATTTTAGAAGCACGTGTTATTTAGCTATTGTTTTGTTTAAGCTTATAATGTTAACTAATATTCAGTGTTCATATGTCGTACTATAAGGATAATATTATAAAAGCTTACGTTAAGTTCACTTTCGCCGTGCATGAGCTTATTTAATTTGACAAGAATTATTTCATAAGCTACATTTTTCTTAGTTACACTTTCATTTGTACTCACCAGTTGCTTCATCAATTACTGCATTGATGCTTCAAACTTCAGCTAGTAAACCAAGCTGAATTGCCCCAAATAGAACGCCTTGCTTGCCTTTCTCGCCCAACTAAGCCTGTCAGACGCTGAAAAAACTATAAGCTGTATTCCACAGTCAAAAATATGTTCCGCCATCTTGTTCTTATGAGTCTAGAAGCCAGGGAGCCAGGCTTCACGCGGGCGCAATCTTAGAAGGCATTTGAACAGGTGGGGAGGGGGGAGGTGGGGGAGGGGGGGGGGGGGGGAAGGGAGGAGAAACTCCTCAGAACTGTTCCGCCCGGGTTTTCGCCCGATTCTCCAAATCCTGCAGGGCCCGCACGGCAAGATTTTGAGTGGAGAGGTTCAAGCGTGTTTTATAACTTGAAACAGCAAGGGTCCGCAAACAAAAATGGTGAACCAGGATCTACAAGAGATTATTGCAATTATTTGCGCTGGCCTTCGAGTTGGCTTATTTAGACATGGCTTTTGAAAGTTGTACTCGGTTTGTGAAACATTGCCTTGTCCTTGTTAATTATTTAGTAGTATATGACACTGAACATTGTTTCAGGCACAAAATTCTAGCAAATATTCATTTTATTGCAGGAAATAAACTCAAACTCTAAAATGACAGTAAAAAGAAATTCGTTTCAGGCTAAAATGAGAAAAGTATTCGGAAATAAAAAAAGACAGTTTATCTGTCGCATTTCGAAAGAATTCTTGTTGTCTCGTGTCGTCTTAATTTGAAAAATTTCACTTCCAAGGTTGTAAACAGAGTTTACTCGGTTACTTCTATACTTCTTTTATAAATGTATTTGCTGTGTTGAAAGGTTTTTCATTTTCTTTCAGTGCCGGACGGATAACACGAAGATGCGCATGCGGTCACACACGTTCGAGCGCGAAACAGTCGGTGGCGTAATCCCCAATGAGCTACGGAGAAGCGACATAAACTGGTCATCTTAGAGCTGGTCCCCTAGTTTTTAGCGCCATCGAATATTAGCCCATCTGGCCCATAAAAACAAGGTGTAACTTCGACACTTGCACACAATAGACACGTGATAGCATCCTTTCTTGCGCGCAAGTGTCAAAGCCACACCTATTTTAGATTACCTAATATTCGCATCTCATCAAAATAACAGGAGTCCCGCTTCAAGACTCAGCGCTACTTCGTAACTTATTAACCGTAACGGCACCCGTGTTTTTTTCAAAGAATTTTTAGACATTTCCAGTATTTTAGCCGTATTCACGTCGCAATGATTCTCCGCTTAGCTGCCACGCATATAATTTTCCGAAGGCTCACAGAAATTTGACGGCTAACTTCTGGTAACATCAGGGAAACCTCCGATTCATTATTGCTGCTTAACTCAGAACCTGCTGCAGCGTTCGCGCCAACACGTCCTACCATACGGGATCGAAGTAACAGTTGGCACAATAAATCTCTGCCTTGTTTCGATTACTTAGTTCTACAGTTCTCTTCGCCAACGGAGCTCACGCCGCTACGTAATCAGGGGCGCAACTACCTATAGGCACATACGCACGTGCGTACCTCAAAAAGTTGAAAATATAATTTTTTTAGAAAGGAAATTAACTAAAATATATGTAATGTACCACGCTATCCGTGATACTTGTTTATAAACATATGGAAAGAACTGAAAAAAGCTTTAGATTCGGTCATTCTGATCTGAATTTGCTGGGAAGAAAGAAATACAAAAGATTAGCTCTGTGGTTGTAACGAGAGACCGACTGAATTTTACGACTTTGTTGACATTTCATATCAAGAAAAAACGCTCACCACATAACCTCACCATTACACTCACATCCTAAAAAAATTAAACAAAGCACGTGAAAAAAGGAAGATTCGAGAGACTTGGGGGTAAGGGAGGGAAAAATCCGGAAAAATCCTGGCTTCGCCCCTGGTAACTGTTACATTAATGAATATCTTTTGCTAAAAAAAAATCATGCCTGAATGTCTCCTCAGAAGGAAGTTTGCCTGATTGTTGTATGGACGTTGTATGCAAACAAGAAAAAAATGTATCAGGAACATGCTGCAACAACACGTATGTTCCTTCGTGTGCGGTGGTGGTAATTTTCAAGGAACTTGTAGCTACAATATGTCCTTGCTACAATTTTTTCATTTCTGACTTTCGTTCGATCCATTTCACCAGACAAATGATCCGAAGACAAAATTTCCGAACACTTATCGACATGTTATGATAATTTTTTCATTTTTTATAACAAAATGGGTACATTATATTACATTTTCCTGTTTTACATATGGCTCTGCGCAATGCAGTAGAGTCAAAAATAAATTAAATACTTTGTACAGTGGCAAAAGCACGAAGTTCAATAATGTTTTCACGCGTTTTTTTTCGCAAACGATTTGCGATATGATACAATTAAATATATTATCTCTGAAGCTATGTTGTGGACTCAACAATACAGAATGACAAAACTGGCTCTGGGCTTACTACGTGTAGTCCCTTATTAGGGATGTCTAAGCACGGAACAAACGAGGATGAGAGTTGATGAGAATCGACTCTCATGAGAGTATTTGTCAACTCGCATCGACTATCATTAACTCGGACCAAACGAGAACGAGAGTCGTCGAGAGTCCGTCAAGAGTGAGCGAAATAAAGAGAAAACTCGCAATCGACTCAGTGAGTCAAAGTCGATGAGAGGGCACGAGAGCGCAGAAGAGTCAATGCATGAGAGAGTGTCTGGGAGTATCTGGCCAAAGAGAGCAAGAGTTTGAACTCTCATCACTCTTATCCTCATTTGAACCGGGATTTAGATAGTTGTACAAGCTGAGTACGAGATCGAGTGTGGGAACGACTTTCGAATTTTAATCCAGTTGCGTTCCCAGAGCCCACACTTCTCTATATTGCTGAACAGATAACAGTAAGCAAGAGATTGGTATCGAAAGCATAACAACTAAGTTTGAAAATCGTACCGGTACTCAATCCCTTACTCGTGCTCGGATCTAAAAGTCCCTATTTTCTCTGCCAGTTACTCGTGTGGGAGAGCACGTGTGCACGTGACCACGCGCGAAAAGTCCGCTCGCACAAGAAGATGTGGAGCACGGGTGCAGTTGCAAGGTGATTTTCGCGCGTGCTTGTTCACACGGCTAACCAAGAGAAAAATAAGGGACTAGTCTTTGCCAAACTGGCTCTATCATATCCTAAACGTTAACCCAATGGTAAGCCTAGATAAACCACGCATCATATTCTGTTGAGTACTGGAAGAAGACTGTCCAAGGTGAAGTTGCAACTCGTCAAGCAAATGTTTGCACGTAAGGCAGTCTTAGAGGAATAGATCTACAAGTTTTTGATCATGATATTCGGAAGTCCGTTTCGTCTTCTCTTCCACGCTCCAAGCTCTTTTGCTTCAAGCCTGAGGTACTTAAGCCATCGGCGATACTCTCGGCTGGTTGAAGCTCTAAACACATAAGTCTCTTTCCCTATTGACATGATTTCAAACGCATCCTTCCTCGCTGCAAAACATAAATGTATATGGTGCAGGCAATGAGAGGAAAATACTTCACGAACTAACTTATCTAAATCACAGAAGACGTTCGTTGATAAGTATATTTTATCACTATGTACGCATTGCAGACCTATATTTCAACTTACCACAATCTCTGTAAACTACGCACATGTCCAGAAACAATGGCTCCTGCGGAATAGGACAAGACGCAAATATATGTAGAAAATATCAGAAAAAAGCGTCTTGCAATGTCATTATGGGCGAACGAAAAAAGTGTGCCAAATACGACATATAGAAATACTACAATCAGCCAATGAGAACTCGAGCGGAAGAGTAACCACGTTCGAGAAGCGTGGGAAAGTTTGCAAAAGCTATATCAGTGTATGTAGGCGTTGATTTTGAATCAGTGATCAGGTGATTGGCTAAAACCTCTAAGTGTTCTCATCAATCGCGATTAGTGAATCATCCCTTTTTGGCAACCATGATTATTTTTTTCCTCACATTGATGAAAAGAAGGTCTAAAAATTTCAGATTCAACCAGGGGCAGGAAATCTCCCTCGAATTTATGTACTTGAAAACTATTAAAACTTATCTGATTTTACAAAAAAGTTTTTGCAATGTGTTAAAGCCTTTCGTCGTTGGTCGTTTGTTTTCAAGTTTGTTCAATCCCCATCATCGTTAGTTATCCTCACTTCCTAATGGGTTCCTGTCATTTGTCGAGTATTGTTCTACAAAATCAAACCATTATTGTTGGGTTTCCTGCATGCAAGCCTCGCGTTTTCAACTTTGTCCATATTGCAACCAACCTCCGTCTTTGCCATCGTCAGTCATCGTCAGTTCCTAATGGGTCCCTGTCATTTGTCAAGTATTGTTCTACAAAATTACATGCACGCCTCGCGTTTTCAATTTATCCATAATGCAATCAACTTCCGTCTTAACCATCGTTAGTCATCCACACTTCCTAATGGGTCCCTGTCATTTGTCAAGTATTGTTCTACAAAATTACATGCACGCCTCGCGTTTTCAATTTATCCATAATGCAATCAACTTCCGTCTTAACCATCGTTAGCCATCCACACTTCCTAATGAGTCCCTGTCATTTGTCAAGTATTGTTCTACAAAATTACATGCACGCCTCGCGTTTTCAATTTATCCATAATGCAATCAACTTCCGTCTTAACCATCGTTAGTCATCCACACTTCCTAATGAGTCCCTGTCATTTGTGGGGTACTGCTTTACAAAATCAAACCATTATTGTTGGGTGTCCTGTGGGCCAGGTATATACAGTGTATTTGAGCATCTAGAAGTTACCCTTACAATCCCTCACAACAGACAATGATGTTCCTATAATGAAAAATCGCTATACAAATGAATCGTGACCAACCTTAAAGAGAGTGTACTTTCCACTCATCTTCTTTCTGAGAAGAACAACAGCAGCATCTGTCACCTCACCCTCCCCGGGGAACAACGGCTCCTCACACTCTCCCTCATCGTCAGAATCGATTCGAACAAGCTGCCAGGGAGGGGAGATACAGATAAACGTAAGATTTTTTAAAGAACAGAAATTCTTTTAGCCTGATAGTGGGGCTTGTATGTAAATGCGTTTGCCTGAAGGGAACGTCTGTTAAAAGCAGAACCATAAAAGAAGAAATACGGTTTATCCTTTAAAGGAATACGTTATGTCCTTTTAAGGATACAAACCTCTGAGTGACCTCTGACGCAGAATAGCGCGCACACTGACATGGCTTTCTTACTGCCGCGTCGGTTCCAGCTCGCGCCGAACTCGTGAATGGTGATCTGGAAACGAGTCAGAATGGATGTTATGAGAAATTAGGAAATCAAGTATTGAACAAGTATCTCGATTGAAATAAGTTTGAGAAAGTCATGAAACTAAATTAAATACATCGTCACATGATTTGTCACACAAATATGAGGAAACGAAGGTGAATCCCTTAGCTGACTTAAGGCAGCAGTGCACGCAAATGATTTGGGCTTCAAGCTGAAGTTTGTTTCCCGAAAAGATCAGGTTTTCTCATATGACTTGCTTACTTGAATTTAATAAAAAAGAAAAAAAGTTAGATATTCACGATCGTCTTCGTAGCCGCCATCTAAAATAATTTGGACTCTGCCTTCGGGAAACGCTTGTTACTATCCCGAACCTTACACGAAAGTCGAATAAGGCTACGAAACTTTCCGAGAAAAGTTCGGTCCCAAGGTTTCTGGCCTGACGCGTCCAAAGTATCCAAAATAGATAAAAATCGAATAAAAAGATACAACCACAATTTGTATCCGGGCGTAAGAATCACTGATATCTGATTTATTAACTTCTACTGACCTGAAATACGCCGTGCATTAAAAGCTGCATTTCCTCCATAGTCCAGTTAAGGATGTCTGACGCCATTTTCTTCATCTGAAGCTTATCAAGCGACTCGGACCGACCAAGCTGTTGACTTGCTCGATAACGCCTTTGACGGGATTCAACGGCCGTGTTCAACTACAAAGAAGAATAGCAAAAATGAATAATTGACTGGGAGATTACCAGAAGTATAATCAAAGGCATCTTTATTTGTGCTATTGTCTGCATGGATTGAAAAAAGACGTCAGTAAATTAATCATATAATCTTTGAAAGGACATCAGATATAGACAGACTTGAAGGGTTGTTAATTTATTTTAACATTCGTTTTGACATTAAAATGTCTTATAAATAATAACTTACTGCGTTGATCTTATTTAGCTGTTCTTCGATCCTTCTTTGTGCCAGTTTGAGTTTCTCGCGATCTGGATTTCTTCGAGGAGAGGCTTTACAAATTCTACTTAATAACAGAGGGTATCTGAAAGAGACGAGAGAGAGAGAGAGAGAGAGAGAGAGAGAGAGAGAGAGAGAGAGAGAGAGAGAGAGAGAGAGAGAGAGAGAGAGAGAGAGAGAGAGAGAGAGACTCAGATTCCGAGTAGTTTTTTGCCTATTTTAGTTAATTTTATGCTATTATTTTTTGTATTTATTTTTGGCAAAATAAAATGGTTGTTGTTGTTGTCAGACAGTAAAATATGTACTGTAGATGTACACAACAAAATATTGCTGTTTGGTATGCAATCTTATGCATGACCGACTGACTGACTGACTGACTGACTGACTGACGAACGGACAGACAGACAGACGGACGGGCTGGCTCGTTGGCTGGCTAGTTTGCTGGTTGGCTACCGGCTGACTTACTGACTGTCTATCTGTCTGTCTGTCTGTCTGTCTGTCTGTCTGTCTGTCTGTCTGTCTGTCTTTCCGTCTGACTGACTGATTGACTGACTGTATTCAATCACTTACTTCATAATTCGTTGTACAGGAGAAAGGATGAAAGAATTCAAGTCCATTTTTCGGCACTTCGGATTTTCCCGACACGTTACCTGAAATCAAAAAAATAAACAATTTCTTGATCAGAAAACCAACTGGGAAAATTTCGCTTTACAAATCATTTTACTTACATTAAGAAAGATTCTTAGCAGCTCTGTTTTCTTTTGAAGAGATTCCAGTAAGGCTGAGGCAGCGGTCTACAAACGAAATACCAAGAAATGCTATCAAATGAAATGTTTTCTTTCGCGTGTAGGCTATATTTAGAACAGCTTTTCCGCGAACCATTAGCCAATCGCGTTGGAGCACTTGCCGTTCGCGGCTTTTGATTGGCTCGCCCCCAAGTCGGGCAGGTTCTGGTTAGAGCAAGTTAATTTTCCTGATCAGTTCCTTCGTTTTGACTGCCCTTTGAAGCGTCTTTATCAAAACCCCTTCTTTGGGACCTTTGGGCTGGTGGTCAAAAACCTTTTCGCCTGTTTCTTCTATATTTCTTTTCATAGTCCGCCAAAATGAAGGGCCCTCACAAAAGACATGACTGAAAACCGTAATTTACAACAATTTGCAAAATCTCATGCAAAGATCACGCGCAATAAACTACTACGCGCAGATTTGTTCTAAAAATAGCCTACACGCGAAAGGCATGAGGAATGTTGTCTTGATGTGCCTGCAAATTCTCAGAACTAACGATAACAGAAATGTATAAAAATCAGTTAGAGGAATTGCTTTTTTGATCTTGGTGTATAGCGGTTAATAAGTAGTTATCAACCAAAACAATCTCCTCACCTGTTTTGAACAGTAAATCTCATACGCCTGGAAAAAATCGACACTCTCGAGAAAAATGCTCCCAACATTAACGTTAGAAAACTCCTGGAAAAAAAAACACAAACAGGAGAATTGGTAAAGATCTTAAACTAAAACAAATTGATGGCCACATGACCTTATTTTATCATACTTTCTCAGCTCGAAATATGCTTTGCTTTCCTTTGAAATTTATTTTCGGCTAAAATTCTATTTTTTAGCCAATACGAGGTGTGTAATCTGTTCTAAAATATAAAAACCTAGTAATATTTTATAGCGCCCTTTTCCAAACTCAGTGTAAAGATGTCGGCTTTGCAACAAATCAGATACATAAACAATACCAAATATTATGGGACCTTTCCCGCGCTTTCCACGGAATACATCTTTTCCCGCGCTTACCACTGGATAATGCATGCATGTTTTCCCGCGCTTACCACTGGATACTGCATGCATGTTTTCCCGCGCTAACCACTGGATACTGTATGCATGTTTTCCCGCGCTTACCACTGGATACTGCTGCATGTTTTCACGCGCTAACCACTGGATAGTGAATGTTTTTTTTGCGCTTGCCACTGAATCGGCATGTTTTTCCGCTTGTGGTCTGATTGGTAATTGCACAATTTTCGGCAATTCTGATTGGTTCCTGGGCTTATTGATTAGCAATTTAAATGTGCCAGACTCTTAATACCTCATCGCCTTTTGCCACTGATTCTTCCAAGCTTTTTTGCAGCTTCGCACAAAACTTTGAGTTCACTTCCAACAGTTCCTGCAGAGAAATTAAACGATTTATGGCGAAAT
Source organism: Meandrina meandrites (assembly GCA_963693305.1). Lineage (NCBI taxonomy): Eukaryota > Metazoa > Cnidaria > Anthozoa > Scleractinia > Meandrinidae > Meandrina > Meandrina meandrites. The sequence continues at coordinate 9,141,224 of OY855915.1, forward strand.
GGTCCTCTTCAAATACGAATTAACCGGCACCTGCTAGATCGAATTGGGGAAAAAGAAGGGACAGTTTTATAGCTTTTTCTGTTGAACAGGCAAGCAAAAACTCGTATCCAATTGAACAAAGTTCTACAATTAATTTAGTATTTTTTTTCTTGAATCGATATGATTAATAATACAAAAAATGCATTATAAATATAAAAGGAGCTTTCGTGGTTTTAATAGGTGTTTGTACAGTACGAACTCCTGTAAACATAGTTAGAGGGTTTTAGTTTTTCGCCTTGATTTTACAAAAGAAAGAAGAAAGTTTTGCTCAGTTTTAATTGTTTGCATAAACTGAAGCAAACACTCAAGTGCGTTTCAAGGAATTTGAGAGTTTTTGACTTCGTTGCGTGCGAATATTTCTTCATAGCAACGGGGTCATGCATGTCTGTAGACTGCAAAATACAGCTTTGTTTGATTATCAAAGAAGCCTAGAGCTTTAAATAAATCGATCTCAATAGGACATCAAAACCTTAAACAACAGAACTATCGCAATAGGGGTTTTTAACGAAAAGCGGTGGAATTTTAAACAGTAAAAAAAGATCAGCTTTTACGAAATCTAATGCATTTTGATTTCGTTCCGACCGACGGAACAAAACCTGTAAGCCATTTTTAATCCACTCCAGTTTTCATTTTTTGCATTCCTTCGAGTTATTGTTACTGTTTTGGCATTTTCCTATCTAACAAGACTTACCAAGACTGATATTTGAGGGTTTTCGTTAGTCTGAAGAGCATTTCAGAAGTTTAAAAATAAACGTACGATTTAACGTTGAGTTGCGCAACCCCTAGAGCGAGACCTACTGTATGCTAATCATTGTAAAACAAACAATTGTTAGGTTGAATTGTTTTGCTTTAGATATATATAAAAATGTATCTCTGAAGGCAAAACACATCTCCGAATCGCCGACGTAAAATACGTTTAAAATTGAGTGCTGCAAAAAAATTCAATGCTCACAATTTTTCTACTAAACATTCCAAATCGTTAAGATAAAAGTAACATTTCTTGAACGATTGGTGATCATTCGACAATCCGTTCAAGTAAATCAAATGAAAAAAATATTTTTGATACCACACAAAAATAACTTCACCAAATCTGCAAACAAAAATGCAGTTGATGATCTCAAAATGATAATACGTGACTTAAACGTTTTCAACGTCGTCTCGACTTGAAACGGTTGGCTAAGTATTTCCTTTCAGCCAATTCAAGCAAAACCCTCTGCGGTGAAATTAAAATTGATGGTCGTAATATATATTAATACCTGATTGTCTGATATTCGTCCTTACTTATAACTCTTGCCTTCACCATAAACGATATTCTAAATATAACCTACAAAACGTCACGTAGTAGTTGATTAGAATCGGCTTGACTCACACAATGTAAAGTTTAGGTAGTTACCTGTAAGTTGAGAAAAATGGCTGCCAGGTTTTCAGGGCTTAAAATTCCACCGGACTGCATTGGCAAGTAGAATTCCTGAAAGATAGGAATGACATGTCCAGTCACACACTGATTTCAAGTGAATTAGTAATAATCTCTAACATTACGCCGCAAAAGAAAAATATTTCTGTTAATGAACTTCAAAAGAATAGCTCTAAAAATACATCGAGCCTTGCAAATTACTAAATCAGTAAAGTATAAATCATCTGTAGAAGAGTGGTTCCCATTTTGGAAAGGGTGCTAGCCCGTTACGAGTTATTTCTTGTAAAAAGGCAATAGATATAGAACCGAATATTTGGCAAACATGCCTTCAACACCTCGTTTAAAGTTTTGTTAGTAAGACTGGTTTTAAAGAAACATGTTTATTCTCGTAATATTTGCTTTCACTAGGAGCCTCAATGTTCAAATTTTCAAGAATGAAGAGCTTCGAACTGGCTTCTCTTCAGACCTTTCGCATCTCAAAACGTTAATTACTATTTTTTGTTATTGGCATCTGGTACTTTATTATTATCATGTAGTTTACTAATATTTTTGCTTATTTTGCTTGAGTTATAGTTGATAGTGGCTTATTGCGAAACGTACGATAATTTTAGTCCATCCCAGCTTGTGGTCCTCCAATTCTTAGGCACGCTATTGACTCTTAAGCACTATTCAACAGTAGGGGCCCTTAATTGTTCCCCCAGGGTTAAAGAAAGCTATAATGATAGTATTTATAGTCTGCAAGTAAAAATTGAGTTTCCTAGGTGGAAGGGAGTAACCCCATTGTTCAACGTTTCCGGTTGTCTGTAATAAAAAAAAACAAGGCATGCTGGTATAAACAGAGATAGTGCTGTTCTTTTCAAAAAGATGCAAAAAAAGGGCGCTGTGTTTTATACGTGCTCCCATCAGGAAAACAGCTTGGTAAACGGCTTGAAATTTGACAAAAAGGCCGAAATCTAAGCTGGAGCTACCGATCCAGAAATCGAGGAATTTGGACTGTGGCACTCCGGAATTTTGGAACCGTGGATAATTGAGAACCTGCAGAGTTGGGGAACGACAAAGCTACCAAACCATGGCTCGACTGCAAAACTCTAGAGAAATTACTGTTTTTGAAGCAGGTACTTTAAGTGGAATAAATTTGACATTGATTTTGTAACAAACATGAAGAACGATTAAATTTACAGTCGTATACTTATATGTGATCTATTTAAGGTATGATGGGGTCCAGTTTCCATAAATGTTTCAGTTACTGACATTGATTCATTCTTGCCATATTCATTTGTCATCTTCCATTTCAGTGGACACAGGTAACACCTCCTGACTTGGAATGCCACGTACATCGGTCACTGCAAATCGTGCGAAATCTGGTCCGCTGAAGTCCCACGGTTTTGTAACTTCATTGTTCAGTCAAATTTTGAATTAATTATTGAGATAACGACAATTAAACACCCCTAGAGTTAATTAAAGTGAGGGTCTCTTCAGGTTGGTTGCTTTGCCTAACCATTGCTCGGCAAAAAAATGGCGTATCACAGCATACCGCAAAAAGAATATTGTCATTTTTAGTCGAATTTGGGGTTGAGGCTCGCTTTAGTTATATAGGGGTTGTTAGCATTTTTTAAGACCACTGCTTTGACCTGTGCTCTCTGCTGTTCATTTGTCCTGGTAAAAATCATTACATTATCAATGCCTCGAACAAAGAAATTATTCAAAACCTAGACAACTTGTCAGCGTGTGAGACGCTGATATAAATTAAGGCGAACACGTACTTCAGTCGCAGTCTCGCTGCAGAACGTTTGAAGAAAGCTCAGTCGAGTTTACGCCCTTTCGATCCCCGCACAATAATGAGCAAGATCACTCCCCAAGATCGTCCCACCTTCAAGGTAGCTCATTTGTACCGCACTCATGGGCTTATTAGCCGCGAGACGTTCCTGAATTTCCAGACAACGTTCGAGGAGATAGTGAATACCATTGTGAATTGCAAAGATGAGGTCGAACTCTGGAAATACGTTCGCAGCCTGTTTGATTTCGACGATTACGCTGACACCGTCCCGATCAATGCTGCGAACTTGTCGATCACCATCAACGCTGTGCAGCTCTGCATGAACGCAATGGCTTTAGACTGGAATCGAGACATTTCCATCCAGAAGCGAAGCAAGCCTTTTGTCTACACCATCCAGGCAGCTAGGGCCCTCATCGCCTCGCAGCTGAACATCGAACCAGAGTTGCTTGCATTCCAGAGGAATGGCTCGGACCCAAACGCTGTCATCAACAATGGAATGGATTTCAATCCGGGCGATGAAGTCGTTGTGTGGAACGAGAATCACCCAACGAATAGCGAAGTAGCTTGGAAGATCAGGAAGGACCGCTTTCCTAACATAAACATCGTTGTACTTGACTTGGAAGGCGAAACAGACGAAGACAAAATTGTGCAGAAGTTCTTGTTCAACGTGAACGAACACACTCGACTCGTGACGTTCAGTGAGGTAAGTGCAGACAATTTTTTTCTTTTTTTGTGCGTTTAACAAATTGAAGTTAGTTTTCTGCGTGTCGTCCGCCTGTTAATCACGTTTTCATACCGTTTAATATGAGGCTATTTTCGGATCTTCAAGGACTTTTTGACACTTTTATTAAAAACCAGTTTCCGTAAAGTGGATAAAACCCTGGTGTGTGACCATTCAAATAAAAGCTATTGAGCAGTACTTTCATGTGATACTGTTTATTATGCTGTACAAGGTGGTTCTAACATTTACGTCTGTGGATGAAACCCTAGTGTGTGACCATTCATTAAAATGAAAGCTATTGAGCAGTACTTTCATGTGGTGCTGTTTATTATGCTGTACAAGGTGGTTCTAACTTTTAAGTCTGTGGATGAAACCCAAGTGTGTGACCATTCAAATGAAAGCTGTCGAGCAGCATTTTCGTGCGGGTCTGTTGGTTTTTTTTTATGTCTTTACAAAGCGAAAATAAACTCCTTGTAAACTTTAAAATTGACACAGACTTGGGAGTGACAGAGCCAACAGGTCAAAAGTGGGCGCAGGAAAAAAATTAAGCGTCCGCCCCGTTATGGATGATGAAATTAGCCAATGAACATACGAGAAATTTGAGTGTGCCATCGGTTTCTTTCAAGTTCAATAGTATAGCGATCTGACACATCATACTCTCTTGGATCTGATAATTACATCTTAATGATCTTACGGTTCCAAACCACTCACTCACGAATAAGCTTTATGCTTTTTTTTACTGTCAGCATTGTAAATGATTTAAATTAAACTTGCAGTTGGCTGGTAGAATGCTTAATGTACATAGCTAAGACAAGCTCATGAAAGTTTTGTTTTACACTGCGAGAAGAAAGCTGAAAAGTCAAAACATGCTTGAACTTCGCTAAATATTTTTCCTGGGGTCGATATTTTTAAAAGAAGTCATACGTGCAAATGCAAGCTTTCAAAATGCAAATTGACAGTCTGCAGGATCACGTTTTGTGAAACTCTGTGTCACGCTGCAAAATCTATCGTATCAAGTCTTAACGCTTTTGTTCAACTCTCTGCTATAGAATAGTCCTGAAATTTGTAGCAACTAATTAATCTTGTGCTGTATTCTTGACCATTAGGTCTCCCACTTAAGTGGTACACATCTGCCCGCCAAACTTCTGGTGGACAAGATCCACAAGAAGAACAAGAACGTCCATGTTCATGTGGATGGTGCACAGACTTGGGGCTCGTTCGACCATGACCTCAAAGACATGAACTACGACAGCTACGGCGCAGGAAGCCAGAAGTGGTTTTTAGGCCCCAAAGAGACGGGTATCCTGTACATGAAGAGAGAGTGTATCCCAAATTTCGCCCCTAAAGACATCGGGTACAATGGCAAGATGGCACCACCGCCCACCCTTCCAGATGAACCCATTCCACTGGACGCTTCCAGGTTTGAGATGGTTGGACAGCGTAACGATACCAATCTGATCGGTATGCTGTACACTGCTGATGTGTTGGGCCTTATCGGCTTCGATAGAATTGGAGAGAGGATCAAATCTCTTGCTACACGATTGCGAGAAGGCTTGGACAAAGTGCTCCAATCCCTTAGCCAGAAAGTATTCGAGGTTGAGACTCCGGAAGAGCTGAGCCGGTATCATGGAATCATCGTGATCAAGTTCCAGGATGAATACAAACCTGCCGGAGAAGGTCGCAAAGGCAAGCGTAAAAGCAAGCAGACAGAACAACCATTGCTGAGCGAGGTGCTGTATGATAAGCTGTACGAAGACTACGGCATTGGCGTGTCTACTAAGAAAGGCAACAGAATGCGATTCTCGCCTCACATCTACAACACCGAGCAACACATCGATAGGGCTGTCAATGCTATTGGAGTCGAGTTGAATAAAATTCTGAAGTAGAAGGCTAAACAGGACTTCACTAGCTACTTTCACGTTGAAATTCCCATTGTAAAGGATGAGCAACATTTAAGGACTGTAGCTTGATGATCATATTTGATTTAACCGGACATGACTTTTAGTGCGATTTCAAGACGTCCATGTTTTAGCTAATGGCTCTTAGAAAAGTTTACATCGCTCAGTCTTGTAATTTTTGAGTTGTACTTCGATTTTTAATAAACGTGGATGAAATGCATAACAAGCAGAAGTGGATTTTTCTCAGTAGGTTAGTATGTCCTTTGACATGCTAATGCAAATATCTAGAACACCACTGACCGAGCCGGGTAATTTTCTTTTCTACATCAAGCCAAAAAAGGAAAACGAAAACCATACAAAACTCACAGTCCCTCACCCCACCCCTGTTAATATCCGCCTATGGTCGGAATAGGCCGAATACCAATTTATGCGGTTTACCAATTTAATCGGTTGAAATCCCGTGCTGAAAGAAAAAACTCAATGAATTCGTGCGGGTTTTTGCGGGTTTTAATGTTCTGTTAAAAAACGAATGTTATAGAATCCCCCAGGCGAATACTCACATATAAAGAGGCGTGGATTCTTGTCAAAACTTTTAAATTATTCCACGTGGCGTGGCTCAAGCCTTATATTTGACCCCCTTCAAGATACTATTGTAATTCACGCAGGAAAAAAAGTTGGTGACTTTGTCATTGAAGGTGTAATCTGTAGCTGTCTGATTGATCAAAATTATCGATACAGTATGAAGACGTTTTTTTCTATTTCTTCGCGCGCAACCATAAAAGGTATCTTGATAGCCAAATATTGCTGGTTTTCACTGTCACGCCATTAAAAAGTTAATCCAAAACTATTGTGTGCAAAAACTCAAGTTGTAGAAAATTACCAGATATTCTGTTTGTCCAAGTCTCGGGTTTGTACAGTATTTCGTACTCGAGTTATCCGCCAAAATGTTCGACACAAATTTACAGAGCTCTGTATGGAAACGCCATGTTGGTGCCCATGCAGTTGGGCACCAACATGGCGGCCGGAAATCAATGAAAACATCTGGAATTCACTTCTGCTATAAAAGGCACTCTCATGAACAAGTAAGGGTAAAGGGTTAAGTCTGCATACGAGCCTAGTGGCCCATCAGGCCGGAGCTTAAGCCGGTTTCTTAGCATGAAGCGACTAGGAGTATTTCTACTCCCCCCTGGATGGGATGCTAGTTCATCGCAGGGTTACCCCCAGCAGTAAATTCGCCGGTATCTTGATAGATACACCTGGGTGGAGAGAGGCACTATGAGAGTAAAGTATCTTGCCCAAGAACACAACGCAGTGCCCCGGCGAGGGCTCGAACCCGGACCGCCCGATCCGGAGTCCAGCGCACTAACCATTAGGCCACCGCGCCTCCCAAGTAAGCATTCACATAAACACTTCTCACAAAACCTCAACTGTTCAGATTGGTAACAATCGTAGGATAAGGCATTATTTTGAAGCATTGGGCTGGGTCGAAGCATGCGGAGCGAGTAGACGTGTCCTGAGCTGCTCCACATAACTTCGTCGGTGAATAATGTCTTTCGGCCTTTAATTCATATGAGTTCCAAGCGGAAAGCAAGAAAGAGTAGTAATTCCAGTGCGTCTGGTGTTTCGCCGGTTGAAAAACGAGCAAGAGAGTTAAATTCAAGCTTAAACTCGTCACCTGAGCGCTCTACTGAGGTAGATTCCTTCGAAATGTCGGATTCCTTGGAGTCGAAACTAGATCTAATTCTGACAAGGCTAGAGACTATGGATAGAAAACTTGAGGAGATTAATACTGCAGTGTCCAACCTGGAGAGCAAATTCAACAAATTGGAAGGTAGAGTGGAAAAGCTAGAAGACCATCAATCGACCACGAGGGACGCCGTAAAAGAGTGCAAGCAAGATGGCCTCCAGGAATTCAATACGCAAGTCAACGAAGCGACAGCGGCTCGAGAAGAAGCGAAAGAAATTTGTGAGAGCAGGTACAAAGAGTTGGAAAACAAATTGTTGTATGCCGAAGTGTATCAAAGGCGAGAAAATTTGCGTTTTTATGGCATTGGAGAGGAAGAAGAAGACGGAGACTGTCGAAATGTGTTGAAATCCTTCCTGGAACAGCAATGTAGAGTCCAGCCAGATGGTATAGAATTCCAGCGGGTCCACAGGATTGGAAAACCTCACGAAGATGGAAGCCCTAGAGCGATTATCGCTCGGTTCCTTAGATATAGTGACAGAGAACTCGTGTTTTCAAAAACAAAGTTGTTGAAGGACTCCGGGTACAGGATCTCCGCAGACTTGCCCAAAGAAATAGTAAATCGAAGGAAGCTCCAGTCAAAGAAACTGGTCGATGCTAGGAAAGCGGGTAAGATCGCCTTTTTTAGCCGCGCTGAACCCGACAAATTATTTATTGATGGAGAACTAAACCCATTGTAATTATTGCCGTTTCCTTTTTGCTACAATCGTTGTTATATTTAGGCATAGCCTAAACATGTCATTACACGTGGATTTGAAACTAAATAAGCTTTTCTTTGGCCAAAGACTTATACTTTTTTCATAACATCAAAAGTAGTAGTATAGCCGGGACTAAACAAATACCACTTTGGGTGCACCTAAATTTTTCACCTCTTTACGGGACTAGTAGTCAGGGACCAAAGCCAAACCACGCTCGCAAACTCGCGTGTTTCGTCTTTGCTACCTGACTATCGTCCCGTAAAGGTGAAAAATTTAGGCTTACCAAAGATAGTATTTGTTTAGTCCCGGCTATACTACTTAGCAAGACAACATAAACAGAGGGCGGCGGGGCAACCATTTAGAGGAATGCAGCATTAAGTTAACAACAATTAATAAATTAAAAAAATATTTTTCTACATAATATACAATGGACGAAATAGACCTCAGTTCTTTTGAAAATGTAGACCTCGAATCTCTCGAACAAGAACTTGCAAAAATAAACCCTACAGAACTGCGACATTTATCGCAACTTCTTTCAGAAAACGTACCCGCTGTGAAAAAGATAATAAAGAATGTGCTAGTCGAGCCGCTAACAGAAACCAGAAAGCAGCGGTATAAACCGTCATTACGGGTATTACAGCCTTTACAACCAAAACCTTACCAACCAATAGCACCACCTAGAAAAAGGAACAGAGGACAACAACTTCTGAGACAATTCGATCCCATTCAACCGAATAACATAAGAAATGTGACAGACTACCAGAATGAGATTCAGAATCTGTACGAAGTCACAAAATTTGAGGGTGAAGAGAGCAAAGGGCGGCGTTACATTCGGTGGCGCTTCATTAAAAATCTTAATAAAGACCTCACACCAAAATTTATGGAAAAAATAAGAGAGAACGTGAGGACATCATTTTACATGAGGCACACTTATTCATATAAGTTACGAAACATTGAAGACGGTACCATAATTTTCTACTACCAAAATAAAGGCTCCCCTTGGATGAACACATATGCAGAAGCGGAGAATTGGTTAATTAATAGGGAGGCTGTACGTCTGGATGCGGACAGTATCGAAAGACCAAACACAAAGTGGATCTTCGAGGCTCATTTTAATGCTGATGTAAAGGTTGTACTTGACCGTCAACCGCTGATGGGAACAGGACCCTTACCTAACTGGCTGCGCAACCTTGCACATAGCCGTTCAATGGTAGCACTGGATACCTATAGAGATAACATGTGTCTATGGCGTTGTATTGCTGTGCACAAAGGAGCTAGACCAGATCGAAGTACAAAAGCGGCGCAAGGTCTAGCCAAGAGTTTTTTCAAACTCCGCGATACGCCGACGAACTGTGTAAAAACATCACTGGATGAATTGGAAAAGGTTGAAATGCATCTGAATAAGGGGACTGCTTTCTCAGGTTGGCTAGGAATCAGGGTATATATGCCAGAGCGTGTAAACGATAAAGAAGTGGTATGGCATCTGACAAGAAATCCCGCACCGCAGTTTAAAAACGTTATGACAATCGGTATTTTTGGAAAGCACGCATTCTTAATAAAAGACATTAAAAAGTTGGGAAAAACTTATGCATGCATCCACTGCAAAGCAAGATTTACACAAGCAACCCATTTACAACGTCATGCAGAAAGGTGTGCCCAAGGGAAAACCGTAATAGATTGCCCAGGAGAAAAGGTTGAGGCACCGCAGACAGCTTATGAAAAAGCATTTTACCCGAAGCATAGAGCCTCAAAAGAATCAATTCAGTGGTTGGAGTACGTAGCAAAGCATTGGAAAATCCCCATTCACCACGCAATGTCAGGACACGGGGGAGAGCGTTGGATAGAGAAAAGACCGGTTGATGGCTACAACCATGAGAAAAATCTGGTGTTACAGTATCACGGATGCTACTGGCACGGTTGCCCAAAATGTTACCCTGATCGTAACAAAATAATAGACCGTGGGGATAGAAAAAGAGAAGATCTCTTCCAAGCAACAAAGAGACGCACAGCTTATCTCAGAAAAGCTGGCTACAGAGTGATTGAGTGTTGGGCCTGCGAAGTCGGAGACAAATATATTGAACAACTACCTGAAGCAAAAACAAAAAGTTACCCACACGCTATTTTGTATGATTTTGAGGCATACGGAGACAAAAACAAACGAAAGGAACCGACAGATAGCTTAACGATCGAGAATGAGCACGTACCAATCTCAGTAAGCATCGGCGACACTCTTGAAACCACCATCACACAAGACGGAAAACCCGCACCGAAAATAAGCCATATCTGTGAAAAAGATCCCGCAGAGTTGATCCGCAAGTTCATGAAAGAGCTGGAGAGACGCGGTAAAAACATAAGAACAAAAGTAAGAGATGAATTTATGCCAGCAGATGTAAACCTGCTACCAAAAGATCAGAGAAAAAAAATAGAAGAATGGTGTGATCAGGTCCCAGTACTGGGCTTCAACTCAGGGACTTACGATCTCAATCTGATAAAAAAGCACTTCGCAGAAAAACTTGCGGACACAACCAACAAAGTCAGAGTGGCAAAGAATGGAAACAAAATCATGTTCTTACTCACTTCAGGCTTCCGGTTTCTGGATATAATAAATTATCTCGGTCCGGGGGTGAGTTACGATAAATGGATAAAGGCATACGGCTGCAAGGCACCAAAATCATGGTTTCCATACGAGTGGTTTGACAGACCTGAAAAGCTAGATTACCCGGGATTGCCGGATTACCCGCATTGGTACTCAAAGTTGAAAAATGAATTCACACTAAAACTGACAGAATGGAAAGCCTGCAAACAAACGTTCCGAGAAAAGGGAATGAAAACCTTTAAAGACTGGGTAAGTTACTACAATAATCTAGATGTAGCCCCCGGACTTGAGGCTTTAGAAAAGATGAGAAACTTCTACACTGGGAAGGGAATCGATATAATGAAAGACGCAGTTAGCATACCAGGTGTGAGTTTGCATTACCTTTTAAGGGGAGCAATAGAACGCAAAGCGGAACTGTACGCCCCAAGTAAAGAAGCATATGAGATGTTAAAAGAAGCGGTTGTTGGAGGCCCGAGCCTCGTTTTTACAAGATACCATGAAGTGGGGAAAACAAGAATAAGATCGCATCAATACACGGTCCCAAAAAATGAAAAAGAAGCCCGCGCGGCAGGCGCTGCGAAACTTTGTCAAAACATCCTCGGATATGACGCGAACGCGCTGTACCTCTCAACAATGTTAAGAGATATGCCTTGTGGAAAGGAAAGGGTTGTACACTATACAGATGAGTACCAAATAGACGGCGCGCCAGTACTAACGCACAGACTCAAAGAAAAAAGCTGGTTTGGATATGCTGAAATAGACATAGAAATCCCAAACCACTTGCACCAAAAGTTTGAAGAAATGTGTCCGTTCTTTCACAACAAAGTGGTACCGACCAAAGCCGTTCCAAAGCACATGAAAAAATACTTGAAAGCAACAGGAAGAAAACTAGTAGAGAAAAACAAGAAACTAATGGGCACGTTGTCAGCACAGAAAATACTTGTATACGCCCCTCTACTACTCTGGTACGTAAAACACGGGGCAGTTATCAAAAGGGTTTATCGGACAATTGACTACACACCAGCCAAAATCTTTCCCTGGTTTGTGGAACAAGTCACGGAAGCTCGCCGAACAGGAGATGTAGAAAAAAGCAAAGCACTGCTGGCTGATATATTCAAATTGTTGGGAAACAGTGGGTATGGTAAGCTGATCGAAGCCTTGGAACGGCAAACAAACGTCATTTACACCAAAGATGAGAAGGTGGTGGACAGAGCTCTGAGAAGCACATATTTCTCAGATCTTGATGAGATTGGAAAGGCATATGAGTTAGAAAGTCGAAAGACGCGAATCACAATCAGAAGACCCTTTCAAATTGGAATAGCGGTCTATCAGCTGGCCAAACTGCGTATGCTAGAATTTTATTACGACTTCCTGGACAGGTACATCGACAGAAGAGATTTCGAGCTGATTCAAATGGACACGGACAGCAACTATCTGGCAATCTCAGGAAAGAGTCTGGAAGACATTGTGAAACCCGATATTATGAGAGAAGAATTCGAGAAAGAAAAAAAGAACTGGCTGGCCTGGGATAAATGGAGCGGGAGAACACCGGGACTGTTTAAGCAGGAGTTTGAAGGTGAGCGGATGATTGCTCTGTGCTCAAAATGTTATTACGCGGACCATCTAACAAACAAGCAAGAACTGAAGAAGAAGCTCAGCTCAAAGGGGATGTCAAAGAGGCAAAACGAGATCAACTGGCACCGTTTCAAGGCAGCGCTAGATGGAAACAAAGACATGGCAACAAACCGCGGATTTCGGATGCGGGACGGGAACATGGTAACATACGAGCAGGAGAAGCTGGGGTTGAGCGCATATTATGACAAAAGATGGGTGCTGCCAGACGGAATTCACACCGAACCAATTGAATATCATATTTAGTTTGCATAAGTTGGGGGTAATTGTGTGTTTGGAGGTACAACAAGCAGTTCTTCACGTACAAAACCACGCTTAGGTCCGTCAGACAAAAAGTAGAGAACAGGTTGATTCGGTTTGGTAAAAGAACGTTCAAGGTTAAAGACATCCAAGGACCAGATTGGATCAGTGGCTCTTTTAACACCACCTTCAAGCTCGCCAGGTTCGTACAAATACCGAACCAAAACTATGGAGGGGAGCTTTTTTTCATTTTCTCCAACAGGTCTCAAATATTTAGTTGATGGTTCTGCATAAACATTTTTTTTCTTGATTGCGGCGGCAGGTTTCATACCAATCAATCGAGTGACTTGGTTGTTCAGAGCAGAAACAACTTTGGGTAATCTTTTTACCCACTCTCGAGACCGCAAACCCTCAGGCGAACGCATTTCAACCGCGTACTGGTGGCCAAACAAACGCTCAGCCAAGGTACGATTGAAACGTTCAACAATAGCTTGGTCTCTATGTATTTCGGGGTGGCCACGTCTGATAGAAGTTTTGTGATTTTCCATTTCTTTTGTAACAGCGCCCATAAATTCACGCCCAGGATCAACCTGCAACATCTGCGGCCACTTCAGAGGTCCACGTGTATAAATTGTGTTAAAAGCTTTGGCAACCTCATCAGAGTTTTTAGAAGTTAAAGGCTGAGCTTCTTTGAATCTGCTGGCAACATCAACAACAGTAAGCGCGTATTTGTAAGTTTTGTCATGTGGCAGAAAAAGAAGATCTGCCTGGTGTACTTTGTTGGGTGTAGGCACATCGAATTTTAGGCGAGGAATATAGCGCGGTGCGGGAAGGTAAATCTGCCAGAGCGCTTGTTTGAACAACCATTCTTTGGCAACAACTTCAGGAACCTTTGCAGCGACCGCTAATTTTTTAATGGCGGAAATGCCTTTCCAGTAACCTTGCGGACTGTAGTAACGCCGCTCCAATTTTTTATCCATTTAAATAATTATGCGCGATCATATATACATGACAACAAAATGAGTTCCGATTTCCCTTTTCCAAAGATGTTCGGAGGGCAACAAAGCCTCCAAGAGCTTGACGAAATGTGGGTGGAAGAGCAGGAAGCGTTAATAAAAGAAATCAAACCGGAAATCGAGCTTGACTTTTACTCATGGGAACCCCCACTGCCGGATGAGCCCCGTGAAGAGATGAGACACCACCTCAAATTATGGTATTTAATTGCGGTACTAAAAAAAGTCGGCATTTCTATAGATCAGGTCGGCGACAATATGGGGCTGACCTTTTTGGGTAATGTCATTCACCAATTCAAGCGGCATCAGCAACTGAGTTGCTACCCCGGATCGTGTAACTACGTTTGTTTTTTATACAACTATTTTCAAAAGGTCACACCTATCGATTGGCCGGCGAAAAATGCAATACTGGGAAAGCTCACGAAAAGATTGCCGAAGATGGTACAAACCAGAAATAAAGCCGAAAAAAGTTTCAACGAATGGTGGCGAGAAGAAGAAATGTTAACCACTATAAAGTAGGATTCACCCCACCATTAAAAAGAAGTTGTCTTTGATGTTCTTCTGTCAACCTTTACCCCGCCGTCAGTGTGGTTTGAAAAACGCAGTTTTGTCTTTGCAGTAGTAAAGCTGTTGTACTTTTTGATAATATCTTGGTACTCACTGTCTGAGATTTTACCATCTTCAAGAGCGGTCGATATGAGAGAGTTGATTGAGCTCAGCGTAGCTTCAGCCAAAGTTTGTATTTTTTCGTGTTTTTTCGCTTTACGCAGGAAAAATTTGACGGTGACGATGGAGGAGGTTGACACCAATGAAAACAAGGTGGCAGTTGCGATTAAAGGGGCGCCAACAACAACACCAACCACAGAAAGAGAAGCGGCCAACCCAGAGCCTGTAAGAATGGTAGCAACTCCGCCTGTTAACGCACATACTGTTTGACACCGCGTGTGCCACCGTTTAAACTTGGCTGAGGTTTGGTAGTAATGCGCCAACTGGTTTTCAAGATTTTTCTTTATCATTTCTATTTCATCCCGCCGGAATTTTGTTGCAGAATCCATTTCTTATATATGTGTTAAAAATATTTTAGTCGCAATATTGGTTATGCCATTTTCCATTTTTATACACAATCTGATTACATGGTCCAGTTGTATTTTTAGGGTGTGTCCAAAACTTTTTGCTAAACAGACCGGTTTTCTTGTTAAAGGCACCTTTTGCGATGGCACCACTCCAATACTTTTTAAACAAATCCTTATCACCACCTGTGACAGCCATGATTGCAGCAGCCACATCTTGAGCCGGTTGAAAGCCCGGAATCTTTTCGCCGATATTTTTATTGATCGTTTCACCGACACCCAATCCTACTTTTTGCTTCGAGCTGATTGCATTTCGAGCTGCGGCATGACCCCATTGCCGTTTGTTTTTAGGAATAGCGTCAAGAGCCTTTACCATTTTTTTGTCAGCAGCATGTTTGCAGCCTTTTTCGTTTTTCTTGCCCGCGCAGACGGCATAATCAACATCATGCTGCATTGAAACTGCGTCCGTGGCGCCTGTGGGTTGCTGATAAATCTTCAATATCTTTCCCGTCTTAGGGTCGTAAGAAAGCTGTTTTTCAAGGGGATTGTACGGTCCTGTGTAGTTATGACCAGGAAGCGTCCACCCCTTTTTTGGCTTAGGCAGCTTACCAATAGCTTTATGCAAATCAAAAGCCCCACCACGTTGGTAAAGAGGGTTTGTTGGGTCATCTACTCGATTACCCGCATAAATTCTCATATCATAATTACCACCGCTTTGGGGTTTATTAGAAATGAATCGTGTCTTGGTGATGCCACAACTTGCGCATTTAACTTTAAGCAGCCTTCTACCATTTTTTGTGGTAGTGTTTTTTTCACTTCCCGTTACATTGGGTGTGAAGCGCTTTTCTTTCACGCAGTAAACCTCCATCCTTCCTATATAATAAGCAAAAATCATTTCAACTTTGGCCCACTGTGTGACACCCACCTTTCATCTTTGGGGTGCGGGGTAAACCCCGCCCTGGTATCATATCTTTTGGTCTTAATCTGTTTGAGGCTTTAGTCAACAAATCCCCAGACAAAGCATCAATTGTGTAATTAACAGCTTTTCTCGCGATTGGTTTGGCTTTATTGGCTAACTTCTTCTGATACTCTGGTTGTCTCAGAAACTCGCTTGCAAAGTATCTTCCTTGTTTCACACCTTGCTTTGCTAAATAAGGAACTCCGTACTCAAAGAAAGCTTCAGCTGCTGTATTTCCAACTGTATCAAGAACCCCACCTCCAAACATTCTTTTTTCAGCGCGTGCAAGTTCTTCTCTCTTCTTTTTAGGTAAAGCCCTTCTGGTCCACTTAAATATTGGTTCCAAAATATTACCTCCTTCTTGAGCAGCACCACTTTGCGTTTTATTAGAAATAAATCTTGTCTTGGTAATGCCGCAGCTGGCGCATTTTACTTTAAGCAGTCTTCTGCCGTTTTTTGCAGTTGCAAATGTTTCACTTCCCACCACATTGGGTGTGAAGCGCTTTTCTTTCACACAGTAAACATCCATCTTATATAATTAACGAAAAATTCATGGGGTGTGGGGAGCAACTCAGTTGCTGATACCCCACTATGTAAAATAATCCTTCACCACAGCCTCGTTGGTGTGTGTATTTTCAGAAAACATGCTCAAAATATCTCGAAACGACCGCCCTTTGTTACGCTCATTCAGGAAAAGCAAACAGTAGTAGCCGCAGCGCACACTGAATTCCTCCTGAAGCTGGTTGTCATTTCGTAGAAAGGTTTGTTTACCTTCAAGAATCAACTCTATTTCCCATTCTGCGGGTGGAGGTAAACCAAAAGAGTCAAAGTATTCAGTTCCATCCCAGCAGCAAACCCAATGGGTGCCTGGCCCTCCAAGATCATCCATGTTGATTATACAAGGGGAGTGGTTTTTCACGTGGATCTCGTCTCTCGCAAATATACCTTTAATCGGGATTTTCAAGTATCGGCACCATCGCTGCAAGTCATAATCAGTTAAGGGGACATCAACGAAGGCGGGCTTTTTTTTGATCACCCCAAGAACCAATAAATGGTGGCGGGCGCATAAATGGTGGAGGGTTGATGCGCATACCTGATCCTGTTGGAGGTTTTACCCGCATTCCTGATCCTGTTTTCTTTTTGACAGCGTTATCCACTTTGATAGCGTTGCGCACACGTCTGATTTGTGTCTTGCTCATGTCTATGTCCACGCCCGTTTTGTTTTTGATAGCGCGCTCTATTTTTTTGATCTGCCTGGTGGTCAAGTGCAAAGTGTCGCTACCACCGGTTATAGCTTCGTTTTTAAATCTGAGTGTAACTGCTTCTCCTCGCCCAAAGGCTCGCGCGAGGCTTACCTTCTGCCCGTCTGAAAGTGAAATCTTATGCGGATAGTAAGTCGTCATTCTTATATTTCATACAAAATTATTTCACTTTTAACCCATCACCAGCTCATTACCCACCTGCCTGAGAGCAAATTCGGACTCGTACAAAATTCCTGCATAAATGGTGTAGTCTTGCGCGTTGGCCGCCTCGTTGAGCCTGTAGTGGAAAACCATCTGCTTCGGGTCGTTGGTCATGTTATCCTTGTTTTCGCGTAAGTCGAAATAGAGTACTGGGTATAAATCCTTGAAGTTGTTGGGCTGAAGCTGAACACCGGTGTTGTAGTCGTTTTTGCGGTACCGGTAGTTCATCAAGTCATTAAGAATGCGCAGTTTGAAGTTTTCATCGTATTCCAGCTCTGGATAGTACTGTGAAGAACCATACTGTAGCCGACAGGTCGCTAGCTTGGCTGAATTGTCTCCGTCAATGTCAAAGGTGTCAAAGAAGTAGGGGTTTTGAGTCAAGGCCTTCTCCTTCCTTGACTGTTGTATGAAAATGAAAACATGTTGGGCATCCTTTATACCAGGATTTATCTGCCACTGCCCGAAAGCGTCACGCCGGCTGCTGCTGGGTTGGATCATTTCATTAAGGTACGTCCATTTCTGAGGTTTCAAAAAGTTTTCATTTGCGAGCTTCTGTCCTTCGCTGGTAAAACGCAGCAATGGAACCCACAGCTCGAAGTTTCTCACCACTATCCTGCGATTGGTGCCATCATTTTGCCAAATCAGCTCTGCATCCGATTGTAACTCAATTTCAAACTCTATCTGCATGGGGGGGAGAAGCTTGTCACCCAACTCTTCGAAAAATGAGTACCTGTTAAGCGGTATAAGGGTTTCAACCGTGAGACCGGCATGGGCAAGCAAACCCCTTTCTCTGATTCCTTTGTTGGTGGCAGCGATGGCCGTTACATTGCTATTATCTGTATCCAAATACCAAAACTGATTTTTCGCTGCGCTCCTCGCGTAGTCATCTGAAAAATCCAACAAGTTTTTGATAAATATGAGCTTGTGAATGTTGTCTACGTTGTACATGTTTTTGCCTGATGATTTTACCACAAGTTTGTTTATCAGTGAAAATGAGCCGTTAATAGGTGCTGACCTAGCATCTGCCGCAACTTGCGCACCATCCGCGGTTGCCTCGAAAGTGTAATCAGCCCGGAAGTAGGCGTTATACCAGTCATACCAGTTGTCTCGGTCGGTGAGTGTGAATTTATAGTTTGTCTTTACCTGGTGCTGATTGTTTCCCGGGATAGTGATCGGTTTGTCTAACCCGATACGAACATACTCTGTTTTTTCCAAATGCCTGTGGCTTCTGAACATCTTGCGGTCTATATATCTTTTTAAAAAATTATTTTAATTTTCTGCTATCAATTGGTTTACTTTCATCCTTGCAGCCCGACCCGCGTTTAAAATCTGGTTTAACTTTTTCCGTGAATCCCCGCTTAACTGAGTTGCTACCCCAGGGTTTAGCATCTTCTTCAGTTTCTGCCGCGACTCTGTACTAAGTTTCTGTGATGGGGTTTTTTTACTCTTCGGTTTTACACTTGGGGTCTTTTTACTCTTAGGTTTTACACTTGGGGTCTTTTTACTCTTTGGTTTTGCACTTGGAGTCTTTTTACCTTGGGGGCGTGGAACAGCAACTGAGTTGCTATTTCGCAAAACCGCTTGTATCTTGTCAGCCGCTTTTTCTTCTGCTTTTTCTGCGGCTTTTTTCAGCATTTGCTTTGAGGCTTTATTTACAGCCTTCTCCAACGTCTGACGGGTGACTTGCTTTTTGAACCGCTTTCCTATATTCATCAGGGTGTCTCTTACAACCCCCGTACCTTTGTGTCTGTATCTATATGTTCCATTTGGCGCGTCATAATATCTCGCCCACTCGCTCGGATGATTCATTATTATACTTATGTGTAAATTATTTATGTGTAAATTATTTTCAGATGAGCTTAGGTGTTTCTTCTTCAATGATGATACTTAAAGCCACGTCTTGGTCATTCAGATCTATAATGTTGTTGCGTCCGTCCGTAATCTTTATGTTTATCGCATTGATTCTATTTTTGTTCACCGGGTGCCACAGGAGACGGCGAGGCTCTTTTGAAAAGGGGTAGCTGACGGCGAGTTCAGCGGTTGAAAAAGAGAACATAACGTCGCCCCCGATGTTGTCCACAGCCCTTGTAATGAGATCACAATGGATGTAGATCCAGTCGACGCCTCTTGTTATATTTGGCACGCGGTCGCTCCTATTGTTCGCTCCATCTATTGTTTTCTTGTCAAAACCCAGCAACGCAGCAAATTCACCTCCACTTAGATCAAGCTCGTAGCCGTCCTGCAACAGAATGACCGCCCGATACGTTGTGGTGTGAAAATACAGCTGAAAAATAAACTTGGATTTTTCATCCTTAGGATCCACTCTTCCGATTAGCGCCTGAATGGTGGTGTTGAGACCGTCGTAATCATACATTCCATCCGGAATTGTCACGGTTTTCCAGTTCTCTGTTTTTTTCCGCCATTTGAACTCGTTGTTGTTGTACTGTTTCGCGATGTTGTACCACGAATAGGTCATAGATACCAGCTCATTTAACGCCGCCTTGTATGATTTGGAGGGTTCTAAAGCGATTGGCGGGTCAAACTTAATTGTGAAGTCATGTGACTTGCTGTTGGCGTTGTTTTGTTTGGCCAGCTGCGAGTCGAGCAACAGGTTGAAATGAAAATGGGTTGTCATGTTGCTTATATAATATCACTCAAATTTATGTGTTGTCATGTTGCTTATATAATATTACCCAAAATTTTGTGGGCTTCTTTTTGTGTTATTTCCTTTAGCTTTACCAGCAACCCCAACATCTGCTGGACCTGTTTTTTCAGCTTCAGTGAAGTGTTGCCCGCCTGTATAGACGCCAAGCTCAAGTGTAGCCTGTCAACCAAAGCGTTTGGATCAACACTTCCGCTTCCTTCCATTTCTCTGTCGGGTTCATCCTCATCAACATCGGGCATCAGCTGCTGTATGGGGATTTTAACCCCTCTTTTTCTCCTTTCAAGAATTGCATCTCTCTTTTTTTTTAACACTGCCAATGTGTCGCCGTGAAATTTTGATGTTTCGCTTTTTACCACATAGTTGGGATTGTTTCTATTTACTGTTAACATCCTGTTTAGATTCTGTAGGTCAGTTGACTCTGATCCCTTGATAACCAGTTCTTGTGGTGGCCCCCATTTACTCTCACTTGTACTTGGTTGCTCTTCTTCCATTTCTTCCATTAATTCTGTTTCTTCCTCTTCAGCTAAAGGTGGCAACGGTGTTGATGTAGGTGATAGTGGTGGTGATGATGTTGGTGATGGTGTAGGTGTAGGTAGAGGTGTTTCCGCATCCGGATTAAAATCTCCGTCGAAGGGGTTGTTTAAATCAAACTCATCCATACCATAGTCTGGAACCTCTTCTTTTGGCTCAGCAGCTGAGTTGCTATCCCCTACTTGGAGTTTGTCAAGCCGCGATGTGATAGGTTTGAACAAATCCTCACCTGATAGCTGGCCAAACCCTTTATTGATTTTGGTATTTTTTATTACCGCGAGGATTTTGTCGTTCTGCTGCTCAACTTCAGCCTTTTCGCTAGCAAGTTTTTGCCACTTCTTCATGGACATATTTTTGCCGTATATATAACAGAAAAAAAATGAAAATTCCCAATTACGACCCCAGTTTGACTACAAAAAGTAATTACAAGCAAGGCCACCCTTGTATGCCAGCAGATACCTTTCGGATGCTTATTTGCGGGCCAAGCAACTCTGGTAAGACAAATATTCTCATGCATATGCTTTACAGGCTGTTGGTCTACGACAAAATTTACCTTTGCGCTAAGAACCTGCATCAAGACAAGTACCAATATATGATTGATGATTTCGACACAAGAGTCAATCCTGTGGCTGACTATAATGTTATTGAAGCCGCCAACGATGTTATCCCTTTGGAAACGCTGTCCACTGACAATCAAAAGATTGTAATTTTCGATGACATGGTTTGTGAAAGCAACCAAAACGACATTATCGATTATTTTATCAACGGTCGCCACCGCAATTGCAGCGTCATTTATCTTTCTCAAAGCTATTTTAAGGTCCCCAAAAACATCCGAGATAATTGTAGCCACTTTTGCATTTTCAACTTTCTTCCCAGAGAAAATAACCGCATTGCTGATGAATTGGGAATTGACAGAGAGCTGCTTGAAAGGGCTACCGATGCTAAATATTCTTTTTTATACCACGACAAACCAAAAAAAACCACACTTAAAAATTTTGACGAAAATATATAGAGATGGGGTTTCTTAACGGTGCGACGGGTGCAACTCAAACACATGAAGAGTCTACTTCAATCCGAGGGCAAGCTGGCCCTGCTGGTCCTGCTGGTCCAACTGGTGCAACTGGACCACAGGGTCCTAAAGGTGAAAAAGGGGATAAGGGCGATACTGGCCCACAAGGTCCTAAAGGAGATAAAGGTGATGCTGGAGAAAAAGGATTAAAAGGCGAAAGAGGTCCACAAGGGCGAACCGGACCTGCCGGACCTGCTGGAGCTACTGGGCCAACCGGACCAACTGGAGCTACAGGACCTGCGGGACCCACTGGAGCAACTGGACCTGCGGGTTCGAGAGGCGCTATTGGACCAAAAGGTGCGAAAGGTGATAAGGGTGATAGTGGGGATATGTCATCAGCTAGCGTTACTGGTGACATTGTCATGAACGACCATGCAATCAAACAGCTCGCAAATCCTGTCGGCGATCAAGATGCTGTCAATCTCACTTCAATGAAAAAATATGTGGGCTCCTCTGCAATTACAACTGGGCACGCCCATAAAAAGAATGACTTAGGTTTTTTAACCCAAAGGGTTGGTGTTTCAGCTGTAAACAATATTTCTTCTGTTACCGTTGAAGACTTTACATCCAACCTTCACATTGTCAATAAAAAGGCTTACACTTTTAACATTATAAAAACAAGTAACAATTCTTTCAACTCGCGTTTGGCGTTGAATAAAACACCTCTAAAAGAAGGAGAGTACACTATATGTGTTGAGTTCTTTTACCCTAAAAACAAAAACGACCAAAACTGGTTTCTTAACCCTTTAAACAAGTTGGCCTCCAGTACTATTACCTACCACACCAAACGCTTTGCCACCCATGACCCTCCGTATATAAGGATCATTTTTAATACTTACAAATCAAAAGATAAGAATGACGACACTATCTATTTTGATATTTTAAATCCGGGTTATGATGGTTCAGCACCTAGTGAAAAGGCCGCTTTAATCATTTACGGTGTAAAGGGGTATCAATCAGATATAGACGGAATTATTTACGATGATGTTTTCTTTCTCGATCCTGACGGTGATTTTACTCTACAAACAAATTTAGATATGAACGGGTTTTCGTTGAAAAATTATGATCGAGGGTACAAAATAGAAAACGATACTATCAAATTACAAAAAGATTTAGATCTAAGTGGTTATGCTATAAGAAATTTGCAACCTAGAATAGTAATAACTGGAGAATGGGTCTACAATGAAAATAAAGCAGGTGATAGAGTTTTTGTTAAATTCGGTAATAACATTCGTGTAATGGCGCCATTTCCTTGCTTAATTGAGGGTGTCTCAGCTTTAATTATCGAACTAAAGGGTGCCTCTCGAACTTATGAAAGAATAGGTTTTGGTTTTAGAATACCCGGCAGTTTGTTAACTGACGTTCCATTTACAAGCGTACGTAATGCTGATGGTTTACAATACCAATATGCTGCACCCCAAGCTACTAACGGTGCAAGAATAAGATTAGATTCGGGACAATATTTTGCACTTAGTTTATCTCAACCTGGTCGCGCAGAATCATCCCTAATTAATACAAAACGCGTATTAGTAAGTTTAATTTTAATAGACGATTTTTCTTTTAGGTAGTAAGTTTGCCGACCGCTCTTCTTCTCAGAAATATCACGCAAAGACTCCTCTCCATTTCGAGAAGAAAGATCTCTTGAAGCACTCATCATAATCATTTTCATCAAAAATAGGATAGCCGAGATAGTGTCTGAATCCATTTCTAATGCACAGATTACAGAGACCATTTCGCGAACATCTGCTTCTGTCACATTTATAACAGAACAAGACCCTTACAATTTGTTTATTGCGATCGCAAAATGGAGCTTCGTGGATTGCAGCATGAACTTCGCCCCAGCCAAGAGTTTTTCGCTGTTTGAGCTTCATTGAAGTATATCCTTTGTTGATTTCTTTTCTGACATCGTCCCAGCCAAGCATTTTACGTTGCCAGAGTCTTATTACAATATACTCCTTGCGGATTTTTTCTCGAAGTTCTTGTGGAAGTGCCTGTATTAGTTCAATTGTATCCATCTCTTGTTAACCTGTTATCAATTGTGATTAATCGTTGTTTATACTCTTATGACATGTTTCTTTAATTGCAGCGCGCCGTCTTCGAAAAAAACTTTATCTATAAAGCTTATTAGCTGTTTGTTTTTGTAGAACTTTTGTTTTTCCATTTCTTTCGCCCATGCTTCCTCCGTGTATGGGATACATTGGTTTAGGCATTTCTTGATCCTCTTTCCCTTGAAATGTACATAGGGGTCTTTCTGGTATTTTTCTATTTCTTGTTCGAACTTTTTTGCTGCCGCCGCTATTGCCTCTGCCAGTTTTTTATTAAAAAGCTTTTTTTGCTCGGGTGTGAGTTTTTGCATTGATTCAGCTATGTCCATGTTTGATAACTTGCTGCCGCTTTTCTCCAAATGCGTGCAAAAAAAATATCAATTTACATATACCGTGACAGAATGATTGTGTTGGTCCACATGCTCGTGTTCGCTTTCAAAGACCTTTCTCCCCCCTCGCGGGTAAATGATGTCAAACTTGTTACCGCTCAAGCTGTGGAAGCTATTCTTGATGCTGCTTCTTAAAAGTGCAAACTTTTCTTTATTATGTACTCCACCTGGTCCGGGCTAAACTCATTTGCCATTATTCTGCGGGTCAGCTGCGGCGTCATGATTGGTGTTTCGTAAACCGGCTCTCCTGGTCCCGTCAAATCGTACTCTTCCATGTCTGTTAAGTCGACTTCTTCTTGCTCACTTATGTCGTCTAAAATTGTGTCCGGTTGTATAAGCGTGTTCTTTAAATCTTGCGGGCTCATTTTTTTCATTACTGTAAGCAGCTCGTCTGAAATGTGTATTGGCGGCTCTATAATTTGTCCTTTTTCCGGCTCTCTGATTAATAATCCATGCTGGGTTGTCAGTCTGTTTTTGGAGGATTTGGTTTTTTTTCGACTTTGGGAAAGGAGTCCATTCCTTCCACGTCCCATTGTTTACATGACTGTTGCATTCCTCTAAATGGTTGTCCCGCCGCCCTCTGTTTATGTTGTCTTGCTAAGTAGTATAGCCGGGACTAAACAAATACTATCTTTGGTAAGCCTGAATTTTTCACCTTTACGGGACAATAGTCAGGGAGCAAAGACGAAACACGCGAGTTTTGCGAGCGTGGTTTGGCTTTGGTCCCTGACTACTAGTCCCGTAAAGAGGTGAAAAATTCAGGTGCACCCAAAGTGGTATTTGTTTAGTCCCGGCTATACTACTAAAGTTAATAGACGAGGTTATTGGGGAAGGAATATGTCGACCATCATTTCCCCTCTCCGCTTAGTTTCCTTATTTTGTTTGTGTTTATTTTGTTTTTTGCTTCAATTTATTTCCTCGAGTCATTCTACGGTGGCACAACAGCGTCTCTGGTCACCTTTTAACATGTTATGTCGCTTTTGTTATTCGTTAGTGCCTTGTAGGGTGTTGATTGTAAGTGTCAGATGGGAGGGTGTCAATTCTTTTGTAAACAAATGCCAGCTTTTGAATATCTTGAAATCAGGTAATAATGCTTTTTGCTTTATCGGTTTGTGGCCTTTGCAAATTCCAACGTTTGAGGTAATATTATGGTAGCAAGCAACTATGCATTTAAACTATTATCTTTAAATGCTCGTGGGATTCGTTCTTTTGAGAAACGAAAGGCAGTATTTGGATGGGTAATGAAACAACAAGTCGATATTTGCTTTCTTCAGGAGACCTACAGTCCTAAGGAAGTCGAAAATGTTTGGAAAAAGCAATGGAAGGGCGGGATGTATTTCTCGCATGGTTCTGAACATAGCAGAGGCGTGCTTGTCCTGATTAAAAATAGTTTGGAATTCGAAATCAAGTCCGTGTGGCAGGACAAAGAAGGTCGCTTTATTTTTCTCGAGGCACTTGTGCAAGATCAAAAGTTCTTATTAGTAATTATCTATGCTCCAAACAAAACAAGTGAGCAAACTCTCTTTTTTGATAAAATCAGGGATGAATTGGATAACACTGATATAGATGACGACTGCAGAATCATAATCGGGGGAGATTTCAATGTCATTTTAGACCCCAACCTTGATGGATTCGGGGGCAAACCAAAATTAAAGGAATCAGCTAAGCAGATTGAGAATATTTGTCTATTGTACGATCTAATTGACATCTGGCGACTTAGAAATCCAGATATAAAACGTTTTACTTGGAGACAGAAAACACCGATAATCCAAAGAAGGCTTGATTTTGGGTTAACCGATAATGCTCTGCAAGAAGACATTGATCAGGTTGACATTTTTCCTTCCATAAAGTCTGATCATTCAGCAATCCTATTGTCAATTAATGGAATAGAAGAACAATCACATGGTCCCTCGTTCTGGAAGTTCAATGCGAGTCTATTAAATGACAATGATTATGTAGCTCTAATAAACAATAGATACCAGGTTTGGGTTGAAGAGTTTAAGGATATTCAAGATCCTAGATTGTTCTGGGACCTCATTAAATACAAAATTAGACAGGATACAATTTCATACAGTAAAAGTAAAGCGAGGGAAAGAAGGGCCAAATTGGCAAGTTTAGAGAATGAATTGAGAATTCTTCAAGAAGTATGTGATCAAGAGCCGTCAACGGCAAATGTAAACAAGCTAGAAATTCTGAAGACCGAGTATGACCTTCAGTACGAATATATTGCAAAAGGTGCTATAATACGTTCAAGGACCACATGGTATGAACAAAGAGAGAAAAGTAACAAGTATTTCTTGAACTTAGAGAGCTCAAGGGGTAAAAAAAGCACAATCCGAAAGATTTTTAGAGAGGATTAATCTCTGACAACGGATCCCAAACTAATAATGGACGAACTTAGAAATTTCTATTCAGATCTTTACCATATGAACTCTACCAGAGAAAGTGAAACCTCTTTAGACTCTTTTCTCAAGAGCGTATCTGTACCCACACTTTCTGAAATACAGAAAGAGAAGTGTGAGGAGAAGCTGACCATCGGTGAATGTTTTAACACTTTGAAAAGTTTTCAAAAGAACAAAACACCTGGTAGCGATGGCCTTACGGTGGAATTCTATCTTGCCTTTTGGACCATTTTAGGAAAACACTTAGTAGCTTGTCTAAATTATGCACATGATCACGGAGAATTATCCAACTCTCAAAAACAGGCGGTGATCACTTTGTTAGAAAAGAAAGGAAAAGATAAAAGGCTGATCAAAAACTGGAGACCGATTTCCCTGATTAATGTTGACACCAAAATAGCCTCCAAGGCGTTAGCTAAACGATTAGAGAATATATTACCTGATTTGGTTCATTACAACCAAAACGCTTATGTGAAGGGTAGATCAATATTTGATGCCGTTAGGACAATTGATGATGTATTAGAATACACAAAGCGTAGTGAGCAGTCAGGAATTCTTGTAACAATTGATTTCGAAAAAGCTTTTGACTCTTTAGACCATAGATTCTTACTGACGGTCCTTCGTACCTTCAATTTCGGACCATCTTTTATTCAGTGGATTCGTACCTTTAACTCAAATGTGTCAAGTTGCGTTATAAACAATGGATTTGCAACAAGCTCCTTCAGTGTTGACCGGGGCGTGAGACAAGCGGATCCCCTATCCCCTCTTTTGTTTATTCTAAGTTTAGAAATTCTAGCTTGTAGTATTCGGCAGAATGATAAGATTCAAGGGATCAAAATCGAGGATGAAGTAGTGAAAATTTATCTTTTTGCCGATGACATGACATGTTTCTTGAGACATAAGTCTTCGTATGAGCATCTGATTTTCAATTTAGAATTGTTTTCGAGATTCTCAGGTTTAAAATTAAATGAGGAGAAAGCAGAATTTTTTCTGCTTGGGGGTTCAAAATTTATCTGAATAGCTTCCCTATGATTTTAAACACTCAATTCAGATTTTAGGAGTGCATTTCGACTACGATGAGCTTTCTAGGAAAAAGGCTAACTTCGAAGCAATTATTAAGTCTATTAAAAAAACATTAGGAATGTGAAAATGGAGAGGACTCACTCTTATAGGGAAAATACAGATTGTGAAATCATTTGCTATTCCGAAATTTATGTCGAAAGCCTCTCTTATTTACGTATCTAAGGATCTTATACAGGCAGTCAATAAAGAACTCTACAGCTTTATTTGGAAAGGAAAGGATAAGGTAAAACGGTTAGCTTTGATTAATGATATTGAAAACGGAGGGCTAAAGATGCTTGATATAGAATCTATGGTTCTGGCGAAAAGAACGATGTGCTTGAAGAAGTATATCGAGGACTACGTTAGTCCCTGGAAGTGTTTCTTGAGCTATTATTTGAAAAAAATAGGGGGGAAGTTCATTTTGCAGTGTCATTTTGATTGTCGAAATTTGCCTATATCTTTACCTGAGTTTTACAAAGACTGTCTTGATGCATGGTCAACTCTTTCAAGTAAAGAAGTGAGTTCGTACGAGGGTATAATGAATCAATACTTGTGGAATAATTAATACATTCTATGCGAAGGTAAATCCTTATATAATGCCTTTCTACACATGACCTGTGCTATAAGTAAAATCGGAGATTTAGTTTCTACAGACAATACGTTTCTAGGAAGTGATAAAATTCTCAGTGCAAAACTATCCCCTAGTCAATATTTCCTTTTAATGGGAGTGGTTAGTGCCATTCCAAATGAATGGCGCTCCATTATTAAGGGTGAGGGAACTTATTGCAAACTATATCCCTGCTCTGCAAATTCTTTTCAAGTGTCAATAAAAGGTGCAATGACAGATGTTTCAAGCATTTCCTCCAAAATAGTTTATGAAGAGTTTCGTTCTCGCAAAGTGATACCTCCGACCGCCCAAACCAAATACAATCAAAGATCTCTTCGAGATTCGACTATTTTGCATGGAGTATGCGTTGGGGAAATGTTAGTATTGAAAGCGATTTGCGATGCATTAACCCCGGCGTATGTAATCGAACAGTTCTTTAATCGAACCCAATCGAACACCAATCGTTCGATTGCCGAACTCAATCGAACATAATCGAACTCACAATAAAATTTTGCCAATCGAACACAATCGAACGTTCGATTATCGAACGATCAGTAATCGAACTCAATCGAACGTTCGATTACCGTACCCTTGTTCGATAGGACAATATTCACATCGCATGATAGGCACGTGGTCTGTAGAAATTCAGTGTTAAGGTCAAATCACTGCTAGCTTTCCCCTTCCCCTTTCACCCGGCTTTCAGTAAAAATGTCGAAAACGTCAGGAAGCTACATCCAAGGAGACCCGGGAGGACACTGCACGTATCAAGATTTCGTGCAGTGTAAAAGGCTACCAAGAATGTCGGTTCAGTGAAGATGTGGGAGAAGAGTTTGTCATCTATAAGAAGATTGGCTCCAATTTTTCTGTCTGTCTTTCTGTCTGTTTACAATCACATCGAAGATAATGATATAAGCCATTTCCTATCAACACTCACAGTACATCCAGGGTACATGAGTATCAATCGTTGACACTGACTTTGTTCTGTTCTGTTTCAACAATTATATTCAGTATGAAGTTATTTTTCTTTATTTCCATTAAATAAAGGCTGATAGTGACTATACCCTACGCGTTTTACTAGTTTCCGGTGTCAAGAGATACCGTCCGAACAAAATTGCATCAGATTAGTTCGATTTTGTTCGATTGTTTCGAAAATCGAACTCACAGCAAAATAGATGTTCGATTTTGTTCGATTGCCGAACCCAATCGGACACCAATCGTTCGATTGAGTTCGATTGGATTTTTGTTCGATTAGATACGCCAGAATGATCCCAAACCAAACTTGAAGACGGTGAAAAAAATTTCTTCACCTCTGCGCGTCATTTTAACAACTCGCAAAAACACGAACTCTTTCTACAAAATATAACACTAGTTCAAAACACTCTGGTGAAAGGTAGGTTTTCTTTCTGTACAACTGTCACTGACATTTATTGAACCACCAGTGGTATTATCATGGTACAGAAAAGCGGTAATTGGGGATAATAATTTGCGAATCATGGTGCCGTGAGATAGCGGAAAACTACTGAATTCCTTCCACAAAATTAACACTCAGATTGCTTTTTATGCTATCCATCACTATAGCTAATAACAAAAAAAATACTTGTTTGCATTTTCCGAAGTACTGTAGTAAATCTTTGCATGTAAAAGGTCGTAAACTAAACAACAACGCGATGGTAAGTCGGCCGCACGCTGCATATCAGATGTCACCATGCGCTTTTCAAATCAATACGCTTCAGAAGCCTAAAATTCCAAACGTAAACTGGGCAAATGAAAGAAACTTGAAGGAAGTTTTGTTTTAGATTAATTCTCATTTCAAAATGTAGCTACTAATGTATCAAAGCTTCAAAATTCTGCATATTTTTGAAGCCGTGAGATCCTGCATTATTCACGCTAAAGCGTAAGTTTAATATTAGCCCGACGGCTTTTTGTAGTCAATTTTTCACTAAGTGGCTTTACCGATCCTTCTAAAAATTCCATTTAAGTTCGAAGCAGTATTGTACATTACCATTTTCCTGTCTGAAGTCTTGAGAAGCTGCATTAAGTCGTGATCAAGTCCGTGAATTGTGGTCAAAACAAAAGATTGCGTGACGAGCTAAAAATACTTCTTTCAATGAAGACGACAAACAATAGACTTGTAACAATAGAAAATAGCATTGGCCGATATCCTCTGACAATGAAGATTCGCAGCAGCTTTTAAGCATGTAAAACGAAGCGATTCAATCGATGAATAGCACAGATCTTTGAAAAATACCTACCTGTAGCTTGCAAAAGGCTAGACAGGCTAAATAACGAGCGACGCGTGAAAATAACACTTCCGGATCGAGAACTGCTGACACATTCCTATCCAGTGACGTTTTTATCACCCACAGCGAAAAGTATTCCCTTGACAAATTAAAACAGTCCCTTGAGAGTATACAAAAATGTGTGTCAGAGAGTGCTCCAATGATCCCAATTCTTACCATTTTTTCGACTATTTTGCTTGGTTACCAAGGAAAATGGTAAGAATTGGGATCATTGGTGGCACTCTCTGACGCACATTTTTGTATACTCTCAAGAGACTGTTTTAATTTGTCAAGGGAATACTTTTCGCTATGGGCGATAAAAACGTCACTGGATAGGAATCCCGGGATAGGAATGCGTCCGCAGTTTTCGATCCCGAAATGTTATTTTCACGCGTCGCTCGTCATTTACTGCAGTACTTCGGAAAATGCAAACAAGTATTTTTTTTGTTATTAGTTATAGTGATGGATAGCATAAAAAGCAATCTGAGTGTTAATTTTGTGGAAGGAATTTAGTAGTTTTCCGCTATCTCACGGCAATCTCACGGCTTATCTCCAATTATCGCTTTTCTGTACCAAGATAATACCACTGGTGGTTAAATAAATGTCAGTGACAGTTATACAGAATGAAAACCTACCTTTCATAAAAAGCAATGTGAGTGTTAATTTTGTGGAAGGAATTCAGTAGTTGTCCGCTATCTCACGGCACCATGATTCACAAATTATTATCCCCAGTTACCGCTGGTGGTGGTTAAATAAATGTCAGTGACAGTTGTACAGAATGAAAGCCTACCTTTCACCAGAGTGTTTCGAACTAGTGTTATATTTTGTAGAAAGAGCTCGTGTTTTTGCGAGTTGTTAAAATGACGCGCGGAGGTAAAGAAATTTTTTTCACCGTCTTCAAGTTTGGTTTGGGATCAATTCATCAAGGTTGATAATTAACATTTCAAACCATGAATTGGTCTTTCAGCGTGTCTAGTTGTAATAAACGTTTACTTCAGAAGAGAATTGTTTGTCTGAATTTAGTACGCATATGGTATATTTTTTCCCACTCGCACGTTTGTGTTAAAAGCCGTAAAAGAGCCAGGAATTTTTTTTTTTTTTTGGGGGGGGGGGGGGGGGGGGGGAGGTGGGTGAGCGCTAATAAAAGCCTTCTGGACTGTGAGTCAATGGGTTAATGCATCACAAATCGCTTTCAATACTAACATTTCCCCGACGCATACTCCATGCGAAATAGTCGAATCTCGAAGAGATCTTTGATCCTTGGTAACCAAGCAAAATAGTCGAAAAAATGAATACCCAAATCTCTCCGTTGATTGGAAGAAAATCTATTCACTAGCGTTCAGTATTACTTTGGATACAAATTTAAGAGCTTTTCAGTACAAACTGCTGAACCGTATTGTGTATACAAATGACAGACTTTATAAATTTAAGATTGTAGATACGCCTCTATGTGCCTTCTGTAAGTCTGAAGAGGAATCCCTCGAGCATTTATTGTTTCACTGTAAAGACACTGAGGTTTTCTGGAAAGAGGTATTATCGTGGTTGGCCATCCATAGAAAAGAGATATCAAATTTTTCACTAATAGATGTTTTGTTTGGCAAATTCGATATCGAAAAAGACTTTATGGTAATTAACAATGTCCTTTTGCTTGGAAAATTATTTATTTATAGGTGCAAGCTAGATATTGTTAAACCATCTTTGGAAGATTTTAAGGCTAAATTAAAAGCTACTGTAAATTTAGAATTTTACATTGCCAGAAAAAACGGCACACTCGCACAACATTACAGAAAGTGGGATCCCTTTATTTCAATATTATAATGTAGATAATTTCTCTTTCCTCTTTCCTCTCTACCATTTTATTAATTCAATAAGTATTATTTTAGGTCACTCGTATTTCAAAACCTGCTTTTTAGCTACATCCGGTTTGAAAGCTGTTTTTTGTTATTTTTCTGACTTTTTTCATCGCACCCCATAGCATAATGTTCACTTTATTGTATCTGTAATTTATTGTAATGTTAGTCTTGTAGTAATTTTAGTAGTGCTAGTAATGTTAGTCTTGAAAGTAACTTAAGTTGTGTTAGTAATGTTAGGATTGTAAGTAAGGATTTATTTTGTAATGTTAGTCTTGTAAGTAACTTAAGTTGTGTTAGTAATGTTAGGATTGTAAGTAAGGA
Source organism: Meandrina meandrites (assembly GCA_963693305.1). Taxonomy (NCBI): domain Eukaryota; kingdom Metazoa; phylum Cnidaria; class Anthozoa; order Scleractinia; family Meandrinidae; genus Meandrina; species Meandrina meandrites. The sequence continues at coordinate 9,173,707 of OY855915.1, forward strand.
TTTATTTTGTAATGCTAGTCTTGAAAGTAACTTAAGTTGTGTTAGTAATGTTAGGATTGTAAGTAAGGATTTATTTTGTAATGCTAGTCTTGTAAGTAACTTAAGTAGTGTTAGTAATGTTAGGATTGTAAGTAAGGATTTATTTTGTAATGTTAGTCTTGTAAGTAACTTAGTAGTGTTAGTAATGTTAGGATTGTAAGTAAGGATTTATTTTGTAATGCTAGTCTTGAAAGTAACTTAAGTTGTGTTAGTAATGTTAGGATTGTAAGTAAGGATTTATTTTGTAATGTTAGTCTTGTAAGTAACTTAGTAGTGTTAGTAATGTTAGGATTGTAAGTAAGGATTTATATTGTAAGTGTCGGTATTTCTTGTAATATGTGTGTATTATAAATGGTGTTAAATAATGGCAAATAAATAAAAATCCCCCCCCCCCCAAAAAAAAAAAAACGGGAAAACTGACAGCCTGGTGTCACGCTTATGTAAAGGCGTTGTGTTACGGTTCGACAAAATTTAAATACGGCGGAAGGGAAAATTATTGAACACTTGGCTTCTGACAGGTTGTACCTTGTTAATACTTCACTGAAAACGCGGAAGAGGTATAGTGAGAGTTTTAAGGCAGACATTGTTTATTTTTGTGGTGAGTTTCTTGAAAGCAGAACTTGGTTTGTGGTCCTGTTATACAGTTTGGTTGGTTGGTTGGTTGGTCAGTTGGTTGGTTGGTTGGTTGGTTGTTTGGTTGGTTGGTTTGTGGCTTTGCTGGTTGGTTGGTAGGTCAGTTGGTTGGTTGGTCCTTTGGTTGGTTGGTTGGTGGTTGTTTGTTTGGTTGGTTGGTTTGTGGCTTTGCTGGTTGGTTGGTGGGTTGGTTGGTAGGTCAGTTGGTTGGTTGATTGGTTGGTTGGTCCGTTGGTTGGTTGGTTGATTGGTTGGTTGGTGGTTGTTTGGTTGGTTGGTGGTTGTTTGGTTGGTTGGTTTGTGGCTTTGCTGGTTGGTTGGTGGGTTGGTTGGTCAGCTGGTTTTTTGGTTGGTTAATTGGTTGTTTGGTTGCATTATGCAACAAGGCCATTTTCCCAATTTGCTTAATGACCCAAGTAGCAACTGTAAAGAAGCCTACAGAATGTTTATCACTTTATGCACATGTAGCTAGGTAATAAACAAACAGTATTTAGTGTTACATTGTAAAACAAATGTTTACCATGGGATATCAAAATTTTTGGTCCAAGCTGCAAAGGAGCATCACTGAATTATACTTAGTAGTTTTGCTGAATTTGTGTAAGGAGGAAATACGGAATAATATTCTCATGCTTCAATTCATGGTAAATACTTGTCAATGAACAGTGTTTTGGTATAATATTACCTTAACATTTAACACATATTTACACATAAAGTTCAGCTTAGTGCCAGTTCTTGATCATCCAGTTCTTGAAGTCCATCCTCTGTCCTTTGTCTTCTTTCTTCTGTCCTTGGTCAGATTCCCTCTTGCACCGGGTCCTGGGATCTTGGTCTCCAGTACTGTGGTGGGTCCACAATCTTCTATTCTGATCTCTGGCCTCCATCAACAAGCCTGCAAAGCCAATAATGAACAAGCATGGTAAGTATATTTATCCAGGACCAAACCTTGAAATGCTTTGCATACAAATGTAAAAAATAGCCCTCTGTGAGGACATGTGGTTACGTTTGGACTACGTGGCGGTCAGCAGTTACACCAATAAAAGCAAGCACCTTGCATATTTTAAAAGTTGAAATTGGCCATTTCGTTATAAAACTTAACGATAAAAAGTCACGACGTTTCGACCTCTCTGAGGTCATTTTCAAGTGCGAGTAAAAATATAAAAATAGCATAAATATATCGAAATAGTAAAATCAGGCAAAAATGTCACGAACGCTGAAATGCGGTAAAAATATGTAAATATGTAAAAATAAGTGACAAAATATTAATGAAGATAGAAGTTTAAAAAGACTAAAAATACTACGGAAACAATTGAAAACGATTAAAATAATTAAAACCGACCTAAACAAATAATTTTGCGCGGATGGAATCGCATTGTTTGTTTAGAGATGGTTTCAGTTCTTTGATAAAAAACATTTCAAAAATAGACAATCAAATTTGCTCTGACACTTTTTTAAAATTTTAAAAAACTGTGCAATGTCATCTGGGGCTATATCGTGCTGTTCCTTGAGGTGACTTCCAATGGCCGATCGCTTGTGTTCTTCAATCCGTTGGTGAAGATGTCGGCACGTATAGCCGACATACCCTGCATCATTGGCCATGTTCTAAACGAGCAGGGGACTGGGTACGAACATATTTTTTCTTGGTACGAACATTCATTATCGATTGAATTGAAAATGGGGCACGTCATCTGAAAGGGCATCCAAAAATTAGTAAATTTACCAAATTTGATGGTTATTGGTTTAAACGCAAAGGCATGGTACACTTTTAAAATAAGAGAGCTTAGTATGGATTGCAGGACGCCTGTCCCGCCAATCCATACTGTGTACCATGCCTTTGGGTTTAAACCAATAACCGTCAAATTTGGTGAATTTACTCATTTTTGGATGCTCTTTCAGATGACGTGCCCCATTTTTAATTCAATCGATAATGAAGTTGATAATGAAGTTGAGTTTTTTGCTGAGTTTTATAACCCATAACAGATAAATGTTCATCGCATGCAAGCAAAATCATCAGCACAGGTCCCAGCGGAGAACACTCGAGTTTCAAGGACGAGATAAAATCTGGAGCGAGATTTATGCCTAGTAGAAGACTACCTATCCAAAAAGGCAGAGGACCCTACCGCAAGTAAAAGAGGAACAACAAAACTCGCAGTATAAGCAACCAAAATAGCGGTCGCAGAAAACAGGCAAAGTCAGATTTTAAAAGCATATTAAAATAAAAGACGATGCGCGGATCCTTAAAAGTGATCATATGTTTTCATACACGAATAGAAAAATACATAGAAAACAACTTGCCCCCAAAGTTATCCAGATATACACGTAATCGAATTTCACCAAAAAGTCGTTCCACGTGCCATTGAGTTCACCACAAAATCAGACTTGAAAGCGAAGTTTGTGTAATCGCTAGCTGACAGAAGATTATCAGTGTCACGCGACAAAGGTCAACGCAGCCGATTTCACAGCAATCAAAGAATGCAAGATTAACATGCTCATGGCACTATCAAAGCACATTCCGGAAATTGAACGTCAATCGTACACGCTGTACAGGGAAAAGAGTGTACACACGCTAGCACGAGAACACGCAAACTTGAATTTGTCTGCTTGGAGCTTGCTTCTTTTACAACCAATGCAAAACAAAATGAAAAACAACGTAAATCCGTATAGATCTTTACAAGTGATGCACGTTCGACTTCGACGATTTAATTCGTCACTTGTTATAAAAGCGACAAGAACTCGCACGAACACATTAAACGATGACGTCATCGCTTAAAAAAACCCAGCCCTTTGATTATTTAAGTTTGCATGTGACGGAGAAAGCGAAATTGAAAGCGAAGTTTGTGTAATCGCTGGCCGTATAAAACAACGAATCGACTTACTCGATTTTCACTCCTTTTACGACATTCGGTGGCTGATTAAAACTGTTGTTCCTTGGATGATAACCCTCAAAATGGCAGCGATAACAGACCATCTTCTCATGATATCAGAACCTGGCCGACTGTAGTGACTGTAATCAACGCAATGGCTCCAAAACGGCGTCCCGCAGGCTTGTGGTTGTACAAATTATTGCGAAAGATCTATTTAATCGTGAATACAAAACGGGTTGACAGATGGTTGACAGACGTAACGCGACTCCCGTAGTTTCGGGTCTTTTGGCGTGACAATTTCGTGTTCCGGCCTGTAACAGTCTAGGGCGCGAATGTAGACGTTTCTACAGCGCAATCGCTTTTATCAAAAGACTTTTGCTTTTATCTATGTACATTAACAAAGTTGAGTTCCCGAGGTTTCTTCTAGTGTTATTTGATTGATAAACCGTGCAAGACTCGAAGCGTCAAGAAATTCACGGCTAGGCTCGAAGTTCGTGAAGGCTTGGGAAATTATTAGAATTTTGACAGAACGCGCGTGAAGCTGTCGTTGTAATATTTACACTGGAGTTTTAATGTCTTTCGAAATCAGTCATCACAATGTATAAGCATAATGAATTTGGTTTTATCTGGTAATGTTCTACAAAATTAGCGTTTAATAAAATTTATTTCTAATTCTGCTTCATTTTGTTTGACCGTTGTTGCCATTTGTAGGATACAATATTTGACAGCTATAATGTTGAGTTTGCTGGAGATTACAGGCCACTCATTTGTTGGGCAACGAGCCACAAAGGACAACCAGTTGCTGTGGCTTTATTTTATCCACCAAATAGGTTGATATTGTTATGCCTGCTACTAATGCATCTGTGTAGAAGTTTTTGCTAGAGTTATTTTCTCTAATCTGGACCCCGAACTCCAACGTTGTCAGGTGTGACGTATGATTTGTTTAAAGCGATGCAGGTTACACCGCGTTGCCATTTGATAAATCCTCATTTATTAATAATTCATTTTCCGAGTTCAGTAGCTCATTGCACATAGCGCCTTTGATTAGTATCTTTACCATGCAATAATTATTGTAACGCTAGGAAATCATGTATTAGCATTTTGTGAGTGAAAAGCAGTAAATTATTTATTTTTGGTGAGAAAAATGCTGCCAAACCTTAAAAGTGTGGTTATAAGCTTCCTAAAGCTCCTTGTTAAAGGGACACTGTCACCAATTTTAAGGATAATAACTTTGAAAAGCCAAATAAAGACATTCTTATCACAGGAGACCCAAAACGTCTGGTTCACTTTCACTTCAAACTTCCCAACCAGTTCTCTGAGACTATAATTAAGTGTGTTTGGTTGCAGATGACCAGGATGTGAATGGCTGCAACTTGAAAACATGAGGCTGATTTTTTTTAAGTTCCTTCGTTTTGTGGAAAAATCACCCATAACTGACTAATTATGGAGGAGGGCGTTGGGACCTAGTAGGAACCGCAGAACCGCACAAAAAATCATCCAAAACCGTAAAACCGTAAAACCACAATAACAATCGAAACCGAAAACCGCACACAAAATCCCAAACTTTAACCCATTACAAGTGACGATTTCTGGAGAAAAGGGTTTTAAGACATTTGTTTTCTTTTCTGATCAGTAATGAGCTAAATTAAACTTGCATTTTGCACATAAAACCATCAAGAGGTTTATTTTAACGCCTGGTCGCAGTCAACAGTTACAGTGTCTTGTGACGTGGTTGGTGCGCATAATTGAGGCCATATTGCAACAGAGAAACCGGAAACCAAATGGGAAAACCGAAAACCACAAGGATTGCCAAATCCAAAAAACCGCTACTGTATAGTTGCCGAAAACCAAAAACCAAATGCTAATAAAAGGAAAGCCTGCAAACCGCAAAAGATGCCAAAACCGAAAAATCACAGTTTTTTGATGCGAAAACCAAAAAACAAATCTAAAAAATAACCAAAACCGCAAAACCGAAAATCCCAACGCCCCGCATCACTATGGTTTGTTCTTCATTTGAGAAAATCAATAGATTTCCTTCTCTTGACTTCCTGGGAATATTCGGTGTACGCAAATAGCATTTCATTTCATCTTTAGCACATTTTCACCCCAAAATATAAACATCCATGTGACAGGGTCCCTTTAATATTTTTCTCCTTTAATTTGTATCATATTGCATCTCTGTATGGCAACATAAAAAAATGAAAAACTCACCACATCTGTGAAACACGTGGTCTTCATTCCATTCGGTTTTGGCTGTCTTGGTTTGTTCTCTTAATTTTTAATAGAGGATTTGTATGTTCTCCTCTTGCCAGGAATGCAGGTCCTTGAAGATAAAATGCATAGTCTTAATTAGTATGTTCAATAGTTCAACAATACAGATTACATACCTATGTTGCATGGGAGCAGTAGCCTCTACTTTTGATTGCAGCAATCCACAGAATCAGGATGACAACATGCATCTGCTGCAAGAGTTTTTAAATTAGCTTTTAGGGACATACCGGTAACTTAATTCCAATTTGCATAATATAAAACATGCTTTTTACAAATCCATGCAACTCACTGACACTGGGGATCATTTAGCAATGATGTTACTACGTATACACTATATGTGGTATCCACATATCGCTAAGTACTAAATTCTACAAGGGGCCTTATTAGATATCACACATAAAAGGAAACAATCACTCACCATAACTTCAACTCTTCTGCCTCTCATCCACATTCCATCTGGCTCCATCAACTGCAACTCATTTGGTCACATCCGTCCTGAGTGGGTCTTAAATGTTCCAATTGGTTTGGATTGTGAATGTCTTGGGACTGTTCTCTTTCAGCTTCTTTAAGATGAAAAGAAAGTAGCTATTTAATTTTGTGATGCACAACATATCAAGCTTTTTGCCAGGTGGCTGTCTGGCCGTCCTGTAGATGGCAAGTCTTTTTAGGAGAAAATAAGTAAATAAAATGTTAGTAGATCTTGTTGATTTGCAGTCATCAATTTCATATGCTTGATTCTTTAGTGATATTTTGGAAATATTTTACACTGAACACACCATCTCACCATCAACTTATTTCTACTTTAGTTTATGTTCAGTTTCAGGACTGTGCTTCTTTTACAGGCAAATATTGCGTATTATTTTTCTGTTTATATTTATGTGTAGAGTATGGTGCATGTTACTGAACCAACTTCAGCAAAAATTAAAATGATTTGTCATGCAGCCAGCAAGAAGCATTGTTACTAGGGAGTGCTTGTTGGTGGCTACATGAAGTAATATTTATATTTACTCATTCCCAGTCTCCAACATCCCCTAAAATGGCCACCAGAGATCAACATATTTGGACAAATGTTGGAATAAGAAATAAGCATGTCTATATTAAAACAATTAGGCTCCTCACATTTGTTTTCTATGAGCGATAGTCAACTCAGCTGAGCCTTGTTGACTGTTCGCTCATAGAAAACTCAGGCTAGTAACAGGGCAGAAAATTAACTTTTTTTTCTGGTAGCCACTTGACTCCTAACTATTATAAAGTGGTAGCCAATTCCTTAAAGTTGGTCACCATTTTTTAAAGTGGTAGCCAATTTCAAAAATGTTGGTGGCCATTATGTTTATAATGACAAAAAAAAAACATTTTTACACTGTCATGGTAATAGATCAGGGTTTTCAATAACAATTAAAGCATGCGGCAGAAATATAGAAGTAGGCATTTCTGGGGCAAGAATAATCTAATGATCATTTTTGACAGAACCATACATCCTCTATTTTCCAGCTTTTTATTCAACGGTTTTAATTATCTTGCAGGCAAAATAGTTGCCAAACGCAAATTTTTAGTTGCCAGATTGCAAAATCAAATAGGGCCTTGTTCAAAAGTGTGTAAAATCATTTTTTAGGAATTTATTTCAAAAAGAACTGAATGACTGAATACATAAATATTCAAAAGGAAAAACAAAACAATCTTATCACTAGGTTTAAAACAAACACAATATATAAGATTTTGTGGCCACAATCAAGAGACACAACCCATTCGGCATACATGACGTCCTCAAGGGCTTGCAAAGCATTATAGGGTGATTTCAACCACGGTCAGCGTTTTGCGAGTTTTCCGATGTGATAGAATCTTTTACAGCAAAAAAAGAAGACTTCTCATCTTATTTTGGATGTTTTAGAAGCAAAGATCTTCCGATATAACTTTATGGAAGGGCACAATGTCTGAGGAAATGTCAGTTATTCATCGTCAACACACAGAAAAATAGTCGCCATTTTGGCGACTAACTTTCAGGATTTGGTCGCCAAAGTGAAAAATTTAGTCGCATTGGCGCCTGTATTAGGCGCAATTTGACGCCCTACTAGTAGTCTAATTGTAAAATACAAAACTCAGGCTTGAAGTCTAATAATTCTTAAAAAGAAAACTCGGGCTCATTATGCAGTCGTTTATTATCATATCACTGTCACTGTCATTATCAGTGTCTAATAAGGGTGTGGACAAAACATGGGGTGGGCCATATGGCCTAGGCCACGGTGTAGGCCATGGCCTACCCTATGGCCTACCATATGGCCAACCCTATGGCCTACCAGTGGTCAGATGTAATTATCTTTTCTTAACTAGAATCAAGCCAAAGAGAACCTTCATTTTATGGTTGTAAACATCTCTTTGTTTATTTTTGATGCAATTAGCCCTAATCATGTGGCCCCCAAAATATAACAGTACAACATGCAGTAACATGTTAAGGCATTTTTCATAATGTTTGGTAATACAGTAACAATATTAGTTACTTCCATGGGAGTGTTTTAACTTAGCCACCTCCACAGGAAGGGTAAATTAAGTACGCTTTTAACTTCTGAATAGTTGTAACATTTATTCCTTGACGTGAAGAAGTCTCGAGTCGGAAATAAAGGAAGAAAAGTTTACAGTTATGAAGGGTCACCTTTGAGCTGCTAACTAGCCTTAGCTAAAAAAAAATAAAAAATATAAAAAAATAAAAATTATGTAAAATCTGACCACCGGTAGGCCATAGGGTAGGCCATATGGTAGGCCATGGGGTAGGACATGGCCTACACCATGGCCTAGGCCATATGGCCTACCCCATGTTTTGTCCACACCCGTCTAATAACGCAATTGCTTCACTTGGGGTGAGTCTTGTAAGAGACCACGTCCGGTAAACACAACAAGAGTTTTAATCTGAACACTCTGGTACGGTGTATCAAACTGTACAGCCACGTTGAAAAGCGAACACAAAACAGAGCACATGGTCGAGCTAAACTCTGATTGGCTGATTATGACAGCTGACATATCGTCACAAGTCTACTGGCCAGGGATCAGGGGAGGGGAGAGTGGTGGTACTGGTAAGATAATGCAGAAATGGGTATACTTTATTTGACTTTGAACCATGCTTCACTGCTAAGACGTGTTTGGCTCTTGTGGAGCTGTACAGTTTTGATTGCTCTCCAATCTTTTTTCATTTATTGTCCAATTTTAGAAGCACGTGTTATTTAGCTATTGTTTTGTCTAAGCTTATAATGTTAACTATAAACTACATTTTTCTTAGTTACACTTTCATTAACTGTACTCACCAATTGCTTCATCAATTACTGCATTGATGCTCCAAACTTCAGCTAGTAAACCAAGCTGAATTGCCCCAAATAGAACGCCTTGCTTGCCTTTCTCGCCCAACTAAGCCTGTCAGACGCTGAATGAACTATAAGGCGTCAAAACTGTATTCCACAGTCAAACATATGTTCCGCCATCTTGTTCTTTATATGAGTCTAGAAGCCAGGTTTCACGCGGGCGCAATCTTCGAAGGCAAGTGAAAAAGGTGGCGTGTGAATGTCTATGTTTGTGTGGAGTGGGGTGGGGGCGGGGGTAGGGGAAAGGGAGGAGAAACTCCTCAGAACTGTTCCGTCCGATTCTCCAAATCCTGACCCTACCTTTCAGACGAAAATATGCCGTTGTCCTTAACTGTTTTCAGACCTGGGCTCTAAAATCCATACGCGTTTCCAGACATGGCTTTTGAAAGTTGTACTCGGTTTGTGAAACATTGCCTTGTCCTTGTTAATTATTTAGTAGCATATGACACTGAACATTGTTTCAGGCACAAAATTCTAGCAAATATTCATTTTATTGCAGGAAATAAACTCAACTGAACTCGAAAATGGCAGTAAAAAGAAATTCGTTTCAGGCTAAAATCAGAAAAGTATTCCGAAATAAAAAAGACAGTTTATCTGTCGCATTTCGAAAGAATTCTTGCTATCTCGTGTCGTCTTAATTTGAAAAATTCCACTTTCAAGGTTGTAAACAGAGTTTACTCGGTTACTTCTATACTTCTTTTATAAATGTAATTGCTATGTTGAAAGGTTTTTCCTTTTCTTTCAGTACCGGATGGATAACACGAAGATACCCATGCGGTCACACCCTTTCGAGCGCGAAACAGTCGGTGGCGAAATCCCCAATGAGCTACGGAGAGGCGACGTAAACTGGTCATCTTAGAGCTGGTCCCCTAATTTTTAGCGACATGCGAATATTAGCCCATCTGGCCCATAAAAACAAGGTGTGACTTTGACACTTGCACACAATAGACACGTGATAGCATCCTTTCTTGTCCGCAAGTGTCAAAGCCACACCTATTTTAAATTGCCTAATTTTCCCATCTCATTAACATAACAGGGGTCCAGCTACAAAACTCAGTGCTACTCCGTAACTTATTAACCGTAACGGCACCCGTGTTTTTTCGAACAATTTTTAGATATTTCCAGTATTTTAGCCGTATTCACGTCGCAATGATTTTCCGCTTAGCTGCCGCCACGCATATAATTTTCCGAAGGCTCACAAAAATTCGACGGGTAACATCAGGGAAACCTCCGATTCATGTCTCTCTCGCCCCCCCCCCCCTCTTTTCTCGCTCTGGGGGGGGGGGGGGGGGGACAAGAGAGAGAGACCCTGGGAACGAGGTTGCCTGCTACAGCGTTCGCCCCAACACGTTCTACCATACAGGATCGAAGTAACAGTTGGCACAATAAATCTCTGCCTTGTTTAGATAACTTAGTTCTACAGTTCTCTTCGCCAACGGAGCTTACGCCGCTACATAATCAGGGGCGCAGATACCAATAGGCACATACGCACGTGCGTACCTGAAAAAGTTGAAAATATAATTTTTTTAGAAAGGAAATTATAACTAAAATATATGTAATGTACCACGCTATCCGTGATACTTGTTTATAAACATATGGAAAGGTCTGAAAAAAGCTTTAGATTCGGTCATTCTGATCTGAATTTGCTGGGAATAAAGAAATACAGAAGATTAGCTCTGTGGTTGTAACGAGAGACCGACTGAATATTTACGACTTTGTTGACATTTCGTATAAAGAAAAAACGCTCACCGCATAACCTCACCATTATACTCATATCCTAAAAAAATTAAACAAAGCACGTGAAAAAAGGAAGATTCGAGAGACTTGGGGGGAAGGGAGGGAGGAAGGGTGGGGGGGGGGGGGGGTAGGGATTTCGAAAACTGTGCGTACCTCCGGAAAAATCCTGGCTTCGCCCCTGGTAACTGTTACATTAATGAATATCTTTTGCTAAAAAAATTCATGCCTGAATGTCTCCTCAGAAGGAAGTTTGCCTGATTGTTGTATGGACGTTGTATACAAACAAGAAAAAATGTATCAGGAACGTGTTGCAGCAACACGTATGTTCCTTCGTGTGCGGTGGTGATGATTTTCAAGGAACTTGTCGCTACAATATGTCCTTGCTACAATTTTTTAATTTATGGCCTTCGTTCGATCCATTTCACCAGGCAAATGGTCCGAAGACAAAATTTCCGAACACTTATCGACATGTTATGATAATTTATTCATTTTTTATAACAAAATGGGTACATTATATTACATTTTCCTGTTTTGCATATGGCTCTGCCCAATGCAGTATTGAGTCAAAAATAAATTAAATACTTTATAGAGTGACAAAAACACGCAGCTCCATAATGTTTTCACGCGTTTTTGTCGCAAACGATTTTCGATATGATACAATTAAATATATTATCTCTGAAGCTATGTTGTGGACTCAACAATACAGAATAACAAAACTGGTTCTGGGCTTACTACGTGTAGTCCCTTATTAGGGACGTCTAGTCGGACGTCTAAGCACGGAACAAACGAGGATGAGAACTAATGAGAGTGGACTCTCATGAGAGTATTCGTCAACTCGCATCGACTATCATAAACTCGGGCCAAACGAGAACTAGAGTCGTCGAGAGTCCGTCAAGAGTGAGAGAAAGAAAGAGAAAACTCGCAATCGACTCAACGAGTCAAAGTCGATGAGAGGGCATGAGCGCACGAGAGTCAATGCATGAGAGAGTGTCTGGAAGTATCAGACCAAACGAGAGCAAGAGTTTGAACTCTCATCACTCTTATCCTCATTTGAACCAGGCTTTAGATAGCTGTACAAGCTGAGTACGAGATCGAGTGTGGGAACGACTTTCGAATTTTAATCCAGTTGCGTTCCCAGAGCCCACACTTCTCTATATTGTTGAATAAGTAACTATAGGCATGCGATTGGTATCGAAAGCATAACAAATTATTAAATTCGTACTGGTACTCAATCCCTTACTCGTGCTCGGATCTAAAAGTCCCTATTTTCTCTGCCAGTTACTCGTGTGGGCGAGCACGTGTGCACGTGACCACGGGCGAAAAGTCCCCTCGCACAAAGAGATGTGACGCACGGGTGTAGTTGCAAGGTGATTTTTGCGCGTGCTTGTTCACATGGCTAATCTAGAGAAAAATAAGAGACTAGTCATTGCCAAACTGGCTCTATCATATCCTAAACGTTAACCCAATGGTAAGCCTAGGTGAACCTTGCACCATATTCTGTTGAGTGCTGGAAAAAGACTGTCTCAAGTGAAGTTGTAACTCGTTGAAGCAAATGTTTGGACGTAGTCAGTCTCAAAGAATAGATCTACAAGTTTTTGATCATGATATTCGGAAGTCCGTTTCGTCTTCTCTTCCACGCTCCAAGCTCTTTTGCTTCAAGCCTGAGGTACTTAAGCCATCGGCGATACTCTCGGCTGGTTGAAGCTCTGAACACATAAGTCTCTTTCCCTATTGACATGATTTCAAATGCATCCTTCCTCGCTGCAAAACAAAAATGTATATGGTGCAGGAAATGAGAGGAAAATACTTCACGAACTAACTTATGTAAATCGCAGAAGACGTTCGTTGATAAGTATATTTTATCACTATGTACGCATTGCAGACCTATATTTCAACTTACCACAATCTCTGTAGACTACGCACATGTCCAGAAACAATGGCTCCTGTGGAATAGGACAAAACGCAAATATACTTAGAAAAATATCAAAAAACGTCTTGCAATGTCATTATGCATGGGCGAACAAAAAAAGTGTGCCAAATATACGACATATAGACTCCCTACAATCAACCAATGAGAACTCGAGGTGAAGAGTAACCGAGTTCGGAAAGCGCGGGAAAGTTTGCAAAAGCCATACCAATGTAGGCGTTGATTTGAATCAGTGATTGGCTAAAACCCCTAAGTGTTCTCATCAATAGCGAACGGTGAATCATCCCCATTTTGGCAACCATGATTATTTTTCCTCACCTTGTATGAAAAGAAGGTGTAAAAATTTCAGATTCAACCAGGGGCAGGAAATCTCCCTCGAATTTATGTACTTGAAAACTATTAAAACTTATCTGATTTTACAAAAAAGTTTTTGCAATGTGTTAAAGCCTTTCGTCGTTTGTCGTTTGTTTTCAAGTTTGCTCAATCCCCATCATCGTTAGTTATCCTCACTTCCTAATTGGTTCCTGTCATTTGTCGAGTATTGTTCTACAAAATCAAACCATTATTGTTGGGTTTCCTGCATGCAAGCCTCGCGTTTTCAACTTTGTCCATATTGCAACCAACCTCCGTCCTTGCCATTGTCAGTTCCTAATGGGTCCCTGTCATTTGTCAAGTATTGTTCTACAAAATTACATGCACGCCTCGCGTTTTCAATTTATCCATAATGCAATCAACTTCCGTCTTAACCATCGTTAGTCATCCACACTTCCTAATGAGTTCCTGTCATTTGTGGGGTACCGCTCTACAAAATCAAACCATTATTGTTGGGTGTCCTGTAGGCCAGGTATATACAGTGTCTTTGAGCATCTAGAAGTTACCCTTAAAATCCCAGTAAGACACTACCTCTCTGGAACCTGTATTTTCATTCGCCCGCTATAAACACTACCTCTATTGTTATTCAGGGCTAGGGGCATTGTTATGACCTGTTATCTATTGTTTTAAGAACCAATGAAGTAACTCGTTCCGAGAGGTAGTGGGCGACCCTAAAATCCCTCACAACAGACAATGATGTTCCTATAATGGAAAACCGCCGTACTAATGAATCGTGACCTACCTTAAAGAGAGTGTACTTTCCACTCATCTTCTTCCTGAGAAGAACGACAGCAGCATCTGTCACCTCACCTTCCCCGGGGAACAACGGCTCCTCACACTCCCCCTCATCGTCAGAGTCGATTCGAACAAGCTGCCAGAGAGGGGAGAGACAGGTAAATTTTAAAGAACAGAAATGCTGTTAGCCCGATAGCGGGGCTTGTTTGTAAATGAGTTTACCTGAAGGGACGATCTGTCAGTTAAAAGCAGAACCATAAAAGAAGAAATACGTTTTATCCTTTAAAGGAATACGTTATGTCCTTTTAAGGATACAAACCTCTGAGTGACCTCTGACGCAGAATAGCGCGCACACTGACATGGCTTTCTTACTGCCGCGTCGGTTCCAGCTCGCGCCGAACTCATGGATGGTGATCTGGAAACGAGTTAGAAAGGATGTTATGAGAAATTAAGAAATCGAGTATTGAACAAGTATCTCGATTGAAATAAGTCGAGAAAGTCCTGAAACTGGATTAAATACATCATAAGATTTGTCACACAAATACGAAGAAACGAAGGTGAATCTTTTAGCTGACTTAAGACAGCAGTGTAAGCTAATGATTGGGCTTCAAGCTAAAGTTTATTTCCCGAGAAGATCAGGTTTTCTCATATGACTTGCTTACTTGAATTTAAAACAAAAAAAAGTTAGAAATTCACGATCGTCTTCGTACCCGCCATCTAAAATAATTTGGATTTTGTCTTCGGGAAACGCTCGCTACTATCCCGAATAAGGCTCCAAACTTTCCGAGAAAAGTTCGGTCCCAAGGTTTCTAGCCGGACGCGTCCAAAGTATCGATAATAGATAAAAGATACATTCACAATTCGTATCCGGACGTTAGAATCACTGTTATCTGATTTATTAACTTCTACTGACCTGAAATACGCCGTGCATTAAAAGCTGCATTTCCTCCATGGTCCAGTTAAGAATGTCTGACGCCATTTTCTTCATCTGAAGCTTATCAAGCGACTCGGACCGACCCAGCTGCTGACTTGCTCGATAACGCCTTTGACGGGATTCAACGGCCGTGTTCAACTGCAAAGAAGAATAGCAAAAATGAATAATTGACTGGGAGATTATAATCAAAAGCATCTTTATTTGTGCTATTGTCTGCATGGATTGAAAAAAGACGTCAGTAAATTAATCATATAATCTTTGAAAGGACATCAGATATAGACAGATCTAAATCGTTGTTAATTTATTTTAACATTTGTTTTGACAGGTCTTATCAATAATAACTTACTGCGTTGATCTTATTTAGCTGTTCTTCGATCCTTCTTTGCGCCAGTTTGAGTTTCTCGCGATCTGGATTTCTTCGAGGAGAGGCTTTACAGATTCTACTCAATAACAGAGGGTATCTGAAAGAGACGAGAGAGAGAGAGAAAGACTCAGATTCTGAGTGGTTTTTTGCCTATTTTAGTTAATTTTTTTGATGCTATTATTTTTTGTATTTATTTTTGGCAAAATAAAATGGTTGTTGTTGTTGTTGTCAGACAGTAAAATATGTACTGTAGTTGTACACAACTGAATGAGTTTGAATGGATAATACATGGACAACAAAATATTGCTGTTTGGTACGCAATCTTATGCATGACCGACTGACTGATTGACGAACGGACAGACAGACAGACGGACGGGCTGGCTCGTTGGCTGGCTAGTTTGCTGGTTGGCTGACGGCTGACTTACTGACTGTCTGTCTGTCTGTCTGTCTGTCTGTCTGTCTGTCTGCCTGCCTGCCTGCCTGCCTGCCTGCCGGCCTGCCTGCCTGTCTGTCTGTCTGTCTTTCCGTCTGACTGACTGACTGTATTCAATCACTTACTTCATAATTCGTTGTACAGGAGCAAGGATGAAAGAATTCAAGTCCATTTTTCGGCACTTCGGATTTTCCCGGCACGTTACCTAAAATTAAAACAATAAATAATTTCTCGATCAGAAAACCAACTGAGAAAATTTCACTTTCCAAATCATTTTACTTACATTAAGAAAGATTCTTAGCAGCTCTGTTTTCTTTTGAAGAGATTCCAGTAAGGCTGAGGCAGCGGTCTACAAACGAAATACCAAGAAATGTCATCAAATGAAATGTTGTCTTTCGCGTGTAGGCGATATTTAGAACAGCTTTTCCGCGAACCAGTAGCCAATCGCGTTCGAGCACTTGCCGTTCGCGGCTTTTGATTGGCTCGCTCGCTTGGTTAGAGCAAGTTAATTTTCCTGATCAGTTCCTTCGTTTCGACTGCCTTTTGAAGCGTCTTTATCAACAAACACCTTCTTTGGGACCTTTGGGCTGGTGGTGAAAAACCTTTTCGCCTGTTCTATATTTCTTTTCATAGTCCGCCAAAATGAAGGGCCCTCACAAAAGACATGACTGAAAGCCGTAATTTACAACAATTTGCAAAATCTCATGCAAAGATCACGCGCAATAAACTACTACGCGCAGATTTGTTCTAAAAATAGCCTACACGCGAAAGGCATAAGGGATGTTGTCTTGATGTGCCTGCAAATTCTCAGAACTAACGATAACAGAAATGTATAAGAATCAGTTAGGGGAATTGCTTTTTTGATCTTGGTGTATGGCGGATAATAAGTAGTTATCATCCAAAACATTCTCCTCACCTGTTTTGAACAGTAAATCTCATACGCCTGGAAAAAATCGACACTCTCGAGAAAAATGCTCCCAACATTAACGTTAGAAAACTCCTGAAAAAAAATCACAAAACAGGAGAATTGGTTAAGATCTTAAACTAAAACAAATGGAGGCCACATGACCTTGTTTTATCATACTTTCTCAGCTCGAAATATGCTTTGCTTTCCTTTGAAATTTATTTTCTGCTAAAATTCTTTTTTTTAGCCAATACGAGGTGTGTAATCTGTCTGTTCCAAAATATAAAAACCTAGTAATATTTTATAGCGCCCTTTTCCAAACTCAGTGTAAAGATGTCGGCTTTGCAACAAATCAGATACATAAACAATACCAAATATTATGGGACCTTTCCCGCGCTTTCCACGGAATACATGTTTTCCCGCGCTTACCACTGGATACTGCATGCATGTTTTCCCGCGCTTACCACTGGATACTGCATGCATGTTTTCCCGCGCTAACCACTGGATACTGTATGCATGTTTTCCCGCGCTTACCACTGGATACTGCTGCATGTTTTCACGCGCTAACCACTGGATAGTGAATGTTTTCCCGCGCTTGCCACTGAATCGGCATGTTTTTCCGCTTGTGGGCTGATTGGTAATTGCACAATTTTTGGCAATTCTGATTGGTTCCTGGGCTTATTGATTAGCAATTTAAATGTGTCAGACTCTTAATACCTCATCGCCTTTTGCCACTGATTCTTCTAAGCTTTTTTGCAGCTTCGCACAAAACTTTGAGTTCACTTCCAGCAGTTCCTGCAGAGAAATTAAAAGATTTATGGCGACATGATCCACTTGTATTACGAATTAAAACGGCGGCTGCTAGATCGAATTGAGGAAAATAAAGGGACAGTTTTATAGCGTTTTCTGTTGAACAGGCAAGCAAAAACTCGAACAAAGTTCTATAATTAATTTAGTATTTTTTCTTGAATCGATATGATGAATAATACAAAAATGCATTATAAAATAAATGCAGCCTTCGTGGTTTTAATAGGTGTTTGTACAGTACGAACTCCTGTAAACATAGTTAGAGGGTTTTAGTTTTTTGCCTTGATTTTACAAAAGAAAGAAGAAACTTCTGCTCAGTTTGTTTGCATAAACTGAAGCAAACACTCAAGTGCGTTTCAAGGAATTTGAGAGTCTTTGACTTCGTTGCGTGCGAATATTTCTTCATAGCAACGGGGCCATTCATGTCTGTAGACTGCAAATACAGCTTTGTTTGATTATCAAAGAAGCCTGGGACTTTAAATAAATCGATCTCAATAGGACATCAAGACCTTAAACAACAGAATTATCACAAAGGGTTTTTGAACGAAAAGCGGTTGAATTTTAAACAGCAAAAAAAAGATCAGCTTTTACAAAATCTAATTGCATTTTGATTTCGTTCAGACCGATGGAACAAAACCTGTAAGCTATTTTTAATCCACTCCAGTTTTAATTTTCTGCATTCCTTCGAGTTATTGTTACTGTTTTGGCATTTTTCCTATCTAACAAGACTTACCAAGACTGATATTCGAGGGTTTTCGTTAGTCTGAAGAGCATTTCAGATGTTTAAAAATAAACGTACGATTTAACGTTAAGTTGCGCAACCCCGAGAGCGAGACCTACTGTATGCTAATCATTGTAAAACAAGCAATTGTTAGGTTGGACTGTTTTGCTTTATATATATAAAAATGTATCTCTGAAGGCAAAACACATCTCCGAATCTCCGACGTAAAATACGTTTAAAATTGAGTGCTGCAAAATAAATTCAATGCTCACAATTTTTCTAGTAAACATTCAAAATCGTTAAGATAAGAGCAACATTTCTTAAACGATTGGTCATCATTCGACAATCCTTTCAAGTAAATCAAATGAAAAAATATTTTTGGTACCACACACAAATAACTTCACCAAATCTGCAACCAAAAATGCAGTGGATGATCTCAAATGATAATACGTGACTTAAAAGGTTTCATTGTCTCGACTAAAAACGGTTGGCTAAGTATTTCCTTTCAACCAATTCAAGCAAAACCCTCTGCGGTTAAATTAAAATGGGTGGTCTTAATACACATATCAATACCTGATTGTTTGATATTCGCCCTTACTTATAACTCTTGCCTTCACCATAAACGATTCTAAATATAACCTACAAGAACGTCACGTAGTAGTTGATTAGAATGGGTTGACTCACGTAATGTAAAGTTTAGGTAGTTACCTGTAAGTTGAGAAAAATGGCTGCCAGGTTTTCAGGGCTTAAAATTCCACCGGACTGCATTGGCAAGTAGAATTCCTGAAAGATATAGGAATGACATGTCCAGTCACACACTGATTTCAAGTGAATTAGTAATAATCTCTAACATTACGCCGCAAAAGAATAGCTCTAAAAATACATCGAGCCTTGCAAATCACTAAATCAGTAAAGCATAAATCATCTGTAGAAGAGTGGTTCCCATTTTGGAAAGGGTGCTAGCCCGTTGCGAGTTATTTCTCGTAAAAAGGCAATAGATATAGACCCGAATATTGGGCAAACATGTCTTCAACACCTCGTTTAAAGTTTTGTTAGTAAGACTGGTTTTAAAGAAACATCTATTCTTGTAATATTTGCTTTCACTAGGAGCCTCAATGTTCCAATTTAGAAGAATGAAGAGCTTCGAACTGGCTTCTCTTCAGACCTTTCGCATCTCAAAACTTTAATTACTATTTCTTGTTATTGGCATCTGGTATTTTATTATTATCGTGCACTTTACTAATATTTTTGCTTATTTTGAGGAGTTATAGTTGATAGTGACTTATTGCGTATTTCCTGAGAGGTCCGCATCTGTTTGTAACGTTGTTGACAGTTCAAATTTTGTTGCTAATCTTTTGTTTACGTTCTAGAACGTCCGTTGCTAAAAAATGTCCCTGTCGTTTGTTTTCAATTAACACTGTGATTGGTTAATTTTGTTCAGGGTGCCCCGGTTCGAGTAGTCGCACTGTAAAGAAAACTATAATGATAGTATTTATAGTCTGCAAGTAAAAATTGAGTTTCCAAGGTGGAAGGGAGTAACCCCATTGTTCAACGTTTCCGGTTGTTTGTAATAAATAAAAACAAGGCATGCTGGTATAAACAGAGATAGTGCTGTTCTTTTGAAAAGATGCAAAAAACGGACGCTGTGTTTTATACGTGCTCCCATCAGGAAACCAGCTTGGTAAACGGCTTGAAATTTGGCAAAAGGCCGAAATCTCAGCTGGAGCTACCAATCCAGAAATCGAGGAATTTGGACTGTGGCACTCCGGAATTTTAGAACTGTGAATCATTGAGAACCTGTAGATTTGTGGAACGACAAAGCTACCAAACCATGGCTCGACTGCAAAACTCTAGAGAAATTACTGTTTTTGAAGCAGGTACTTTAAGTGGAATAAATTTGACATTAATTTTGTAACAAACATGAAGAACGATTAAATTTACAGTCGTATACTTATATGTGATCTATTTCCGGTATGGTGGGGTCCAGTTTCCATAAATGTTTCAGTTACTGACATTGATTCATTCTTGCCATATTCATTTGTCATCTTCCATTTCAGTGGACACAGGTAACACCTCCTGACTTGGAATGCCATGTACATCGGTCACTGCAAATCGTGCGAAATCTGGTCCGCTGAAGTCCCACGGTTTTGTAACTTCATTGTTCAGTCAAATTTTGAATTAATTATTGAGATAACGACAATTAAAACGCCCCTAGAGTTAATTAAAGTGAGGGTCTCTTCAGTTGGTTGCTTTGCCTAACTATTATTACTCGGCAAAAAATGGCGTATTGCAGCATACCGCAAAAAGAATATTGTCATTTTTTAGTCGAATTTGGGGTTCAGGCTCGCTTTAGTTATAATCATATATGTGCTATTCTCTTTATACATAAATAGACATGGCTACGTGTGACGAGACACGTTTTAAAGGGGTTATTAGCATTTTTTTAAGACCACGGTAAAAATCATTACATTGTCAATGCCTTGAACAAAGAAATTATTCAAAATCTAGACAACCTGTCAGCGTGTGAGACGCTGTTACAAATTAAGGCGCACACGTACTTCAGTCGCAGTCTCGCTGCAGAACCTTTGAAGAAAGCTCAGTCGAGTTTACGCCCTTTCGATCCCCGCACAATAATGAGCAAGATCACTCCCCAAGATCGTCCCACCTTCAAGGTGGCTCATTTGTACGACACTCATGGGCTTATTAGCCGCGAGACGTTCCTAAATTTCCAGACAACGTTCGAGGAGATAGTGAATACCATCGTGAATTGCAGAGATGATGTCGAACTCTGGAAATACGTTCGCAGCCTGTTTGAATTCGACGATTACGCTGACACGGTCCCGATCAACGCCGCGAACTTGTCGATCACCTTCAACGCTGTGCAGGTCTTCATGAACGCAATGGCTTTAGACTGGAATCGAGACATTTCCATCCAGAAGCGAATCAAGCCTTTTGTCTACACCATCCAGGCAGCTAGGGCCCTCATCGCCTCCCAGCTGAACATCGAACCAGAGTTGCTTGCATTCCAGAGGAATGGCTCGGATCCAAACGCTGTCATCAACAATGGAATGGATTTCAACCCGGGCGATGAAGTCGTTGTGTGGAACGAGAATCACCCAACGGATGGCGAAGTAGCTTGGAAGATCAGGAAGGACCGCTTTCCTAACATAAACATCGTTAAACTTGACTTGGAAGGCGAAACAGACGAAGACAAAATTGTGCAGAAGTTCTTGTCCAAAGTGAACGAACACACTCGACTTGTGACTTTCAGTGAGGTAAGTGCAGACATTTTTTTCCTTTTTTGTGCGTTTAACAAATTGAAGTTACTTTTCTGCGTGTCGTCCGCCTGTTAATCACGTTAATTACGTTTTTTCATACCGTTTAATATGAGGCTATTTTCGGATCTTCAAGGACTTTTTAACACTTTTTTTAAAAACCAGTTTCCGTAAAGTGGATAAAATCCTGGTGTGTGACCATTCAAATAAAAGCTATTGAGCAGTACTTTCATGTGGTACTGTTTATTATGCTGTACAAGGTGGCTCTAACTTTTACGTCTGTGGATGAAACCCTAGTGTGTGACCATTCAAATGAAAGCTGTCGAGCAGCATTTTCGTGCGGGTCTGTTTGTTGTTTTTTTTTATGTCTTTACAAAGCGAAAATAAACTCCTTGTAAACTTTAAAATTGACACAGCTTTGAGAGTGACAGAGCCAACAGGTCAAAAGTGGGCTCAGGAAAAAAATTAACCGTCCGCCCCGTTATGGATGAGGAAATTAGCCAATGAACATAACAGAAATCTGAGTGTGCTCTCGGTTTCTTTCAAGTTCAATAGTATAGCGATCTGACACATCATACTCTCTTAGATCTGATTACTGACATGCAATACGATTTTAATGATCTTACGGTTCCAAATCACTCACTCACGAATCTTCAAATAATCTAAGCTTTATGCTGAATGCTTAATGTACATAGCTAAGACAAGCTCATGAAGTTTTGGTTTTATACTGCGAGAAAAAAGCTGAAAAGTCAAAACATGCTTGAGCTTCGCTAATTATTTTTCCTGGGGTCGCTATTTTTGAAAGAAGTCATACGTGCAAATGCAAGTTTTCAAAATGCAAATTGACAGTCTGCAGGATCACGTTTTGTGAAAGTCTTGAGTCACGCTGCAAAATCTATCGTATCAAGTGTTAACGCTTTTTGTTCAACTCTCCTGAAATTTGTAGCAGCTAATTAATCTTGTGCTGTATTCTTGACCATTAGGTCTCCCACTTAAGTGGTACACATCTGCCCGCCAAACTTCTGGTGGAAAAGATCCACGAGAAGAACAAGAACGTCCATGTTCATGTGGATGGTGCACAAACTTGGGGCTCGTTCAACCATGACCTCAAAGACATGAACTACGACAGCTACAGCGGAGGAAGCCACAAGTGGTTTTTAGGCCCCAAGGAGACGGGTATCCTGTACATGAAGAAAGAGTGTATCCCAAAGTTCGCCCCCAAAGACATCGGGTACAATGGCGAGATGGCACCACCGCCCACCCTTCCAGATGAACCCATTCCACTGGACGCTTCCAGGTTTGAGATGGTTGGCCAGCGTAACGACACCAATCTGATCGGTATGCTGTACACTGCTGATGTGATGGGGCTCATCGGCTTCGATAGAATTGGAGAGAGGATCAAATATCTTGCTAAACGATTGCGAGAAGGCTTGGACAAAGTGCTCCAGTCCCTTAGCCAGAAAGTATTCGAGGTTGAGACTCCACAAGAGCTGAGCCGGTATCATGGAATCATCGTGATCAAGTTCAAGAATGAATACAAACCTGCCGGAGAAGGTCGCAAAGGCAAGCGTAAAAGCAAGCAGACAGAACAGCCATTGCTGAGCGAGGTGCTGTATGATAAGCTGTACGAAGACTACGGCATTGGCGTGTCTACTAAGAAAGGCAACAGAATGCGATTCTCGCCTCACATCTACAACACCGAGCAGCACATCGATAGGGCTGTCAATGCTATTGGAGTAGAGTTGAATAAAATTCTGGAGTAGAAGACTAAACAGGACTTCACCAGCTACTTTCACGTTGAAATTCTCATTGTAGAAAAGGATAAACAACATTTAAGGACTGCATAGCTTGATGATCATACTTGATTTAACCGGACATACTTTTATTGTGATTTCAAGACGCCCATGTTTTAGCTAATGGCTCTTCAGTAGAAAAGCTTACATCGCTCAGTCTTGTAATTTTTGAGTTGTACTTCTATTTTTAATAAACGTGGATAAATTGCATAACAAGCAGAATTCGATTTTTCTCAGTAGGTTAGTATGTCCTTTGACATGCTTATGCAAATATCTAGAACATCACTGACCGAGCCGGGTAATTTTCTTTTCTACATCAAGATAGCGGCATTAAGACCTTTTCTCCAAAAAAGGAAAACGAAAACCATACAAAACTCACAGTCCCTCACCCCACCCCTGTTAATATCCGCCTATGGTCGGAATAGGCCGAATACCAATTTATTTAAATCCCGTGCTGCAAGAAAAAACTCAATGAATTCGGGTGGGTTTTTGCGGGTATTAATGTTAATGTTTTAATGTTTTGCTGATGTTAATGTATTAATGCGAATACTTACATATAAAGAGGCGTGGATTCTGGCCAAAAGTTTTAAATTATTCCTCGTGGCTCAAGGCTTATATTTGACCCCCTTCAAGATACTATTGTAATTCACGCAGGTAAAAGAGTCAGTGACTTTGTCATCGAGGGTGTAAATCTGTAGCTGTCTGATTGTTCAAAATTATCAATACAGTATGAAGACGTTTTTCCTATTTCTTCGCGCGCAGCCATAAAAAGTATCTTGATAACCAAAAATATTGCCGTTCGTCCTAACACCTCCGGGTAACACCGTTAGTGATGGTATGGAAACTCACAGTTTATACCTCTTAACTAGACGACGACAGACACCCACCCCTCCCCTTTAGTATGGGTGCCCCCTTGCCTAGTTCTTAAGCCTCTATCTAACCGTTTTTGGTCAGGTGGCCCGAGCAAAACGAGTAATGACGTCATAGGATACCGCAAAGGCCTGGGAAAAAGCCGTAATGGAACTAGGAAAGGTGCCCCGGGTGAAATCCCTTCCTTAATGTTGCCTTGATGCTGATACGTTTTCGTAAGGTCTAGTAATTAACAGCAGACTGCTGTATTTGCCATTCTTACTCTTTTGTAGTGGATTGTAGCCATATAAGTTATTTATGTCTCTAACCTCTTTTTATATTTGTAGATCATCTGAAAACACCTCTAGACTAGGAATGTCACGTACATTGGTGCACTGCACCGGCTATTTGTGGTGTTCCAAAAATTGTGCGTAACCTGGTGCACTCAAGTCCCACGGTTTTAGAACTTCAATGTTCAGTCGAATTTTGAATTAAATATTCAGACAATGACAGTTAAAACGCCCCTGGAGTTTAATTAAAGTGATTGTCCCTTCAGGTTGGTTACTTTGCCTAACCATTGCTCGAAAAAAAGCGTATCACAGCATATCGCAAAAAGAATATTGTCATTTTTAGTCCAATTTGGGGTACAGGCTCGCTTTAGTTTTAAGTTATAATCATAGCATAGGGAATGGTTATGAAGCCCGGCAAACATCAAAGGGGCAAAACAAATAGGCCATGATATATGTTGGAAGATCCACGACCCTACACATCTTTTGTTTTGTGCTCATATACACTATGCATGAATTATGCAATCCAGCAATGTTTCTCTTGGTTAGTTACGTTAACACACGTAACCACCAATTTTGTTTTGTCAGGTTTTGTGCAGGGTCAACCTCCAAAATTGCAAGGAAAACATACAACAAAGAACACTTTCATAACCATTTCCCTCTATTAACTATGATCATAGCAGTGCTATCCTCTTCATAGATAATAAGATATGGCTACGTGACGAGACACGCTTAAAGGGGTCATTAGCATTTTTTTGAGGCCACAGTTATGACCCGTGTCCTCTGCTGTTCATTTGTCCCGGTCAAAATCATTATATTGTTTCGAACAAAGAAATTATTCAAAACCTTGACAACCTGTCAGCGTGTGAGACGCTGATATAAATTAAGGCGAACACGTACTTCAGTCGCAGTCTCGCTGCAGAACCTTTGAAGAAAACACAGTCGAGTTTGCGCCCTTTCGACCCTTGCACAATCATGAACAAGATCACTCCCCAAGATCGCCCCACCTTCAAGGTATTTCATTTGTACCGCAGTCATGGGCTTATTAGCCGCGAGACGTTCCTAAATTTCCAGACAACGTTCGAGGAGATAGTGAATACCATCGTGAATTGCAGAGATGAGGACGAACTCTGGAAATACGTTCGCAGCCTGTTTGATTTCGACGATTACGCTGACACCGTCCCGATCAACGCCGCGAACTTGTCAATCACCTTCAACGCTGTGCAGCTCTGCATGAACGCAATGGCTTTAGACTGGAATCGAGACATTTCCATCCAGAAGCGAATCAAGCCTTTTGTCTACACCATCCAGGCAGCTAGGGCCCTCATCGCCTCCCAGCTGAACATCGAACCAGAGTTGCTTGCATTCCAGAGGAATGGCTCGGATCCAAACGCTGTCATCAACAATGGAATGGATTTCAACCCGGGCGATGAAGTCGTTGTGTGGAACGAGAATCACCCGACGGATGGCGAAGTAGCTTGGAAGATCAGGAAGGACCGCTTTCCTAACATAAACATCGTTGTACTTGACTTGGAAGGCGAAACAGACGAAGACAAAATTGTGCAAAAGTTCTTGTCCAAAGTGAACAAACACACTCGACTTGTGACTTTCAGTGAGGTAAGTGCAGGCATTTGTTTCTTAGTTTTGCGTGTCGTCCGCCTGCTATTACGTTTTTTCATACTGTTTAATATGAGGCTATTTTCGGATGTTCAAGGACTTTTTAACATTTCTATTAAAAACCCGTTACCATAAAGTGGATAAAACCCTAGTGTGTGACCATTCAAATGAAAGCTATTGAGCAGTACTTTCATGTCGTACTGTTTATTATGCTGTACAAGTTTTCAAGTCTGCAGATGAAACCTTAGTGTGTGACCATTCAAATGATAGCTATTGAGCAGCATTTTTTTTCGTGCAGGTCTGTTTGTTTTTTGATATTTACAAAGCGAAAATAAACTCCTTGTAAACTTTAAAATTGACACAGCCTTGGGAGTGACAGAGCCAACAGGTCAAAAGTGGGCGCAGGAAAAAAATTAAGCGTCCACCCCGTTATGGATGATGAAATTAGCCAATGAACGTACGAGAAATTGACAATTTGAAAAGTTATTAAATGTAAATTGTAAATTGCGTATGTCATCGGTTTCTTTCAAGTTCAATAGACTAGCGACCACGGCAAGCAGTTGATTATTACATGCAATGCGATTTCAATGATCTTACGGTTCCAAATCACTCACTGACAGATCTTCAAGTAATTTAAGTTTGATGCTGTTTTTCTTAGTTATATAATATGGAAAAAATGGTATTCAGTCTTGCAAAACATGTTTCATAATCAGGCATTAAGGCTAGCTAATCCGCCCGCCCGTTATGGTAAATTTGACCGTTATTGCAAAATTTGAGAGTGAGGCGGTGATGTGAACCTAATTGCGCCCACGTCATAAGCCAATCGGCTCTCGTGCATGTTCCGAATTTCAGCTTCGTTTGGAAAAAAAAATGGTATTAAGCCTAGCTTGGGCTAAAATCAGCTGGCAAGCTACGGAACTTTTAGCCGGTGTCTTGCCGATCTTTATTGGAGAACTCGGCAAAATAACGCACGAAAAATGAGTTCAAGTTATTCAGCGGCTTCTAAATAAAAGACTAAATCTAGTTCAATCGTACGCTCCGATTTTGAGCGGTCACGTATAATAAATTTGAACACATTTTCTTAAAATCATTTTGGATGATTTGCTAAGAAATTACTTAATTAGCAGCGCTAAAGGTTTCACCGTTTTGGTTTTAGTCGTTTTTCTTGTGTGTGTTGAAACCCATTGTCAGCACTGTAAATGATTTAAATTAAACTTGTAATTGGTTGGTAGAATGAGGTATAACCATGGTAAAGAAAAAAATGTTCTTCGTTTTTTGACGTTATAACTTGGAACACTTTTTAGGCCATGCTTAATGTACTTTGCGAAGACAATCTCGTAAAGTTTTCGTTTTATATTGCGAGAAATGAGCTGAAAAGTCAAACATCTTTGAACTGCGCTAAAAATTTTTCCTGGGGTCGCTAACTTGAAGAGAAATCATGCTTGCAAATGGGAAGACCTCTTTGTATGTCTAGACAACAAGCCTTTCAAAATGCAAATCGACAGTCTGCTGGATTACGTTTTGTAAAAGTCTGAGTCACGCCGCAAAATCTATTGTAACGCGTCTTAACGCTTCTGTTCAATTCTCCTGAAATTTGTGGCAACTAATTAATCTTGTGCTGCATTCTTGACAACTAGGTCTCTCACTTGAGCGGCACACATCTGCCCGCCAAACTTCTGGTGGACAAGATCCACAAGAAGAACAAGCACGTGCACGTGCATGTGGATGGTGCACAAACTTGGGGCTCGTTCGACCATGACCTCAAAGACATGAACTGCGACAGCTACAGCGGAGGAAGCCACAAGTGGTTTTTAGGCCCCAAGGAGACGGGTATCCTGTACATGAAGAGAGAGTGTATCCCAAATTTCGCCCCCAAAGACATTGGGTACAATGGCGAGATGGCACCACCGCCCACCCTTCCAGATGAAAAAATTCCACTGGATGCTTCCAGGTTTGAGATGGTTGGCCAGCGTAACGACACCAATCTGATCGGTATGCTGTACACTGCAGATGTGATGGGGCTTATCGGCTTCGATAGAATTGGAGAGAGGATCAAATCTCTTGCTACACGATTGCGAGATGGCTTGGATAAAGTGCTCCGATCCCTTAGCCAGAAAGTATTCGAGGTCGAGACCCCACCGGAGCTGAGCCAGTATCATGGAATCATCGTGGTCAAGTTCCAGGATGAATACAAACCTGCCGGAAAAGGTCGTAAACGCAAGCACGACGGTAAGGGGACAGAACAACCAAAGCTGAGCGAGGTGCTGTATGATAAGCTGTACGAAGACTACAACATTGGCGTGTCTACTAAGAAAGGCAACAGAATGCGATTCTCGCCTCACATCTACAACACCGAGGAGCACATCGATAGGGCTGTCAATGCTATTGGAGTCGAGTTGAATAAAATTCTGAAGTAGAAGGCTAAACAGGACTTCACCAGCTACTTTCACGTTGAAGTCCTCATTGTAGAAAAGGATGAACAACATTTAAGGACTGTAGCTTGATGATCATATTTGATTTAACCGGACATGACTTTTATTGCGATTTCAAGACGTCCATGTTTTAGCTAATGGCTCTTAGAAAAGCTTACATCGCTCAGTCTTGTAATTTTTGAGTTGTACTTCTATTTTTAATAAACGTGGATGAAATGCATAACAAGCAGAAGTGGATTTCTCTCAGAAGGTTAGTATGTCGTTTGACATGCTGTCTAGAACATCACTAACCGAGCCAGGTAATTTTCTTTGCTAAGCCAACATTACGATAACAGCATTAAGACATTTTCTCCAAAAAAGGAAAACGAAAACCATGCCAAACTCATAGTCTCTCACCCCACCCCTGCAAATATCCACTTGTGGTCGGAATAGGCCGAAGACCAATTTATGGGTGACAGAATCGTTTGGAATCCCGTGCTGCAAGAGAAAACTCAATGCATCCCCGCGGGTTTTGGCGGGAGTTTAATGTTCTGTTAAAAAACGAATTTTAAAGAATCCCCCGGAAGGAAGACTCACATGAGAAGGGGCGGGGATTCTCCTCAGAAATTAGAGAGACAACCGGGGCGTGGCTCAAGGCTTATATTTGAACCCCCCCGCACACAGACAAATCAAAGGTCTATTTGCGACTACGACTATTTTGCATGATTAAGTACAGGTATGAGCAGCATTATAAGCAGAAAAGATAAAAATATTTTGGTTGTGGTCCAAAATAATAAAATTAACCACAAATCGCTGCCCCGACATAACGCTCTATACACATGTTCGCGTTGCAAAAGCAGGACAGGCGAGAGTTTAACAAACTTTGTTTTTTCTCCCCCAAGAAGCTAATAAGTACTTCCCATTTATTATTTTGCTCAATATTTTTTTTATTGCATGCATTATGTGCTTTTTTGGTGATGTTTTGAAAAAAGTCAAATAACAAAATGCTCGCACCCCATACTCTTGACATAGCTGATAACTATCTCATCATTATTTCACTAAGTTTCGCATTTGCCGACAATTTAATTTCATCTTCGTAAAGTCCAGTTATGCATTGGTCAGCAGAATTACAAACAAACGTCTACGACCCATCGACTGACAGTGTGAGTGAATTCGCTCGTCTACTAAACTCCTATTTTGCATTCTGCAAAATAGTCGTAGAAACGAACTTTACTGACTTTAATGATGACAAAAAAATGTCACCGAGTGTGTAAAGCTGAAGCCGTGTTATCAAAACTATCAGTACAGTTTGCAAACGCTTATTTTGTTTCTTCACGCGCAACCATGAAAGGTATGTTGATTGCCAATTATATTGGCGTTCGTCCCAATACCTTAAGTGATCATACAAAAACACACATTTTAAACCCCTTAAGTAGACGAAGACAGGCACCCACCCCTCCCCTTTGGTATGGATCCCCCGGGTGAAATCCCTCTTCCTCCATCAATCTGATATTGCCTTGATGCTGATACGTTTTTGTAAGTTTTGGTAACAACAAAGGGAAAGGAGTGTGAATTAAAATAAACATACTGATGTATTTGCTTTTCTTACTCTTTTGTAGTGGATTGTAGGCATATAAGTTATTTATGTCTCTAACCTCTTTTAATATCTGTAGATCATTTCCATAGTTGATCTCAGTTTGGACGAGCTCAATAATCGCCTCTTTTCTTTCCACCTTTCTGTCCTTGCACTTTGGACAAATCTCTGGCTCATTGGTGTTCCCAGTCCCCTTTTCTTCCTCTTTCGGCGGCACGTAGTGTTTCAAACAGTCTGGGCATTCAACCTGAGAGCAGAAACAAGGGCAAAAGTTTATCTTATTAACCAAACACTAAGGCCGAACTGGGAGAAAATTGGCCCTTACAAGTCTTAACAAAAAATCGACCCAGCGTAACGAGTTCCGTACAAAATAGACGAACGTTATCCTCCCATACCAGTAAGTCTGAGCTACTAAGCTTGTTCTCGCTGACTCGTACACCTACCATATCTGTTGTCCATGGTATATGAGCTCACATACCATGGCCTGTAAAGCAATCAAAACTCAGGAATAACAATATGCCATGGCTAGTTATTAAAAGTGATATATATTTCTCTTTGTAAATTGTTAAGTCGCGCATGCTTTAATAATCAAAGCAAAGTGGATCGGAAGCGGTCGGTTTTTATGTGAATTCTCGGCACCTTGGAGTTCTGGTATTTTTTTTAACCCGGCTTTTATGCTTTTTAATCTTAAAAGGGAGAAGTCAATTCCTTTAAAAGAATTACCATATCTTCTGTAATAGAATGTACAGAGCTCCTTTTCTTGACAGCAGTCGTCTCGCTTTCATTAGCTTTCCTCCTGCGGGCCAATTCTTGCCAGTGCCGCGCGGAGGCAGCCACAACGGACCAATGCTCAGAGCTCTTCATAACAATCTCCTCCCAAGAGCGCCTCAACGGACTTTGGCCCATATCACCTCCGACACCACTATCTGTGCGTTCCACTTCTACTTCGCCTTTAGGATGCTCGTCTGAAAAAAAAAAGGCTTGCATGTTAGTAACGAAGATTATCCAAAATATCTGGTTTCCGAAAAGTAAATTATCGTAGTAAAGTGTTAAGGAAATTTTGTTTTCGATATTTACTTTTAGTATCATGAAGCGAATTAGAAGAAGAATTAGACTTAATTCGCATTTGCTTTGCTTTTGCTTTACTAGCTGAGTATTGGTTTAAGAAACTCGCGCCACTTTCTAAACCAATCAGAAGTGAAACCAAAAGCAATCGTGACTTGCTCGCACACGTCTTCCCGCGCTTTGTGCCGGCTACATGTATTTGCCTCGAGGTTTGATTGGTTCGCTGGATTGTCTGTGTCCTTTGTGATTGGCGAGAATGATTACTTTGGTTCAGTTTAAAGGGGCAGTATCACGAGCGGTCTTCTAAGTTTTTGCGTAAACAATGCTGGAATTATAAAGGTGCACTCACAGACCAACAAGATAACTTTTAAACGCCAAAAAGGCGTAAATTGACTCTAAAATATGTCCATAAACCATAATCGATGGCTTATTAGTGTTTTCCTCCAAGTAACACTGTCAAACTTGAAAACGTCGGCCCGACGTTTTCAAATTTTAGACCACTTCTTTTCTACCCGTCTGCAGCCACACCAGTTGTAAACAACTTTCGCGACCAGTACAGTGCAGTTTATTAAGGTTAGGCAACTGTTAGTGGATTTTCAACTAATACCAAGACATTTATTGGATTTTCAAGTAGGCTAAATCTTGGTGAGACTGCCCCTTTAAGACACTGGATTGAAAACTGCTCCAAACGAACACTATCGTGAACATGGTAGCTGGCTGGATGGATATGTGAAGAGGAAGAAACTATATTTGTTTGTTTGTTTTTGAAATGTCGCCTTAACAGGCATTTTTGCAGTTTTACCGGTGAGGATACGTCACAACAAGAGAGGACATTTTATGATTATTATACAACATCTCACCTCCAGATTCCTGGTCATCGAACACTTCATCAAACTCAGTCGTATTGGAATCCGTTTCGAATTCAAACAAATGGGCGGAGCCACTGTCAGCGCTGATGTTGCTATGGAAACTTTCCCATCGTCTGCCTCGCGTCCCTCGTTCATCGTCGAGTGAGTCCATTTCACTACAAATGCTAACAGTGTCTTCCATTTCCGAGTCTGTCAAACACGTGCTGCTTGCCACGCTGAGCATGCTCGTGTGAATTCCGCCTTTCCGAAGTTTTCCGTCCATTCGGAATCGTCGTCGTCGGGTATTCGGAGATCGTTTCCCTACTGGTTCATTCCGTTTGATTTCAATAGCATCCATAGGACTTTCGTTCTGTGGTTCTGGGCTCTCAACTTTGGCTGCTACATCGCTTTTCGCAATGATATCTCCGAGCTGTTTTTTATCTGGCAATGGTGAGCCATTCGGCGTACTTAAACCTTTATTTGTGGCCCTTTTAAACTTTGTCGCGCATAAAATCGCTCGAGATGTACCACGAAAACCAATCTTGCTTTTTTCTTTGCTCGATGACACAGGATTAGTATTTAAATCTGTGGCGACGTTTTGATTCGCAGAGATTTCATCTATCATTATCATATTTTTCAACACATTTGATTTTGGTCTGATGGTATTCGTAACTGTAGAATCTAGATCATTTCTTCGAATTTCACCAGTGTTATGTCTATCAAAAAACCCAGACTCGTCATCATCTCGCTTCAAACTTTCCTTGGAGGGTGTGTCTTTTATTGTTGAAATGTCACTAGAATTTAGTTCCTTTGATTGCCCTTGGTTTTTGACGTCTGCGTCATCTGAAGATCGATTACGAAGACCATTCTGTCTTCGCAATTCTCTGAAACGTTCAGCCGCAGACTTTTTCGATTCAGTTGTAATACCTTGGACAGATTTCCGAGCAGAAAGCGGGCTGCTCCGTGGAGTCGGTCTGTTTGAATCAGTTGCATTTCGCAGGTTGTTTTCAGCTTCCTGAGCAGAACGTTCTTTTCCAGCTGGGGAAATCGTTCTTTTACTTGGCGAAGAACTATTTTGAGATTTTACATCCGAAATAAGATTTTTTAAACGCATTTCGTTGTTACTGTTTCTTTCCTTCTCGTCTAAATGGGTTGTATCCGGCGATGGCACAGTCTGCTTTATTTCGTTCTTTGGACTTTTGTTTTTCTTGTGCCCGCCTTTCTCGTACAAACCATACTTTAACATTAAGTTATGAATCACTTCGTTTTTGGAAAACGGACTCTCGTGT
This sequence comes from Meandrina meandrites, assembly GCA_963693305.1. NCBI lineage: Eukaryota > Metazoa > Cnidaria > Anthozoa > Scleractinia > Meandrinidae > Meandrina > Meandrina meandrites. Next base: position 9,206,820 of record OY855915.1, read on the forward strand.
CGACCTTTGGAAATCTTTCGTGATTTTTCCAATACCTTTCCATCAGTGGAATTACTGGGCTTTTCTTCAGTTAAATCCGTTGACTTAGCTGCAATGAAAGATTTTTCAACCTTTTCTTTTTTGGTCTTTTCCCACGAACTCACTGTGTGCGAGTCACCAATTCTTTTTGTCGAGTTTTGAGCTGAAATGTCTTTGGCGCTTTCATACAAAGAAGACAACCTTTCCTTTAAACTTGCTCTCATCTCTGCCTTGGTTTTAGATTCGTGTTTCGATTCTTCCTTTGTAGATCTCCCTGATTGTTTTTCCTTCACTTCATTCCTTCCAACTGAAGTTTTATTTTTCGAGTCTTCTTCCAAATTCTTCTGTTTAAATTCCCGAAAAGATGGTATTGGAACTCTGGCCAACGGATATTTTTCTCTCGCTCCACTGTCAGCCAAAGGTAAGCTATCTCTTCTCTTTTCCGAAACTGCCTTCGGAACTGTTCGTTTCTGTTCGTCACCTAAATTCGATAACGAAAGAGTTCGACTTAACGTTGACGACCGCTCACGACCCACATCGTTAGATGTTCGGTTAGTGTCGTTCCCTCTCGTGAAATCCGAATCTTGCAATGGACGTGGTTGCGTGGAAGATTTATAAGTTGCAATTTTACTCGGAGACGATGAATAATTGAATTCACGCGTCTCTCTGGCTGGCTGCGGAGATTTTCCCCTTTGGAAGCTATTCGAAGATTCCGAGCTACCACGATGATTTTCCGATTCTCTTGACAAGCTACGCTCCCATCTTCGTAACCCGAGCTGGCCGCCATTTTCTCTTGGCGATACACCGTCATCGCTGTAACGCGAACGCGGGGTTTGATACGGCGACGTGTACCCACCACGTGGGGAGGACTCAGTGCTATACGAAGAGCTGTAATCACTGTACTGAGAGGGGGTGGGTGAGGATCTTCCACTATGAGGGGTGTGGTATTGAGAGATTACGGCACTAAAGCTGCTTGTTAAATCAGGAGAACTTCCTGAAGAACGAAAGGAATATTCACCATTGCAGATTCCTTGAGAGTTGTCGGACGGCGGATAAAACGTTTTGGTGTAATGTGGAACTCCTTCGTAATTCGGATAAACGAAATTTCTTTGTAGGGAAGTTGGAGAATGCGAGTGAAATACACTATCATTACCATCAAAAGTACTAAGATCGCTCAATGAACGTGATGCAAAAATCCTTCTCCCTTCCACACCCCTCTCAGGGCTTGGTTGAGAGTCACGTGCCCTAGCGCTGGCATAATCCAAGTTTCCATAGTGATAGCGCATGTCTCTCGCCGGCAGTGACGTGTGATGATGCAAGAATGGGGACTCCCGACCCAGCGAGCGCAGATCAGGTGTCGACACAGCACTGTGGAGACTGGGACGAGGCACCATATAGTCAGGGGCGCTCTTAAGATATCTAGTATCGCCTGGATCACTGTAGAATGATAGGCTGTGAGGCCGATAAAACGACGAGGGTCCATTGCTCGTATTGGCTTCCACTGATGAATAACTGGCAGCAGAGTTCGTTTGACTTGGAAATGAGGTTGGTCCTTTTTCACTGCTCATTGGAGGCCGAGCTTTTCTCGTTTTTATCTGTGAGTAAACAAAAAAAGTGTAAGTGCAGTTTTCTGAGTTTTCTTTCTGAAGAAGATTTCTTCGATATTTTTTTACATGAAAATTTAGTTTGGTCTTATTGGGTTCGTCCCTTAAATAGCTTTCTTGTTTTGTTTGTATTTTTACTGACAATAATGTTCGTACAAAGATGTCGAAGCAGAAGAAGAGGAGGTAGAAGAAGTGTATTAATAATAATAATAGTAATAATATTATTAATAATAATAATTAATAATAATAATAACAACAATAACAATAATAATAATAATAATAATAATAATAATAATAATATTTGTTGTGAACTTTTACACTGACCGCGTGAAATAAAATTGTGAGGTCGCCCCCCCCCCCGCCCCCTCCTCCCCGATACGACATTTCTCCAAACTTGAAGTACTCAACATTTTAACCAGCATAGAATCTCATATTTACACGGCAGGGGCTCAAAATTAGCAGTTTTATTAATTTCACTACCATATTTCCTGCGTCTTCGAAGTGCATATATTTTAGAATGGTTTCAAAAAAAATCTACCTGTAATATTAAAAAGAGAGGTTAATTTGAACAACAAGACAGAACTTGCATCATTACATAAGTTGGAACCACTATGTTTTCAATTTAGCTCGAACAGCTATTAAAAATCCTCTCGACCATTGCTATTCAATAGAATGTTTCAGAGCACCAATTAGCTTGAGTCAAAGGGGGCCGTGAATCGCTAGACAATTGCCTAAAGGGTGGAAAGGTGTTGTTGAATTTGGCAAAAATATTTCCAAATGACGTCATAATGAGGAAGCAACAGTTTTTTTCGAGCTAAGTTCTCAGAGCTAGCAGTTGCAGAGGTAACAGACCATTCGTAACGGAAATACACTTGCGGTCGGTATTTCATAGAAGAGAACCTATTTAAAGCAACCACTCGCCGAAGTTCCCACGACAATAAAACTGTAAAGCTATTTTCCTGTTTGCAGAAGCACAAGTCGATGCAAAGTTTCTGTTTCTTTGTCTTCGGGATTCATGTACGTTGCCAGCGAAATTATCAACAAGTAAATGATATTTTGCGCGCGGAATGATCTATACTATTATAAATGGATGCTAGCTTGTTTATAAAACTATAAGAAATAATTAGGGTAGTCACAGGGCACCCAACCTCTCAAATGTATGTACCGATCCGAACTTGATAACAAACACAAAGATTTACATGCGTGGCGTTTTAAGTTTACATAGCGGTCGGACAATGATAAAGTTTAAATAGTCTAAATACCGCTTCAAATTTTGTCCAGTGTGTTGTTGCATTAACAGTGGCATGACTGTAACAATCGCATTTCAACGAGTTTAGACTGATGAATCAACTGTCTTAGTTCAGGAGTCGATAGCCCGACTGTTAAAATCACCAGATATAAGCTTGGATTGATACAAACCGCCTAAAATATCGCTTGAATCTAGAAGACACGCTCTTCTTTCCAGATAGACTGCTTTCTTTCGCCAAATGTCCGCTTCTCAAGATGAAATACACCGTGACGAAAGTTTCATCATCTTCTTCAACGATACCAATTTTCTTCAACTCGAAGCAAAACATCTGCCATAATGTTCCGTTTAACAGAGCACTCTAACGGACAGCGTACTCTAATACCTTTAATTTAATTGGTGAGCGGTTGCCAAGTTCGTAATATTAATTAATCTACATTTTCTGCGGTTTGCAGACCTCTGATTACTGTTTATTATGACTTTTCAACTCAGCTGTAAACACAGCTATATTGTGATGGAGATCTTACCACTGAGAATTTGTTTACCACCCGCAGTCATGCACAAAGGAGTTACAGCTGGCGCCGTTTAAGGATTTTTGAATGAAAATAAAAGTCTTAAAACACCAAACGAAACACCAGAAGGTCATGCAAAAAGGACTATGAATCAAAACGGTCTAAAGTGGAAAAGATTTTAATGGATTTCTTCGTCTGACATAAATTCAGGCTAAGCTTTGCTTCAATAAAACCACCACTTTCAATCTATATTTGTCCCTTCGATTTTCTCAACACACGTGATCACCGCAAAAGCTCTATTTTCGATCTATTAAGCCTCGAAGGGAGCTTATCTCTTTTCAATGTATTGTTGAGAGCAATTTATAGAGACGGAGACTTATTTGCAATCTTCATGAGCGAGTGGCCAGAAAAACAGTTGTAGGCTACTGTTAAATATTTTTTCCTGTTTAATAAAACATCTAGACACAAAAGTAATAATAAAAGGGAACGTGGTGGAAGGGATAGCACCAAAAATATGTAAAACTACCTCTGAATAATTGTTTTCCTGTTCATAGGTTGTCAGGGTTTGTACTATCTTTGGAAGGTGGTTGTTGCAAATCTCAGGAAGAGAGGTTATGAGTCGGTTATGCGACCATCAGTTTCAGTGTGACATTGCATAGCCCCTTTAATTTTGTTGCATTGGCAAAAACACAGTTGTTGTGTTATTCGTGAAAACTACAGCGTACCTCGTGCCAGTTGATGCCCTTGAAAAACGGGTGGGACTGGATCTGGTCGCTTCGTGAGATGTCACCTCGCACCAGTCTGCTGATCAAATCACTGGCTGCGGCCGAGAGGGAACTGGCGAAGAGAATGTTTGCAACAATGTTAGAACTGGGCAACTGAATTTTTATCGCTACAGTAACTCTTGAAGATAAAAAGTTAAGAAAGATTTTCTATTTACAAATTTACATATATCGTTTTATGCGCAATCTTGTTTGCTCAAACCCAAACAAAGAGCAAGTATTTTTACGTCTCTATGAAGTTTTTACATTGTTTGGTCAAGAAATTGTTGCGCGAAACATTACCCAAACTGTCACAGAAGCAAAATTTCAGAGCAAAAACAAAATAAAAGTGCGATTTATTTTTTTTTAGGTGTCGGCAGATGGAACAAAAAAGATCAGTATCTTTATCCACAAGAATAACAGTAAGCAAGCAAACTTAATATTGACAGATTTGTGTTTTAACAGACATAAGAGTTTCCTCTCACTTCGCATTAAGATCCTAGAAAGAATGAAAAAGGTTGACTTCGGTGACAAAATTTCTGTGCTTGTTTACAACATTCCTGGTACATTTAATTCATTTTTAGACACATTACCTCGTTAAAATATATAACAAGCTTAACCTTATCCTTTTTTATGCGTTTATCAGATCCATAATCGTTCGTAATTCGTCTGAACTGGAATTCGTTATCTTCTCAATATCCGTCTAGACAGATAATTCGTTTATATACCATGTTAACCCTTTTAATTCCCAAGAATGCTAATTATCTATCTAATTTCTTCCGTAACTTGCAAGAAAAGACTTCCAAAATCAATCCCCTCACCCGAAAATATGCGCTATGAAGCTCAGATGCAGAAATCCCCACAAATAATAAGCTACCTCGCATATTAACCTAAGGGTTCATATTTACGCATATCATTTCTTCTGATTGTAAGTCTTCTGCCGTCGGGCTTTTTTTCAGTATATTTCATCGCGGTATCATGATGTAATACCCCATTCACACCAAAGCTACAACACATTTAAAAGCTGTGTAGTAAAACATGGCTTAAAATTGTTTTATTCATAGAAGCTCCTAACTAATGTCACAGTGGAAACACAAAGGGGAGCTTACTTGAACCCTGAGTAAAATTTAGTCTCTAAGTTTTCTGTGGCTGATTTTCATTCTATTAAACCTGGTTTAACAAAACATATTTTGCTGGTGTGAATGGGGTGTAAGACTTTCGATGGCCAGTGAAAACTGCAAAACTTTTTTTTTCTGTTTGACATCGTTAAGTTTGAAAAGTTAAACCACAAGGTATTCTTATCTAAAATTGACAGACGCAAAATTCCTTCCTATTACATAAGCGCGACCAGAACTGATCAACAAGGCAAAATTCCTTCCGATAATACTCTCCATTCTACGAAAAAAAGCACTCCAATCCCGACAATTTTCCCAGCAAGATACCCTTTTAGTGAACAAAACAGACAAGCTCAGAGTTTATAATGACAGGATTTTACGATGACCCTTGATGTTCCACCAAATAGACAGAGCTAGCATTGAAACATGAAAAATGCAGAAAAAATTCGTATTTTGTATAAGACTGCACTGAAAGGGCTTACAAAATAACAGTCAATTACATAAAGCCATTCTTTTGTCTGTGTAAACATCGCATTATTTTTATGCTTTCAACACAATCAGGCCATGTTGGCCCATGTTGGCCACTTGAATGCTTACAGCAAGTACAGATTTGCGTCAAATTTGTATAATGAACCTGTCACACAATAGGGAAGGCTTTTGCTATAAGTGCTTCACAGCAGTGACGACAAATTTGCGTTGGTACAAAAGTCCACCACACGCCTCGTCACGTATGTCAGTTTAAACAGTAGTTGCATCATTAAAAGAAAACAAATCTTGACAGGCAAGTTTTTCTTTGAGAAGGTTTTCCGGATTTTCGTGCAGGAAAGGAAGAAATGTCTAATCCTGGCTTGTGTTATCCCAAGTTTTAAACGTGTCCCGCTCGTGAAGGCTATTCAAACAATAAATAGACGTTTAATCGTTTTCTATCAGAAAACTTGTCAACATATCATACGTAAGCGCTCCAAGAACTTCATCAACCTCACGAAACAATTCATTAGAACAAATTAGAACTTTCTGTGATCGAAATCTGAAATAAAATGGAGCGGAAAAGTATTGAAAAGCAACATAAACTTCAGCGAAAGGAATATAGCGAGTTATTTTCTTCCTCAAATAAACATTTTGATAGGATTAAAAATGATCTGGAGAATCCGATAAAATTTTCGTGTTTCGTTTTAGGCGATTTGTCTGTCACGATAAATGCACAAAACGGGTTTGTTCTACCAGATAAATAGCAGACATTTTACCTTTGTGAAATTAAACGGGAACTAGAAGTAAGCATCAATAGTCATGTCGCTTCCAAAGTCGTCATTTCGTGAGAGAAAGTCGCGAAATATTGCATGGCATGCAAACTTAATTCTCTTTTTACAACTGCAACGCTCCCCTTTCAGCTTTTGCGAGCGAGATAGAAAACTTTTACGAAACACTGCCTTGTGTACAGCTTTTGACAACCTTTAAATTTGTTATTATTGAATTGTTATAATTTTAAAATGGGTGGTCGAATTTGTAAAAAAAAGGTAAACCGACTCGAGAAGCCAACAAAAATTATCGAGGAACCCAAATCAAGGCGTAAACCCAACAGAGTGCGATTCACGACTGATTCCAACAAAGTTTGGATTAGAAAATTTGTTTTTGTTTCAAGCAGACTCCAAAATGGATTAAAAAAGAAAAATATTCATGCAAACTGGCTGTTCCAAAACATATCTTCCCAAAAAATAATACAAGATTTTTTTAAACTTGTACGTTAGGAAAAGTTTGATAACAGTAAGCGTTCAACTTCAGGACTTGCAGTCAAAACTCACAACTTTCAATTTAACTTACGCTTTGTTGGCGAATTCAATTTAGCAAAAGGCAATTCGAAATTTGTCTTCGAGGTGGTAAAAAAACAAATACATACTTCAAATTGTTTTGGATTGTTACAAACCAATTTCAACTCGAAGTACAATATATGAAAAGGTCATTGACAAAAGGTATACAAGCTTAAGAATTTCCGTTTAGTCGAAGCATCGAAAACTGAAAAACGTTCATTGTAGTTTGTTGGGCAATTATTGCTTGATAGTATTTGGCTGCAGGGTTTAAAGTTTATTTTAGTGATGAAGCGATCGTGAAAAATAAAAATAAAACTACAAAATGTTGGCGCACTTAAAATGCTAATCATTACTTTTGTCTATGTTCAGCAGGAAAAGCAATTAGCTGGGTTAATCTTTCGAAACGACCTTAAGTTAAACACAAATCAGCCAAAATAGAAATATTATCCATCCTGGTATGCGAAAACGTGTATAATTTTACAGGCTGCATGATAAAAGGTTAATAAGGGTTTTTTTTTGACCTGCACGAGTTTTGTTGAGCGATTTATAAAGTGTTACTAATGAGCTAGCGAATTAGGTGCTAACGACTTCAAGATAAAACTATTAACACACGATAACATATTGAGCAGCTGCGTGACATCTCGTTATAACTACCACTATTTTTAACACACATACCGGTCCTTAGAACTCCTTGGATAATCATCTCCCGCTAGCATCGCATTTATCACTTTTCCAAGCGCTTTCCAGTCCTCTTGAAAATCAAAATCACCTTTGAGATTGTGGTTATTGTCGCATGGATCTCCATGGCAAAACCCGCCAAGCGAACAAACACACTCGTGTTTACTCCAATAAAATTTCCCGCAAAAGCTGCGCCAAAGCACAACATGGCCTTCAGAATCCAGGTACACCATATCTAACGCAAGATCTTTGTATGCCAGAAAAGAATTATGGAATTCCTCTAAAGCGATTGCGATTTCTGCCGCGTAAAATCTCGCTACCGACTCGGGGATATATCCACCGCAAGACTTGACACGTTCGGACAAAGTCTGCTTCCCCGGGAAATCTAAAATGTAATAAAACTTTGAGCGGGTTTGGAAGGTAAACCGCAAACTGACCCAAGATGGAGAGAGTATTGTTTTGGTTAGCTGCACATAAGGGCTAACTGGTGCTTTCGAGTTTACATCCCGTGGCGAAACTTCCATCGTATAGAATCTCCCATTTTCCTTATGTCGAACGTGGTAGAGCTTCGAGAATCCATTTCTCTGCAGAAACTGCAAATAAAGTAAAGCAAAAGTTATAAAAACTATTGTGAAGTGCAACAAGCAGGTTTAAGCGAGCGAAGGAATTTTGTTGGGTTTATTCTCATATGGGATAGAATAACATGTGACAATTTGAAGGGCTACGGGAATTTGGTAAGGAAAAAGTTTAGAAAGTTTTACAAACTTACCGAATCGACTTCGAAGCAATCAGTACCATGAACTTTCTTATCAATCATGTCCAAATTTTGCTAAAATCCTTCAGCAAATCTATGTACACAAACCATTTCTGTGTGATGCTGTTTTCCTCTGAAGCAGCACAACTCTCGCATGATAATTTTCATTGAATAACACAACTCGGCGTCCTCGCGCTTTCAGGAAGCGTTAAAATTCTATGAGTCCGGTTTTCGTGGCAAAATTGCATCTCCTAGAGCCGAGAAAATTCAATGTTTAGATAAAGTCGTGCGGATTACGCGACTTTGTGAACAAGACAGAAAATTTTGACCCGTGAATGTTAACACAGGCATTAAATGCGTCACGGAATTCAAGCCAATGAAAGCGCAATGCTAATGAGCAAGAGCTCATTAAAGAACAGTAAACATTGCTCCCAAATTGTCTAAATGAAGCTCTTAAACAGCTTAAAGAACGGATAATTTATTACAAAAGTGCCACTAGTCTTGACTTGGTAAATACGGTGTACAAACCCACGTTTACGGCACGAGAAATGAGCTGACATCTGTTGGCTTTGTAATGAATGCCGGGTTAAATCGAGGTCAAGGTGATTTTTGCATTACAAAAAAGAGTCTCCGTTTTGAATAAAGAGCTGAACGTTTCACAATCGCTAATTAACGCGTCAAGAACTACAAAACAGTTACTTAAAAGTGGCTTTAGAATTCGCGCAAAGCCAATCGATGAACACAACACTTTCTTTAGACCAAATAAAAATCTTCGCAAACTTTGTTTATACTTTACGGACGAAGTTGACGAAGTTATTTGACTTTATGCTCTCTCTTCTTTTATTAATCCGATAATGCAGATGGCAAGAAGCTAATTAATGAAAGCTAAACAAATTTCGCCAAATTGGCCACAAAGATGTCAAAAACATTTCTGATAGCGAAAACTTGATTCACAATGCAAAATTTACGCTTTCATTAACTTCTCTAGATCGCGTAGCAAATTAAACTTTTGCCGACTATAAATGCACGTTTTGACTTATGCAAAGAAATGACCCTAAACGCTAGACAAAGGCAATTAACTCACTGCTTGACGCACACAATTTCTCTGTACAAAAACTGAATTGCTTCCCTTGAGGGGCCGAGATATTTATATATAACAGCGTTTCGTCACAAAAGGTACACTGCCAAAACATAATCTTGAGACAAAAGAGAAAAAATGCCAAAGAATATATTCACCACACAGTTTAGTCATTCAGTTTTATTTAAATGATTAGAACTGCTTTGGAAGAAAATTATTGAAAAGAAGTTGCAGATAGCTGTTGCACTTTAAGCAACAGATGCTACTCGAAGTAGTTTTATGCAGCTTAAAATTTGTTTTGTTTTTCTTTGTACAAAAGCAAAACTTTAATTGTGGCTAGCGTACAGTTTGAGAGATGTTTAGTTTTGATGAAAAAAAAAAAAACTTTTATGACATTTCAAGTGAGTCGCAATATACGTGAATAAGCGAAAAAAAAGATTGGAAGAATGGTTATCTGTCATTTACGAGAAAAAACATCAAACTTACTGTGACAAAATAGCTTGCTAAGAGAAGTCAAAGGTTTTTTCTGAATCTCTAAATCGCTGATATTACCGAAAGAGCATTTAAATTAGCTTAGTTCCAAAGTAAAATCTTGCCAAGGGTCGATGGTAAAGTAAGTTTGTAATTGTTGCTAAAAACGTTTCACCGCACGCACTGGAATGTCTGGAATAATAAAAAGGTTTAATGTATGTAAAATTGCGAAATTTACAAAACACGTTATGCCCTACGGATAAATTAAGTAATCTAACCAGCTCACTTCTGACTTCTTGAAAGAAGCGAAAATGCACCAAAATGGGTTTCTCGTTGTCGCAAATTTAGCTGAAACGCCACTTTTTAAAATTAAAGAGAAATAAACTAGAAATCAAATAAATACGTGACAACATGCTCGCTATTTATTCCATTCATGCAACTCGCAATGTTATTTTTATTATTGTTGCTAACGAGTTATTTTTCGGTTGAAGAACCCATTCAAAATTATTAGAAACGCATGAAGCCCGCCCACGTACACGTGCGCTCATTGAAAAAGAACGATTCCGCGAGCAACGACTTACTGCAGAAAAAGGAATTTTGGTGGGATTCCTTCATCGCAAATTCTACTTGTTCGTTGTTTTATGCAATTAAATGCCGTTATGCCTTTCACTTTCGCGGGGAAGGCTGACAAAATAAGATATTGCGGTCAATGTTTCGCCCGTCTCTCGAAATAAAAGGCAGTAAATGAGTCCTTGAGATCAATTTAAACTGTCCTCAAATCCACATTGTTCATTTTGTACCCCATGACAATTTCATGCCCTTCGCCTTGTGAACGTCCAAGTTTTTCTTAGGTTCACAAAATTTTCACGTCGAGTTTAACTTAGTTTTCATGTATTACGGCAAAACATAGATTTTTCCTTTCTCACGCTAAAAATTGTCATTGGTAAGAGTGAGAACACCGTAATCGAATGTCAAATTATTTCCGCAAGATTTAAGTGCGATCATCTGCCCAAGGTTTATTTTTGTTCAAAGTGGAGTAGGGTGAGGGATATAATTCGTCTTGAAAGAACAAAACCTGCTTTCAAATCCGTGCAAGAAAGACTTTTTGCGTTTGAGTGTTTTTATTGGGGGGGGGGGGGGGGGGGGTATTGTCCGCCGGGCGCAGATTAGGGGTGGGGGTATCATCGGAACTTGTCGGAATCTGGAAAAGAAATGTTGCAGATTTGACGATTGCATTCGTGGAAGAAATCAAGTAATATCCTTTTTCGTTTTTCCATACGTAGGAATTATGAATGATAAATGATGGCAATTATCTGTAGTTTCTTGTTGACTTTGATAAGCTTTTAGACAAATGTGAATTAGAAAGAAAACTAAACTAAAATGAAGTCAACAGTGAAGTAACTTGTGCTTCCCAGCACATCTTAAGTCCTTAAACGGCTTCAGTGGGTTATGAGAAGAAGTTCAATAAACAACGTTCATTCTGTATTCAGCGGCCACAACTGAAGCAGAGTTTGGTCGCAGATCAACAAAACGCATGACCACACCACTATTTTATAAAGGAATTTATTTGTCAAAATATATGTTTCGATACAACCTTGTTGGTTTCGATACACAAACTAAGGAACTCTTCAAAATAAGCAAAGCTTGTGAAAAGGTTTACGAAAAGAAACACAACTTCGGTTTCCGAGATGAAATATAAATTCACATAATCACATCTACTGGATAAAGCAATGGGGCCGTTCACACTGGATCACCGCTAAGCCAGACTTGCTTAACAAACGAGTTTACCAGTAACAACTTCGTTCAGGAGAGTACTCAATTAATTACTCGAAGTAGGGGAATTTCATTACTGCAAATTTAACACTGTCGCACATGTTTTTAGATTAGAACAGAAGCAAGTCGATGGTTTCTTTAGCTGTTAGCAAAAGAGAAGCAGATAATATCCTAATTTCTGTTCTAACTTACAACGTAACTAAAAAAAGAGATCAAACTGCTCAATGTCGAAAGTTTTTGACAGAATTTACAATTGACGCAACGAAACTTGAATTACTAACTTTGTTTTCTGATGCTTACACAGGAGAAAAATAACCGTCAAAGGCTTTTTTGTGTTGACTTAACTATAACATTTATTAGAAAATAGGCCACTTTCAAATAAAAAACAAACAAACAAAACAAAACAAATACGAGTTCCCCACACACGATGCAAATATTATTTTATAAATCTCTACATTTTTAAGAGTTTCCTCGGTGTAAGAACCTGTGAAAATTTCCTTTGTGTTAAAGCTATTGTTTTCCTGTTCTACAGTGTTCCGCAGTTCTTTGCTGTCTTGGTCGTTCTTTGTTTTACAGCACTCATGAGTTTCGCAAGTTCTTACACAGAGGATGAGCCTTTTATCAGTGAGTGGAACTCAAGGTTTACTTTTTTTAAAATTCCATTAACTTAAATCATTATTACAATCTCTAGCGGTAAAGCTCAATTTACAACACATCTTACAATAAAGGCTGCCGACGCTTTTTTCTGTCGGTTTGAGATCAATGTCATGCCAGGACTGTAAAGTCAGCGGTTGGTCACCAAGGCAACCAGCTGCTGACCAAAAGGTTTGATTACTCCGGGCACAAGTTTGGTTAGCCACAGATCAAAGTAATAGAAAGATTCTAAAAACCTAGGGAAATAATTATGCTTTTTCCTTAAGACATGGTGCCAAACACAGGATTGTGACGACAGATGCTGGGGCCATGCTCATCATAGTCAGCTTTGGTGTGACACACTGTATAGAATTCCGGCTAAAAATATAAGTAGAAGTCACAATGTTAGACCAGTAAAATTATTTTACAGATACTGAAACCCGCTAGTGTGTGACGATTCAAATGAAAGCTATTGAGCAGTACTTTCAAGTGGAACTGTTTATTATGCTGTACAAGGTGGTTCTAACTTTTAAGTCTGTAGATGAAACCCTAGTGTGTGACCATTCAAATTTTTTTTTTTTATGCTAAAGAAGAATTTAATAAAACAATTATTCCATTCGCCCTTGTTTTTTTTTTTTTTTTTTTTTTTTTTTTTTTTTTTTTTTTCATAAAGATAAACTTTATTACCAGCAAACAAACAATTACAATTACGCGTACAGTACAACTACTAATGCACGATACTAAAAGTGACGAGGAAATGGACTACAAAAAAAGAATTACAGAAAGGGTGGAGCCAAACAGACCTTAATTATAATAATCACATGTATATTACTTTAAAGTAGCTTACAAAATTGTTCACATTTTTTACGTCAGTCAGAGGAAGAGGAAATAACATATTATAAACAATCTGCAAGAGGAGTCCATTTTTTTGTGTCACCCGCTGTTGTCTCTACTGTAAATCGTGACTTTACAAGACGTAAAAAGTGCACGAAATTTGGTGATGTCTCCTCTAGCTTGGCCTTCCAAATATGATATCGTGCTAGGAGGTAAATATAGTTTAATTGAAGCGTATGTTTTGGATGAGGATCTGGCCTCAGGCCCAATGCTGTGATATTCAATAAGGTATATTCACTGCTTATCAGAAGATTTTCTTGAAGCCAGTCAACCATCCTTTCCCAAAAGGATGATGTTACATGACATGACCAGAAAAGGTGAATTAATGTCTCTGAGGCGCTGTGGCAAAAAGTACAGTTTTCGTTTTCTTTTCTTCCTATTTTAAACAGAAAATTGTTGGTTGTTGGTTGAAAGCTATTGAACAGAACATTCATGTGGTACTGTTTTTTTCTGCTGAACAAGGTGGTCTCTGAGTACAAAAAAATCCTTATGTGGCGAGAGTCTTCTTGTTTCTAACTAAACATAAATTTCTTTCATTTATGTCTACGTACCGTAGAAGCCAGCATACTTCCACCAAACCAAACAGCATACCGCTGCATGTGATGTGTGATAACTTGAGTGTCAATTGGTTTTGGCTGAAAAACATGAACACACACAACATTGATTAACTACTAAAAACCCATCGAAGACCAGAAATCCATATAATAATTATTATTTTGTCGGAAAATAGAAATACGATTAACTTGGAGTAATATAAAGTCGAAAATGTCTATCGTGAAAAAGTACCAGTAGTCTTTCATTATGTCGTTACTAAATGTTGCGTGACGACCCCTGCACGAAATTCGTCAATTTGCATGCAATTAACTTTTGTGGGCCACATTATGGCAAAAAGCAAGTTCAAAATAAGCTATAATAAGAACGCTGTGTGCTAAATAAAAGAAAAATAATGCCCTGCTCACCTTGATACGTCCTCCACTAAGCTGTTCACTGAGTTTCAAACGAGCATCTACTGCACGTTTGATGTCGCGCTGAAGACGACGGCCAAAGTCACGGAACATGGTTGAACCACCAGACAGCACAATGTTCTTACAGAGGGACAGAAAATAAGCATTATAAAAGGAGTTGCAATTAAGTACTGTGTGAAAGACTAACGATTTATTTTTATGTAATTTGTTATTTTTATATATTTTATTTTGACACCAAGGATGAAAATGGATTTACAATATAAACAATCTTTTCAAACTGTACAAGATATCATTTTTAGCGACGATGTTTCAAATCCTTTCAAGGTGTTGCTGTTTTCTGATTAGACAATAAAATTTGATACAATGATACCAAAATATGTCACAAGCACCAATCATCGTTCCGAAATCCGAAAATGTGCGAAGACATTGTTCCCTTCACAGGGCTTATCTGAAGTATCACACAATGCAACAACCCAAGTAAGGGTTGTGAAGAACACTACTAAGCCCCCACCCCAAGGGGTGATGACTCACCTTGTACAGTGGCCTGCGGACATCGATGGGGCAGTTTTGAATGACATCATCAACAACCTCAGACAGAGGGGTGGTGAAATCTGGGTTAGAAAACTGAAAAAGAAAAATACAAAAATATTCTGATTTAAGACAGTGATAACATCACTATCTGTAAAAGCTACAAAAGTGATTCTTCTCTAACATAGTCAAGAAAGCAAGGAGTGGCTTGTGAAAAACAATAATTGCTGAATTTTGCAATTTTTTAGTCACCATGCCGTGAACATTTTTGTAGGACATCCGGGATTTCCCAGTGTTACATGGCACATGCAGCCACGTTGACTGTGATTGATGATTGGAAAATAAATTCACATGTCATTTAGCTAAAAATTTTGTTTGAATTTAAAAATTTTGACTGAAAAGAAAATTTCTTTTTATCCAAAACCATGATTTGAAACGAAACTACATTCTTGGTGTAGTTTTAACATGCATTAATAGATGGAAATGGTTATGAGGCCCAGCAAAGTTCTTTGTTATAGGATTTTGTTCGCTATTTTGGGGGTTGACCATGCACAAAACCTCACAAAATATGACAGGTGGTTACGTGTTCATACAACTAGCCAATAAAAACATTGCAGTTATGTATCTCATGCACAGTGTACGAGTGCAAAACAAAAGATGTGCACGGTCATGGACCTTCCAACGTAAATCTTGGCCTCTCTGTTTGCTTGTTTGATGTTTGCCGGGCTTCCTAACCACTTCCCTCTATTAAATAATATGGTTTTAAGGAGCCTTGCAAGCATCAAAACTGCGTAAACCAATTTCTCTCTAAAGAATCATTTCCCTACATGTAGTGTGGTCTTTTCAATTTTAACAGTAGTGCATGTTTTTCAAAATGGCCCAAAACTTGCTTTCTTTTTGATCAGCCGGTATTCTTACCTCTGGGTGGAAGAAAATTTCCGGCCCCAAAAATCGCTCATATCCAACATCAACTGCAAAAGGCTGCAAAAATACAAGGAAAGTTTTAGAAATAATTGGCAATAATGATGGTAAACTTGAAGATGGTCTTTAGACCACCACCTCGCCATGACCCAATAAATGCTACAAATTTTACCTGGAGTTTTTTTTTCATTATGGAGTATCATTGCTTGTCATTGGCAAAGGCAGGCTACAGATTTAAGTCACACTGTTATGATTAAAGCTCAATACCTTTTTGGTGATAGCATTAACACTTTCATACTTCTTGATCCACTTAGCAGGTTCAGCTTCATATTTTGCAAACTCTTTAGCAATATCTGGACAGATGTAGCCCCAGCGTTCCTACATAGAAGAGTAAGAAAATCATATAATTAAAACAAATTTTATACATGATAGCTTTGTGCTTAACTTTGACAAATGTAAGCCCTCACGCCAACACACAAATTCTCCATTCTGGTCTCTACTTATAGTACCTGTGAAGGAAGTATTTTGATGATTAACAGTGTAATAACATTCAAGCTGATGTTGACAGACAAGTTCTCTATATTGTTCTCCACACATTCTTACAGTACAAGCTGGGAAAATATAACTATGCGTGTACAATGGACGACATCCACCCTGTTAATTGCTGCTTTATTGTGTTATAATGCATACAGCTTATGTCATGTGTTTGAATGAGTTCATTTTCCTTAGCATTTAACAAAAGAAATACAAAACTTCATCCTCGTGCATTGTTGAGTTATATAAGCACTTGGGAATTTTTAAGAACATTGAGAAGTTTGAGGAGAACCCTGCTGCACCTTGTGCTTCTCTATGCACTTCTCTTGTG
This sequence comes from Meandrina meandrites, assembly GCA_963693305.1. Classification (NCBI taxonomy): domain Eukaryota; kingdom Metazoa; phylum Cnidaria; class Anthozoa; order Scleractinia; family Meandrinidae; genus Meandrina; species Meandrina meandrites. Next base: position 9,223,441 of record OY855915.1, read on the forward strand.
TTCTTAAAAATTCCTGTGTTCTTCTATAATTCAACAATGCACTTGGATGTGTTTTTTGTTTTAAAGTCATGATACAGCTGACAGTTTGCATGGGCTCTTGCTCATTGGGCAAGCGAGCATGAAAAGTTACTCACCCAGCAGAAAAATCAAGTCATCCCAGACAACATGACAGCACTTTTATTAAACCCTGTGAGGTTCTAGTACATTGAGACAATATCCCCTAGTTGATAATTTACTTCATCTTAATTCGGAAAAACTTACCGATAATTTGCATTTACTAATTTACATGACATGATTTACAAAATGTAAATTAGTAAATGCAAATTAGGTTTTTACAAATTAAAATGTTTAGTAAGGCTTGTACTAAAACCCAAAACAGTGAAATGAAACCATCCAAAATGTGCTTGCGGTTAGCTTTTACTGAGGTTTGCTTGCGGTTAGCTTTCTCTTCGTTTTGATTGTTGTTAGCTTTTAGTTGTTGTTTCGGGCAGTACTCTATTTGTTTGTCTCGTTTCATTTTTTGTTTCGGGCTTTAGCACATGCTGTTTAGTAATACTTTCTTGGCTTTAACAAGCAAAATCTCTCAGAGATAACTTTCCTTATTCTCATTACCTCCCTGTTTGATAATTGTATTGATATTGCAATGTGTGATTCCAGAAAATATCCATACTCCCCCCACAGAAGGGATTGGAAATTCCAGGGGAGGGGGGGTCTCAAAGAGCCAAAAATTTAAAGCAATGTATGAAGCTAAATTGGAATTTCCGGAGGGGTGGGGGAGTCATTGGGCAAATCCCTTCCGTGGGGGAGATATGGATATTTTCTGGAACCACACAATGAGAAATAAAGCATTGGTCACCTTGATGGTTTTGGCAGTTTCCATGGACTGCTCTGGTGGGATTCCCACTTCACGTTCACGAAGAAGCTGCTGCACAAAGAACGTGATGTCACGGCCAGCGATTGGGATGTGTTTTATACAACTACCAATGACATAACCCTCAGCCTGAACATAAAACAAAATAGACTTTAGTGAGCAACTACATGTACATTATTGAAGATTGCATGGAATGATTACAGAATTACAGAAATGACTGACTACCACAATAAATGAATCAAAATGGCTTTCAGCCACTGAAACTCAGAAAATGAATTATGCAACTACAACCTACTTGTATAACCGAAAACTTTGTCAAATAAAGATTTGAACTGATAACTTCACCACCCACCCCCCCCCCCCCCCTCCCCCCGCTTTTCGTCAAATTTATATTACAGTACCTTCGTATGCCACTGGATACTTACAACTAACAACTTCCAAATATGCGTCTTGTAACTCAAGAGCAGTTCATAAAGGATTATTTGCACTATTAGATATTAACCTGTGACAATGTAGCTCAATGGGTAGGGCAACTACCTTTCAAAGCGTTATAACAATGGATGGCCGTGCAACCCTCCAAGTTAAGACCATTTTAGTCGCCATGGTGACTAAAAGTTTGGAGCTGGCGACTAAATATGAACAGAAGTCGCCAGCCTGGCGACCAAAATTGAGAAGAAGGATTGAAAGCACGAGCTTAATTTAGTGACTAAAATTTTTCACTGGCGACCAAACTTAAGCAGTCAGTGGCCAAATGGCCACTAAGGAAAAAAATAAACTTGGAGGGTTGCCGTTAGTTGGAGCCCTGTAGGCTGCTGACAAAATTTCTTTTTTTTCCTCTTCTTTCTGTTTTTGTTTTTATTATTATTTTTTCGCAAGTATTTATAACATTTCCCCATAAACATTATTATTATAAAATACTGTACTGAGCATCTAAGAAACTATTTGCCGAAATGAAGCGTTATTAAAATTATCACTCTGTTTTTCATGTAAAAATCATGTAATTAAAGGTTGTTAATCATTCAAGAATTCAAATTGTTTATAGACATTGTCTCTCTTTCTAGTGGTTGAGTATTTATTGTTTGTAAGCTTCCAAACAATAGCAGGAGGCATAACATGTCATAAAAATCCAGAATGGCGGCGTGTTGGAAATTTAAAAGCCATAAACTTTCCATTTAATGGTATTTCTCCCTTGTCTTGTAAAATTTGGAAATTAGGAATGTTTTCAAACAATTTAACGTCATCTTGTCCCTTTGAACGGGTTTAGCTACCTATATGATCAACATCCCCTCACCACTGGAATGACGTGAGTTACACCATCTCCTGAATCAATAACTGTTCCAGTCAGAGTCCTTTCTCCAACTTGACGAGATGTCCAAGATGCAGCCAAAGCTAAAACAGCCTGGAAACAGAAAATGTAAGTGTTTGTAATGATGACACTCCAACATTTAAATTTCAGTAACTGAAAAGATTCAAGAGTAACTCCCATTTCAGACTGTCGGTAGATTGTTGACTAATGGCTGGCCAACAGTTCACTGTCAGAAAGTCTACCAATTTCACAACTGTGTGTGAACCAAGCTGGACTGGTGAAATTCAAACAACTGATCAAAACCATGCATAGTTATGACCTACTTTTTTGTTACTTATTTTTTATGGGAACTTAATTTTGAGGCAATGAATTGGGCATATTTCGCAGTACTTTATTTTTGTGCTTTGACCACAATATCAATTGAAAACATAAAGTTTACATACAATAAAAGACATAGAAAATAAATTTTCGCGGGTCATTAATTTCGTGATTTAAAAAAAAAAACACACGGAAATCATGAAAATTAGGTCCCTCACAAATAAGTTACAATGAGGTATGTAATGTGGCTCATTCAGTGCAGCTCAGTCATGCAGTTCTCAGAGAAAGAATCCTTTATAACTACATTTTGTAATAGTAACTCAGAATGACAAAAAGGTGGATATGATAAACAGCAGATCCTTACCTGTACAGCAATGTACAAGCCTGGGATGTTGAATGACTCAAACATAATTTCTGAAAGACACAAAATTAATATAGAAATTCCAAATTCCACACAAAAACCAAACATGTTATCAGCGTATGACCAGGAATATGTGCAAGTGCTGGCTTGTACGCAGACTTTACACTTTTATTGTCTTTATAACTTAGTACAAAAAAATGAAACACATTCATTATTGACATACCTGCAGTGTATTCTCTGTTTTCTGGAGTGTTGAGTGGAGGTTCAGTCTATGAAAATGTCAGTACAAACATGCTGTTATACATTATCTGGCCACCTTGATGAAATCACTCAACTGCAACAATTAGCACATTTTAATACGTAACTACTATACACATAAAACTCACGAGAAGAAAGTAGTGATCTTCTGGTTCAGCTCGCAGGTATTTGAATATGCATTGCTCCCAAAACCTTTCCTGAAGATGTAAGAAAAATAAGAGCTAAGTAAGCAGGGCTTGGGAAAAAAACAATTGGCAGAAATGCTGAATCTTGTTTAACAAGGAAATTTTAAGAAAATAAAAGTGAATATAATTAATTATTTAAAACACTTCCAAAAGAAAATAGGAACATACCATTAAGTCCCAGTCTTCCACAATAGCATGCCTTATTGGCCACTGAAAGAAAATAAAATAATAATTAATTAACTACTACAAAGCCCTCACTGTAAAGTCATAACACCTCCCAATCTTATTCAACTACTCTGCAATCATCAGACACCTACATCTACATTATGGAGGTCTTGCAAAGGGAGGCATGCTCCCATCACTGCAAGACATTAAATCAAACAATTAAAAAGCGGGGTGGGGGGGGGGGGGGGGGGTGTAAAAGACATTAACATTTCTAATAAAATATGTACATAATTTAAAAAGATTACTAAGAAAAGTTAATTAAGATTAATCTAAGAGCATTCTTGAATAATTGACTTTTTTTAACATCTAAAACATCGTTAGGTAAGGCATTCCATTCTTTGATAGTTCTACATGTCCAAAATAACATTAACTTTTGGAAACACCAATATTTTGCATACCCGGCCACTGGGTAATCTTTGGTAAAATATCACCAAAACACTGCAATGATTATGTTTTTTACAATAAATAAAATAAAACATAGGTATTTGGAGATAAGAAATTTCTTTTTGAGTGTTAAATTGTCCTAATCAACTGACATTATTTGTTTTCTTTTTTCTCACCCAAGCTGCTATATATTCTAAACTTACAACTTTATAATTTACATGTGATAATGGCGACGCTATGTTCAACTAAACATCATGTTCTCGAGTTACTTCTTGTAAATTCAATATCACGAAGAACTCACCAAAATGTGTATATTAAGGCAACCATGTACATGTTATTCTATTATATATTTAGCTCAACATGGCACACACTTCCAGATTATTTTCCTTGGCAAGTTCAAAAAAGAATGAGTCTCCTGTTCAACCACTTTGGAAATAACACTTTTGTAGGTTTTTACAGAAAGAAAATTATGTTGTACAGTACATTACCTTTGTTCCATAGCCAGGTTTATCTATTGCCTCATCGCCAATGTGAAAATCTAGTATTAATAGAACAGATCAGATGCAGTGTTAAAGTTAAGTTTTGGTTGAAAGAAGAGCTGTATTTCAAAATACTACTATGTAGGCAGGGTTTTCAAAATGGAAAAAAGTATCAGGAGGAAATTGGAAAATGCCGGAGCACCAATGCGCCACGCTAGCGGCGCTGGGCGGCAAAGCCGCCCACGGGGAGGGTGCGGGAGGGGGTTTCCCCCTCCAGCATGGGGGGTATGGGGGGCCTCCCCCAGAAAAAATTGAAAATCTGCATGCTCTGAGGTGCATTCTGGTGCACTTTCAGGACCAAAAAGTTATTTTTTAGGTCGTTGTACACTTTATTATAACCTAGAGTTTTTTTTGAAAATATATTTACTCATACATATTACAATGCTTTTCCCATGTTACATATTACATCCGAATAAAAATTGACCTCTTTCCCTCGTCAGTACTTCATTGACCTGTTATAACATGAATCAACTTTTGAAATTTATTTTTGCAGTCAGAGTCTTCCTACTTATTGAAAATAAAGATGAACAGTTTCATGACCAACGCGTTAAAGGAACCAAGCATAGTTATTTCGGCCTCACGTAATGACCTCGCGAATACAAAATTTGAGTGAAAGGCGGAGATTTAATTTTATTTTTTAGCGCTTCATACAAGCTCCGTAAATAATCCATTGTTAGCTAAATTTCAATCGATTATATAAATCAATTTTATTCCGCGGGCACAACTGTTTTAACTGTTGTTTAGTTATCAAAGTAACAATGCTCTGCTAAACAAACAATTTCAGTTAAACTCCACGAAAACAAAAGGTTAAAAAAATTTATGTTAAGCGAGCCGTAACATGTGGCGCGACATAGTCGCGACAAGTCTGGCTGCGTCGGCTCTGTATAAAATTAATTTTCCATGAAGAACTGTAAAACATTCAGTTTCATCCGGTTTACTAATGATGAAGACTTGAAATTAAACTTTAAGTCTCACAAAAATCTTAAAAATGCCTTGGCTTATATCAAAAGTTAAATTTGAACAAATTTGTGTCGGCATAAAATTTATTTAGTCGCTAGAGTCTGCCACTGCTCACTTTCACGAAACGGCGCCTCACGAAACCAAACGTTGAATAAATAAAAGCATCCCTTACAAATTGCCTTCTTGGCAATATATAATTCAACCTAGGCGATACAATATTGTTTTTAAGCAATGTTTCATTCATAACAAGCACCAAAACTTATTTTCTGATCGACTGGGAGATTGTAAACAGAAACCTGGCGAACACTAAACAATTTGCATTTTAAAAAGTGTTTCATACCAGCAATCTCCTTTCTTTGATGTTTGAACCCAAACTGGGTTAAAAGTGGCTGTGATTTCTGCCTTTTCATCCGGTGACTGGGACCATTTTCTTAAAGAAAGCACAAGTACAAAGCTCTCACGAATTCACATTCGCTTACGCAAGAAGAAACTAGTCACGAAAGGATCAAATGTCAGTCTTTCGCGGGAAAACGCAAATGGTTCCCGGTCCACGTTGAATGCTGTTGAATAAAAGAGCTACGATTTCTGATGCTGGAACGCGATCAATGGGCAAGAACAAAATATGTTATCTTTAACTTAACCCATGGAAATCGCAATTTTTTATTACTATTATTTTTTTTAATTTTGACTTCCAAAAGTACCCGGCGCTAACGCTCGAAGTAGCCGGTGACTTGCCTCGGGCGCCAGCTACTTTTGAAAACCCTGTGTAGGACTGCCTAACGCTTGCAATGGGTTATTACAGAGGCAATAGCATGGAAAAACACATGGGAAATTTCATCTAATTAATGCCTCTGTAGAGGTTAGGTATAACTTGGGAGAAAGAAAGGGAAGAAAATGCTCATTTCCGAGACATCTCTTGTTTTTACATATAAACTAAGTGAATCCGAGTAATGTGAGATGTTGTCTTCGGCACTGCTGGGTGTACACTACTGACGTGTTACACATAATTATTGTGACAGTCCCTTGTTATTAAATTACACACCTAAAGGAGACCTCAAGCCTAATGAAAACATCACTGACAAAATATAAATTGACAACTTTGAAAGTTGTGAGATCAAATATTGTCAGTTCAAGACTCTATTGCTTCCTCCACCCCCGCCTGGAATTTTGCATTTCAAAAATTGTCTGGTGTACAATATTGTGCTGTTTACCTAAGTCATCAATGCCTTTGGCAGCCCTTCTTTGAGCTTGGTCTCCAACCTTTGCAGATTCCTTTATTGCAATAGCTGTGAAAAGTGAAACATCAACTCATTTTATGGTACCCATTTTACTGTACATGGACAAATTAATAACACTTGACTTGCTGATGACAATATTCAATTAATTTTTTTACCTGTAGGCAAGATATATTGTGGTTCTGTGTTTCCTGCAAAACCCATTTTCGTATACCTTGAAGAGTAAAGAAAAACATTAATAATCAGTGACTTGGACTTTCAGATGTATATCTAAAGCCCTCCTCCATCAAACTTTTCCATAACTTATGAAGGTCCTCACAGAAAATTCTACTTCTGATAGAAAATTGGCATTTCACACAATGAATGCCATTTGTCTGCCACACAAGAAATAGCACTTTACTAACAAACACCAAAGCAATAGAAACTGTAAAAACTAATGTGTACAAGCCACACTTGTAGATAAGCCACGCCCACAGCTTTCAAGCTTGATTTTGATAAAAATAAAAACTTTTAAAAAGTGCCGAGGTAAAGATCACAGTAAGCTTGGCCAAATCTAATGGAAATGCTGTGTACTTGCTGCATTAACCCATTGGCGCCTGTGCCGGCTGTAGCCGGCCGCGCGAAAACCACCCCCAAAATACCTGTGCCGGCCGTAGCCGGCCTTAAAAAGCACGTGTCCACAAATGCCCTTTCTCTCCCTCCCTGAGGTTTTTTGGGCTCTCCTATTGTTCTATAGATAATAAAGGCAAATAAACCAATCAGAATCTGTTTTCTGCGCATATTTTTAGGGAACTCTTGGGGTCCTAGAAAAAAGGTTTTTCGTACTAATCCGTGCGTTCAAAATGTACAAGAAAGTCCTGGCGCATTGCGGCTTGTGTTTACAAACTTTCAAAGCCTTGTTTTTCATTCTGAACGCGGGAAATTCCCTCTTTGAGGCTAAAAATGAAAAGTAGAAACACCGATCAATTTTTAAGTGGCTCTAAACTGAAAAATCATCGAGAACAGAGTGCTAAAACCTTGCTGATGAAGGATTCATCTTTCCTTCCATGGCCGTGAAGAGATGGTGTCATGGCACTTCAAATGCGTTTTGAATACAAATCACGGACTTGAACACAGACTTAATGAGGCTTCTCAAGACTTCTGAGAACAAAATGGTAATGTACATTATTGCTTATTGTAATAGATTCTTGTAAATAGTTGAATTTTTAGTATTTTTTAGAATTTTTAGAACTAGCTTATGTGTTTTCATGGAGAACCTGCAAACTAGCTTCCTAGCTAAGTGTTCGATCCATGTAAAATAAAGTTATCTTATCTTATCTCTTTATGGAATTTTTAGAAGGATCGGTAAAGCCATTGAGTGAATGATTGACTGCCGAAGCCGTCCGCTAAAATTTAAACTTTCGCTTTAGCGTGAACAACTGAATAATTAAGGGTGCGTTTCTTTGGGAAAATCCAAAATTGGATCACTGATCTCAGATCACACGGATACTTTGCTCCCAAAGAAACGAAGAATCCGAAAATGGATTTTTTTACCATGACAATGCCGTAAACACATTTTGCACAGAACATAAATTATCAGGACAAATTTATTTTCCGTCGAATGTATCCTAGCTAAAATCATTTCAGCATTTCACTTCATTTCATTTCACAAAAATCACATGACGAAATAGTTATTCTTTAGCCTGGAGCACAATGTTGCAAAAATGCATCTGAGAGCGAAGAATGTTTGCAAAATGATCAATGCCAACTTCCCTCGTGACAATTTCAAAAGGATACAACTTCCTTAGGCGCATGGTGGCTGTTCTAGAAAACCTGCATCCAGTTTAAAATGCACTTCATACTGATCAAGCTCCCTTTCCTTTTATTGTGAATTATTTTTGTATTTTGATCGAAATAAGCGCCTGAAAACTTACCGTATGACAGTGTTTACAAAGAGCGAACCTGTATTTTCACAGCAAAGACCGCTGGACCAATGTACTTTTTTTGAATCCCTTTCCCAAAGAAACGCACGGATCATGAATCCTAAAAATCCGGATTTAGATATGATCTGATGTATCCACTCGGAATGTGGATTCTTCAGATCATTGATCCGAGATTAATCCATTTTCGGATATAGGTAAAGAAACGCAAAATCTGTTTTTGGATACAAGAATCCGGATTTGGATTTTCCCAAAGAAATGCACCCTAACTCTTGTATGCAGGAATGCACGGCTTTGAAATTTTCGATATTTTGACGCTTTTGAATACATTTCTTGGCTTCTTCTTACCTGAAAATTAATATTTTGAAACAAAGTTTCTTTCAAGTTTCTTTCATTTTTCCATCTTTAGTCCGGAATTTCAGGCTTTTGAAGCCGAACATTTGACACGCACGTGTTGTTATCCGATACGCATTTTTAACCAAGACTTGCTTCAGTTGTTTATTTAGCTGCTTTGTTTTGAGTTGTGTTTATAGATTTAGAAACTTACTACAGTGCTTCAGAAAATACAAAGGAGTATGTTTATTAACATTAAAAGTAAAGGAAAGCGTTGAAGACGTTGCTAGTGTTCATTTTGTGCTAGGAATTCTGTAGTATTGTAAGCGATTTTACGCTGTTTCACGCCGCCGTGATTTGTAAATATTTTCCATCTTCTCAAATTACCGCTTTTCTGAACCAAGAAATTTCCTTAGTACTTTTGAATTAATGGCAGTAGCAGCTGTACAGAATGAAAACCTATCTTTTACCAGAGTATTTTACGATATTTGTAAGACTTTGTACAAATTCTCTGTGTTTTTCCGAGCTCCAAAAATGACGCGCAGAGGTGAAGAAAACTTAATCGCTGTCTTTAAGTTTGGTTTGGGATCAATTTATGAAGGCTAATAAACTCTCTTAAGTCATAAATTAGTCTTTCAACATGTCTAGTTGGAATAAAAGTTTACTTCAGGAACTAATCATTTGTCTGGATTTACTGCGCATATGGTTTATTTTTTCTACTCACACACTTGCATTAAATGCCGTAAAAGAGCCAGGTATTTAGGGGTGGGTGCGCGCTAAAAACCTTCAGGCGTCAATGGGTTAATCAACTCTTCAAACAACCTTATACAAGCTTTAATCAAATTCCCAATATCTTTCAATAGAGATACTCTTTTGACAAGACATCTTTATTACTAAAGCCCATTGGAGAAAATAATGAAATCTAAATGGAAATATTACGAGCACAATAAATGCAAAGGATATGAAATGATTGCTTAGTAACCATGTAGCCAGAGAAGTCTGGACACCAGTCATGTTTGGTAAACAACATGGAAGTTCAATTTCACATCAGCTGTGGGTGAACACAATGTTTATAGAGATGTACAGAAGCCATCAATCGGAGAAAACGTTGCTAAATGAGAATTTAACAATCCCATTGATGAACACGCTATACAAGTAGTAAAAAGTTGTCCTGAGTAGTGTGGTTGAGCTGTGTGCAGTTAAGCTGCTCAGGCAAATTGCAAATAAACTGCTTGAAACAACTACTGGTGAACAAGAGTGGGGTTTACACCCGATATAAGCAATAGTCTCGTAGATAAGCCACACCCACGATTTTGAACCCAAAATTTGATTGAAAAGGTGCGGCTTATACACGAGTTTTAACGGTACAATGACTAATGAATGAGACAAGCACAGCCTAGCCAACATGCAAAAGACAGCATGTCAACTCAACCTAAAAAATGTCAGACGAAAACAGATTGGCAAAGAACTGGGTGGGTGGGAAAGCTGTTGCTTATATGGCAAGGAACAGAAAACGGAGTCAAAGGATCTAGGGTAACACATGATATCCTAACTCGGGCCCAGCCTGCCTTCACCAATGAGACTTCAATGTATAATAAAACAATTACTGAATTTGGTTTATCCAGAATTACTCAGTACCAAGATTCGGCTTCAGCTGATAGCACATACCTCACCATTGATAATTCTGGATATCACAAAAATACCTCATCTAGTAAGTGTTTATAAGCTTATCATGTGTGCACAAAATAAACAACTTGACAAATACAGTACATGTACTTGTATTTGGGCAGGAATGTCACTACAGGTCACACAATTGGTAAAGGTACACTCTTTTTAACCTTTTACAACTTTGCCAAAAAAGGTATTAGCACCGCGACATATATAAGCTTACATGTAAGCTATTTATTTGTACGAAAAACTGAGATCGCCTTAATATAACAATTATTAACGTAAATTTATCGTAAATATGTGGACTGAATGAAGTCGGAAGATGTTAGAGATTAAGACCTTAGCTATTTAAGATAAATATGTGCGATCTTTCATAAGGAATATTGAGAAAAAAATGGCCCGTACTATCGAAAATAAACGCTGTAGCCGTCTGCTTGAGCTCGAGATTTGTTTTACGATCATTTGCAGTTTTGCACTTTCAACTTTTCTAGCTTTCCACTTACCCCGTTCCATTGTCAATGACACAAGCAGGCTGCCGTCCCGTCATCTTGAAGTTAAGTTAATTCCTTTTAAGCTAAGTAAGTCTTGTCTAAGACCGCCGGACGGTTTCTCGAGAAAGAAGAAGAAAATACTCTGGCGGAAGCCCTTGCAAACTTCCACTAACCAAGATGGCGACCTGCCCACTGCGCATCCAAGAGCATTGTGGGAGAAATCGGAGGTGTGGTGGCGGAAATAGATATTGGCAGGGGTGGGCACGGGAAATGTTGTTCAGGTTTATTTTTATTCAAATTGCGGGTTTGAATTTGAGGAATACAGGAAAAATACTAAGGGATGGACCATTATTTTAACAATTTTTTTCTGTGTTTTTGACTGAATTTTCGATGTCTCCAAACAATTTATTTGAGCTTTTTTGCCTTTGCAAACAAATTTTTTTTCAGGATTTTCCATCCCCCCACCTCTCCAAAAAAAAAAAAATGACCCATCCCTAAATAAATATTTTTTCTTTCACTTAACAAGTAGAACTACCTATGGAAGAAACAGGCCAACAATTATGATAATAATTATAAGTTCGTTATATTGGCCCAATCCCGGGTTTCTGACTCACAGCCCAGATAAATATTTCTGCATCCAAGCATAGTAGCCCATCACGGTGGAGCTTATCCAGGTTTCTGTAGCACGAAGTGACCAAGAGTATTTCCACTCCCTCCTGGATGGAATTTATCTCTATCCTTTCCTTTAAAATATTTCACCTATGAGCCAGCCTCCCTCCCCCGGCTCCTCGTAAATTTCCCATGACCTTCCAAGGGGTGGATATGAATTTTATCTGCAACCACACAAATCTAATGTGCTGGAACCTATCCTGTAGCCTAGAAAGAATTCTAGCCCACTATGTGTACAAGGAAGAAAGAAGAGGAGGGTGGGGCTTCGAAAACCAAAGTATATAAAGGAAAGAGTGAAGATACAACAGGAATTTCAGAGTGATGGGAGAGGGTTTTAAACCAAAAGACCCTTCCATACAGGCTTGGATGCTTGGTTGCCGACATGAGGAAATAAAACAAAACTATGTGTCATACTGTGCCAACTGGCAGTCTTGACTGATCAGGCTTGAAAAGTGGTGTCTTTCAGGAGTTGAAAAAGTATACACAAGCTATGCCAAGGTCTTCTTTATTGGTTTAAGTCAATTTGTCAAAGAAGCAACATGTAGTCATTCCACCCCCAGGCTGTCAGGTGTGTGCTTACTACAATGCAGTGCTCAGTATTTGCAGCTCTCCACAATTCTACGGTCCTTTAGTGTAGCAGTTGCTATTGTTTCGGGGGCTATGGGCATTGTTCCTGTTGCTTGTTCTATTGTTCTGTAGAAGGGTAGCAAGCAATTCATGGGACACCTAGCCTGCCAGAAGGCTCACAACACCTTGAGAGAGCAGCCACCCGACTAGCCTGCACCGCAGACGAAACTAAACCCCTGGTTAGATTACGTCTGCGGCGCAGGCTACCACCTGACCCTAGTCCCAATCACCAGAAAAGAATATATTGCAAGGAAACCTTGAACCTTGCATAAACTATTGAGCCAACAAAACATGAACTTTGTGAATGCAAAACTCTGATTCTTTCTTCTCAAGGTGCCACATACTGGTCTTTGGTAGATTATTTTTAATGTTACACACCATGATGAAGAAAACTCTTCTTCGTATAATTTATAACTACTTACACCTCAAAAATGACTTTAGTGGGAAAATTCCATATATCAATATTATTTAAATCACTTCAAAATGTTACATAGACATGGTATAAACTAAATGTATTGTACATTGTAAATGATCTGTTTTGAAGGGCCATGAAAAAAAAAATGCCAAAACCTGCAGTAACTTTAAAATAAAATTCTGTGACATTGATAACAAATCAGTTCAGAAATTATCTGACAAAATACTAAATTCCTGGCCTAGAAAAAAAATTCTGACTTATGGTAATCCTGCACCTAGCTTGGGGGGTGGGTACGGCTACACGTAGGCTATCCTGCACCACCCCACTGCACAGCTACAAATTATATACGTACAAATTACATGTATGTATGTATGTTTATATGATATTCATTTAAACTTTAACTTTAATGCCTTTTTGCCCTACTACGATTATCATTTGGGCAAGACATGAAGGAAGTTTAGGGACAAAGTTTTGACGTTAAAACTATGTTGTTACCATGGGCAACTGGCTCGGTTCCCAATAGTATCTTGTCGAACTCAGCCATTCCATGATTTGGCGGGCTTTTTTGGCATGTGACGCATATGTTACCAATGGATACTAAGCCGGTTACACGTCAAAACCTTGTCACCAAACTTTCCCCATGCCTTACTCAACTGAAAATCGTAGTACCTTTGTAATTTTCCTGTTTATAAAGCAATCTTTCATATTAATTCAAGCAAACCACATGCATGCAAGATAGCTGCAGAACAAACTAAAATATTTTTAAAGCATCATACATACAAATTAGCTAGATAATGAAATCCCAGGAGTTTTCTGGGGTACAAATTAAAAAAATTCAGAACCCAGAACTCTGAAATTTCACGGGGTAAACATTAAAAAAAATGCTTTTTGAGCTACTGATTTTCTTGTGTTATGACATCTTACATTCACACTTTTAAACATAACTATAGAAATCCAGGAGTTTACCTGGAGTAGGTGGGCCCTGGAAGAAATTTTTTCAAAATTCCAGGAGTTTTCCAGGAATTTTAGGAGCAGTGCAAACCCTGAATTTTGACTCTGCTTGGTTTATGCAGGTTGAATGGAAATAATTTAGTTACATGTATGTTTGTTGCGATCTCATTTTCGACCAATTCTTGTACTCTATGGTGGCTTTCAAGTTATCTTCTTTTTTCACTATGAAAACATTTTCTAACAGAGTTGCCCAAAATGGTATGAATAATAAAATAGTCACTTCAATTTCCGTGTTGTGTCCCATCCTCATCAATTGACGCTGGTTTACTTGTGATTGTCACTACAGGTTGAACAATAGCTGCTGCTTCATCACTATCATTGACTTGATCAGGACAATCTTGTTTTCTTTCATTTGGAGCTAAATCAGATGACAAATCCTGAGCATCAGAAATTTCATCATCATTTGCAGTAACATTTACTTCTGGGTCCACACTGGGCTTTTCAACCTTCTCTACAGGAACATTGTCTTCAATTGTTCTCACTGCCACAGTATGTTTGTCGACAGCACTCCCATTGTCACCTGATCCCTTGGAGATATCCTTTTGACTATCCCCTTGGATATATTCACCTTCGCGACTGACCCTTGATTTTGCAGAGTTTGGTCTTGAGTTTGGTGGTGGTAATGGTGTTGTTTCATACTGTTCTTCTTTTCTATCTTCGACAGAGTGAGAAAAAAGACTAGTGTCATTCGGATCAACATCAAAAGTCAAAACATTCCTTCTACTTCCATTGTTTATATTTTCACTAGAAGCATGATCATCTAAACGTGATTTCGACTTTGGACTCTTCCTTCTCTGCTGTGATTTCCCTGTATGCAAATGTTTTCTCATCCCACTAACACTTCCCTCCTCTTGGTCACAGAATTCAGACTCAGCTAATGTCAACAGCTTCAGTCTATTATCAACCATAAAAGTTGTTTTCCGCCCAACATTTGGAATAGATGGTAAGTGCGGTTGAAGAAGATATGTGGATGGCTCTGAAGGGAACGTAGTGTTTGCGTGATGCACAATCTTTGCTATGTCCCTATCACTGAGAAGTGGCGGCATTACAAAGAAATGGTGATAGCAAGGTTCCTGTTTCTTGTGGCTTGCTTTGTTGATCAAGGTCTTCCCAGAAACAGGTTTTAGCCCTGGCTGTTCTTTTCCTTGTACAGCCTTATGCTTGGCCTCCTTCCTCAAGTTTAAACTTCTAGCAGGGAAGTTTTGTACAGAAGGAGGATCTGAGGACGGATTTGTGTCGAAATTTCGAATCACTGGACGTTTGCGAGGGTACGTGAGCTGTTTTAAACGTTCCATGGCGTTTATAAGATTGTGCTGTTCACGGTGAATCAATTCGTCTTGCAGTTTACGAATCTGTACGAAATAGTGGGCTTGCTTCTCGCAGCTAGTCTTTGTGTCTTGAAACCATGGTTTGTCCATTGCTGGGCTGTTATTTTGTTTCGTGAAAGAAGACATGTTAATTACCTGACCTTTTTCCAAAGCAAGTCGAACTTGTGACAAAAAAAGACTTTGTTTCAGAACAAAACTCTCAGGACGCTTTGGCTTTTCATCATCCTCTTCAAAAACCTCTTTAAAACTTTAACTTTGTTAAACAATCTCTCAATTTACATCTCAATGTATACCTAAGGATTGTTTATCCATTTTACTCACAAACTTTTTCAATTTTCCAAAATTCAACATGGCCGACTGATTTTGTTCAGTTGCTATAGAAACAGGGTCTTGTTTTTCAAAGCACAAAAAGCACTCTGGGATAGCTTGGAAAATGGCGGCTAAAAGGACAAACGAGTCAACTCAAACGATATAAACTGTTGAGATTTCTCTCTGGAAAGCGTTTATATTTTATCCACGTTTTGCAATATCAGATAATATCGAGGTACAATTGTCTCATAGAACGATCGAGAGAACAATACAGTTACACGAAGATTGGCAGGTTGACGGCTGTGAAAGGCAAAAACTTTCAAGATGACAGCGGGTATGATCAAAGTCCCCAGCATTATGCCGTTGCGAGTGCCTGTGGGCGGAAGAAAGAACATTGTAGACACTCACACTCCCATCGAACTCCGTACAGAAACTCCAGATACTTTGATTTATTACACGATCAATGGAATGAAGCCCGAGCCTTTTAAACAAATTGGCATAAAATGTACTTACAAGTACAACAAACCCTTTGTATTGGGACCAGGAAAGCGAACTGTAAAGGCTTTGGCCACCTCGAGCGATGGGACGAGGGAAAGCTCGATTGTGACCAAGACTTTTATGGTGGAAGAACGAGAAGGCAAAGAGGAATTAGATGCCGAGGATAGTGTGTCTGAGTTGCAACAAAGCATGTCTTTATCTACTGGTAATTTAAGGGAATCATCTGGGACTTTGTTTGGACAAATTCTTGAGAATGCCAAAGGGTCGAAACTGAAAACTTCAGAGGCTTGGGGAACAGAGGGTAGTTCTAAGCGATTTCTTACATCAACACCTGACAACTGGGAAGATGTCAAAGGTTCTGATTTTAGGAAACCTCGGAGTGAAGCTAGGTTCACCGCATCAAGATTTGGTTCAAATCAAGCAACATTAGGTACGCCAGATCAGTCTCTTTCTCAAGTTGATGGTGAGCTGAAAGACAGGCGAGGTCCTGAAAACAGGATTCAAGCAAGTAAGATTCAGCAGCACACCGATTTCTTGAAGTGTATCTATTGTCTTGCACACAGGCCATCTGATCCTTATGCAAGATTTTGCTCTGAATGTGGATCTCCCATTCCTCCATTACCATCATCAAGACTTCCACCTCCCGAGGGGGGACAGCTTGGTATGTGTGTCTCCTGTCATTCGTTGGTACCACTGAACACTCCTACTTGCATCATCTGTGAAGCACCCATTTCACCTCAGCGTCAACCACAGGCAACCAAGAAGTTAGCACACAAATTGATGTGTGCAGTATGCGGCACAGGAAACCCGCCTGACTTGAAAGTTTGTGTTACCTGTGAAGCTAAGCTTCCATACAATGCAAAACAAATATTTACTGGCACTAGTGCTCCACCGATGCCCAAGGACTCAATAAGCAGTCTCATGTCATGCTCCAAGTGCTCTCGTGTAAATAGCAGTGACGCCCGTTTTTGTGATTGGTGCGGATCAAAACCACAACCCTACCAAAGTCCTCTCATCTGCTCTCAGTGCCAGGCATCAAACAGTGCATTTGCAAGGTTCTGTAATACATGCGGATGTAGCATAGAACCTCCGCCAAGAATGTCACGGCAAAGTTCAGGAAGTGTGCTTGGAACTGTAGTTGAAAGAGGAAGCATTCGTGACACAGTGGGTAGGTTGGAAAGTGCAACTTGGTTGCCAGTTTCGATCCCCTCAACTCCAGCAGAAACAGCAGATAAAGGTAAGAATCAAATGTCAAAACCAAGTAAAATAGTTTTTTACTACATACAGCATTTGTACGTTTATTAATGTACAAATATTGATGTTTTAGAAAACTACCTGTCACATGACTCAAAAAGAAGACACTTAACTCGCACAGTGCCTCTCTCCTCCCAAGTTTATACATGTGTACATGTAAATGGGTACCGGCGAATTTACTGCTGTGGGTAACCATGCGATAGACTAGCATCCAATCCAGAGGGGAGCAGAAATACTCCTAGTCGTTTCCTGCTACGGAAACCGGGATAAGCCCTGGCCTCACAGGCCACTAGGCTTGTATGCAGACCTGTCACATGTAGGTTAACAAACCTGTAAAAGTATAACTGTATGCTTTCAGCAAGGTGTCCCATACCATAGGAGCTTATCCCAGTTTCTGTAGCATTTAAGTGACTTGGATTATTTAGACTATTGCAGGGTGACCCCCAGCATAAATTCTCCAGGACCTGTTACTACTGGGCAAAAAAGGGATGCCACTGTGATCAAGTGTCTGACCCAAGAACACGACACTGTGACCTTGGCCAGGGCTCAAACCCAGCCCTACATGTAGAGTTCAGTATGGGTCAAGAGTCCAACTTGTGTTAAACATACACTGTAAGGCAACCATGCATTCCTAGACAATTCATTTTGTAAAAAGAAGCTTCTAATAGAATAAACTCTCAGACTGGCACTTGATTAGCAAATTAAAGCCTGCCTTAAAATGTTCACCCTCCTTAATTTATATCCTGCATACTACCCTTCAAGTCAGTTCTAGCAAGCTGACATAACTTTTTTTTTTTCATTATAGCAACATCTACAATAGGCCTGTTCTATCCCTCTGCAACTAGCATCCAATCCCAAGTTGAGTTGGAAGCTCAGGAGCGAACACGCCTCGATGCTTCAAGGGATCGTCGACCAGCACTTGCAGCTGTTAGCCCAGGTAAAGGTTTTTGGCGCCAACAGATGGACCATGTCTGCTCACATATTCGTGCACATGCACAAAACAATCCCGACTTCAGATCTACCATCGGTGAGCCAAGACTAGGGAAGATAATCACTGCTACAATTCACGAAGACCTCAATGGAGAAGAAGTCACACTTACTGTAACCTTTGCAAGGAGAGATGGCAAAGAATTGTGGAAGGAGAAATCAAAGGCTCTGTCTTCAAGCTTGAGAGCTTTGAATCTGTATAGATCGGGGTCAGGTAGCAAGGAAGAGCTAAGAGCAAGCAGAAAACAAACTCAAAATGGTTTGAGAACGACAGCTAAGGGAAAGAAGCAAAAAAGGAAAGGGAAGGAGAATGGTAAAGTTAAACTAAGCGAGCAGGATAAGTTGTTACTCAAGGAGATTGGACCAAAAGGTGAAGGAAGAGACGAAGAAGTGCAAAGATTGCTTGACGAGGGAGCTAATCCTGAATGTGAATCATCTGATGGCGTCCCAGCTATCATTCTTGCAACTATGAATAAGCACGCAGAGAGTATTCCACCACTGGTGAATGCAGGTGCTAAACTCAACACTAAGAGCGTCGCTAAAGGAAATACTGCCCTACATGAAGCAGTTCTTTTGGGTGGGGATGGGGTCAAATGCATTGATGCACTGTTAGGATTAGGTGCTCGGACTAATGTTGCAAATGACGCTGGTCAGACTGCTTATGATCTTGCCATGTCTGCAGGGCTCGATAGTGTAGCACAGAGGTTTACGTCAAGTGTTGGGGATGAAATGTTACAGAAGCTCACTAAACCGAAGAAAGTGAAATCAATGGATGAGGAGTTCTAACCATGATGTACTTCAATGTAATTAATGTACATGTAGGTTTTATTCCCAAGTGAATCCACTTTGAAAGGTTTACGTAATGTCTTACCACCTTTGAGATCTTTCCCAGTCAAAAGGCGTAGTTTACATTTTCCGTTTGGCCACTTACATGTACAAAGAGATTTTAAGTGACAGCTTTTGGCACTAGTATTTCTAGAAATGTTCAAGGGTATTAGTTAATTAGCATGAACTTCAGTTTATTGACGAGTCAACGGGTACCCAAAAAAGTTGGATGTCCTGGTTCTGAAAGCTGGTACACAGTGTCCCATAGATTACGTAGCTGTCAAATTTTATCATGTGGATTTCAAAATTGTATAATGGTAGAGAACAACAAAGTGCTTCATGGTGAAATGTGTGATAATCCTTTTAGCCACTAGAGAACTGAAAAATGACAGAGAAAACTTTCTACCAATTTATTGACTTGAATGAATTCAAATTGTTTCAGTTTTGAAATCTCGGTAACAGTTGGTATCAGTCAGCCTGGATTTCATGCACTAGTGTAAACACTTAATTTACGTGGTATCTAATTGGTGTACAGTAATAGCTTGTTGCGAAGTGGAATTACTAAAATATAATTCTTACAATGCAAACATGGCAGCAGTTTCTTAAAATCTCTTCAAAATGACATTGTCAATACAGTAATAATGATTGTTATTTGAGACAATCCTAGTTGGAATAAAGTGATTCTTGAACTCTGTCAGTTAGACAACTACATGTAGCTCTGTTTGCTCTACATCATGTTTTTCCATAGCATTACTACTACTGACACCCATTGGTAGGGGTTACTCAATGAAGTCTTACACAGGGAGACTTCACCCTTTCCATATAAAATTATACCAGTTTTGAGAGGAAAGGTAACCATTTTTAAAAGGGAAAACATATTGGGGGGTCCTTGTTGCATACAATTCATTATAGAAGCATCCCTGACACTCAACTCAGTTCAGTATATCACTGCCCTTATCATAGGCCCGGAGGCGGGGGGGAATCCTGATTAAGCCGGGGGTATTCCCATAAATTTCAGATAGGGGTGTGCTGCGAGGGTTCTTAAACCCTGACCCTATTTAAGGATAAAGAAAACAAAAACTAACACCCTCTTTTAGGCCCAAACCCGAAAATTGACACCCCTTTCAAGGGGAGGAGAAGCGTTGCATGACGTCTCAAGTGAAGGCTTAACCATACACGGCAAAGCTCAAATCTTTATAAAATCACTTTGCTAATACTTGAACGAATAGTTCAGTTTTAACAGACCATTTGTTTTTTGTTTAGCAGGAGTTTATTTTAGCTGATAGAATTTAGGTACCTTTACTAAGGATCAAACCCCAGGGGGGGTACTTGAAGTAGCGGTATATATGACGGGGGGGGGGGGGGGGGGTGGTCCGACGGAGCTTCATATTGCAAACCCAAAAAAATACACAAGCCTAAAATTTTAGACCCCCAAAAATACCTGGCATCAAAATTTCCAACCCAAAAAAATACAAGACTTAAGTACCTCAATGTACATTGTATTGTTTTCTTAATATTAACAGTTTTTCTGGAACACATCGCTGAAAAAAAAGTTTGAATGAATATTTTTCTGATCCGCGGATCGCAACGAAAACCCGAAACGAAAAGTTCGCTCAGAGATAAGACCCAAAAAAAATACACATATTGTTTTAAGACCTAAAAAAAATATGTGACAAATCTCTTGACCCAAGAAAATACTGAGGGTGTAAATTTTCAACCCAAAAAAATACATCGGACCCCCCCTGTCATGTATTCTTTGAGTACCCCCCCTGGGGATCAAACTTGGGAAACACAATGCCAAAAGGAGCAATGTGTTCCCTGATTAAAGAACCAAGAACCTAAAAAACCATATCCTATCCCGCTGCACATACCTATATAGCCCATATATATATGAGTATCCCTCCCCCCTCCAGACAGTAAGAACAGATTGTTTTTTGTTTTTAACATGCAGCTCTAAATGAGACCTTCAGTTGATGGCAAAAATTATTGGTGTCCTGTGTTTATCCCCCAAGTGAGACCAAAATACCTAGTTTTGCCATCCCTGTCCCTTTGCCATAGGAGTACCCCTACCCCCATCCCCCACCACCCCCACAAATAGACCCCAAATGACCAGTGAGAAAGAAAGCAAAACAATACGTGCAGCAAGCTTGATAATTTATTCTTTTGTGCATATAAAATGTTGCCTGCTTTGGCTAAGTTTACTGACTTAGGACAAAATGTGTCGGCATACATGACACATCTGTTTGCTCGAGGCACTTGGGGTGACCGAAAGAGTCGCGGGCTCTGAGCCTTGGTTCCTTGGTAACCGACTTGGTAACCAGGTAACCAGCCAAAAATAACAGGCAAAATGGCTGTCAAGTACTGAGTCATGTTTTATACAAAGAAATCAGTCAAGCTCTGAATGGCATAGTTTGATCGACACAGCTGCAGCAGTTGTGGGTTTGAACAGTGGGATTTCAGCAGTTTAATTTCAATCTGTTTCAATGGATAGCGTTAAAGGTAATTCCTCTGGAGAAGTAAAATGGACTTTGGCTGGCTTATCAGATTTGCCGAAGAAAGACGCCGGACCAAAATATTCGCGAATTTCTGAGCACTTTCGGCACGTTACGCCGGGTGCGATCCAATGCTCAATGTTTTGCGGTGGAAAGCAGTGCAAGTATGAAAACCCGGCGAAGATGAAAACCGAAGAAATGGCGATTAACGGACTGTATTCTTCTTGGGTGACCCCAGACATCTTGGCAACAGCACGTCCATCTACAGAAGTTATTAAGAAATATGATGTCATTAGACAATTTTCCGAGATGGGAATTAAATCGCTTATTAACCTGCAGCACCCCGGAGAACACAACAGTTGTGGGTTTGGCCTTGAGTCTGTTAGTGGCTTTTCCTACGTTCCTGAAGACTTCATGAAGGAAGATATTTTCTTCTACAACTTTGGATGGAATGATTATGGTGTCAGATCTTTAGAATCCATTCTTGATATGGTCAAGGTAATGTCATTTGCCCTCAAGGATGGCAAGGCTGCAGTCCATTGCCATGCTGGACTCGGCAGGACTGGAGTACTCATTGCCTGCTACCTAGTCTTTTCTGAGAGGATTGACGCAGAGGAGGCGATACACAGAGTGCGGTCAAACAGGCCAAAAGCTGTACAGACTCGAGGTCAGATTCAATGTGTTATTGACTTCACAAATTTTGTACACCATCTCTGGGTTGTCTACCCATCATGTGCCTCCAGTGCAAAGCCATTCACTCTACAGCAATACCTTAAGCGTCAGAGACTTGTTTTGCATGGTATGGAGTCTCGGGTCCTCAAGCATATCCCAAAACTGGTGTATGTGTGTTGCAGTCGACTATTGGAAGTGGCAGGCATAAAAAGTGAAAATGCTCCTTTAATGTGGACACTCTCTCAGGAAGTAAAAGCTGTTTTTGCTGAAGTGGATGAAACTGATGTTGGAAAGGACAGTGAAAAAGAGTCACTTCAAACAACTCTGATTGAGAATGTTGCTGATTCCTTAAGGCACAATCCTTATGTAGATTCATGTCTTCCACTATTTAAGGTTTCACAAGTTCATCATACTGAAAGCTGTGATGCATTGGAAGATGATGCCGCAAAAGGGGATCATGTTGAACTTTCTGGGGAAGGCAATGAGGATGGGGGAATGCTGGACCCCTTAAATATAGGAAACCATGGAAGGCGTTGTTCAGCTCCAGCTGCG
Organism: Meandrina meandrites; assembly: GCA_963693305.1. Lineage (NCBI taxonomy): Eukaryota > Metazoa > Cnidaria > Anthozoa > Scleractinia > Meandrinidae > Meandrina > Meandrina meandrites. The sequence continues at coordinate 9,246,133 of OY855915.1, forward strand.
GTACATGGTGGTGAAATGAAGCGTCATCTTGTGCGATTAGAACCACTCAACCTGTCAAGCAGAAAGAGAAATAAGGCAAAAACAAAAAAATTAAAGAAGACGCACAGTAAAAGTTTTGAACTCAGTGGTAATAACACCGCAGTGAGTGACGTCGGCAGTTCTCTTCTCCCATTGATGGAAAATGCAAAAGTGACAGAAAGCGACAGAGTCCAAGCGGCAAAGTCTCTGGCATCGAGTGCCTGTGCTGATAGCAGTGTTCATAGTCGAACTGAGAGAATCAAGAGAAAACTGAACAGTTCAGCTTGCTGGGAGGAAATTCACACCGAGAGTGATCCCTGGGTTTTAACTCGCCTGCTGTGGGCTTGGTTAGGTGGCTTGGCAGAACCTGTTCTTGGTGAGGAAGAAGTGTCACTATTGGAAGAAAGCACTGATGACCCTATAGAAGCTGTGAAGAAGCTAGAAAGAGGCCACAGAGATACTTTGGAATGCCTGATAACTACAATTTGTCAACTGGGACCATTACCAGAGGAACTGGGTGATCGAGTTCTACGTCAAACAGCCATGATTCTTGCTCAAAACTACGAACTGCCTTTAACTCAACCCAGAGCATTCCTTGACAGATTAGCAGAACAGCCTAGGAACGCTCAGTCCACAGATCTTGCTACAAGTGCCTCAGGAAGAAAACAAGAAGAGCAAGAGTCTGAGTTGTACTCCCTGTCATACCGATTGCTTATATTCTTGAGACAGCTTGTAGAGGCGCTGAAACGTTTAGCAGGGATACAACCCAACTGAATGACATTGGTGATGTTTGTTGCACCCTTGGTTGCATCTAGAAGCATGAACATGTCACGAAAAAAACATGATCTGATCGATGGGTAATAAACTGCATGATTCATCATCAGACTTTTTTTGAAGCCTAGGTTGTGAAGTTTGGCAGACCATTAGTATCATTTATCGAATTGTCAAATGTTTGCGATAAATACATTGTGGACAACTACATGTACAAACCCACTTTCAAATCGTGCAGTATTTGATACCCGCCCAGATCATGTTTTTTTTTATGATGTGTTCATGTTTAGATGCAACTGATCATGGTGATATTATTTTCACAATAATTTATTATTCATTTACTGTAAATCCTCTGTTTAAGCCCCCTCTTAAAGAGGCAGTATCACTAAAGGTCTTCTAAGTTTTTGTGTTAACTATGTTAGAATTTTAAAGATGCACTCACTGATAAAAAAGTAACCTTTAAGCAACGTAAAGACGTAAATTCCACTCTCTAAGACTGTGAAAAAAGCATAATCAATTTTTTTTAGTGATTTTCCTCTAAGACACTGGCAAACTTGAAAACGTAGGCCCAACATGTTCAAGTTTTAGACCAGCTCTTTCCTGCCTGTCAGAAGCCATGCCAGTTTTAAACATCTTGTGTGACCAGTAAACTGTGCACTGAGGCAACTATTAGAGGATTTCCAATTAATGCCAACACCTTTATTGGATTTTCAAATTGCCATAAATCTTATCCCTTCCCACAGCACTCACCAATTTTTCTTCACACCCACAACAATTTACTGATGACAGACTACAAGAAAAGTGCAAAATTGTTTCCGTAACAATTCAGGTACAAATTCACATTCAGTACTCACAAACTTCACAGGAAATATTAATTTTGTGCTACAGGTTGGAACTTGAAAATAATTGTATAATCAGCTCTAATCAGGGCATAAAAAAGGCAGCAAATGAAAACCCTTTGTGAAAATTGAGAAACAACAGATAAAGGCTGTACATTTCTGTTAGTTGCCAATATTGGTGATAGAGTTCCATACAAATCCTTTGATTTTGCTACAAGTAGCTCTATTACAAACCTCGCCTCCCTGTGTTTTGAATGTTTGCAAACCTGTGGCCCTAAACACAAACCATGTTTTCATGATGCCCCACAATTTATATAAAAATTGTTTCAGAAAAATACTTACTTTCTTGTAGGGATTAGCCAGAAAGCAGCAGTGGTATTTTTTAATTTTTAATTTAAACATGACTGTATATTCATCTGCAGATTTTTCCACTGACTTTCAAGTTTGACTTAGTCATACAAGTCGGAAAACTTTGATCATTCCATTTGTTAAATTTGAACTGCTATCTTTCATTGAGGGTAGCAAAGGGTTTATGCGTGACACGTGAAAAAGGCAGAAATTAGAATGTGATGCATGAAAATAGCTAGAAAAGACACGTGATTCGTGAATTCTGCTGTTTCAAGTATACATGACACATGAATTTGCTTAAAATTTGAGTGTGAAACAGGATCACGACCCCCCCCCCCCCCCCTTTTCCCTTTGCTACCCTTTTCATTGTGAATTAATGTGACTATGTGAATTCTTAGTCCTACACCAAGAAGTTCTGTAAAACAGACAAGGCCCTAGACAAAAAGCCTCTGCTAAGTACAAAAGCATAATCTGATAGCATGTTGCTTTTACAAATTTTGTTCAAGTGCCACATAGAAACTGTAACCAGCCATGGTTTTGTTTCCACTGTCTCAGATTTGAAGAAAATAAGTACAGCTTCAGGACATCAATAATTTAATTTATAATTATTAATTAATTTTAATAACTAAATTAATTAATTAATATAATATCTACAGGGTATGTCATGTATATAATTTGATGCATGTACTATTCTATTGAATTTCTTATTTATTTTAATCTTCTTGTAAATTTATTATTTATTATTATCAGCAATTGCTACAGTTATATTGTAATGTGGTGTTCCAGAAAATATCCGTATATGTACCCTTCCCATGTAAGAGTTTTTGGTATGACTCCTCACCCCCACCCCACCCCTCTGCATCATCCTTTCCTTCAAAAATGTTGGCTTTTTAACCCCCTCCCCTTCAGAATTTTCAGTGACCTTTCTTGAGGTGGGCATGGATATTTTCTGCAACTGCACAACATGAAAACCACCACTCCACTGCACCCTTGGGCTGTGGCTAGCAAAGAAGCAGGAAGGAAAAGGGGGTGGGGTGGTGTAAAAATTGGAAAATAAAAATGGCATGGTAATCAACTTTATACTAGTATCTGCATGGCGTAGTGGTGAGTATCAATGTCAAAAGCAATAAAATATACATGCCATTTAATTTTACATTTGAACAAGATTGATTTTCTTTGGGAGGGTACCTCCACTAAGAAAGATTTAGATGCTGAAAGCTTCTAGATTTTATAGTTTTCTGGGGTAACCAGTTATGCCTCCACAACCCCCACCCACCCTTTCTCGAGGCTCGCGCCTTTGGTGCTTGTTTTTAGGAAAACTTGCCTCATGTCTGGTTGAAGTCTGGCTATGGCCTGAGAAGTATAAAACATGGATGACATTGGCTACTAATAAAGGAAAACGAGCAAGGACTTTAGAACAAATTAAAATAATATCTGCCACCTGATAAAGTACCTCAAAAGTTGCAATCCTGCCAAGTTTGGAACGTCAGTTGAATAGAAGCACAATGAATGGCTTCCAAAAATCAGACCATTTTTTATAGAGTTTGTGTGGTCATACTGTTCATTTTAAACACATTTCCATGGGATGTTCTTAATTCATCAGGGACTTTCTATCAAATCTTTTTCAAAATCACTAAAACTGCTAATTTTGATAAGTTCTTTCAAGTCTTCGACTGATGAGTTCCGCAACAATTGTGATTCACTCCCATGCCCCTTTCAGGCAGGTGCATCGGAACGCAGTAGCGGATTCAGGCCTTCAGCTAAGGAGGGGGCCCGCTTGATGAATTTTGAATTCTGCGAAGATAATTCCGGCACTTCAAAGAAAATGGGCAACTTCCGAAAAAATAAGGTGGGGGCCCGGGCCCCCCGGCCCCCTCCCCTGGATCCGCCAATGGGACGTAACTATCTTCGAATAAACGCGTTTTAAAATTGTTCGTAGGGGTGGGCGCTTTTTCGAGGGTGACGATTATCAAGTATTTTGTTCATTTCTGCTGCCATGTGCGCACATATCCTCGGCGGGTGAGGCAGAGACGCTTACTCGAGTAAAAAGTGGACAATTTCAACGACAGCACTTGACGCTTAAAAACGAAACCGAGCGAAAAAGGTTGGCATTTGCATAATCATATCAGAGGCGGATCCAGGGGAGGGGTTGAGGGGGTGTTAAGCAGCATTTTTTTTTGTTATTTTGTTTGATTCTTCCTAAAAATAAGAAATAATATAAATAAGATAAATTCCAGATTTTATATCATGCCTTCACAACTCTTTTGAAGTCTTGGGAATGCTGCAAAAGGCGTTTTAGAGGGAAAAATCGGAAACATTATTTTTTTGGGGGAGGGGCATGGCTCTGAACCCCTTAAGAGCTCGTGCCAGAGGCACGGGGCCGTAACTCGCCTTCCACACCATTGGTGTTAAAGGTTACTACAATAGTGTACAACCCCCCCCCCCCCCCCCCCTTTCTGAAATTCCTCGATCCGCCCCTGCATATCATTGCACCGCGTTCAAAATGGCGGCTCGATTCCACCCGCGTAATTTTTATTATATACTGTGGAGTTTGTTTTGCAACCGTTTCAAAGCGAACTACGTTGAGGATTTTATGTAACAGAAACGTTGGACTTGAATAGCGTAGCATATTTAAAAGCCAAGTTTTGCGTAAAAACTAAACGGGGCAAATAACAAGAATTAACCTTCCATGGCTATTTTTCACATCTTGATAATGTCGATTGAGTGAAAATCTTGCGTTATCGCTGAAAAAGCGCACCTCAAAATTATGAAAGCAAAGTTTAAATTGTCGCACCTTGTTTAATCGCAAAATTACAGCTTCGCAACGTCGGAAATTTTACACACGCTTGTATGCTGGGTGCTAGGCTTGTGCCCTATTTAAAATTTCCCTACTTTATTTTCGACATAACTCTCAATCTTAGCCATATTATTTATTTAAGGTTGACGATAGATCTTCGCTACTTGGCCAATGTCTAAAGGGGATAAAAGCGTAGAAGGCTCTATATTGCATGCGACGACAAAGCACAGCTGGGGAGTGGGGTAGGGTTTTGTTAAACCCAAGCTGTCAACAACACATCATCATCGATAACTGTATTCGCAGGGACCTCAACCAGCTCAAGACGGCCACAGGACACCCGGCGAGATTTCTGTTCTTCTTTGGTGAATGTGGATATTTTCCGCTTTACAGTGTGGCTTACTTTGACTCGAACAAGTTCCAGTTCACTCAGATCCATGTATTCGGAGATTTTTCGGCCCCCGTTGAACCCCAAATTGTCAAAGGCGGTTTCTGTGTTGCTCTGGGTGAGAACAAGGCCATCTGATTTTCGACTGAAATCAAATTAAGAGTTGAAAATCAATTTCCCAACAGCGCCATCCGCACAGTACTCACTAACAGTCCAGGGTTGAACGTTAGCATTGTTTAAAAAGTACGTCTCGGGTTTGTTACAAACTTTAACGACAGACACGAAAGATGTAGGCTACGGTCGTGAGTTCCAAATTATTGGAATTTAAATTATACCCCCATACCGTTTTATCAGCCTTGCATTTTTAATTGTCCTCGTCAGTTATAGCTGGTTAGATCCTCTACAGTCAGACAAATGTGAGAGGATCCGGTACTTTTATTCGTCACGGTGGTCCTTGCAAATTCACGTTCGTTTTCTACAATTTAAATTAATTGCTGCAGAAAAAATTACTTCCCAGATTTGTTTCCTTGTTGAACAAATGGGAAAACATCTTCCAAGGAATCAAAATTTTTCTGACTGAATAAACAGAACCTGTTTTGTTGCGGCAACAATTGTTGCGAATGTGCGGAAACGCGGAAAGGGTTTAACTGTGTCTTTGTTTGCAGAAGTCTCTCCTGATTGGACAATAAAGACTTTATTTGTCTAATCAAGAAAGAGAGCGTAAGCACTTCTCCAAAAGCTGTGACGTAATGTCGCTAAGCAACTGAAAATCGCGGGCTCGGTCTCCCTTATCACGAAACGAATTGAGGAAATACACGAATTTTAAGTATCCTACTGAACAGATGAACGGTTACGGCAATGAACTATTTACAGGAGCTAAGATTGTGTTCGTAGTCTGTCCCCATATTATGTTCTGAGAACAGATAAAACATAATAATTTTTCATTGTGATTTCACGGCTAGTGAGACAGCCGAAGCGGGAGAGAGCGTGAGTTTTAGGGCTGAGATATCAGAAAAAAAACTTACCGCTTTAAAATCACCGCCAACAGAAGTAAACCAATCAAAATCAAAACTGTCAATCCTCCGGCCACTCCTCCAGCCAAGATTTCACTTGATAAACCCGCTGCAAGATGCGAACAAATTGATAAATTTAAATAGTCTAAGAATCTATTTTATAAGAACGTTGAGCCATAAGATTGAACAAAATTTTACTGTCTTTAAAAAATAATTGCAGTTTCATTTTTGCTGCCGTCAGTGCTAATGAACCTGAAAAACAGAAACTTAAACTGGTTGAAGTGAACTTCTGTTTTATGATAAGTCCCCTTAGATGATTGACAGCAGGGCAACGTAACCGTTGATTGAGGAGAGTTCACGTGTTATTGTAAGGCGCAATAAAGTTTTAATGGTAATAGTTTTGCTTGCTTTGGTGACTTTGTTTCGCGTTCGGCGTTCGCAAAATCGCCCCTGCCGATTTTAATACCGTCACAATCACTGCTAATGTTTGGGTCCCCTCACCTCAAAATTCATTCCTACTGGCCTGACAGGTATATAAATTACACAAATGTTCACTATACACCTGTAAACTGCTACTTACTTTTTATGTCATAAAATAAATGGAAAGCAACGTTAACAAGCTATGTATTTAATAAATCAAAGTACCGGTAGCACTGTTTTTAATTAATTCAATAGCAAATTGTGCATGAAGCAGATTTTATTTTAAAAAAAATTGTGCATAGAGCTGCAGTCCAAAACAAATTTCTTGCACAGGCAACGGGCCAAAAAAAAAATTCTTGCAAGTCCAAAATCCCCCTCCCCCCCCCCCATCACTTTTCTAATGGTCCGTCCCTAATCCTTTGAGAATAACTATCTCCTTTCAAATATCCCCCAAAATTACCCAAAACTTTACAAAGCATCGCAAAACATCGATTCATGGGTTGAGTGAACAGTTTTTGAATTGTTTGAAACGCGAACGAGATATTGGCATTTAACCAAAGTTACGCGACGGAAACACGGCTTTCAGGTATACCTCGGCCTTTAGTCTGACATGGTTTAGCCTACGTTACCGGCTCGACGTGTCACAAAATCCTTGATTTACCGGCGGTTTAGACCGTCTGTGACACAGGCTAACATGGCGGAGCAAATTTGAGTTTCTTTTGGTCTGCGACGGGGTAACGATTTGCACAAGCTTTTGCAAGACAAGCTAAGAACGTCTTTATTTTCTCCACACGGTTTTTCCATCGAATTTAAAGGGAATAACCCACTGCGCTCTTCTAAAAATGACAACTGAAAGCAAGGTGTACTGGTGCTGGTGTACGTAGGAGCTACTGACAGCTTAATATAATGCAGTACTCTTTGATGTCGCGTGTGCCACACTGCTTGCTGATACGTTTCTTGGAAACTAATTTCTTCCAAAGCATAAAATATCATTTTTTTCTTGGATTGGGTTGGGTGTCCTGTGACACTTATGTACGGATGACCGATTTGCGCATTGTTTAGTGAAATCGAAAACAATTACAAGTCAGATCAGATAAACTGTGTCGTATAATTGCTTTAACATGTGCTAACGAAATAAGCGCGGATGTCAGGCGTTAAAGGACGATCTTGTTCCAAATACTTCATTTCCGGACTATTCAAGAAAAGTCGTTTCCGACAGCGGTAGATTCTGCTTGTGTTCTAATACCGAGTTTTGTCTACAAATTTGCACGTTTAACAAACCATGTGTGGCTTGGCTCCTGTGAATCGAATAGACCTACAGCGTAGATTTTGACTGTTTTGAGAATACCCAAGAAGAATAAAATTGCAGCAATTCTTTTACATTTAAAAAACTAACAGTAATATTCCAGGAATGAACTGTTATTTGACAGGCTGGTGTACTCAAAGAATCCTGTTACACTAAGTAAACAACACTTCCATAAACACACGTACTATAAAGCGATATTGTAATGTATTCATGAAAAAGTCTTTACATAGCGATGCTTTAATATCATACCTTCTCTATTCTGTGCTGTAGACTCTTGAGACGTTGCTTGATAAATTGACGAAGAACACAGATTCATTACAGAACTTGTTGCTGTCGGCTTTGTATCGAAAAATGAAGATTTGATGGTGTTTCTTTCCGGCGTCGAGATAAGCTTTTGGAACGGGTCATATCCATTCCACCCATTTGTAATCGAGCTTGCTTGAAGAATGCCTGTTGACGGCTCTAATGTTGCATGTTTTGTAATAAAGAACGCTTTCGTGGCTAAAGGCGATGCTCGTATTCGCAAATCACTTGTTTGCTGCCTCGAGACATGTGTTCGTCTTTCTGGGGAGCATGAGAGATTCCCTGCAGACGGGCTTGGACGTAATGTCTTAACTGTTTTAACTCCACTTTCCTGCTCCATAGAATTTCTTCTCAGTGTTTAAGCCTCAAATTTAAATATTCTCTGACCTTCTTCAATCTTGTTGAAGACTGACAAATCTCGGCATGAACTCAACCAAGGCTAGAAATTGAAAATAAAGTCCTTGATGCGTCCTTGATATACTATTGAAACAAAGTACGACCTCAAAGATGTTGTGCAATGTTTTGCAAGCATATCGATAAGCTAAGAAATGTGTTTGTAAGCTATCTAATCTTTTCATTAACGATAAGGCTAATGAACTGTCCAGAAATGTCAACAAAAGCATGAATGAAACAATACAAGTCAACAAACCACTCATTTGATTATTAAAAGTGTTGGGAATGATTAATTTGCAAGAGCGATCTAAGACTCGAACTGAGTGTGAAAATTACTCCAAAAGGGCTCGGAAAAATAATTAGGTATCCTTTCATTGCCATGGGACATCCGGCCGTTCAAGCGACACACGTGGAGCGCGAGTCACACGCGCGAAACCTGAGCCACACGAGTGGAACGATCGCTGAACAAAGGAGTTCGCGCCGTTGGGCCGGTCTGTAGTAATATGATTGACCCATTGTGCTTGATATTTACCTAAATTGTACTAAAATTGTGGAATGTTGACGGTTAAAGTTTATCGATTGTGACGGTCAAGTTTTAGGGCTCTTGACGGTTTACGGTTATGAAAAGAAAATTTCTTCCATGAGTCGAAGCTCTTGAAGAGAAGACTGCTAAAAGAGTGAAAATGTTCGGTATGCTCCCAAGAAAACTGTTTCGAGACACCTTAATCCTACTTTTTATGAACTGCCGGACGTTGAAAGTACCTTGAAATAATTGAGCTAGTATTAGCTAGTATTATGTCTGCCGAAACTGCCCGTAAAATCTTTACACGCCAGCCGAACGATTAGCAAAAAGACTTGCGTCTCGGTGAAGTTTAACAGGTGTTTTATGAAATTCTGTTGCTCACATCGAAACTGAAAATAACTAAAATGCTTTTGTTTAATCGCAAGCTTTCTAATTCATAATTTTGTTTTCTTCCTCCAACATGTTTTTGTTTGCGATTAAATCTAGTTTTAGCCTCCACATTAAGCTTGAGGCTTCACCCGAGTTAAAATATACTTTTTAGTTGTTCGGTGGGCGTGTACTGATTTTAGGGGGCAGTTTTTGATAGACATTCAGTTCCACAAGGACGTAGACATTTAAACAGATCGAAACAGCTGTCCGCGACTTCCGCTTTCTCGCGGACTCTTCTAAATATCACATGTCTGCAAATGAAACCCATTTTCAACGTCAGACTTTCATCCTGTTCATTCAAATGGAAAAAAGTTTTTCGTTAATCCGTTATGATAATCAATCCTCAACTAAAATTTAAAATTTCTTTGCCTTCTTGAAACTAACCATGTGCAATATTCCCAGCAAAAGTGTTTCTGCTCAAAAAGTAAAATTCTGCACAAAAGACTAAAAACGACTAATACACAACGGTGTAAAATGAACTATGGAAATAAATTGGACTTAGATAACATGTATAAAACGTGTGAGGTTGCCTGTTTGACGAAATGAAACCTGAATTTTATTTAAAAGAGAAGGAATAGAGAAAGAGGCGTTTCTTCGGCACGGTGCAAAATATATAATAAAATAAAAAATTGGGAAAAAAGAAACTACGTAAAAAGTTTGAAATTCCAGTTAAAACTTATATTTACCATTTTTCTAGCACTGGAAAAATCGAACGCCATAAACCAATTATAAGGATTTCTTTTATCAAATTTATTCGCTACCGTTTTTGCCATATCCTAAAGCTAATGAATCGATATGACATGCATGTAATATCAGCGTATTCACGTATAGGCATAAACATAGTTTGTCAACAGACCTTCTGTTTTCGGCGATTGTGAAAAGTTAAACCGGAATAAAAATTTACACTGGACATAAAAAAGTGGGAAAAAGACTAAAAGGCAATTATGTTTACTGTAATTTTCGAATTTCTGGCCCTTTCCCCCACCACGAGAAAGGAACTAAGCTAAATTTTCGAATTTGCATGTGCTTAAATTTTATTTGTACCAAAAATACAGACATTGTTTTACTATGAAGTAAACGGATCCTTTGTCCCAGAGTTACATTGTGCGTAAGAAATAATATCTTATAAGAGAGCATTGCAGGCAATTTAAGTACAAAAACAACTTGACAGCGAAACCTCTTTCACAGCCGCTAAGAGGAAAAATGAATTTCTCTCAGTCTTCATCGATCGCGAGTGAAAATGAGTGTTTAAACTTTTTCTTCCAGACTGTTCCCTTGCGATATTCCTCTGTCGATTAATTTTATGGCTTGCTTGTCGCAGCAGCTGTCCTCGGCCTGGCCGCTTGTCCTTTTACCATTTTCTTGAACGCTTTGGTTATCGTTGCAGTGAAAATCAAACGAGGACTTCAAACACACCCTTACATTCTGTTGGCTTGTTTGGCGCTTACCGATCTGATGGCTGGACTTGTGGCACAACCCCTACACATCACCAAGACTATACTTCTCATACAAGGTAAAGATTTTCATGAATTTTGTGACATTGATTTGGCATTTAGTGTCTCGAATGCGTTTTTGGTCCTCGCAACATCGTGTCATTTGGTTTTAATCAGCGGAAAGCCATTAAACACACCTTCGCTCACGCTTCTGTCGTCACTAAAGCTCGCCTGATAGTTTCTTCTGCTGTAGCGTGGATGGTAGCCGCCTTATTTTTTCTTGTCGTTTCGTATTTAACTGTAATTTTTTTTTTGCATGCCCTGCAATACTCATTTCCACCATAGTCGTCCTTCAAATTCTCGTTTATAAGGAAGCCCGCAGACATGAAAAACAGATTCTTTCACAGCAAGTTTCCTTGGAGGCCAGAGCAAAATTTAAACAGGAGAAGAAAGCTTTAAAACTAACCAGCATTATATTGGTGACAATTTTTCTGTGTTTCTTGTTGCCATCAACTGTTTTCTATTTCACGTGGCAGCTTTTCGGAGAAAATATCTCACCTGATATTAAAACATTAGTTCGTCATTGTGGTCTTCTGCCGGTGATGATTAATTCACTTCTAAATCCAGTCATTTACACAGTACGAAAAGAGGAGTTCCGAGTTGCATTTACTGAGTTACTTTTGAGGAAAAACTTGCAAGAGGCTGAAGAATTTCAACGAAGACTGTTTGGAACAACAAACAATGCTGGGAGACAGCAAGATGAACAACAAGGCGAAGGACAGGAACAGAATGCCGAGGAAAGAAATGCAGCGCTTGCTCAAGACAACCAAGATGATAATCCTGAAGTCCTAGCTACTGGCGCTAATATCGATGACAACACCACCCTCGCTTTACATAACAAGCCTGTCTCCTCAAATGCACTTAACAGCATATCCAAAAAGAGAGAGGAAGAATATGGCGAGGAAAGAAATCCAGCTCGCGCTAAAAACAACATTGAAGATAATCCTGAAGTCCTCGCTTCTGGCAAAACACCAGAGGAAGAACATGACGAGGGAAGAAATCCAGCACACGCTGAAAACAGCCTTGAAGATAATCCTGAAGTCCTCGCTTCTGGCGCCAATTTCGATGGGAACACCACCCTCGCTACACACAACGAGTCTGTTTCCTTAAATGCACTCAACAGCATGTCCAAAACACCAGAGGAAGAACATGACGAGGGAAGAAGTCCAGCACACGCTGAAAACAACATTGAAGATAATCCTGAAGTCCTCGCTTCTGGCAAAACACCAGAGGAAGAACATGACGAGGGAAGAAATCCAGCACACGCTGAAAACAGCCTTGAAGATAATCCTGAAGTCCTCGCTTCTGGCGCCAATTTCGAAGGGGAACACCACCCTCGCTACACACAACGAGTCTGTTTCCTTAAATGCACTCAACAGCATGTCCAAAACACCAGAGGAAGAACATGACGAGGGAAGAAGTCCAGCACACGCTGAAAACAACCTTGAAGATAATCTTTAAGTCCTCGCTTCTGGCACCAATTTCGATTGGAACACCACACTCGAAACACACAACGAGTCCTTTAATTATGTATATATTTAAGTTAATTAATAAGTCGATTTATGTGAATTATGGATCAATATAGAAAGAGAGACGTAAGTTGAGAAGTTGGAAAATGTTACATGCAAAGCCGTGAAAACTGAGATAATTCGATAAGGAAAATGTCGGGTTTTCTTGATTCCACAAAAGTTCGTTATATCGCAGACAGTGTTTTCTCGCCTAGTATCCGTAAAGAATCCTTTTAAGTAGCTATTGTTGTGTTTAGCAGTTTTACTCATCAGTCCACAATAAATAAAAAGTTATACATGTTTGTCGCAAATTGTGAATATCGAAACGCTTTTGGCCGTTTGGGAGCACAGTCATGAATAGTCATGAGGTTTTTATGGTATTTTCAGCGGATTTCATATTACGAAGATTGCATGTGATCCTTGTAAACTCATGGACACTCGCAAGTAACGGTTTGGTCGGATTTTTAGTTTAGTTTTAGTTTTGACAGTCAGCAGGCAGCGGACATCACGCTGGCAGAATCATAATAGGATATTTTAGCGCTTTAAGGTTAATACCTTTCAAACTTAATAAACAAGACTGGTGATCATTTAACCATGGAGATAATCCGAATTTTAAAAGAATAAATAACAAACAATTCCAGACAAAAAGAATTCGTTAGGGAATCGCTTCTCGAATTTCGGTTAATGAGATAGAAAATTTTGCTAAAATTAATATAAATATATAAAATGTAGAGTAGGATATGCGAATTTTTGTTTACAGTTATCTCATTAGCATAAGCGCTTCAGTCTGTCACCAAGCTACAAAAATCTCAGCTCTGAATATTGAAAGAATATGATCGTGCAGCGACTCGGCAAATGTCTGCAACTTCCGAAACACGCGTAATTTTAACCCTCAATTTTGCGAGGAATCACGTGATTACCTAAATTCGATGAATGAGCATGTAATAATTTTACGAAGAGAAATCGAAACAGCTGTCCCCTACTGTCAGTTGCTCAGGCAAATTTTAACTTTTAACTGAGTACAAAAAGAAACTTAAATAAACTCGCTGTATCTATGTAATTCTTAAATTTGCAGTCCGCCGCGAGATTTCTTCAATTCACTAATAATACCTCATTGCAGTTAATACTGCGTGAAATTACGATCGAGTAACTTTCATTTATAGTACACCAGCAAAGAGTAATATATTTTCTTAGAAATTTGGGTCGGCTAAAACAAAACAGATCATTCTCGATCCGTATACTGCTTAGGCCAGCTTGTTGTATCTGTTATTTTGCTGTTAACAAGTTACAATTGAAATCCATACTTTCAGAGGCACGTTACTTTTAGAATTTTACGCCTTAATAGCAGAAATTTTCTCATGTTTGAGCGTAAAAATACTGCAGGGGTGGGGGTGGGAAGAGTATGCTACAGTAAAGATCATCAAAAGTATATTTCAACATAACCTAAATTTTGACATTTTATAACAGAGAATGGGCCAATTCTCACCCATTGCTAAATGTATGAACGGATTTATCCCTATCACTTAGCTACTCTCGAAGACTCCAGCGGTGAGACTTCATGTAATCGTAAAAGGGGAGTTGCGATGTTTATAACGTATATTGCTTTGTAGTTCAACTTGAAAGTGCCTCAGCCTAAATCGCTCTCCTTTGCATACGAGTGGGCTAAAAAAATGTAGGACCGGGCCTACAGACCTATAGGCTAGCTATACGACCCTGCCCAATTTACATTAAGAATACCCCGCTCTGGGCCGACCTCCTTAGTCGCTCACTCGTATAATCGGTTGTGATCAGTGTTGCTCTGGAAAAATTGGTTCAGCTGACATTTTATATCCATTGCATTTTTTTTATGTCGCCAACACACTATACCGGTTTCCTGGTCTTTCTTTGCTTTGCTTCTCTCGCGGAGTCGTCGTTTAAATAGACTTTTTCGCAGAAAGTAGAGTGCAGCCTATACATTTTTGGAAAAAAAGCCCATCTAAAAAAATACAAGCTTTTATTTTTTATCAATAATCCGTAATGATTGTCCGCTTTGTAAGAACAAAACCTTGCAATATTTTCAGAGGGTCTGGATGGGGTTAACTGACAACTGACAAATGGCCAAAATTTTAACTAACAACTGACATTACTTACTTACTTAATCCTCTTCGTTCCTAAGTGGAACATAGGTCCTCAACTAGTGCGCGCCACCTAACCCTATTTTGTGCAGTGCCTTTTGCCTCATTCCACGTAACATGCTTCGCCGCCAACTCTGCCATTCTTGTGCGTCTCCAGCTGTGTTGGGGTCTCCCTCTCTTTCGCTTCCCCTGTGGGTTCCACTCTAGTGCCCTCTTGACTACGTGTCCATCTGGTTTCCTCAGTGTGTGGCCAATCCAGCCCCAAGCTCTCTGTCTTATCTCTTCCTCTATCGGTCGTTGCCCTGTTTGACTCCAAAGGTCCTTGTTGCTGATTTTTCTAGGCCACCAAATCCGCAAGATGTTCCTCAGGCTCTTATTGATAAACACTTGCAACTTCTGCTCCAATCCCTTGGTCAGCCTCCAAGTTTCAGAACCATACAAGAGCACCGCCTTCACATTTGACCCAAAGACTCTCAGCTTGGTCTTGGTTGTTAGTGCCGTGGATCGCCATATTGGTCTCAGCATCGCAAATGCCTGTCTTGCCTTTCCAATTCGTGCCTGAATGTCCTCGTCAGTGCCTCCCTTCTTGCTTACAATGCTCCCAAGGTATGTGAACTCATCCACTTCCTCAACCCGCTCCCCAGCTACCGACACACCATCACCACGTTTGGTACCAATACGCATCAGCTTTGTCTTGGTGGCATTGATCTTCAGGCCTACCTTCGCACTTTGTACCTCCAAGGCCCGTGTCTTATCCCTCATATCCTGTATTCTGTGCGACAGTAGGGCCAGATCATCGGCAAAATCAAGATCTTCTAATGATGTCGTAAAGGTCCACTGAATACCTCTTTTCCTGTCAAAGGCTGTCCTCGTCACCCAATCCAGGGCAACCAGAAACAGCAAGGGAGATAGCAGGCAGCCTTGTCTTACCCCGGTCCTCATATCCAATGGTTGAGTCTTCTGTCCATTGTGTACCACCTGTGCGGAGAAACCCTCATAGAGAACTTTGATGATGGTGACTATCTTGTCTTGTCTGGCAACCCGTAGTGACGCAACAACCTCCACAAAACATCTCTACTGATACTATCGAAGGCCTTCTCAAAATCGATAAAGTTGATGTACAAGGAGGACTGCCACTCGATACTCTGTTCTATAATAATCCGCAGTGTTGCTATTTGATCCGTGCAGCTTCGACCTGCTCTAAAGCCCGCCTGTTCCTCTCTTAGCTTTTCGTCCAACGCAATCTTGATGCGCTCCAGGATCACTCTGCAAAACACCTTACTTGCCATGTTCAGCAACATAATGCCACGCCAGTTTTTACAGTAGCTCAGATCGCCTTTCTTGGGCAGCTTGATTAGCAAACCTTTTCTCCACTCCTCTGGTATCTTCTCCTCACTCCATATCCTGTTGCAGAGATCCAGAAGAACCTCCTCTGATGTGTCCCCTCCCGCCTTAATTGCCTCTGGTGGAATATTGTCACATCCTGCAGCCTTCCCGTTTTTTAACTTCTTTATAGCATTCTTGATTTCAATACGTGTAACGTGACCTGTCCTGATGTTAAGCTCGTCATTTGGCTCCACCTCTGGCGGGTTGATCGGCTCCTCATGGTTAAGCACTGTTTGAAAGTGCTCCCTCCACCGGTGCATCTCCTCCTCTGCTGTCCTGAGCAACACGCCTGCCTCGTTTCTCACTGGCTTACAAGTATTTTGGAACCTCCCACTTAGCTTTCTAGTGATCTCATACAAAGTCCTTGCATCACCTCTCTTTCCAGCCTCCTCAGCTCTCTCAGCTTCTGCTTCCACATACGCCCTCCTGTCTCTCCTACACCTCCTCTTCACCTCCCTATTTAACTCTTGATACCTTTTACTTGCCTCTCTCTTCTGGTTTCTTGTTCTGGCCATGTTTGTGGTGTTTTTTGCCACCTTTCGCTGCTCGATTAACTCCCAAGTCTCCTCGCTGATCCACTCCTTCCTGTTTGCCTTTGCCCTACCCAGCACCTGCTCGCAGGTCTCCACATAACCTTGTTCAATCTGCCTCCATTCATCATCCACTGACAGTTCCTCCTCCTCCATCAACTGCTGCAGACCCTCAAATCTGTTATGCAGTGCTAGCTTGAATGCGTTCCTAACCTCCAGATCTTTCAGCTTGCTGACATCAAAACGCACTCGGCCACTATCCCCCTTTCTCACTTTGGCAATCCTTAGCCTGACTTTTGCCATCAACAGGTGGTGGTCTGACCCAACGTCTGCTCCACGCATCGCGCGAACGTCCTGCAGTGAGCTCCTCCATCTCTTGCTAAATGCCAGGTGGTCGATCTGATTCACAATACCACCATCAGGAGACCTCCATGTCCGCTTGTGACACTCCCTATGGGGGAACAGCGTTCCACCTATTACCAGTTCATTTGCCTGACAGAAGTCCGCCCATCTCTCACCATTTTCATTCATCTCAGCTCTTGCTCCATGTTTACCCATCACCTCCTCTCTGCCTGTGTTATCCATTCCCATCTTAGCATTCATATCTCCCATGACGATCTTCACATCTCTACATGGCACCTGCTCCAAAACCATCTGTAGCTGGTCGTAGAAATCATCCTTCGCCTCCTCCGTTGCCTCATTTGTTGGGGCATAGCATTGCAAGATGGTAACCTTCTGCCACCTCGAGTTGAACCGGGCTCTAATTATCCTCTCAGACACTGGCTCCCATTCCAGCAGACATTGTGCAGCTTCTTTGGACAGAATAAAGCCAACTCCTCTCTCATGATTTTCACCTTCATCCATTCCTGAGTATAGTACAGTTTCGCCTGTAGCTACCCTCAACTTCCCACAAGAGTTCCATCTCATTTCACTTACTCCTAGAATACTAATACCATACCTCTGCATCTCCTTGATCACCTGTGCGCACTTACCAGTCTCAAACATTGTCCTAACATTCCATTGCCCGATCTTCACACACGCTTTTGGCGACAGCAATTTCGTCGGCGGTTTATGCGTCATTCGCTGCTTCGCACGTTGTTCCAACCGGGTGTTAACATCTTTTACCCCTGCTTCCCGATAGGGTGCAGTGGTAGTTCTAGCTTCGGTTTCTGTAATAAATAGCATTTTCTGGGAGCGGGTTATCAGCCCGCCGCCCAACCCCCAACCTGGAGGACCAGGGACTGTTCTTCGTCTGGCCTCTACCCTTCGACCAATCCGGCATGGTTAGACCTGCCAGGGAACAAAGTCCCCGCCGGCACAGCTCTCCGGGTCATGGAGACACACAAGCTTCACCACCGCGGCAAGGTGTCAGCCCAAGGTGAAGAACTGACATATCGCCTAAAATTTAACTGACAACTGACATTTGTAGTGAGTTTTTCTGGCAACTGACAAAAGACTGTTTCTTCTTAATATCCACAAAACACCGTTGTAAATAACATTGTATGACTTTTTTCCCCGGGCTCTTTTCGTCCAACAAATGCATGTTTTATGCTAAATCTTAGCAGCAGGACGGTAGAGTGTCATATTTCGTTAATAATTTACCGTATGACCCATAACCAGATTGAAAATTAATATACATATATTTGTTGTTTTTGCAATGTAGCCTCTCACACAGTAGTTTTATTGTCGCTACTCCTTTCTCAATAAGTACCTGTAATAGACCCGTTAGCCCGAGTGCAATATTCCTTTCCGACTATTTCATCTAGGCCAATTACCATCGAGGCATTGCTAAACAAAACCCAATCAAATTAATCGTAATAAAGACCTCTTCCCATATTTGTTTGTTTTTAATATTTTGAAGGTTAGTTTTGATTGGCTAACTCTTGGAAAGGAATTTTGGGCTCGGCAAGCAGGAGCCCGGGGGATACTCTTTAAAAATTCGTGTGGGGTGTATGCGGCATGCTTCAAGAAACCCCTTTACCCTATTTTAGACCAAAATATACGATTTCCCCCACCCTATTTTAGATCTGACTCCAAAATCTATAACCTATTTCAGACCACATTGTATCCAGAAACTGCTTCGGTTTGGCTAAAAATTAACAAGGGCCTCATTATTCCTAACTTACACTTCGCAAGGGGTGCATTATAAGAACGATAAGAATAGTTTCTTCCAAAAGTTGCTAACTAGACTCACCAGAGTGCACAAACCATACCCTATTTCAGACTAAAATGGTAATAATCTATACCCTATTTCAGACCGAAAGGGCTCGAAAACCATACCGTTTGGCTTTGGGGCCACACATACGTATACAGCTTATGTAAGGGAGTAACCCCCTGGAGCAGAAGTTCGTGTGGCGGAGAGTGGTAACTTGCCTTGATTAAAAGGCCGTATAGAAACAAAAGCCGCTTGGAGTTGCAATTATTTCAGCACCAAAATTTAATATAAATGATATAATTTACATTCTGAATGTTACCTTTTTAGCTACATTTTGGGTCAAAAATTAATAATTAAGCTATATGGTTAATTATTAATAGTCCATTAACTAAAAACTGACAAATGGCCTAAAATTTAACCGATGACTGACAAATGGCCATAATTTTAACTGACAACTGATATTTTGTAACCCCCATCCAGACCCTCTTTTCAGCAAACTCTGGTGAAAAAATGAAAATCTTCAACCACGCCTCAAAGGCCATTTATACGGACGGTCCATTGGTGTACTTGCAAAAACGATTCTGCAAAATATACAGATGAAAAGGAGATTATAAGTTTCCTTTAACTTATTCATCATTTTTCCTGGCATTCGAAAAATAGAACGCAACACGCCAAATATTTTTTCCGAGTTTTTTTTCCGCTATCCGTTTATGACGTTTTCCACAAAACCATAAAAAATTACTGTTTATTGTTTACCTTTCCGTCACTCATTTTTATTTAATTTCTTCTTTTATTTTCAAAAATAGTACAGATTGTATAAATTTACTCTTTCGACTCATACGAACGAGCTCATTCGTAATAACATTATCAAGGTCTATTTCCCTCGAGCTCCATCATGACACAATCAAAAGCTGTCAGAATACACGTTTTCGTGTAAAATTTCAACGTACAATTTTTTTTTGTCGGAAGATCTCTTAATAGAAAACAATTCCTCCCTGCACAACACACTAATTACTCTGCTTACCTACAATTATCTGGTAATCAATTCCATTGTAAATATACAGGTAACGGCGCTTATTGAAATTACAGCACGTTTAATGTCCGGTTAAGCGCACACAACACTTAGTAAATAACAAACTGCAGCTCCGTAAATCTTCTTCCTTTGGGATTGTTTCAGGACAACAAGTAAATTAAAAATTTTAATGTTCTTTGTGTTTTAACATAGGTAAGTGCTTCAAAACTCTGATCAGTTTCATTAAACAAAATGGAAACGCTTCAGTAACCAATGGCCGCGCACCTTTTCCCTCTTAAACCAATCACATTTGAGCTTACGAGAATGCTCCTTCAATTCCGAGAAACGCCTGACAGCTGCAAATAACGATCATAACAGTATTTCACTGGCTCTATTGCAAAGTGTCTTCAATTTATCTGATTTTATTTGGGACTTTTTGAGCAAATAAGCTCTTCTAAAATACCGTAATCATTTTTCTATTATTATTTGGATGATTTGTCATGAAAAATTTTAGGTAAAAATGTTTCACGATTAGATAAGCGGAAGTATATAGAAATTAACACTTTTTATAAGAGAGCACTGCATGCTATTTAAGTATGAAAACAACTCAACAGCGAAACCTCTTTCACAGCTGCTAGGAGAAAAAATGAATTTCTCTGAGTCTTCATCGATCGCGAGTGAAAATGATTGTAAAAGCCTTTTCTTCCAAACTGTTCCCTTGCGATATTCGTCTGCCGATTCATTTGATGACTTACTGTTAGCTGCAGCTGTCCTCAGTCTGGTCGCTTGTCTTTTTACCATTTTCTTGAACGCTTTGGTTATGGTTGCCGTGAAAACCAAACGACGACTTCAAACACACCCTAACATTTTGTTGGCTTGTTTGGCGTTTACCGACCTGATGGCTGGACTTGTTGCACAACCCCTACACATCACCAAGACTATACTTCTCATACGAGGTAAAGATTTTCATGAATTTTGTGACATTGATTTGGCATTTAGTGTCTCGAATGCGTTTTTGGTTCTCGCAACATCGTGTCATTTGGTTTTAATCAGCGGAGAGCGATATCTTGCCATTAAACACACCTTCACTCACGCTACGGTCGTCACTAAAGCTCGCCTGATAGTTAACCGCGCGGCCATGGGCCGAGCGCGGTTCTTGCTTTACACGGGATTTTTTTTGTTTTTTTTGTTTTTTTTGTTTTTTTGTCGGTGACCAGACCCAAACCTCCCCTCGGCCAAATCACGATCGGGACTGAATCACGCAACCTGGAATGCTTATTCGCCAAAAGCTGTTGGAGCAATGATGTACGGGGAATGTTACGGATAATGTTTTCTTTGTTGTGAATAATATATATTTTTCTTTGGGTTTTTTTCCGAAGCGTTGGATTCAAAGGGAATATTGAATTCACTAAGAAAAGGTATGACATCAGCCATGGAATGCGCTGACGTTGCAGCTTTCACTTTCGCTACGTGACAAATAAGATTGTGTTTACTTGGCATGTTTATTTCGCCAGAAGCGACGGTCGTTGCAGTCAAAACAGCTCAAGCGTTTCTATCGAGGGTGAATAATGAATTTATTTATGGAAATTTGATTTAATTCTTCGCTTCAATATTCCAGTCATGAAGAAAATATTTCAATGTTCAAAAGGCGGCTCAATTCAAATCGCGAATGTTAAATAGTTTGTTATCTTGCTTCACGCGACGGGCACGTGGGAATTTGGCCAAAATTTGCATAATTTCCACTGCAACAAGTCAACCACCAATTGTCACGCACACTGTTTCTTCATCATTTTGTTCGCATTGTGTTTTTTTTTGCAAGTTTATATCGGCAGAAGCGACGGTCATTAATTTATTTGCACCTCTGCGAGTATTTCTTGTGGGTTTAGGCAATTGCAAAGAAATTCTTTAGCTGTTTCATCGAAGCAAGTTCAAAGATTTAAAGGGAATTAAAATATTTGCTTAAGTAAACAATTGAGCGTGCCCAAACGTGCAGGGGTTACGTCATTAGAAGGGAAAAAACCCCGGATTGTGTGACTAACGTGACTACTTTGCTTGTCCTTTACTCATAATGCAAACAGATTAAATTTAACCGTGACTTTTGAGAAAGAAAGCTGTTAATTAGCCTAAAATATAAGCGCGGTTTTAAGTTGCTATAGCAACTTCTTGTTTCTTCTGCTGTAGCGTGGATGGTAGCCGCCTTATTTTTTCTTGTCGTTTCGTATTTAACTGTAATGTTTTTTGCATGCCCTGCAATACTCATTTCCACTATAGTTGTCCTTCAAATTCTCGTTTATAAGGAAGCCCGCAGACACGAAAAACACATTCTTTCACAGCAAGTTTCCTTGGAGGCCAGAGCAAAATTTAAACAGGAGAAGAAAGCCTTAAAACTAACCAGCATCATCTTGGTGACAATTTTTCTGTGTTTCGTGTTGCCATCAACTATTATGTTTGTTACGTGGAAGCTTTTCGGAGAAAAACTCTCACCTGATATTAAAACATTAGTTCGTCATTTTGGTCATCTTCCGGTGATGATTAATTCACTTTTAAATCCAGTCATTTACACAGTACGAAAAGAGGAGTTCCGAGTTGCATTTACTGAGTTACTTTTGAGGAAAAGCTTACAAGAGGCTGAAGAATTTCAAAGAAGACTGTTTGGAACAACAAACAATGCTGGTAGACAGCAAGATGAACAACAACACGAAAGACAGGAACAGAATGCTGAGGAAAGAAATGCAGCGCTCGCTCAAGACAACCAAGATGATAATCCCGAAGTCCTCGCTACTGCCGCTAATTTCGATAACAACACCACCCTCGCTTTACATAACGAGCCTGTCTCCTCAAATGCACTTAACAGCACAGCCAAAGAGAGGGAGGAAGAACATGGCGAAGAAAGAAATCCAGCTCGTGTTAAAAACAACGTTGATGATAACCCTGACGACCTCACTTCTGACAATTTCGATGGCAACACCACACTCGCTACACACAACGAGACTGTTTCCTTAAATGCACTCAACAGCCTGCGCAAAACAGCAGAGGAAGAAAATGACGAGGGACGAAATCTAACCCATACTAAATACGACCTTGAAGATAATCCTGAAGCTCTCGCTACTGGCGCTAATGTCGATGACAACACAACCCTTGCTACACAGGAGCCGGTTTCCTCAAATGCAACAGTCTACCCAAAAAGACAGAGGAAGAACATGGCAAGGGAAGAAATCCAGCTGAAAACTGAAAACAACCTTGAAGATAATCCTGAAGTCATCGCTTCTGGCGCTAGTATTGATTTGAAAAACACTGAAACCGCTCAGAATGAGAACTTATCAGTCCTTTAATTATGTATATATTAAAGTAAATTATACAATCGATTTATGTGAATTATGGATCAATATAGAAAGAGAGACGTTATTTAAGAAGTTGGAAAATGTTACATGCAAAGCCGTGAAAACTGAGATGATTTGATAAGAGAAATCTCGGGTTTTTTTGATTCCACAAAAGTTCGCTATATCGCAGACAGTGTTTTCTCGCCTAGTATCCGTAAAGAATCCTTGTAAGTAGCTATTCTTGTGTTTAGCAGTTTTACTCAGTCCACAATAAATAAAAAGTTATACATGTTTGTCGCAAATTGTGAATATCGAAACGCTTTTCGCCGTTTGAAAGCACTGTCATGAATAGTCATGAAATGTTTAGGGTATTTTCAGCGGATTTCATATTACTAAGATTGCATGTGATCCTTGTAAAATCATGGACAATCGCAAGAAACGGTTTGGTCGGATTTTTAGTTTAGTTTTAGTTTTGACAGTCAGCAGGCAGCGGACATCACGCTGGCAGAATCATACAAGGATATTTTAGCGGTTTAAGGTTAATACGGTTTAAACTTAATAAACAAGACTGGTGATCATTTAAACCAGATAATACGAATTTTAAAAGAATAAATAACAAAAAATTCCAGACAAAAAGAATTCGTTAAGGAATCGCTTGTCGGATTTCGGTTAATGAGATAGAAAATTTGCTAAAATAATATAAATATATAAAATGTAGAGTAGAATATGCGAATTTTTGTTTACAGTTATCTCATTAGCATAAGCGCTTCAGTCTGTCACCAAGCTACAAAAATCTCAGCTCTGAATATTGAAAGGATATGATCGCGTAGCGACTCGGCAAATGTCTGCAACTTCCGAAAACGCGCGTGATTTTTATCCAGAATTTTGCGAGGAATCATGTGATTACCTAAAGTCGTTGGATGAGCATGTAATAATTTTACGAAGAGAAATCGAAACAGCTGTCCCCGGCTGTCAGTTGCTCAGGCAAATTTTATTTTTTAACTGAGTACAAAAACAAAATTAATTGTACTTGCTTTATCTATATAATTCTTAAATTTGCAGTCCGCCGCGAGATTTCTTCAATTCACTAATGATACCTCATTTCAGTTAATACTGCGTTAAATTACGATCGAGTAACTCTCATTTATAGTACACCAGCAAAGAGTAATAAATTTTCTTAGAAATTTGGGTCGGACCAGTTTTGATCCCTATACTGCTTAGGCCAGCTTGTTATATCTGTTATTTTGCTGTTAACAAGTCACAATTGAGGTCGATACTTTCGGAGGCACGTTACTTTTAGAATTTTACGCGTTAATACCAGAAATTAAACACCCATGTTTTAGCGTAAAAATACGGTATACCCAGAAGTTTGTAAACTGCTGGTATACCCAGGGTGGGGTGGGGGGAGTATGATCCAGTAAAGACCATGAAAAGTATATTTCAACTAATAACCTAAATTTTGACAATTGATCCCCATCACTTGACTACTCTAGAAGTCTCACGCGGTGAGACTTCATTTAATCGCATATTTCAACTTGAAAGTGGCTCAGCCTGAATTGCTCTTCTCTGTTTGATTATCGGTTTGTGATCAGTGTTTCCCCTGGAAAAGTAGGTTCACCCGACATTTATCCATTGCATTTTTTTCTGTCGCCGACACACTGTACCGTTTTCCCGGTCTTTCATTTTTGGCAGAAAGAAAGTACAGCATTTCACATATGAAATCAGCATTTCACATAAGATTAATCGTTACCAATCCAGCGGAGAGCAATGTTTTGATGACATGGATTTTGTTATAAATCGGGTTTGCTCAGTAAAAAAATATATATTACGTTAACCTATGTGGCTTACTGAGTTAAAAAAATTGTTTTATTTGACCCTACTTATGTTTCTCTGAAAAAAAAACCCTAAAATGAAAACATTTAATTCATCTGACATTTTCCATTGTTTTTCAACCACCCACATATTTTACCGCTTTCCTGGCCTTTATTCGCTTTGCTCCTCTCACGGAGTCATCTTGAAATATATCCAGTAAATGTACTTTTCCAAACGAACTCAGCCATTTTTCTCTGTTAACAATCTCAGGTTTTTCAAGCTCGTTAAGAAAATCGTAAAAATATCAATAATCTGCAACGACTCTCCGCCTTTCAAGAAAAAACTTTTTTGTTTTCTTTGAAACCACCACCTGCAATATTTCCAGTATAACACCTTCTGCTGAAAACGTAAAAATCTTCATCGAATCCTAATTAATTCATTTACGTAAAAAATAATAATATGACGAAGGACAATGAAATTATAACATCAACTGAGGTGAAATTAATCGTTAAAATTGTCCTTTATTGACCATTTTTCCTAGAGGTCGCAGGGTAGAACGCCTCACACGCCAAATATTAGACATTTATTGCCAAAACCATGAAAAACCACTGTTCATTGTTTACCATTGCGTCAACACAAATATTAATTTTTATCCAATTTTCTGTTTCCTTTTTGAAAGCAGGTGTAGATTGTGTAAATTTATTTCTTTCGACTCACACAGCGAAGAAGCTCATTTATTATAACATCACCAAGTTCTAGTCCCCTCCATCGTGGCACAGCTAAAACATATTAGAAAATTTCGTGTTTAAATTTCAGCGTCCAATATAACAATATCTCCCTGCACAAAAATGATTTTTTATTGAACGAAATATTATAAATTTCACCGCCACTCTGTGTTGGGTGCTGGGTTTCAGTGACTTAGCAGATCGTATTTATCTTGTATTATCTTGTAACTTCATTGTAAGAATGTAGGTCACAGCGCTTATGGAAAATACATTACGTTTAATGTCAGGTAAAGCAGACAAAAATATAAGCTGTAGCCACGAGATCTTCTTCCTTCACAGTTTCATTGAAGACTAAAAATAGATCAGAATATTTTTTTGAAAGTTCTTTGGGTTTTATCAGATAGCACGTGCTTCAAAAGTGAGTCAATTTCCTAAAAAGAAACTCTTTATCACTGACCAATGACAGCGCAACATTTCTCTCATAAACCAATCACACTTGAGCTCGCAAGCGAGAAACGCGTGAGAGAAGCGCCTGAGAGCTGTAAATAGCGATCATCACATTATTCCACTGGCTCTATTGCAAAGTGTGTTTAATTTGTGTGATTTATTTGGGACTTTTTGAGCAAATAAGATCTTCTAAAATACCGTATTCATTTTTTTTTTTAATTATTTGGACGATTTATAATAAAAAATCCCAAGTAAAAATATGTTACGATGGGATTGGCGGAGGAACTACGTAGAAATTAAGAATTGTATTACAAGCGCATATATGATGTGAATCTCTTGCATTTAATTATTTTTGTAACAAACAATCCATTTCGAAAAAGTGGCATTTGTGCACTTAAAGCTGTTTTAAAAAAAAATATTCTGTTGTTTCGTGGCGCAGATTGAGTCTGATGACGAAGGCGAGTTTGACTAAACATTTAATAAATTCTATAATTTTTATAAGCCGATTGTCTTATTTGGAACGGAAAGATTGAAAAGGTTTTTGCCGTCCTGGATAAGCTCTGTACATGCTTCCATTTTGTCGCTCGGATTAATATCAGCTTTGCTCCCTGTCTCGCCTTCTTTATACAGCAAACGAAGTCTTCAAACTATTTTTTGAGAAGTTTTCCTTTTCAAATCGATGATAAGCTGAGCTGCGTGTTGCAACCGGGTAAAAAATTTTTGCCTCTCACTCTTTATAAAAACTAGCCTATTGTTTAACTAGAAGTAAACAGAAGCCCAGTCCCCAAAATAAATTAATTATTCTGCTGTAATTGAAAAAAGGAACGATAACTTATGCAGCAAGACACGTTCAACACGAAACAAATTAACAGCAACGCTCAGCTCGTGATTTCTTAACAGCGAAGAAATATGAATTTCTCACAGACTTCATCGATCGAGATTGAAAATGATTGTAAAAGCTTTTTCTTCCAAACTGTTCCCTTGCGATATTCCTCTTCCGGCTCATTTCATGGCTTGCTTGTCGCAGCAGCTGTCTTCAGCCTGGCCACTTGCTTTTTTACCATTTTCCTGAACGCCTTGGTTATGGTTGCCGTGAAAATCAAACGACGACTTCAAACTCACCCTAACATTCTGTTGGCTTGTTTGGCGCTTACCGATCTGATGGTTGGACTTGTTGTACAACCGCTACACATCGCCAAGACTATTCTCCTTATACAAGGTAAATATAGTGACGAATTTTGTGACATTGATTCGGCATTTAGTGTCTCGTTTGTGATGTTGGTCCTCGCAACATCATGTCAATTGGTTTTAGTCAGCGGAGAGCGATATCTTGCCATTAAACACACCTTCACTCACGCTTCTGTCGTCACTAAAGCTCGCCTGATCGTTGCCTCTGCTGTGGCGTGGATTGCAGCCGCCGTATTTTTTCTTCTCATTTTGTATGTAAGTTTCCTTCCACAAGCAATAATCTATTCCTCAATAATTGTCCTTCAAATTCTCGTGTATAAGGAAGCCCGACGACATGAAAAACACATTCTTTCACAGCAAGTTTCCTTGGAGGCCAGAGTAAAATTTAAACAGGAAAAGAAAGCCTTAAAACTAACCACCGTAATATTAGTGACAATTTTTCTGTGTTTCGTGTTGCCATCAACTGTCATGTTTGTTACATGGGAGATTTTCAAAGAAAAACTCTCACCTGATATTAAAACATTAGTTCGTCATTTTGGTCATCTTCCGGTGATGATTAATTCACTTCTAAATCCAGTCATTTACACAGTACGAAAAGAGGAGTTCCGAGTTGCATTTACTGAGTTACTTTTGAGGAAAAGCTTACAAGAGGCTGAAGAATTTCAAAGAAGACTGTTTGGAACAACAATTTACAATGCTGGGAGACAGCAAGATGAACAACAAGGCGAAGGACAGGAACAGAATGCTGAGGAAAGAAATCCAGCACATGCTAACGACAACCAGGATGATAATCCCGAAGTCCTCGCTAGTGCCGCTAATTTCGATAACAACACCACCCTCGCTTTACATAACGAGCCTGTCTCCTCAAATGCATTTAACAGCACAGCCAAAGAGAGGGAGGAAGAATATGGCGAAGAAAGAAATGCAGCTCGCGTAAAAAACAACGTTGATGATAATCCTGACGATCTCACTTCTGACAATAATTTCGATGGCAACACCACACTCACTACACACAACGAGGCTGTTTCCTTAAATGCACTCAACAGCGGCACTGTACAAAACAGCAGAGGAAGAACATGACGAGGGAAGAAATCTAACCCATACTAAATACGATCTTGAAGATAATCCTGAAGTTCTCGCTACTGGCGCCAATGTCGATGACAACACAACCCTTGCTACACACGAGCCTGTTTCCTCAAATGCAACAGTCTACCCAAAAAGACAAAGGGAGAACATGGCAAGGGAAGAAATCCAACTGAAAACTGAAAACAACCTTGAAGATAATCCTGAAGTCATCGCTTCCGGCGCTAGTATTGATTTGAAAAACACTGAAAACGCTCAGAGTGAGAACTTATCAGTCCTTTAATTATGTATATATTAAAGTAAATTATACAATCGATTTATGTGAATTATGGATCAATATAGAAAGAGAGACGTTATTTAAGAAGTTGGAAAATGTTATATGCAAAGCCGTGAAAACTGAAATAATTTGATAAGAAAAATCTCGGGTTTTCTTGATTCCGCAAAGGTTTGTTGTATCGCAGACAGTGTTTTCTCGCCTAGTATCCGTAAAGAATCCTTGTAAGTAGCTATTCTTGTGTTTAGCAGTTTTTCTCAGTCCACAATAAATAAAAAGTTATACATGTTTGTCGCAAATTGTGAATATCGAAACGCTTTTCGTCGTTTGGAAGCACTGTCATGAATAGTCATGAAGTTTTTATGGTATTTTCAGCGGATTTCATATTACGAAGATTGCATGTGATCCTTGTAAAATCATGGACACTCGCAAGTAACGGTTTGGTCGGATTTTTAGTTTAGTTTTAGTTTTGACAGTCAGCAGGAAGCGGACATCGCGCTAGCAGAATCATACAAGGATATTTTAGCGGTTCAAGCTTAATACGGTTCAAGGTTATTAAACAAGACTGGTAATCATTTAAACGAGATAATACGAATTTTAAAAGAAGAAATAACAAAAAAAACAGATAAAAAGAATTCGCCAATGTTAAGGAATCGCTTCTCGAAATTCGGTTAATGAGATAGAAAATTAGCTAAAATTATATAAAAATATAAAATGTAGAGTAGAATAGGCGAATTTTTGTCTACAGTCTCTTCAGTCTCTGTTCAAGCTACAAAAATCTCAGCTCTGAATATTGAAAGGATATGATCGCGTAGCGAGTCGGCAAATGTCTGCAACTTCCGGAAACGCGCGTGATTTTAATCCTTAATTTTGCGAGGAATCATGCGATTACCTAAAGTCGTTGAATGAGCATGTAATAATTTTACGAACAGAATTCAAACAAGTCGAAACAGCTGTCCCCGTCTGTCAGTTGCTCAGGCAACTTTTATTTTTTAACTGACTACAAAAAAATAATAATAATAATTGTACTGGCTTTATCTATATAATTCTTGAATTTGCGGTTCGCCGCGAGATTTCTTCAATTCGCTAATAATACCTTATTCCAGTTAATACTGGGTTAAATTACGATCGAGTAACTCTCATTTATAGTACACCAGAAGAGAGTAATAAATTTTCTTAGAAATTTGGGTCGGCTAAAACAAAACAGACCAGTTTTGATCCGTATACTGCCAAGGCCAGCTTGTTGTATCTGGTATTTTGCTGTTAACAAGTTACGATTGAGGTCAATCGATACTTTCGGAGACACGTTACTTTTAGAATTTATATTAAATACCCATGTTTTAACGTAAAAATACGATATACCCAAAAGCTCATAAACTTCAGGCCCCGGTTGTTCGAAAGCCGATTAAAATAACCAACGATTAGCGGTTATTCCGCGATTAAATTTCTTATTCTCAGGATAACTAATCGCGGGATAAAATGGTGTTCCCGAAAGCAGATTTAACCTACGATTAACTATCCGTCGGTTAAACTCAGATTAAACCGGTAAAACCGGTTACTGGAGGGAGAAACGGTGGAGCGCGAGGGGAGGGAAGGGAAGGGATAAAAAATGACAGCTCCTACAAAATACGAAATTCAACGGAAATTATTGTAGAAATAAAAAATAAAATGAGAAAAATAAATAAAGCCCAATTTACTTTTACGAAATTTCCTGTGTCCGGGTATCAATAAGAAGCAACAGAAAAAGCTAAGATAAAAATTAAATTCGAGTTTTGACCAGAAATAATTTCAATGTATCCTGTGCATAAACGCTGGGCGAAGCTCGCTGAATCATGCAAGTAGGCCCGTGCAGCGGCCGGAAATAAATAAAAACGCTAACCGGTCTAATTTTCAACCTTAGTCGTTTGTATTTTATAAATTAAAAATTGTTTCTCTATTAAAACTGAGAAGTTCACGAAACCGAAATGTCTTCAATCCTCGCTGAAACTTTTACATGAGTTCAGTAAAAGTTTGTAGATTTCTCTTACATGGAACTAGTGCGAACTACTGTGAATAATAAAATATAACGGCGACGGGCAAATAAAGTGAGAATCGCAATTGCATGAATGAAACAAAACAAAGTTTGGTTAGGGGAAAATATTAGAAAGGAAGAAAGGCATTAAATTAAACTATGCAAGAAGAATAAACTGAAAGCGTAGATTGATGGCTTGTTATAAGTTCAGCCAAATGAACAACAAACAAGTTCGACAGTAAACTAAACTTTTACCAGATTCTGTCCGTAAAATCAAATGAATACTCGCCATTTTTAGACCAAAAAAGCCTTTAATTCCACCATTGATGTTGCCTTTTACATTACAGCGGTTAGTCAGGGACGATTTCTACCCCTGAGGAAAATGCTGAAATTTCTTTGCTTCGTGCTTGTATATAATTTTGCGATCTCAGGGCAGAGGTCAAAAAACCGCGGGGAAAACCGGACGCAGGACTGCACACGTCTGACACGTCCTCGAGAGAAAAGTAAAATGTGTTTTGGAAAAGTCGTCAGGTATCCTAAGTTGCTTTTCTTTCCTCACTGGACCCGGCATTAAAGCAAAACCACCAAACAGTAAGTCGGCTATTGTGTTTGTTCGTGAGCTTTTTCCCCCGATTAGTGAGTTAATCCACCTCGCTAGGTGTGTTAAATTTAACCCTTAGTTTATCCCTCGGATAGTGCTAATCGAGCTTTGAGGAACACAATTTAATCGAAGGATAAATTTATTCCGTGGATTAGGCCGATTTAATCGTGGGTTAGTGCTAATCGGCTTTCGAACAACCGGGGCCTGGCCCCGGTCGTTCGAAAGCCGCTTAAAATAACCCTTGATTAGCCGTTATACCGCGATTAAATTTCTTATTCTCAGGATAACTAATCCCGGCGTGCCCAATCGATGATAATCGATCATCGGAAATCAATCGATATAATCGATATTGGTTTTTCTATGCAATTAATGAGTTTGGGATCCACGGCGAGATTTCTTCAATTCATTAATAATAACTTATTTTAATGATACTAATAAAATAATATAATACGACCGAGAAACTCTTATTTAAAGTACACCAGAAAAGAGCAATAATTGCCTATAATGGGAATACGGTTGGCTAAAACAATACATATATCTTATTAGACGTTTTGTTGTGTAGTATCGCCGAGTATTTTTACGAGTTGTGCCGTATTTTGACGAGCCCGTAGGGCGAGTCAAAATACAAACAACGAGTAAAAATTCTCGGCGATACTACACAACAAAACGTCTAATAAGAGATTTATTATCCAACAAGCCAAAATGTTATCTCAAAGCGGGCGAATTTCGCGGATATTTATTTGCCGCGAATGCGTGACAGAAGTATGCGAAGCGGAACGGAATTGGCGCGGGATATCTAGCTAACTGATTGGTCAAGAGCACGAGAACACGTCAAACTCGTTTTGTGGTCGAGCACGCCATCACTGGTGCAATTTATTTCACTTTTTACAACGTGTCGTCTAGCTGTTTCTCGCTCCAAAACTTTTCAAGCTCGTCGTTTGTTAGACCCAGCGCCTTGTTTGGACAACCATCTTTACCTGACAGCCTTAGCTGCTTTCGTTTTGTGATTTTTCAAAGATCTTATCTTGAATGATGCTGTAATTCTTGCCATGTTGTCGTAGAAAGCGGTCGAAACTTCGTTGCAACGAAGTTAAAGCTCCTGGCTCGAACTCATCTCCGTTAAGTTTTCTGACTTTGATGAAAAACTGGGCAAGGAGACTGTTCAGTTCCTCGGGAGGAATATCCTCCATTGGCCTTCTCTCGTTGATGGAGTTGCACCACCGAGTCCAAACATTGAGGTCAGTTTTCGTCTTCTTTGTTCAGTTTGGTGTGTTGCTCTTTCTATTTTCTTCAATAAATAATGAAATTTCACTCTCGTTTAACTGCTTTTCTTTGTTCGGTTTATTTAATAAACTTGGATCAATACTCGCCAGCCATTCCGACTCTTCGCTTCGTCGTCAGAAAAAATAATTTAAATTGTCCGCCATTTTTTCGTAACTTCAATCCAATTCGTCGCTTGCGCGTTGCGCGAAACCTGTCTAACCAGTTCTCTGGAGTACAAATATCGTGTGATATTTGTACTCGTTTTGGGCGTTATTTGTACTCTACGAAGCAGTGTTGGATAATAAGGATCGGTTATTTACGGATCGGTTTTGATCCGCATACTGCTTAGCTCAGCTTGCTGTATCTGTTACCTTGCTGTTCTTTTTTTTCAAGTTACAATTGAGGTCGATACTTTTGGAGGCTTGTTACTTTTAGACTTTCACGCCTTAATACAAGAAATTAAAAGTATTTATTCTTAACACCCACGTTCAGCATAAAAATAGGAAATACCGATAAATTCATGAAATTCTGGTATACTCAATTTAAGAACATCTGTCTTGTGTATACCCAAATCTCTGGTCGACCTCCTTAGTCGCTCAATCGTATAATTGGTTGTGATCAATGCTTCCTCTGGAAAATGTTATTTCAAAATTGAAAAATTCAGTTCAGTCGACATATTCCATTGTTTAATTTTTTCTGCCGCAGACACCCTTTACCGGCTTCCTGATCTTTATTTGCTTTGTTTCTCTCTCGCGGACTCGTCCTTTAAAGAGATTTTTCTCAAAAAAAGGAGAGTACTGTCGATTTGTTTTTATAGTATTTTTGAAATAAAGCCCATTTTTAATGTAAACAAGCCTTTTTTTCTATCTCGTTCTAGAAATTCCAAAAATACCAATAATTCGCAGATGATTCTCCGATTTGTTACAACAACCACCCGCTATATTTTCAGACTACTTTCTGCTAAAAAAAATGAAAATTTTCTCTCCTAAAAAATGCGAAAGGCGTGAAAGGCCCCTGTTCGACACGGTCCATAAGTGTACTTGCAAAGACGATTCTGGAAAATATAGCGATGAAAAGAAGATTATAGTTTCGTTCAACTTATTTACCATTTTTCCTGGCTTTTAAAAATAGAACGCCACACGGCAAATAAAAGGGTTTTTTTCAAGGAGATTTTTTGTCTCGCTATCAGTTTATGACCATAAAAAAACTACTGTTCAAGCATTGTTTACCTTACGTCAACCGGCCCTCATTTTTATCTAATCTCTTCTTTTATTCTCCACAACAGTACAGATTGTATAAATTTATTCCTTTCGCCTCATACGAACGAGCTCATTTATAATAACATTTATATCAAGGTCTATTTTCCTCCATCATGACACAACCAAAAACTATCAGAATAGACGTTTTGGTCTTCAAATTTCAACGTGCAATTCAACATCTTATAACGAAGCGACAGAAAACAATCCCTCCCCGCACAACACACTAATTGCTTTGCTTAATTCTAAAAGCAATCCCCCAATTATCTGACAATTCCATTGTAAATATGTCGGTAACGGCGCTTATGAAAAATACAGTACGTTTAATGTCCAGTTAAGCGAACAAAACTTGGTAAATTGCAAAGTGCAGCTACGCGAATCTTCTTCCTTCAGAGATTGTTTCAGGACTACAAAAAAATTAAAAATTTATAACGCTCTTGTTGTTTTAACATAGCAACGTGCTTCAAAACTTTGTCAATTTCATTGAACAAAATAGAAACGCTTCAACACTAACCAATGGCAGCGCAGCTTTTCCCTCTTAAACCAATCACATTTGAGCACGTCAGAAAGCTCTTTCAATTCCGAAAAACGCCTGACAGCTGCAAATATCGACCATTGTATGTAGTATTCCACTGGCTCTATTGAAATTGTGTTTAATTTTCCTGATTTAATTTAGGTCTTTCTGAGCAAACAAGCTCTTCGAAAATACCGTATTTGCTTTTTTACTAATAATAATAATAACAAATAATAACAATCTTTTATTAGGAAACTCCATCACTAGAAGTGGTAGTACTATTAGTTGGATTGTTTATCAAGAAGAATCTCTGGAAAAATATGTGCATATGACATGGGTTTGGTACATCAGTTTATTGTTGTAATAAACAATTCAGTTCAAAAAGGTACATTTATGCGCGGAAAGCCTTTACCATTCTTTTATTGGATGATTTATAATAAAAAATCGTAAGTAAAAATATGTTACGATAAGATTTGCGGAGGAACTACATACAAATTGAGAATTGTATTACTAATGCATATATGATATGAACTTGATGCATTTATTTATTTTTGCAATATAAACAATCCATTTGAAAAACATTACATTTATGCACGGAAAGCTGTTTCAGAAAACCATATTCTAATTATTCTGGTTATTATAGTGATTCAATATGTTCTTTATAACGAAGTTCTCTTAAGTAGCCATTAGTATGTGTCTGTTTGACTAAACACTCAATGAACTCAATAATCACTTATAAGTCCATTGTCTAATTTAGAACTAAAAGGCTAAAAAGGTTTTCGCCGTCATGGACTATCCAGTTTCCATTTTTGGTCGAACGGTTTAATGTCAGGTTTGCTCCTTGTCTCGTCTCCTTTATACTACTAGGGATAGTTAACACTACAGATGCCCCCGCTGTTATCCTTTTTTTTTTCAGCGTATCCGCTACTACAGTCAATTATTTCACTTGATATTTTGGCTATTCTATTTCCTTAATTGATTGAAAATCAGTTTTTTGTTAGGAACAGTCTTGCGATAATTCAGAAGAAAGCACTAATTTTCTCGTGTTCTGCTCACAAAGCATCACTTGTTTCTGGCCTTGTCTTTTTCAAGATCATTGGACGAGGACGTGCCATTTAAAACAAAGAAAAATTATGCAAAAATTCTGAAGGATTTCATGTAAGTCACGTAAATTTAATTACACGAACGCGTCCCCAACTTCCTGAGATCATTTTGCTTTTTTTGCTGTAACGAGTGATCTCAGCGAGGATAAACTTTGGTAATAGCCAAACGTTTTAAAACTACCAATTAAGACCAGCTGTCTTCAGATATTTTGTTTCAATATAATGACCAACTTGACAGCTGAGCTCGAAACGGATGCCAAAAGATTTCTCACCTCTGTCAATGTAAACGCCTGTCGTGAGTTTTAATTAATTATCCCAAGAACTCTTTTGAATTCTCTTTCCTTCTTGGCAAGTCTCAGTACAAATTTTACTTAAATGCCTGAAGACTGATCGAGTCTTTTATCTTTTATTTCTACCACTTGATTTTTTTTTAATGTTATGATGTTCCAGCTAAGAGCTGAAAGCACTGGATCGACAGCTGGCTAGTTATCCATGTGTACGAAAGCCGAGGAGGGACATCAGACTTCCGACTTCAGACTTCCGACTTCAGACTTCCGACTTCCGACTTCCGACTTCCGACTTCCGACTTCCGACTTCCGACTTCAGACTTCCGACTTCCGACTTCCGACTTCCGACTTCCGACTTCCGACTTCCGACTTCCGACTTCCGACTTCAGACTTCAGACTTCAGACTTCAGACTTCCGACTTCAGACTTCAGACTTCAGACTTCAGACTTCAGACTTCCGACTTCCGACTTCCGACTTCCGACTTCCGACTTCAGACTTCAGACTTCAGACTTCAGACTTCCGACTTCCGACTTCCGACTTCCGACTTCCGACTTCCGACTTCCGACTTCGGACTTGGCTTGATTTCCGCTTACCTCCGAGTTGTTGTTGTAATAAACATGAAACATGTTGAAAAGTACAACAGAGTCATCTCTGAACAATCAGTCGCTAAACCCAATGAAGCAGAAAGGCTATCCACGAATAAAAAACGCAAAAAGCGTAGAAAAAATGCAATGCAGAAGCGAATGATTACAGAACGGGAGAAAAAATACATTAACTGACCACCAAGTCATCATGTTAGCAAAAGGGCTTAAGACGGAATCCGCCAGGACTTCGAGTAGTTGTTGGACAAAATTATGTACCAAAATTATTTACACCTTATTGCAAGCTTTTGTGTTACTGCTTCAAATATCTTATCAAAAGAAATCTTTTCTAACAACACCAAACACCCAAAACAAATTTTGAAATTTCACTGAATTCCACTGAATCGCTTAAAGTGATTTTACAAAATGGCTGCACGTGAGAATTTCCCTATAGCTTGTGAACTTTGAAATTCATTTTCTAAGACTCTGATAAGAAATTGTTGTTGGTGTTATCAGTGATAATTGCTTACATCTTTACCTTTTATTTGGGGTAGAAAATAACGCAATAGGATTTAAATTATTCTGGTACTCGATTTTTGTCCAACTTAAATAAATATTACTCGACTTCCTGGTGGATTCCGTCTTAAGTTTATTTAAACACCCGTGACAAATGAAAATGATGACAAAAATAATGGAGGTAAAGTTTAGCTCCCAGAACGCAAATCACAACCACTCTAGTGGCGTCACTTTCGGCGATGTATAAGCGAAACATGAGTACCCAATAAATGACTTTCAAACACTCAAACTAAGGGGAGCTTAAGACGGAATCCACCTGGAAGTCGAGTAATATTTATTTAAGTTGGACAAAAATCGAGTACCAGAATAATTTAAATCCTATTGCGTTATTTTATACCCTTAAGAAAAGGTAAAGATGTAAGTAATAATCCCTGATAACATCAACAGCAATTTCTCCTCAGCGTCTTAGAAAATGAATTTCAAAGTTCACAAGCTGTAGGCAAATTCTCACTTGCAGCCATTTTGTAAAATCGTCTTTAAGGGCTTCAGTGGAATTCAGTGGAACTTCGAAATTTGTTTTCGGTGTTTGGTGTTGTTAGAAAAGATTTCTTTTGATAAGATATTTGAAGCAGGAGCACAAAAGTTTGCAATAAGGTGTAAATAATTTTGGTACAACAATTTCTTATCAGAGCCTGAGAAAATGAAATTCAAAGTTCACAAGCTATAGGCAAAAGCTTACGTCTTTTAAGCGATTTAGTGGAATTCAGCGGAACTTCGAAGGTGTAAATAATTTTGGTACATAATTTTGTCCAACAACTACTCGAAGTCCTGGCGGATTCCGTCTTAAAAACAACTCAAAGAAACCATCGCTCTCAATGCTTAGAGACTGCAGTAGCCTTCAAAAGACTCGGATCTTAGAGAACTGTGGTAACGAAACGTTATCCAACGAACTAACCGCCACTTCAGATAAACAGGATGACGGTTGGAGATCCACTGATTCGATACACATTAAATACTACAACATTCTTTTAAAGGCTATTATGAATCTTTCGACAAACATGAGCTGATAAACCTAACGAAATATGCCACAGAGCTAGCAAACACAATGGCATAAAGATTATTACTCTAACGGCTCTAGAGAGTGTAAAATCCTCCGTTAACAGACTGAAGGCTTACATTTAGCGACCAGCGGGAGCCGTGTTTGGCCTGTCACATTTTATATTTTCACTTTAAAATTTAAAACAAATACTGATGCAACAATGGAGTCTCATCCAAAATCAGCCACTGCTGAAAACAATTTCCAAACCGCCTCCGATCATATCATACAAAAGAGGTAAATCGCTCAAAGACATACTCGTCAGAGCAAAACTTTAAAGGCTCACGCGTCGCTGCGCCGTAAACCACATAGGGAAGTCTGTGTAGGCATGTCTATGACGTTTTCAAGTCTGAAGTCTGAAGTCGGAAGTCGGAAGTCGGAAGTCTGAAGTCGGAAGTCGGAAGTCGGAAGTCTGAAGTCTGAAGTCTGAAGTCTGAAGTCTGAAGTCTGAAGTCGGAAGTCGGAAGTCGGAAGTCGGAAGTCGGAAGTCGGAAGTCGGAAGTCGGAAGTCGGAAGTCGGAAGTCGGAAGTCGGAAGTCGGAAGTCTGAAGTCGGAAGTCGGAAGTCGGAAGTCGGAAGTCGGAAGTCGGAAGTCGGAAGTCGGAAGTCTGAAGTCTGAAGTCGGAAGTCGGAAGTCTGAAGTCTGAAGTCGGAAGTCGGAAGTCGGAAGTCGGAAGTCGGAAGTCGGAAGTCGGAAGTCTGAAGTCTGAAGTCTGAAGTCGGAAGTCGGAAGTCGGAAGTCGGAAGTCGGAAGTCTGAAGTCTGAAGTCTGAAGTCGGAAGTCGGAAGTCGGAAGTCTGAAGTCGGAAGTCTGAAGTCTGAAGTCTGAAGTCGGAAGTCGGAAGTCGGAAGTCGGAAGTCGGAAGTCGGAAGTCGGAAGTCGGAAGTCGGAAGTCGGAAGTCTGAAGTCTGAAGTCGGAAGTCTGAAGTCTGAAGTCTGAAGTCTGAAGTCGGAAGTCGGAAGTCGGAAGTCTGAAGTCGGAAGTCTGAAGTCGGAAGTCTGATGTCCCTCCTCGGCTTTCGTACCATGTGTGTCTCAAGTGAAAACTTTCTCACTTCTCTGCGAGTTTCAATGCTCACGGTATCTTTTAAAAACTTTCTTTCTTTAACTCTTTTTGAACTTATTGCAGCTGCTAACTTTATATCTTGGCTGTGGCCTGAGTCTTTCAAACCCCTCGTGTAAAGTTTGATTTGTGTCTGACAAATCTCGATTTCGGATTGAGTCTGTCAATCCTGCGAGCGAACGAGAGCTGCTCGCAACGCGCTAACAAGAGAAATTTCTAGACCAATACGTGCTATTCTTGTTTTTGATCATATCAATTGCGTAAGTTTCGACTTCTAGACCTTGTGATCATGAAATCAAGACAGCTCAAAGGAAACTGTAGCAACCCAACTGCAATCAACGTTTGCAAGCGTCGTTTGTTGACTTGTTGTCATTTGTGCACGTGCTCACGCTTTGGTTTGTCATCATCACCCAATCATCGTTTATCTTGCGTCATCATTGACCAATCATCGTACTGGAAATTTATCACACCTACCGATACTACTTGCGGGCATTTTATCACACCTACCGATACTACTTGCGGTCCCAGTTTGGCCAAGTCAAGATTTTGTCTGGTATACTATATATATATACTCTATATACGCGCGGACTACAATGATGCCTCCTCGGGTTTTGGCCTCTGGGCCAAAACCCTGCGGGGGCAACTAAAGAAGTCTTCATCCTTTTTTTCGAGAAGACTTTCCTTTTTAAATCGATGATAATCTCTACAGCGTCTTTCAACCAGGTAAAAATTTGCATTAGCCAAGTCTCTCTTTGCGACTCTCTTTCTTTCCCAAAACTAACGTATTGTTTTACTATAGAAGTAAACGGAAGCCCAAAACCAGAAATAAATCTATTATTCTGCTGTAATTAAAGAAAGGAACGATAAATTATGCAGAGACACGTTCAACACGAAACAAATTAACAGCAACGCTCCGCTTGTAATCTGCTCAAAGAAACATGAATTTCTCTCAGTCTTCATCGATCAAGACTGAAAATGATTGTAAAAGCTTTTTCTTCCAAACTGTTCCCTTGAAAAAATCTTCTACCGACTCATTTTATGACTTGCTTGTCACAGCAGCTGTCTTCAGCCTGGCCGCTTCTTCTCTTACCATTTTCTTGAACGCCTTGGTTATGGTTGTAGTGAAAACGAAACAACGACTTCAAACACCCCCTAACATTCTGTTGGCTTGTTTGGCGCTTACCGATCTGATGGTTGGACTGGTTGTACAACCCCTACACCTAACCAAGACTATTCTCCTTATACAAGGTAAAGATTTTCACGAATTTTGTCAAATCAATTTGGCATTTACTATGTCCTTTGTTATTTTCTTTTTTGCATCGTTATTTCACTTGGTATTAATCAGCGGAGAGCGATACCTTGCAATTAAACACACCTTCACCCACACTAATGTTGTCACTAAAGCTCGCCTCTTGATTTCCTCTGCTGTGGCGTGGATTGCAGCCGTCATTTATCTTCTTGTCGCATCCTATTCAATGGTAGTGGCACTTGTTTTTAAAGCAGCGACCTTTTCTTCAATCGTCTTGCTTCACACTCTAGTTTATAAGGAAGGTTTACGGTCATTTCGTTCCATGGTCAGATCGTTCCAAGTCACTTCGTTCCAAAGAAAAGTTATTTCGTTCCACAAAAAAGTCATTTCGTTCCACGATATGGTCAGTTCGTTCCACGACATAGTCAGATCGTTCCACTTTAAAAAAAATCGGTTATGCAAAGAATTAAACCTGCTTACTCGATAAAAGTGTAAATAAAAACGTTTCTTTCAATTTATCGAGCTAAATAATACGATAGAACTGATTATATCTGAGAATGAACTGGTTCGCCAAAATATATAATATCCTTAAAATATAATATTGCCATTTTTATTGACATTTCAGTATTGCTTCAATGCCAATTAAAGCACACGCGTTTACTTGAAGTTGTCAAGGTTCTTAGTTTACTCGTTCTGCGTTGACTCGGTGTTTTCGACTCTGATGGAGTTGGAGTTTTTCGAATGCAGAACTTAGGTTAAGGTTATAGTTTTCTATTAAGGCTTTAGAATTTAGATCTTGTAAACCATTAGCCTATAGAACATAGGTTCAAGTCTTTAGAAAATAAGTTAAGGAGTATAGTTTTCAATTAACATGAATTAAGGCTTTAGACTAGATCTTGTAAATAGGTTACAGATATGTCAATAAAAATGGCGATATTATATTTTAACATGTGTTTATCATTCAACCGGGCGCCATTGTTTGTATTAAACTTATTGCGATTTTGGGACGGCGATAATGCATCATTTTTAATGCAGTGTTGCCCTTTCAAAATCAGTTAGTTAAATATTAAGTTAATAATTTGTTACTCGCGAAGAGTAACGATATAACATTTTCTGCTTCGGCATCTTGCAAAAAATTCAAAATGGCGAACCAGTTCATTCTCAGATATAATCAGTTCTATCGTATTATTTAGCTCGATAAATTGAAAGAAACGTTTTTATTTACACTTTTATCGAGTAAGCAGGTTTAATTCTTTGCATAACCGATTTTTTTTTAAAGTGGAACGATCTGACTATGTCGTGGAACGAACTAACCATATCGTGGAACGAAATGACTTTTTTGTGGAACGAAATAACTTTTCTTTGGAACGAAGTGACTTGGAACGATCTGACCATGGAACACCATGATATTAGTAACAATTTTTGGGTGTTTGTTTTTGCCAGCAATTGTTACATTTGTTACATGGAAACTTTTAGGAGAAAAACTGTCACCTGATGTTAAAACTTTATTTCGTCATTTGGGTCTCCTGTTGATGATTATCAATTCAGTTCTTAATCCAGTTATTTACACGTAAGAAAAAAGGAGTTCCGAGTTGCCTTTATTGAGTTGCTTTTAAAAAAAAGTATTAGAAAGAAGACTGTTTGGAACAAAAAACAATGCTGTGAGACCGCAAGATGAACAAGAAGGCGAAGGACAGGAACAGAATGCTGAGGAAAGAAATGCAGCACACGCTAACGACAACGAAGTAGATAATCCTGAAGTCCTCGCATATGTTGCTAATTTCGATGACAGCACCAGTCTGAGCAACGAACCTGTCTTCACAAAGGTACATAAGAGCACCTTTTCCAAGAAGACAGAGGAAAATGATTTTGAGAGAAGAAACCCAGCTCACGTTAAAAGCTACCTTGAAGATTCCCCTGAGGACCCTGCTTCTGGAGCTAACCTCCATGCCAACACCCCTCTCGCTACACACAGCGAGCCTCTCTTCTCAAATGGACTCAAAAGCATATCCAAAAAGAAGGAGGAGGAAGAACATTGCGAGGAAAGAAATCTAACCCATGCTAAGAGCGACCTTGAAGATGATCGTAGATTCCCGTATTCTGGCATCAATTTCGATGCGAAAACCACCCTCACTACACACAACGAGCCTGTCCACTCAAATGCACTCAACGGCATATCCAAAAAGGCAGACAAAGAACATGGCGAGAGAAGAAATTCAGCTCACGCTAAATGCGACGTTGAAGATTCTCTTGATGACGAGGGGAGAAATCCAGCTCACGCTAAAAGCGACCATGGCGATAATCTTAAAATTCTCGCTTCTGGCGCTAATATTGATTTGAAAAGCACTGAATCTTCTCAGAACGAGAACTTATCATTCCTCCAATTGGAATGCGACACATCTGAAATAACAGAGAAACAACACAACATAAAGAATGACTAGAGAAAAAAAGCAAACTGTGCATCGAAAGAGTGAAATCATAGAAAAATTTCATTTGGACCGAATTTTACAGACTGAGAGATATGAATTTTATCCTGTATGCTCGGATAATAAGCGAAACCAGGGTTGCTCTGCAGAATCAAACGATCATTTTAACCACATAGGTTTAGTGAATTCGAGAACTTTGCATTATTCGTTGATTAAACACTTTATGAGTTGTGAAGATGGATTTAAATGGCCCAGTTCACCACGAGTCTCTTGTAGATCAGTTGGTTAGAGCGCCCAACCGGTATCTGGGAGGCCATGGGTTCGATTCCCGTCGGGGACTCAGAATTTTTCTTTGTCCCATGCTCGTGTCATTGTTGAAAAACTCCATCTTCATTATTTATTACCGAGCTTAAAATTTACCATCTTTATTATTTACTACTTTATGAGTTGTTTGTCAATTATGTATATATTAAAATAGACGATCGATTTATGTATGGATAA
The DNA here is from genome assembly GCA_963693305.1 of Meandrina meandrites. Classification (NCBI taxonomy): domain Eukaryota; kingdom Metazoa; phylum Cnidaria; class Anthozoa; order Scleractinia; family Meandrinidae; genus Meandrina; species Meandrina meandrites. Next base: position 9,289,193 of record OY855915.1, read on the forward strand.
CAGAAATAATTTAGAGAGTTGGAAAATGCTGCATGCAAAGCCGTAAAAACTGAGATAATTTGATTAAAAAATCTCGGGTTTCCTTATTCCGCAAAAGTTCGTTTATCACAAACTCGGCTAAAGTTAAAAGGAATAAAGCCGAGCTTATCCAATATTACAGTTCTACTCAGAAGTTAAAGTGTTTTCTTGCCTGGTATACTAATGTGTAGCAGATTTACTTAGATTACAATAAACTCAATAAAAAGTTATACATGATTGTCGAATTTAAAATTGTGAATACTGAAACGCTTTTCACCGCGAGGAAGCACTGACTAAATAAGTAGCACTGTTTCTCGTGTTAACTGTTAAAAAAGTGAACTTTTTATGGTATTTGTAGGGTATTTCATATTGTGAAGATTGTGTCCTTGTAAATTCATGGACAGTCGTAAGTGAGGGCTTGATTTGCTTTTTATCGACAGAATTTCGAGCAGAAATCCTAAGTTCAGCAGTTCAGGTATAATAAACAAATATTTGGTGATCATTTTAACCAGATAATAAAATTATGAATTTAAAGAGAATTAATCATAAAATATTCCAGATAAAATAATTCGCGAATGTTAAAGAATCGCTCCTCGAAATTCGGTTAATAAAATAGAAAATTAGATAAAAACATAAAATGCTTTACCTAGTAGAATAGGCGAGTTTTTGTTTACAATTAGCATAAGCGCTTCAGTCTCTGATCGAGCTACGGAAATATCAGCTTTAAATATTGGAAGGCCATTCAGCGACTCGGCAAATTTCTGCAACTTCCGAAAACACCCTTTAATTAATTATCAGGCGATTACCTAAAGATATTAAGACGTCGAATGGGCATGTAATAATTTTACGAACAGTTTTCAGTGAACAAGCACGTTTAAAACTCAGACCAAATCCAAACAGGTCGAAACAGCTGTCCCCAGCTGTCAGTTGTTCAGGCAACTTTTACTCTTTAACTAAGTACCAAAAAAGTAAAATAAAAATTTTGAAATGTACTCGCTTTATCTTCGTAATTCATGGATTTGTGGTCCGCTGCGAGATTTCTTCAATTTATTAATAACACCTTATTTCAATAATACTATGTCGTATTACGACCAAGAAACTCTAATTTATAGTACACCAGAAAAGAGCAATAATTGCCTATAATGGGAATATGGTTATCAAAACAATACAGTTCGGTTTTGATCCGTAAACTGCTTAGTTCAGCTTGTTGTATCTGTTATTTTGCTGTTTCTTACAAGTTACAATTATTGAGGTCGATACTTTCGAAGGCTCATTACATTTGGAATTTTACGCCTTAACCCCACTTAATACAAGAAATTAGAAGTATTTATTCTTAACACCCACCTCCATTCAGAGTAAAAATACGGTATATCCAAAAGTTCATGAAATTCTGGTATATCCTTTTAAAAACGCCTGTCTTGTGTATACCCAAAGCTCTGCTTTGGGTATACAATGCTTCCTCTAGAAAATGTTTCTCCAAATTGGAAAATTTCGGTTCTGTCGACATTTTCGGTTGCTTTTTCTGCCGCCGACACACTTTATCAGTTTCCTGGTCTTTATTTGCTTTGCTTCTCTCGCGGACTCATCATTTAAACAGATTTTTTCGCAAAAAGGAGAGTCAGTCAATATATTTTTACAGTATTTTTGAAATAAAGCAAATCTTTATTGTAAACAAGCCTTTTTTCTATCTCGTTCAAGAAATTCCAAAACTATCAATAATCCGCAATGATTCTCCGCTTTGTAACAACAGCCACCCGCTATATTTTTCAGCCTATATTTTTCAGGCGTGAAAGGCCTTTGTTCGGCACGGTCCATAAGTGTTCTTGCAAAGACGATTCTGGAAAATATACCGATTAAAAGAAGCTATTAGCTTCGTTTAACTTATTCACCATTTTTCCTGGCATTGGAAAATAGATCGCCACACACCAAATAACTTTTTTTTTTATTTCAACGAGGTCTTTTGCTTCGCTTTCAGTTTATGACGTTTTTAACAAAACCATAAAAACTACTGTTCATGCATTGTTTACCTTACGTCAACCGGCACTCATTTTTATCTAATCTCTTCTTTTATTTTTCACACCAGTACATGCAGATTGTATAAATTTATTCCTTTCGCCTCATACGGACAAGCTCGTTTATAATAACATTTATATAAAGGTGTATTTTCCTCCATAATGACACAACCAAAAACTATCAGAATAGACGTTTTGGTGTTCAAATTTCAACGTGCAATTTAACATCTTATAACGAAGCGACAGAAAACAATTCCTCCCTGCACAACACACGCGAATCTTCTTCCTTCAGAGATTGTTTCACGACTACAAAAAATTAAAAATTTTTTACGCTCTTGTTGTTTTAACATAGCAACATGCTTCAAAACTTTGTCAATTTCACTGAACAAAATAGAAACGCTTTCTGAGCAAACAAGCTCTTCGAAAATACCGTATTTGCTTTTTTACTATTAGTCGGATTATTTATCAAGAAGAATCTCTGGAAAAATATGTTATGATTAGATAAGCGGAAGTACATAGAAATTAACAATTCCATTTCAAGTACATATGATATGAGTTTGGTACATCTATTTTGTTGTTGTAATAAACAATCCAGTTGAAACCGCACGGAAAGCTGTTTCAGGACATCATTCTGCCGTTTCATCGCGCAGATTGGAAAAATATACTCACGTAAAAATTTGTCCTTCATAAAAACGTTTTCTTAATTAAGTAGCCATTAGTATGTGTCAGTTTGACTAAACACTCAATAAATTCAATCGATAATCAGCTGCTACAGCGTCTTTCGACCGATTGCGATAGTCTCTTTCTTTCCAAAAAATAACGCATTGTTTTACAAGAAGTAAACGGAAGACCAGTCCCCGAAATATGTTAATTATTCTGCTGCAATCATATTAACAGAAAAAAATATATTTTTCAACAAGACACTTTGGACACGAAACAAATTAACAGCAACGCTCCGCTCGTGATTTGTTCAAAGAAACATGAATTTCTCTCAGTTATCATCGATCGAGAGTGACAAAGAGTGTAAAAGCGTTTTCTTCCAAATTGTTCCCTTGGGATATTCTTCTGCCAATTCATTTTATGGCTTCCTTGTCGCAGCAGCTGTCCTCAACCTCGCCGCTTGTCCTTTTACCATTTTCCTGAACGCCTTGGTTTTGGTTGCCGTGAAAATCAAACGACGGCTTCAAGCACACTCTAACATTCTGTTGGCTTGTTTGGCGCTTACCGATCTCATGGTTGGACTTGTGGCACAACCCCTACACATCACCAAGACTATTCTCCTTATGCAAGGTAAAGATTTCCACGAATTTTGTGACATTGATTTGGCATTTAGTCTCTCGCTTATGATGTTGGTTCTCACAACATCGCTTCACTTGGTTTTAATCAGCGGAGAACGATATCTTGCCATTAAACACACCTTCACTCACGCTACTGTCGTCACTAAAGCTCGCCTGATCGTTTCTTCTGCTGTGGCGTGGATTACAGCCGCCATCTTTTTTCTTGTTAATTCGTATTTTAAAGTCTTTTTGTTTGTTTGGCCAACAATAATATTTTCTACAATTGTACTGCTCCAAATTCTCGTTTATAAGGAAGCCCGACGACATGAAAAACAGATTCTTTCACAGCAAGTTTCCTTGCAAGCCAGAGCAAAATTTAAACAGGAGAAGAAAGCCTTAAAACTAACCGCGATACTAATAGTGACAATTTTTGTATGTTTCATTTTGCCATCAATTGTTATGTTTGTTTCATGGAAGCTTTTCAGAGAAAAACTCTCACCTGATGTTAAAACTTTAGTTCGGCATTTTAGTCTCCTACCGCCGATTATCAATTCAGTAATTAATCCAGTTATTTACACAGTACGAAAGAGGCAGTTTCGAGTTGCATTTATTGAGTTACTTTTGAGGAAAAGTTTCCAAGAAGCTGAAGAATTCGAAAGAAGACTGTTTGGAACAACAAACAATGCTGGGATTCAGCAAGATGAACAACAAGGCGAAGGACAGGAACAGAATGCTGAGGAACGAAATCCAGTACATGCTGAGAACAACCAAGAAGATAATCCTGTAGTCCTCGCTTCTGGCTTCAATTTCGATGGCAACACCACTCTCGCTACACAGAACGAGCGTAGGTCTTTAAATGTACTCAACAGCATGTGCAAGACAGCAGAGGAAGGACATGAGAAGGGAAAAAATGTTGCCCATGCTGAATTCGACCTAGACGATAATCCTGATAACCAATTGCAAGCTACTTGCTCGTATGTGGATGACACATCTACCCTCGCTACATACGAGCGTATTTCCTCACATGCACTCAACAGCACACCCAAAAAGGCATCGGAAGAACATGATGAGGGAAGAAATCTAACCCATGCTAAAAGCAACCTTGAAGATATTCGTGAAGACCTTGCTACTGCCTCTCTCGCGACACAGAACGAACTTGTCTCCTTAAATACACTCAAAAGCGTATCCATAAACGAAGAGCAGAAACATGGCGAGGAAAGAAATCCAGCACATGCTAAAAACAACTTTGAAGACAATCCTGAGGAACACGCTTCTGCCGCTAAGATTGTTTTCAAAAGCGTTGAAACGGCTCAAAACAAGAATTTGCCAGTCCTCCAAACGGAACACGACACATCCAAAATAACAGAAAAACAACCACAGCATCAAGAAGGACTAGAGAAAGGTCAACTGGACATTGACACTGTGGCAGAATTTAAGGTGACATCCCTTTGAACTATAGATTGCGTTTTTAATTTAGTGAAATTAGACTAAGAGATAAATTTTCGACCGTATTCTAGAACGACAGGCGTAACTAATATTTCACTTTGTGTTTTCTACCGCCAACTTATTTTACCGCTTTCCTGGCCTTTATTCGCTTTTCTCATCTCACGGAGTCGTTTTCAAACATTTTTTTTTTGCAGAAAAGAGAATTCGGGAAATGTACTATTCCAAATGAACTTAGCCATTTTTATTGTTTACAAACTCAGTTTTTTAAGCTCGTTCAGAAAATTGTAAAAATATAAATAATCTGCAAAACCTTTACCTTCTGATGAAAAAATAAAAATCTTCATCGAATCCTAAATAATAAGATACGTTTGATTTTGACCTGTAAATAGCGTGTTATTCCCAACAAACTAAACAGGGATGTACGTTCTCTTTCAAAGATGTCTTTTGCTTCTGTTGCCTGTCACCTCTTAAACAATTTACCCGCGAATGCTGGTAATGAGGCAAGTTTTAATACTTTCGATTGATTTAGGAACCAATCATACCGTGTTTTATTACAAACTCAAGGCAAATGCAATTTTTTTCTTTTCAACACTTGAGTAAGAAGCGCTGCATAGACATTTAAATTTTTGATAATTCAGTATATATATCTTATTAGACATTTTAGTGTGTAGTATCGCTGTATATTTTTGCGAGTCATACAGTATTTTGGTGAACCCGAAGGGCAAGTCAAAATACAAATGATGAGTAAAAATTTACAGCGATACTACACATTAAACTGTCTAATAAGAGATTTATTATCCAACGTTTTCGTTTTCCCAAAATGCTGACTTACTAAGGTTTTTAATCTTTCGGGCGTTCGGGGGAATGAGACGAGTACAAATATCGTGTGATATTTGTACTTGTTTCGCGCGTTATTTGTACTCTACTAAGCAATGTTGGAAAATAATACAATTTTCCACATTTACATAGTGTACTTTTAGTGTCATAGATACACTGGGTATCTCTGCTGAATATTCCTTAGCGCAAATTGTTTCAATGATTGATTGAGTAACCCTTGATTGATTCATTGAGTGAAGGAGTGATTAAAATATTGTTTTGTTTTTTTGCTTGATCTAATTCCCTTTGCCTCATGTCGGAAATAAGTAGCCGGTTTGGTGAAAAACTTTGTAAGATAAACAAATATTTTTTTCTGCAGGATGTGATTAAACGATTGACTTATCGATTGATCAATTGATCAATTGATCAATAATTGATCATTTGATCATTATTGATTGATTGATTGATCAATTTATCAATCAATTGAGATCGACTGATCAATCAATTGATAAATCGAGTTTTTTCGCCCTTGCCAGCGGTTGCATGTTTTCCTACCCTGGCAAATGGTTGCAACCGGTTTTAAAGTATTTTCCCTCCCTTGTTTACCACCAGCTCTTCCCTCCCCCCCTCCCCTACCCCGAGCACCAGCTACAAGTAACAAATTACACTGGTCATCAACTTACCCCTGGACTTTAAAGAATTGCAAGTAAGCTTTTTTATTCAGGGTTCTGGGCACAAATCGCAGACACGTTTTCCTATCCCATTGTTTGATGTCATTCAGCACAAAACGAACAGCACTATTCATTTTCCTGAAAAAGATAAAAGCAAGACATCACGAGGCGTCTACAACAGAGGTCTATAACAGTGTAGACCATACTGGGTAAAATGTGGTCGATTTGTTTTTTTTAACAATAACAGAAATATAAACACAGAAATATGAATATTTTTAAAAACACAACAACGCTTTTTAGTTTTTGGAACATGTTTCGATGTTTCAAACATCATCATCAGCCATAATGAATATATAAGGTTTACAGAATGATCGTTATTATATATGTAACAGCCTATACAATGAGCCTTTATAAATTCAAATTAACGTAAAATGCAAACTTATTTAAACTAACCAATAAAAATAGAAAAGAACAATAGTGACATAACCACTAAGCTGAAATTGATACATTAAAAGTGTAACGATAAATTGACATGCTCAACTTGTTTGTTGAGTTCTGGATTTAACCGTTCAATATGAAAACTCTCCTTGATTTTAAGTTGTGAGAAAGTCTTAGCAGAATCAATAATCTTAAAACTAGAGGCATCACATCTATCTCGACAATGCCTAGAACAATTAAGATGTTTAAAAACATGGGAATTTTTGTCCCGGAAAAGATGTTCATTAACACGTGTGTGAAAATGCCTATTGGTTTCACCAATATAACGAGCTCCACAGCTCGCACACGTAAACTGATACACAACACGTGATTTTAGACACTCGGGAATAAAATCCTTAGGACTAAACATACAACTAAGTTTGAATGGAGAGAATATAACTTTTACATTTAAATCTTTGCAATACTTATTAATAATAGATGAAATTTTCTTCCCTGTGTAGGTAGAATAAAAACCAATATATGGTAGTTTGTAAAAATGGCAGTTGGATTTGTCAGATGTTGAAGTATCCACATCCTGTTCTGTGGTTTTGACCTTTCTAAGATAACCTCTAGCTGACTTGTCAATGAGCCATTTAGGAAACAGATTACGTTTCAAAATAACAGAAAATAACTGCCATTTTTACAAACTACCATATATTGGTTTTTATTCTACCTACACAGGGAAGAAAATTTCATCTATTATTAATAAGTATTGCAAAGATTTAAATGTAAAAGTTATATTCTCTCCATTCAAACTTAGTAGTATGTTTAGTCCTAAGGATTTTATTCCCGAGTGTCTAAAATCACGTGTTGTGTATCAGTTTACGTGTGCGAGCTGTGGAGCTCGTTATATTGGTGAAACCAATAGGCATTTTCACACACGTGTTAATGAACATCTTTTCCGGGACAAAAATTCCCATGTTTTTAAACATCTTAATTGTTCTAGGCATTGTCGAGATAGATGTGATGCCTCTAGTTTTAAGATTATTGATTCTGCTAAGACTTTCTCACAACTTAAAATCAAGGAGAGTTTTCATATTGAACGGTTAAATCCAGAACTCAACAAACAAGTTGAGCATGTCAATTTATCGTTACACTTTTAATGTATCAATTTCAGCTTAGTGGTTATGTCACTATTGTTCTTTTCTATTTTTATTGGTTAGTTTAAATAAGTTTGCATTTTACGTTAATTTGAATTTATAAAGGCTCATTGTATAGGCTGTTACATATATAATAACGATCATTCTGTAAACCTTATATATTCATTATGGCTGATGATGATGTTTGAAACATCGAAACATGTTCCAAAAACTAAAACGCGTTGTTGTGTTTTTAAAAATATTTACAACACTTGTGCTATCAAGACCCTTTGGTAAAGAAATATGAATACCCAGAAATGGGAAGAAAGATTAGTTTAGGATTTGTCTCTGCGTGACTGCGGAAATTATAAATCAGAATTTACTGTACTTTAAAATCAAATAGAGTGGAATTCCAATTTCTTTAAATTCCAAAGGAAAGCAAACATTGGTTCGAGAAATTTGGGGTAAAATTGCAGTTTTCGACTGAGTGAAGGGAAGCGACCTTCGGTTCGAATAATCGGGGGAGGTTAGAGAAATCGAGAATACGAATAATTGGGATTATCGACCATAAAATATATCATTTTTCATGCCTGACCGCTCTAGACCTCGAAAGAAATATGACGGCTTTTTTTATTTCTTCACGCATAAGCCTAAACTAAAAATATTGGCGTTTTGTACTTAACACTCTAAATGAGACCAAAATCGATTTTTTACATCCCTAAGCGAGACGACGAGAACCCCTGCCCCTTTGATATGGAAGTAATATAGCAGAAGGATACGTTGCACTATATCCAATCGAATTTATTTTTGTTGAGTAGATATTCCACTTCAAACTATGCGCGCCGTGGGTGCGAGCGATTCAACTGCAGTAAACAAACCAAATACCTAAGTATAATATTCTACCTAAACTGACGAGAAAAAATAAAGGACAAGTACAGAACTTACAATGTGTGTCAATCCATATTCCATGATCCAAATTCATCATAAATAAGGGTAAAACGAGAACGGTTTATCCAGAAACAAAGTTACAAGTAAATCCAAAAAAACTGCTAATACGGCGCTATTGTAATTTATTATATATGAAATACTGATATATTATTCTCATGGGTATTATGTAATCGGTGCAAAATGCGAATAACAGTGACGGGAATTCAAGTCTTAACACCAAATGCGCTAGTAGAGTTGGAGTTCTATCATGTTCTATCATTGTACGTTATGGAACAAGATTTTTGAGTTCTGGATCAGAATACTCAGACATCGATTCTTGGTCTCTTAATGGTTTACCGAATTGTGATAGCTCGAACCGAAAGTAATTTCCCTTTGATTTACTTCACCCAGTCAAACACGGCAATTTTAACCCCGATTCCTAAAGCCTCCGATTTGATGATGATGATGACGAAGATGATGATGATGGTGATGATCATGGTAATAATATCATTTTGCCTTCTTTCTGTGACATACATTTCTCTGGTATCTTTACGTGAAGTTTTATCAAAACCTTTCTACAGTTACTGTTCAGTTGTTTAGAATATGAAAGTGAGTCGTCGACATTCACCTGCGTTGCTTTCTAAAATACTTAAGGAACTTGACAATAGAAACTTTCATCGCATTTTAACGAATTTTCTGAATATTTCCCGATAACTGCTTCTATTGGCCGTTTAAAAGGGTTTAAAGTGTCGCTAAAATTGATATCCGCCACGAAAATCATTTTCATTATTACAACTATAATTACTACTTTTCTGCAAGGAAGTAAAACAGATTGTTTTGAAAGGCCACATTAGTAACAACCTAGTGTTTAAAATTCATATTTTAACTTTTCAAAAAGTGCTTGCCGTGTGTAGAATTAACCATAAATGAGAAACAAATTTTGCAGTTTAATTCTCTTAATGACACGATATTAACGAAAGGTGATAAAATTATCACCTGGTAATAGAGCCATGTTGCAAAATTAGGAAATGGAAAATATTTTCTGTTTTAATTGGGTCAAGGAAACACAAATAGAAGTTTAGGAGTGAGAGAAATGCTGTAGGAACTGACATATGAACTCACAATTGATCTTGCTCACAATGTGTGGTTTCATACTTCATACTTAGCAAGCATCGCACCGCTATCGTGGAGGTCATGGGTTCGCATCACGTTAACGCCCTGAGTTTTTTCCTTTTTGCTTCTTAAATTCCAGTTACTCATAAAGATTCACTGCTAAGATCGTCTTTCACTTACTTAGATATTTTTTTCTAATCGCAAGTTTTCGAATTCACAATTCTCAAGTCCAGTTTTCTAGCGCTTAAGGCTAGTTTTATCACTGAAAACTTTCTCGTTACTGATGCGTTTTGTGTCAATTCCTTGAAAATTTCCATGAATTTTTTGACGTGTTTTTCCCTTCGGTTTTAATTTATCCAGTACCTCCCACTAGCGCATTAGCACATTCAGTAATTTTGAAAAGCTTTAGGCTTCACCCGAGTTACAATTAACTTAAGGCGTGTTTATTTTGGGCTGTGTCGCTACAAAGGCAAGTTTTTGACGCATAACGCGTGTTACCTGGGTCGAGTTACACAAAAACAAAAGAACTTATTGTTTCACAAGAAATAGTTCGTACGACCATCCCATAAAATTCGCACTAGAGGAAATCTCTGTGACTTTCCGCACGAACCAATTTTCAGCCGCGTTCGTAGTGGCCTTTGGTGTAAACCGATTCGTACAAATTGCTTATACACAATCCAATACGAAAACTGCGTTCGCATTCGCGGCCACGTTTACGTTCATAGTTGTGCGCTGAATAAACAGGCTTTTATTCAGTCGCGCGGTGGGCGGAATTTCACACGCAGTATTCGGAAAGGCCGCTGATAATTAAACAGATCTAAACAGGTCGAGACAGCTGCCAGCTACGGCCGCATTTCTTTCGGAGTAGTTTCCTAAATATCACACAATTTATATTTACAAATGAAACTGCTTTTTAACGTCCGACGTTCATCGTTTATTTAAATTGTAAAAATATGGTTAGTCCGTAATTTCTTTTAAAAATACAATCTTTGTTTTCCTGAAAATAAACAGATTCAAAAATTTCCAGCAAAAGACTTTCTGCTGCCTGACAAATTAAAATTCTCCATGAAGACGGCTAAAGCTCAAAACCTCAAAAAGGGCTTGTATTAACTATGGCAATATATTCAACTTGTAAATTAGTGTATTAAACGCACGAAAGCAATCAAATTATATTTTAATTCTTCTTGTGCATTTGACACCACTAAACCAGAATATAATTTGAAAGACAAAGGATAAACTGAAAGAGGCATTTGTTCGGAAAGGTTCAAAAAAATATTCGGACATCAACTCCAAGATTACTTCAATTTTGCTTTGACCATTTTCCGAGAACGCCACATATCAAATATAAGGATTTCGTTTTACCAAATTCATTTTGCTATCCGAATTTGTAGTTTTCGTCATATCCTAAGGCTAATACATGGAACTATATTACATAATACCAATTAAAAACAAATTACATATGTATTCACGTACCGCTTTAAACATTAAAGTTGGCAACAAACCTATTTTCTCCATTGTAAAGAGTTTGACTATAGTTAAACTCGATACTTAACATAAAAACAGTGGGAAACAAACTAAAAACGCAATAATGCTAATGTTGTTCGCGAATTTGCATTCGCTTAAATTTTAATTGTACAACTAAACAACACATTGTTGTACTATGTAGTAAAGGAAAGCTTTGTCCCAGAGCTACATCGTGAATGAATAAAGCGACAATTTCTTATAAGAGAGCGACGCAGGCACTTTCAATACGATGAGATATAAAAGCACAGTCCATCTTCACAGCTGCTACTAAGAAACATGAATTTCTCACAGTCTTCATCGATCGCTAGTGAAAATGAATGTAAAAGCTTTTTCTTCCAAACTGTTCCCTTGCGAAATTCTTCTGCCAGTTCATTTTATGGCTTGCTTGTCGCAGCAGCTGTCCTCAGCCTATTTTACCATTTTTTTGAACGCCTTGGTTATGGTTGCCGTGAAAATCAAACGACGACTTCAAACACACCCTAACATTCTGTTGGCTTGTTTGGCGCTTACCGATCTGATGGTTGGACTTATTGTACAACCTCTACACCTCACCAAGACTATTCTTCTTGTACAAGGTAAAGATTTTCACGAATTTTGTGACATTGATTTGGCATTTAGTGTCTCGTTTGTGATGTTGGTCCTCGCAAGATCATGTCAATTGGTTTTAGTTAGCGGAGAGCGATATCTTGCCATTAAACACACCTTCACTCACGCTTCTGTCGTCACTAAAGCTCGCCTGATCGTTGCCTCTGCTGTGGCGTGGATTGCAGCCGCCGTATTTTTTCTTCTCATTTTGTATGTAAGTTTCCTTCCACAAGCAATAATCTATTCCTCAATAATTGTCCTTCAAATTCTCGTGTATAAGGAAGCCCGACGACATGAAAAACACATTCTTTCACAGCAAGTTTCCTTGGAGGCCAGAGCAAAATTTAGACAGGAGAAGAAAGCCTTAAAACTAACCACCGTAATATTAGTGACAATTTTTCTGTGTTTCGTGTTGCCATCAACTGTTATGTTTGTTACATGGAAGCTTTTCGGAGAAAAACTCTCACCTGATATTAAAACATTAGTTCGTCATTTTGGTCATCTTCCGGTGATGATTAATTCACTTCTAAATCCAGTCATTTACACAGTACGAAAAGAGGAGTTCCGAGTTGCATTTACTGAGTTACTTTTGAGGAAAAGCTTACAAGAGGCAGAAGAATATCAAAGAAGACTGTTTCGAACAACAAACAATGCTGGGATACAGCAAGATGAACAACAAGGCGAAGGACAGGAACAGAATGCTGAGGAAAGAAATGCAGCACACGCTAACGACAACCAGGACGATAATACCAAAGTCCTCGCTACTAGCGCTAATCATAGTTCGATGACAACACCACCCTCGCTTCACATAACGAGCCTGTCTCCAACAGCATATCCAACGAGGGAGAGGAAGAACATGGGGAGGGAAGAAATGCAGCTCGCGATAAAAACAACTTTCAGCATAATTTTGAAGACCTCACTTCTGACAACAATTTCGATGGCAACACCACCCTCGCTACACACAACGAGTCTGTTTCCTTAACTGCACTCAACAGCATGTCCAAAACACCAGAGGAAGAACATGACGAGGGAAGAAGTCCAGCACACGCTGAAAACAACCTTGAAGATAATCCTGAAGTTCTTGCTTTTGGCAACAATTTCGATGGGAACACGACCCACGCTACACACAACGAGGCTGTTTCCTTAAAGGCACTCAACAGACTGTCCAAAACAGCAGAGGAACATGACGAGAGAAGAAATCTAACCCCTACTAAATACGACCTTGAAGATAATCCTGAAGTTTCAATCGCTACTGGCGCAAATGTCGATGACAACGCAACCCTTGCTACACACGAGCCTGTTTCCTCAAATGCACTCAACAGTATACCCAAAAAGACAGGAGAAGAACATGGCAAAGGGAAGAAATCCAGCACACACTGAAAACAACCTTGAAGATAATCCTGAAGTCATCGCTTATGGCGCTAGTATTGATTTGAAAAACACTGAAAACCGCTCAAAGTGAGAACTTATCAGTCCTGTAATTATGTATATATTAAAGTAAATTAAACAATCGACTGATTTATGTGAATCATGGATCAATATAGAAAGAGTGAAGTAATTTTGGGAGTTGGAAAATGTTATATGCAAAGCCGTGAAAGCTGAGATAATTTGAAAAGAAAAATCTCGGGTTTTCTTGATTCCGCAAAAGTTCGTTATATCGCTGACAGTGTTTTCTCGCCTAGTATCCGTAAAGAATCCTTGTAAGTAGCTATTGTTGTGTTTAGCAGTTTTACTCAATCCACAATTAAATCAATAAAAAGTTAAACATGTTTGTCGCATTTGAAATTGTCAATATCGAAACGCTTTTCGCCGTTTGGGAGCACTGACTAAAATAAGTAGCACTACTTTTCGTGTCGACTGTTCAAAAGAGAGCCATGGAGAGTTTTTATTTTACTTTCAGCGGATTTCATATTACGAAGATTGTGTCCTTGTAAAATCATGGACACTCGTAAGTATAACGGTTTGCTCGGATTTTTAGTTTTTTAGTTTTGACAGTTAGCAGGCAGCGGATATCACGCTGGCAGAACCATAGAAGGATATTTTAGCGGTTCAAGCTTAATACGAAAAAAAAAGAATTCGCCAATGTTAAGGAATCGCTTCTCGAAATTCGTTTAATGAGATAAAAAATGAGCTATAATTATATAAAAATATAAAATGTAGAGTAGAATAGGCGAATTTTTGTTTAAATGTCTCATAAGCATAAGCGCTTCAGTGTCTGATCAAGCTACAAAAATCTCAGCTCAAAATATTGAACGGATATGATCGCGTAGCGACTCGGCAAATGTCTGCAACTTCCGATAAGACGCGCGATTTTAATCCTTAATTTTGTGAGGAATTATGCAATTACTTAAAGCCGTTGAATGAGCATGAAATAATTTTACGAACAGAATTCAAACGGATCGAAACAGCTGTCCCCGGCTGTCAGTTGCTCAGGCAACGGACTACAAAAAAAAATTAATTGTACTTGCTTTATCTATATATATAATTCTTGAATTTGCGGTTCGCCGCGAGATTTCTTCAATTCGCTAATAATACCTTATTCCAGTTAATACTGGGTTAAATTACGATCGAGTAACTCTCATTTATAGTACACCAGAAAAGAGTAATAAATTTTCTTAGAAATTTGGGTCGGCTTAAACAAAACAGACCAATTTTGATCCGTATACTGCCTTGGCCAGCTTGTTATATCTGTAATTTTGCTGTTAACAAATTACAATTGAGGTCGATCGATACTTTCGGACGCACGTTACTTTTAGAATTTTACGCCTTAATAAAAGAAATTAAACACCCATGTTCTAGCGTAAAAATACGGTATACCCAGAAGTTTGATAAGCGCCGTTACTTGTATGTTTACAATAGAATTAATTATCAGATCATTGGATGATTGCTTTTGTAGGTAAGCAAAGTAATTAGGGAGGAAGGTCTCGAAAAATAGTATGAGACAATGAGCAAAACTGATATTCATCCGCTCGACAAAATGGAAACAGGACTCATCCTTGACGGTGAAACCCTTTTGAAACTTTCGGTCGATGTTCACAATTCCAAATAAGACAATCGGCTTATAAGCGATTATTGAATTTATTGAGTGTTCGTCAAACTGACACGTACTAATTAATGGCCCTTAATGAAGAACATATTACATCAGTATAATTTAATCGGTCGGTTTCCCAATCTGCGTGTTGAATCGAGACTTTCTTTTTCAAAGCGATGATCAGCTCTACATCGTCTTCCAACCGGGTAAAAATTTGCATTAGCCAAGTCTCTCTTTGTGACTCTATTTCTTTGCCAAAACTAACGTATTGTTTCACTAGAGGTAAACGGAAGCCAAGTACCAGAAATAAATCTATTATTCGGAACGATAAATTATGCAGAGAGACACGTTCGACACGAACCAAATTAACAGCAACGCTCCGCCCGTGATCTGCTCAAAGAAGCATGAATTTCTCTCAGTCTTAATCGATCGAGACTGAAAATGATTGTAAAAGCCTTTTCTTCCAAACTGTTCCCTTGCGATATTCTTCTGCCGATTCATTTTATGGCTTGCTTGTCGCAGTAGCTATCTTCAGCCTGGCCGCTTGTTCTATTACCATTTTCCTGAACGCCTTGGTTATGGTTGTAGTGAAAATCAAACGACGAATTCAAACACACCCTAACATTCTGTATGTAAGTTTGTCACTTACCGATCTCATGGTTGGACTTGTTGTACAGCCCTACACATCACCAAGACCATTCTCCTTATACAAGGTAAAGATTCTCACGAATTTTGTCACATCAATTTAGCATTTACTATGTCCTTTGTTATTTCCTTTTTTACATCGTTATTTCACTTGGTATTAATCTGCGGGGAGCGATACCTTGCCATTAAACACACCTTCACCCATGCTAATGTTGTCACTAAAGCTCGTCTCTTGATTTCTTCCACTGTGGCGTGGATTGCAGCCGTAATTTTTCTTCTCGTCGCATCCTATTCAGTGGTAGTGGCATTTGTTTTTAAAGCAGCAACCTTTTCTTCAATCGTCTTGCTTCACACTCTCGTTTATAAGGAAGCCCGCCGACAGGTAAAGCAGATTCTTTCACAGCAGGTTTCGGTGCAGGCCAGAGCAAAATTTGAAAAGGATATAAAAGCCTTAAAACTAAACACCATCATATGAGTAGCAATTTTTGTGTGCTTGTTTTTGCCACCAATTGTTACATTTGTTGTATGGCAACTTTTAGGAAAAAAAAACTGTCATCTGATGTAAAAACTTTAGTTCGTCATTTTGGTCTACTATTGACGACTTTCAATTCAGTTCTTAATCCAGTCATTTACACAGTACGAAAATAGGAGTTCCGAGTTGCATTTATTGAGTTGCTTTTAAGGAAAAGTTTACAAGGAGCTATAGGATTCGAAAGAAGACTGTTTGGATCAGCAAAGAATGCTGTGAGACCACAAGAAGAATAACAAGGTGAAGGACAGGAACAGAATGTTGAGGAAAGAAATGCAGAAATGTCGCACGCTAACGACAACCAGGAAGATAATCCTGAAGACCTCGCCGCTATTGCTAATGTTGATGACCACACCACTCTCGCTAGGCACAACGAGCCTGTCTTCACAAATGAACTGAACAGCATTTCCAAAACGACAGAGGAAAAAGATTTTGAGAGAAGAAACCCAGCTCACGCTAAAAGCTACCTTGAAGATACTCCAGAAGACCCTGCTTCTGGAGCTAACCTCGATGATACCACTCTCGCTACACACAACGAGCCTGTCTTCTCAGATGGACCCAACAGCGTATTCCAAAAAGACAGAGGAAGAACATGGCGAGGGAAGAAATCTAACCCATCCTAAGAGCGACCTTGAAGATAATCGTAAATCCCTGTCTTCTGGCTCTAATTTCGATGCCAAAACCACCTTCACTACACACAACAAGCCTATCTACTCAAATGCACTCCACATCACATCCACAGAGACAGAGGAAGAACAAAGCGAGGGAAGAAATCCAGGTCGAGCTAAAAACAAGCCTTGAAGATAATCCTGAAGACCTTGCTTCTCACGGTAATTTCCATGACAACACCACCCTCGCTACACTCAACGAGCCTGTCTCCTCAAAAGCACGTAACAGCATATCCAAAAAGGCAGAGGAAGAACAAGGCGAGAGAAGAAACCCAGCTCACGCTAAATGCGACGTTGAAGATTTTCCTGAAGACCCCGCTCGTGGGGCTAATGGAAGGACGTGGCAAGAGAAGAAAGATCCAGTACACGCTAAAAGCGACCTTGAAGACAATCTTGAAATCCTCGCTTCTGGTGCTAATATTGATATGAAAAGCACTGGAACTTCTCAGAACAATTGGAACGCAACACACTCAAAATAACAGAGGAACAACACAACATCAAGAATGACTACAGAAAGATAAACTCTGCATCGAAACAGTGAAAGAAAATGTTGCCAATAAAAGCAGTGAGCCAAAAGTAGACCAAGGTGTATTCCGCAAAAGTTCGTTATATCGCAAACTCGCCCAAAGTTAAAAGGAGTAAAGCCGAACTTTTCTAATATGACAGTTCTTTTAAGAATTCAAAAGTGTTTCCTCGACTAGTATCCTAGTGTGTAGCAGTTGTACTCAATCTACAATAAGCTCAATAAAAGTTATACACGATTGTCGCATTTGAAATTGTGAATATCGAAACGCTTTTTTGCGGCGCGAGGAAGCACTGGCCACATAAGTAGCACTGTTTCTCGTGGCAACTGTTCAGAAAAAGAAAATGGTGAACATTTTATGGTATTAGTAGGGTATTTCATATCATGAAGATTGTGTGGATTTGATCGACTTTTTACCGGTAGAATTTCTTATATGACAGTTCTTTTAAGAATTTAAAAGGGTTTGCTCGCCTAGTATCCTAGTGTGTAGCAGTTGTACTCAGTCTACAATAAACTTAGTAAAAGTTATACACGATTGTCGCATTTAAAATTGTGAAAACTGAAGCACTTTTCGCCGTGAGGAAGCACTGCCTAAATAAGTAGCACTATTTCTGGTGTCAACTGTTAAAAAAGTGAAATTTTTATTGTATTAGCAGGGTGTGTCCTTATAAAATCATGGACACTCGTAAGTGAGGGCTTGATTGGCTTTTTACCGACAGAATTTCGAACAGAAAGCCTAAGTTCAGCAGTTCAGGTATACTAAACAAGAAGTTGGTGATCATTTTAACCAGATTATACGAATCTTAAAAGAATAAATAACAAAAAATTTCAGATAAAATTATTCGCCAATGTTAAAGAATCGCTCCTCGAAATTCGGTTAATGAGATAGAAAACTAAATAAAAACATGAAATGTTTTACTGAGTAGAATAGGCGTCGGAGTTTTTGTTTACAATTGTCTCATTAGCATAAGGGCTCTAGTCTGATCGAGCTACAGAAATATCAGCTTTGAATATAGAAAGGACATGGTTGCTAAGCGACTCTGCAAATGTCTGCAACTTCCGAAAACACGCGGGATTTTAATCCTGAATTTTGAAGATGTTAAAGATATTAAGTCGTCAAATGGGAATGTAATACTCTTACGAACAGTTTTCAGTGAATAGGCACGTTAAAAACTCAGACGAAATCCCAACAGGTCGAAGAGCTGTCCGCGGCTGTCAGTTGCTCAGGGAACTTTTACTCTTTAACAAAGTACCAAAACAAATAATAGTTTGAAATGTACTCGCTTTATCTTCTTTTATTCATTAATAATTCCTTGTTTCAATAAATTTTGTCGTATTACGACCGAGAAACTCTTAATAGTACAACAGAAAAGAGCAATAATTTAGTATAATGGAATATGTTTATCAAAAACAACACGGATCAGGTTTGATACGTGTACTGCCTAGCTCAGCTCGGTTGTTTGTTGTTTGTTTCTTACAAGTTATTGTGGTCCATACTTTCGAAGGCTCTCGTTTTAGAAATTCCAAAAATATCGATAATCCACCATCATTCTCTGCTTGGTAACAACAACCACCCGCTATACTTTCAGCCAACTTTCTGATGAAAAAAAAAAACATGAAAATTTTCATCGAAGCCTGAAAGGCGTGAAAGGCCTTTGTTCGGCACGGTCGGTCCATACGTGTACTTGGAAAGACGATTAACCTGTTCACCATTTTTCCTGGCATTTAAAAATAGAACAGCACACGCAAAATAAAAGGTATTTTCAACGAGGGTTTTTTTGTTTCGCTATCAGTTTATGACAATTTTAACAAGCCATAAAAAAATATTGTTCATGCATTGTTTACCTTACGTCAACCGGCACCCATTTTTATCTAATCTCTTTTTTTAATTTTTTTTTTAAATTTTCCACAACAGTAAAGATTGTATAAATTTATTCCTTTCGCCTCATACGAACGAACTCATTTATAATAACATTTATATCAAGGTCTATTCCTCTCCATCATGACGCAACTAAAAACTGTCAAAATACAGTCAACTCTCGCCTTGCGGACACCCCGTTATTACGGAGACTCGCTATTTCGGACAAAATTCAGATCCCCGACTATAGAGGTTTGACTGGAAATGACTCCCGCTATTACGGACTCTCGCTAATACGGACACTAAACGAAGTCCCAAGCGTGCCCGCCATAACGAGAGTTTACTGTAGACGTTTTGGTGTTGTTAAATTGCTTGTTGAAATTTAAAACTTTTAGCATCTTAGAACTAAGCGACAGAAAACAATTCCTCCCTGCAAAACACACTAATTACTTCGCTTACCTACAAAAGCAATCCGCCAATTATCTGATAATTCCATTGTAAATAAACCGGTAAAAATACACTACGTTTAATGTCCGGTTAAGCGAACAAAACTTGAATTACAAACTGCAGCTACGCGAATCTTCTTCCTCCAGAGATTGTTTCAGGACTACAAAAAAATTTTTAACGCTCTTGTTGTTTTAACAAAGCAACGTGCTTCAAAACTTTGTAAATTTCATTGAACAAAATTTATTTAACAAAGTAGAAACGCTTCATCACTAACCAATGGCAGCGCACCTTTTCCCTCTTAAACCAATCACAGTTGAGCACGTCAGAAAGTTCCTTTAATTCCGAGAAAAGCCTGACAGCTGCAAATATCATCCATTGCAGTATTCCACTGGCTCTATTGAAACTGTGTTTAATTTTCCTGATTTAATTTGGGACTTTCTGAGCAAACAAGCTTCTAAAATACCGTATTTGCCTTTTTATACTACTAGTTGGATTATTTATCAAGAAGAAGTCTTGGAAAAATATGTTATGATTGCATAAGCGGAAGTACATAGAAATTAACAATTCCATTTCAAGTAAATATGATATGAATTTGGTACATCTATTTATTGTTGTAATAAAAAAAAAAACAGTTGAAATTGCACGGAAAGCTGTTTAATTCAGGACATCATTCTGCCGTTTCATCGCACAGACTGGGAAAATATATCGATGTAATAAATATGTTCTTCATAAAATCGTTTTCGTAATTAGCCATTAGCATGTGTCAGTTTGACTAAACACTCAATAAATTCAATAAACACTTATGAGCCGATTGTCTTATTTGACTGAAAGGTTGAAAAGGTTTTCGCCGTCATGGATGAGCCCTGACGTCACTTTGTCCATCGGATTTATATCAGGTTTGCTTCTTGTCTCTCCTTTATACAGCTAACGTAATCTTCATACTATTTTCCGAGAAAATCTTCCTTTCCGAATCGATGATAAACTCTATAGCGTCTTTCAACCGGTTGTGATAGTCAAGTTTCTCTTTGTGCGTCTCTTCCTTTCCAAAAAATAGCGTATTGTTTTACAAGAAGCTAACGGAAGCTCAGTCCGCAAAATATATTAATTATTCTGCTGCAATCAAAATGTTGTAAAAAGAAAAGATATATTTTGCACGAAAACACTTTCGACACGAAACAAATTAACAGCAACGCTCTGCCCGTGATCTGCTCAAAGAAACATGAATTCCTCTCAGTCTTCATCGATCGAGAGTGGAAATGATTGTAAAAGCTTTTTTATTCAAACTGTTCCCTTGGGATATTCTTCTGCCGATTCATTTTATGGCTTGCTTGTCGCTGCAGCTGTCCTCAGTCTGGCCGCTTGTCCTTTTACCATTGTGCTAAACGCCTTGGTTATGGTGGCCGTGAAAATCAAACGACGACTTCAAACACACCCCAACATTTTGTTGGCTTGTTTGGCGCTTACCGATCTGATGGTTGGACTTGTTGCACAACCTCTACACATCACCAAGACTATACTCCTTATTCAAGGTAAAGATTTTCATGAATTTTGTGACATTGATTTGGCATTTAGTGTCTCGTTTATCATGTTGGTCCTCGCAACATCATGTCAGTTGGTTTTAATCAGCGGAGAGCGATATCTTGCCATTAAACATACCTTCACTCACGCTACTGTCGTCACTAAAGCTCGCCTGATCGTTTCTTCTGCTGTGGCGTGGATTACAGCCGCCATCTTTTTTCTTGTTAATTCGTATTTTAAAGTCTTTTTGTTTGTTTGGCCAACAATAATATTTTCTACAATTGTACTGCTCCAAATTCTCGTTTATAAGGAAGCCCGGCGACATGAAAAACAGATTCTTTCACAGCAAGTTTCCTTGCAAGCCAGAGCAAAATTTAAACAGGAGAAGAAAGCTTTAAAACTAACCGCGATACTAATAATGACAATTTTTCTATGTTTCTTTTTGCCATCAATTGTTTTGTTTGTTACATGGCAGCTTTTCAGAGAAAAACTCTCACCTGATGTTAAAACTTTAGTTCGGCATTTTAGTCTCCTACCGCCGATTATCAATTCAGTAATTAATCCAGTCATTTACACAGTACGAAAGAGGCAGTTTCGAGTTGCATTTATTGAGTTACTTTTGAGGAAAAATTTCCAAGAAGCTGAAGAATTCGAAAGAAGACTGTTTGGAACAACAAACAATGCTGGGAGACAGCAAGATGAACAACCAGGCGAAGGACAGGAAGATAATGCTGAGGGAAGAAATCCAGCACATGTTGAGGACAAAAGCGAAGATAATCCTGAAGTCCTCGCTTCTGGCTTAAATTTCGATGACAACGCCACTCTCGCTACACAGAACGAGCCTGTTTCCTTAAATGTACTCAACAGCATGTCCAAAACGGCAGAGGAAGGAGATGAGAAGGGAAAGAATCTTGCCCATGTTGAATTCGACCTTGATGATAATCCTGATAACCAAGCTACTTGCTCGTATCTGGATGGCACATCTACCCTGGCTACATACGAGCGTGCTTCCTCACATACACTCAACAGCATACCCAGAAAGGCATCGGAAGAACATGGTGAGGGAAGAAATCTAACCCATGCTAAAAGCAACCTTGAAGATAATCCTGAAGACCTTGCAACTGCCTCTCTCGCGAAACAGAACGAACCTGTCTCCTTAAATACACTCAAAAGCATGTCCGTAAACAAAAAGCAAAAACATGGCGAGGAAAGATATCCAGTCTATCCAGCACATGGTAAAAACAACCTTGAAGACAATCCTGAGGAACACGCTTCTGCCGCTACGATTGTTTTCAAAAGCGTTGAAACTGCTCAGAACAAGAATTTGCCAGTCCTCCAAACGGAACACGACACATACAAAATAACAGATAAACAGCCATAGCATCAAGAAGGACTAGAGAAAGGTCAACTGGACATTAACACTGTGGCAGAATTTAACGTGACATCCCTTTGAATGATAGATTGCGATTTTAATTTTAATGAAATAAGACTAAGAGATGAATTTTCGACCATATTCCTTAACGACAGGCGTAACCAATAATTTCACATAAAAGTAAGCGTTGCCAATCCAGCGGAGAGCAATTTTTTTCCATGACTTGTATTTTGTTATAAATCAGGTCTGCTCTGTAAAATAAAACTATCACGTTAACCTACGTGGTTTACTGAGTTCATAACTTTTTTTATTTGACCCTGCGGATGTTTTTCTGAAAAAAATATTTTCCTAAAATGAAAAACATTAGTTTATCTGAGATTTTTTCGTTGTATTTTCTACCACCCACATATTTTACCGCTTTCCTGGCCTTTATTCGCTTTGCTCATCTCACGGGGTCGTTTTGAAACATTTTTTTTGGCAGAAAGGAGAATTCAGGAAATGTACTATTCCAAATGAAGTTAGCCATTTTTGCTGTTCACAAGCTCAGTTTTTTCAAGCTCGTTCAGAAAATTGTAAAAATATAAATAATCTGCAAAACTTTTACCTTCTGATGAAAAAATAAAAATCTTCATCGAATCCTAAATAATAAGATACGTTTGATTTTGACCTGTAAATAGTGTGTTATTCCCAACAAACTAAACAGGGATGTACGTTCTCTTTCAAAGATGTCTTTTGTTTCTGTTGCCAGTCACCTCTTAAACAATTTTCCCGCGAATGCTGGTAATGAGGCAAAGTTTAATACTTTACTACTCATTTACTAGTCATTTATAGTGTTACGTTTCCTCTATTTTGATTCCACTGCATATTAGAAAATTATTAGCAATAGTCTTTTTGTTCGTTTTGTTTTGATTTTTCTCCGTTGTTGACAGATATTTCTTTTTTATTTCAATGCCTCTGGTTTTAATGTTGTATATAATTATTAAAAGGATAAGTAACTTTAAGCCATTTATGTGTTGTCAAGAATAGTTTTACGCCATTTGGATTCCAATGTATTTATTTATTTATTTATTTATTTATTACGATTTACTCCATACACAACAAACAATATAAATATTTTGTTGACTTGTTTTTATCTCTATTTAGAGAGGCTCTGTAAAACAAAAAAAAGTAAAGTAATCACTCTGGCCAATCACAAAGGACAGAGACAATCCAGGGAACCAATCAAAACTCGAAGCAAATACATGTAGCCGGCATGAAACACAGGAAAAGTGCTGTTAGTGAGTCAGTTGGTTTTGGTTTTACTTTTGATTGATTTAGGAACCAATCATACCGTGTTGTATTACAAACTCAAGGCAAATGCAATTTTTCTTTTTAATATTTTCTAATTCAATATATATATCTTATTAGACATTTTAGTGTGTAGTATCGCTGCATATTTTTGCGAGTCATGCAGTATTTTAATACAAATGATGAGTAAAAATTTACAGCGATACTACACACTAAAATGTCTTATAAGAGATTTATTATCCAACATTTTCGTTTTCCCAAAATTCTGACTTGCCAAGGTTTTTATTCTTTCGCGCGGTCGGTGGAATGAGACGAGTACAAATATCATGTGATATTTGTACTTGTTTCGCGCGTTATTTGTACTCTACAAAGCAGTGTTGGAAAATAATACAATTTTCCACATTTACCTAGTGCACTTTTAGTGTCGTAGATACACTGGTATCTCTGCTGAATTTTCCTTAGCGCAAATTGTTTCAATGATTGATTGAGTAATCCCTTGATTGATTCATTGAGTGAAGGAGTGATTAAAATATTGTTTTGTTTTTTTGCTTGATCTAATTCCCTTTGCCTCATGTCGGAAACAAGTAGCCGGTTTGGTGAAAAACTTTGTAAGATAAACAAATATTTTTTTTTCTGCAGGATGTGATTCAACGATTGACTTATCGATTGATCAGTTGATCAATTAATCAATAATTGATCACTTGATCATTATTGATTGATTGATTGATCAATATTTATCAATCAATTGAGATCGACTGATCAATCAATTGATAAATCGAGTTTTTTCGCCCTTGCCAGAGGTTGCATGTTTTCCTACCCTGGCAAATGGTTGCAACCGGTTTTAAAGTATTTTCCCTCCCTTGTTTACCACCAGCTCTTCCCTCCCCTGCCCCCTTCCCCCGAGCACCCCCACCACTACAAGCAACAAATTACACTGATCATCAACTTATCTCTGGTCTTTAAAGAATTCCAAGTAAGCTATTTTATTCTGGGTTCTGGGCACAAATCGCAGACACGTTTTCCTATGCCACTGTTTCATGCCATTCAGCACAAAACGAACAGCACTATTCATTTTCCTGAAAAAGATAAAAGCAAGACATCACGAGGCGTCTACAACAGAGGTCTATAACAGTGTAGACCATACTGGGTAAAATGTGGTTGATTTGTTTTTTTTTTAACAATAACAGAAATATAAACACAGAAATATGAATACCCAGAAATGTGAAGAAAGATTAGTTTAGGATTTGTCCCTGCGTGACTGCGGAAATTATAAATTAGAATCTACTGTACTTTAAAATCAAATAGAATGGAATTCCAATTTCTTTAACTTCCAAGGGAAGAAACATTGGTTCGAGAAATTTGGGGTAAAATTGCAGTTTTCGACTGAGTGAAGGGAAGCGACCCTCGGTTCGAATAATCGGGGGAGGGTAGAGAAATCGAGAATACGAATAATTGGGATTCTATTCTACCTGTTATGGTGAAAGATTCAATGGCTTTGTTTTTTTTATAGAACATAAAACGTTGTTTCGTTCGCCGGTTATGAATATATGAGAATTTTTTAAATGCATCAGGGTAAGGCCTATATAAAATGGACAAGGATAGTAGTCGGAACGTGTGAATTAAATCCCTAAACGAGACGATACTAGGCGAGGCTCAAGATTATTGACCATAAAAGATATCATTTTTCATGTCTGACCGATCTAGACCTCGAACAAATTATGACGGCTTTTTTTATTTCTTCACGTATAAGCCTAAACTAAAAATATTGGCGTTTTGTACTTAGCACTCTAAGTGAGACCAAAATCGATTTTTTACATCCGTAAGCGAGACGACGAGAACCCCTGCCCCTTTGATATGGAAGTACCCCACCCCCACCCCCAGGACTTCCATAATTACGACAAGGCTACTGAACTATCCAGAAATGTCTACAAAAACATGATTGAGTGAAGCAAAAGCCAACAACCAAACATTTGATTATTAAAAGTGTCGGGAATGATTTATCTGCAAGGGCAATCTAAGATTCAGAGTGTAAAAATACTGCAAAAAGACCAGAAAAAATAATTGGATATCCTCCATCGCGCGAGGCGTGAGCCACACGCGTGGAGCTCAAGACGCACGCATGGAATGAGCTGCACTGGACGCACTGGCCGCACTGTGAAAAGCTGGCTTTCCCTTGATTTTAGACCGTGTATAGCATAAGGATACGTTGCACTATATCCAATCGAATTTATTTTTGTTGAGTAGATATTCCACTTCAAACTATGCGCGTGGGTGCGAGCGATTCAACTGCAGTAAACAAACAAATACTTAAGCATAATATTCTACCTAAACTGACGAGAAAAAAGAAAGGACAAGTACAGAACTTACAATTTGTGAAAATCCCTATTCCATGATCCAAATTCATCATAAATAAGGGTAAAACCGAAAACAGTTTATCCAGAAACAACGTTACAAGTAAATCCAAAACAATGCTAATACGGCGCTTTTGTAATTTATTGTATATGAAATACTGATATATTATTCTCATGGGTATTATGTAATCGGGGCAAAATGCGAATAACAATGACAGGAATTCTTGTCTTAACATCAAATGCGCTAATGCTCTAGTAGAGTTGGATTTCTATTATTGTCCGTTATGGAACAAGATTTTTGAGTTGTGGATCAGAATACTCAGACATCGATTCTTGGTCTCTTAATGGTTTATCGAATTGTGATAGCTCGAACCGAAAGTAATTTCCCTTTAATTTACTTCACCCAGTCAAACACGGCAATTTCACCCCCGATTCCTCCAGCTTCCGATTTTCGTCAATTCCGCTGTAAGAAAAATATCTTTTTCTATGATTTCTTATGATGATGATGATGATGATGATGATGACGACAGTTACTGTTCAGTTGTTTAGAATATGAAAGTGAGTCGTCGACATTCACCTGCGTTGCTTTCTAAAACACTTATGGAACTTGACAATAGAAACTTTCATCGCATTTTAACGAATTTTCTGAATATTTCCCGATAATTGCTTCTATTGTCCATTTAAATGGGTTTTCAGTGTCGCTAAAATTGATATCCGCCACGAAAATCATTTTCATTATTACAACTATAATTACTACTTTTCGGCAAGGAAGTAAAATAGATTGTTTTGAAAGGCCACATTAGTAACAACCTAGTGCTTAAAATTCATGTTTTTATTTTTCAAAAAAAATGCTTGCCGTGTCTAGAAATAACCATAAATGAGAAACAAATTTTGCAGTTTAATTTTCTTAATGACACGATATTGACGAAAGGTGATAAAATTATCACCTGGTAATAGAGCCATGTTGCAAAATTAGGAAATGGAAAATATTTTATGTTTTAATCGGGTCAAGGAAACACAAATAGAAGTTTAGGAGTGAGAGAAATGCTGTAGGAACTGACATATGAACTCACAATTGATCTTGCTCACAATGTGTGGTTTCATACTTCTTACTTAGCAAGCATCGCACCGCTATCGTGGAGGTCATTGGTTCGGATCACGTTAACGCTCTGAGTTTTTTCCTTTTTGCTTCTTAAATTCCAATTATAATTACTCATGCATAAAGATTCACTGCTAAGATCGTCTTTCACTTACTTTGATATTTTTTTTCTAATCGCAAGTTTTCAAATTCACAATTCTCAAGTCTAGTTTTCTTGCGCTTAAGGCTTGTTTTATCACTGAAAACTTTCTCGTTACTGATGCATTTTGTGTCAATTCCTTGAAAATTTCCATGAAGTTTTTGACGTGTTTTCCCCTTCGGTTTTAATTTATCCAGTACCTCCCACTAGCGCATTAGCACATTCAGTAATTTTGAAAAGCTTTAGGCTTCACCCGAGTTACAATTAACTTAAGGCGTGTTTATTTTGGGCTGTGTCGCTACAAAGGCGAGTTTATAACGCGCATAACGCGTGTTACCTGGGTCGAGTTACACAAAAACAAAAGAACTTATTGTTTCACAAGAAATAGTTGGTACGAACATCCCATAAAATTCGCACTAGAGGCAATCTCTGTGACTTTCCACACGAACCAATTTTCAGCCGCGTTCGTAGTGGCCTTTGGTGTAAACCGATTCGTACAAATTGCTTATACACAATCCAATACGAAAACTGCGTTCGCATTCGCGACCACGTTTACGTTCATAGTTGTGCGCTGAATAAACAGGCTTTTATTCAGTCGTGCGGTGGGCGGAATTTCACACGCAGTATTCGGAAAGGTCACTGATAATTAAACAGATCTAAACAGGTCGAGACAGCTGCCAGCTACGGCCGCATTTCTTTCGGAGTAGTTTCCTAAATATCACACAATTTACATTTACAAATGAAATTGCTTTTTAACGTCCGACGTTCATCGTTTATTTAAATTGTAAAAATATGGTTAGTCCGTAATATCTTTTAAAAATACAATCTTTGTTTTCCTGAAAATAAACAGATTAAAAAAATTCCAGCAAAAGACTTTCTGGTGCCTGACAAATTAAAATTCTCCATGAAGACGGCTAAAGTTCAAAACCTCAAAAAGGGCTTGTATTAACTATGGCAATATATTCAACTTGTAAATTAGTGTATTAAACGCACGAAAGCAGGCAAATTATATTTTAATTCTTCTTGTGCATTTGACACCACTAAACCAGAATATAATTTGAAAGACAAAGGATAAAGAAAGAGGCATTTGTTCGGAAAGGTTCAAAAAAATATTCGGACATCAAATCCAAGATTAGTTCAATTTTGCTTTGACCATTTTCCGAGAACGCCACATATCAAATAAATTATAAGGATTTCGTTTTACCAAATTCATTTCGCTATCCGAATTTGTAGTTTTCGTCATATCCCAAGGCTAATACATGGAACTACATTACATAATACCAATTAAAAACA
Organism: Meandrina meandrites; assembly: GCA_963693305.1. Lineage (NCBI taxonomy): Eukaryota > Metazoa > Cnidaria > Anthozoa > Scleractinia > Meandrinidae > Meandrina > Meandrina meandrites. The sequence goes on from OY855915.1 coordinate 9,317,898, forward strand.
AATTACATATGTATTCACGTATCGCTATAAACATTAAAGTTGGCAACAAACCTATTTTCTCCATTGTAAAGAGTTTGACTGGAGTTAAACTCGATACTTAACATAAAAACAGTGGGAAACAAACTAAAAACGCAATAATGCTAATGTTGTTCGCGAATTTGCATTCGCTTAAATTTTAATTGTACAACTAAAAAACACATTGTTGTGCTATGAAGTAAAGGAAATCTTTGTCCCAGATCTACATCGTGAATGAATAAAGCGACAATTTCTTATAAGAGAGCAACACGGGCACTTTCAATACGATGAGATATAAAAGCACAGTCCATCTTCACAGCTGCTACCGAAGAAACATGAATTTCTCTCAGTCTTCATCGATCGCGAGTGAAAATGAATGTAAAAGCTTTTTCTTCCAAACTGTTCCCTTGCGATATTCTTCTGCCAGTTCATTTTATGGCTTGCTTGTCGCAGCAGCTGTCCTCAGCCTGGCCATTTGCTTTTTTACCATTTTCTTGAACGCCTTGGTTATGGTTGCCGTGAAAATCAAACGACGACTTCAAACACACCCCAACATTCTGTTGGCTTGTTTGGCGCTTACCGATCTGATGGTTGGACTTGTTGTACAACCTCTACACATCACCAAGACTATTCTTCTTATACAAGGTAAAGATTATCACGAATTTTGTGCCATTGATTTGGCATTTAGTGTCTCGTTTGTGATGTTGGTCCTCGCAACATCATGTCAATTGGTTTTAGTCAGCGGAGAGCGATATCTTGCCATTAAACATACCTTCACTCACGCTTCTGTCGTCACTGAAGCTCGCCTGATCGTTGCCTCTGCTGTGGCGTGGATTGCAGCCGCCTTATTTTTTCTTCTCATTCTGTATGTAAGTTTCCTTTCACAAGCAATAATCTATTCCTCAATAATTGTCCTTCAAATTCTCGTGTATAAGGAAGCCCGACGGCATGAAAAACAGATTCTTTCACAGCAAGTTTCCTTGGAGGCCAGAGCAAAATTTAAACAGGAAAAGAAAGCCTTAAAACTAACCACCGTAATATTAGTGACAATTTTTCTGTGTTTCGTTTTGCCATCAACTATAATGTTTGTTACATGGAAGCTTTTCGGAGAAAAACTCTTACCTGATATTAAAACATTAGTTCGTCATTTTGGTCATCTTCCGGTGTTGATTAATTCACTTCTAAATCCAGTCATTTACACAGTACGAAAAGAGGAGTTCCGAGTTGCATTTGCTGAGTTACTTTAGAGGAAAAGCTTACAAGAGGCTGAAGAATTTCAAAGAAGACTGTTTGGAACAACAAACAATGCTGGGAGCCAGCAAGATGAACAACAAGGCGAAGGACAGGAACAGAATGCCGAGGAAAGAAATGCAGCACACACTAACGACAACCAGGAAGATAATCCCAAAGTCCTCGCTACTGGCGCTAATTTCGATGAGAACACCACCCTCGCTTCACATAACGAGCCCGTCTCTTGAAATGCATTCAACAGCGTATCCAACGAGGGAGAGGAAGAACATGGCGAGGAAAGAAATGCAGCTCGCGCTAAAAACAACATTAAAGATAATCCTGACGACCTCACTCCTGACAACAATTTCGATGGCAACACAACAATCGCTACAGACAACGAGCTTGCTTCTATAAATGCACTAAAAAGCATGTGGAAAACGACAGAGGAAGAACATGACGAGGGAAGAAATCCAGCACACGTTGAAAACAACCTTGAAAATAATCCTGAAGTGCTCGCTTCTGGCACCAATTTCGATGGGAACACCACCCTCGCTGCACACAACGAGGCTGTTTCCTTAAATGCACTCAACAGCGTGTACAAAACAGCAGAGGACGAACATGACGAGGGAAGGAATCTAACCGATACTAAATACGACCTTGAAGATAATCCTGAAGCTCTCGCTACTGGCGCTAATGTCGGTGACAACACAACCCTTTCTACACACGAGCCTGTTTCCTCAAACGCACTCAACAGTATACCCAAAAAGACAGGAGAAGAACATGGCAAGGGAAGAAATCCAACACACGCTGAAAACAACCTTGAAGATAATCCTGAAGTCATCGCTTATGGCGCTAGTATTGATTTGAAAAACACTGAAAACCACTCAGAATGAGAACTTATCAGTTCTTCAATTATGTATATATTAAAGTAAATTAAACAGTCGATTTATGTGAATTATGGATCAATTTAGAAAAAGAGACGTAATTTAAGAAGTTGGAAAATGTTACATGCAAAGCCGTGAAAACTGAGATAATTCGATAAGAAAAATCTCGGGTTTTCTTGATTCCACAAAAGTTCGTTATATCGCAGAGAGTGTTTTCTCGCCTAGTAAAGAATCCTTGTAAGTAGCTATTGTTGTGTTTAGCAGTTTTACGCAGTCCACAATAAATAAGTTAAACATGTTTGTCGCAAATTGTGAATATCGAAACGCTTTTCGCCGCTTGGAAGCACTGTCATGAATAGTCATGAGGTTTTTATGGTATTTTCAGCGGATTTCATATTATGAAGATTGCATGTGATCCTTGTAAAATCATGGACACTCGCAAGTAACCGCGGTTTGGTCGGATTTGACAGTCAGCAGGCAGCGGACATCACGCTGGCAGAATCATAATAGGATATTTTAGCGGTTTAAGGTTAATACGGTTTAAACTTAATAAACAAGACTGGTGATCATTTAAACCAGATAATACGAATTTTAAAAGAATAAATGACAAAAAATTCCAGATAAAAAGAATTCGTTAAGGAATCGCTTCTTGGATTTCGGTTAATGAGATAGAAAATTTGCTAAAATTATAGCGCTTCAGTCTGTCACCAAGCTACAAAAATCTCAACTCTGAAAATTGAAAGGATATGATCGCATAGCGACTCGGCAAATGTCTGCAACTTCCGAAAACACGCGTGATTTTAATTAATCCAGAATTTTGCGAGGAATCATGTGATTACCTAAATTCGTTGGATGAGCATGTAATAATTTTATGAAGAGAAATCGAAACAGCTGTCCCCGGCTGTCAGTTGCTCAGGCAAATTTTACTTTTTAACTGAGTACAAAAAGAAACTTAAATGTACTCGCTGTATCTATATAATTCTTAAATTTGCAGTCCGCCGCGAAATTTCTTCAATTGACTAATGATACCTCATCTCAGTTAATTCTGGGTTAATTACGATCGAGTAACTCTCATTTAGAGTACACCAGCAAAGAGTAATAAATTTTCTTAGAAATTTGGGTCGGCTAAAACAAATCAGACCAGTTTTGATCCCTATACTGCTTAGGCCAGCGTGTTGTATCTGTTATTTTGCTGTTAACAAGTCACAATTGAGGTCGATACTTTCGGAGGCACGTTACTTTCAGAATTTTACGCGTTAATACCAGAAATTAAACACCCATATTTTAGCGTAAAAATACGGTATACCCAGAAGTTTATAAACTGCTGGTATACCCATGGTGGGGGTGGGGGGAGTATGATCCAGTAGAGACCATGAAAAGTATATTTCAACTAATAACCTAAATTTTGACATTTTATAACAAAGAATGGGCCAATTTTCACAGATTGTTAAATATATGAACGGATTTATCCCCATCACTTGGCTACTCTAGAAGTCTCACGCGGTGATGCTTCATTTAATCGCATATTTCAACTTGAAAGTGGCTGAGCCTGAATTGCTCTTCTTTGTTTGATTATCAATTTGTGATCAGTGTTTCCCCTGGAAAAATAGGTTCAGCCAACATTTATCCATTGCATTTTTTTCTGTCGCCGACAAACGTTACCGTTTTCCCGGTCTTTCTTTGCTTCGCTTCTCTCTTGAACTTGTCGTTAACACAGATTTTTTCGCAGAAAGAAAGTACAGCATTTCACATAAGATTAAGCGTTACCAATCCAGCGGAGAGCAATGTTTTGATGACATGGATTTTGTTATAAATCGGGTTTGCTCAGTAAAAAAAAAAAATATACTACTTATTAACCGAGAGTGAGGTCATTACAGGGAAATCTCAGACCGAGGGAATGTGGTCATTACATGGAAATCTAAGGCCGAGGTCTGAGATTTCCCTGTAATGACCGAACGGACGAGGTTAATAAGTTATTTATTATATGGCCTTTATATCGCTGAAAAAAGGGAAACGTTTTTCAACATCCGCTTGCGCGCGCAAGAGGTCATTCGAGGTCATGCGATCCAAACCAGAAGAAACGGTTTCTTTGACAATGAGGCAATTTTGTCTTCATCACGGCAAGATCTAGGGAAAATTTAACCACTTTAATTTTCACAAAACAAACTGACCTGTGTTTACAAGTGTTTGACCCTTTAAAAGTTATAAAAAGCTAAGGCAAGAAAAATTTTCATAATGCCCGGTCATTACAAGAAAATCTTGCCCGCTCATCAGCCAATCAGAGCGCGCGTACTATTGTAGCCGTATAATTAATATATATATTACGTTAACCTATGTGGTTTACTGAGTTAAAAAATTGTTTTATTTGACCCTGCTTATGTTTCTCTGAAAAAAAAATTCCCTAAAATGAAAACATTTAATTCATCTGACATTTTCCATTGTTTTTCTACCACCCACATATTTTACCGCTTTCCTGGCCTTTATTCGCTCTGCTCCTCTCACGGAGTCATCTTGAAATATATCCAGTAAATGTACTTTTCCAAACGAACTCAGCCATTTTTCTCTGTTAACAAGCTCAGGTTTTTCAAGCTCGTTTAGAAAATCGTAAAAATATCAATAATCTGCAACGACTCTCCGCTTTTCAAGAAAAAACTTTTTGTTTTCTTTGAAACCACCACCTGCAATATTTCCAGTATAACACCTTCTGCTGAAAAAGTAAAAATCTTCATCGAATCCTAATTAATTCATTTACGTAAAAAATAATAATATGACGGAGGACAATGAAATTATAACATCAACTGAGGTGAAATTAATCGTTAGAATTGTCCTTCATTGACCACTTTTCCTAGAAGTCGCAGGGTAGAACGCCTCACACGCCAAATATAAGACATTTATTGCCAAAACCATGAAAAACCACCGTTCATTGTTTACCATTGCGTCAACACAAATGTTAATTTTAATCCAATTTTCTGTTTCCTTTTTGAAAGCAGGTGTAGATTGTGTAAATTTATTTCTTTCGACTTCACACAGCGAAGAAGCTCATTTATTATAACATCACCAAGTTCTAGTCACCCCCATCGTGGCACAACTAGAAAATATTAGAATATTTCGCGTTTAAATTTCAGTGTCCAATTTACCAATATCTCCCTGCACAAAAATGATTTTTTTATTGAACGAAATATTATAAATTTCACCGCCACTCTGTGTTGGATGCTGGGTTTCAGTGACTTAGCAGATCGTATTTATCTTGTATTATCTTGTAACTTCATTGTAAGAATGTAGGTCACAGCGCTTATGGAAAATACATTACGTTTAATGTCAGGTAAAGCGGACAAAAATATATGCTGTAGCCACGAGATCTTCTTCCTTCACAGTTTCATTGAAGACTAAAAATAGATCAGAATTTTTTTTAAGTTCTTTGTGTTTTATCAGATAGCACGTGCTTCAAAAGTGAGTCAATTTCCTAAAAAGAAACTCTTTATCACTGACCAATGACAGCGCAACATTTCTCTCATAAACCAATCACACTTGGGCTTGCAAGCGAGAAACGCCTGAGAGCTGTAAATAGCGATCATCACATTATTCCACTGGCTCTATTGCAAAGTGTGTTTAATTTGTGTGATTAATTTGGGACTTTTTGAGCAAAGAAGATCTTCTAAAATACCGTATTCATTTTTTTTATTATTTGGACGATTTATAATAAAAAAATCCTAAGTAAAAATATGTTACGATGGGATTGGCGGAGGAACTACGTAGAAATTAAGAATTGTATTACAAGTGCATATATGATGTGAATTTCTTGCATTTAATTATCTTTGTAATAAACAATCCATTTCGAAAAAGTGGCATTTGTGCATTTAAAGCTGTTTTAAAAAAATATTCTGTTGTTTCGTGGCGCAGATTAAGTCTGATGACGAAGGCGAGTTTGACTAAACACTTAATAAATTCAATAATACTTATAAGCCGATTGTCTTATTTGGAACGGAAAGATTGAAAAGGTTTTTGCCGTCCTGGATAAGCTCTGTACATGTTTCCATTTTGTCACTCGGATTAATATCAGCTTTGCTCCCTGTCTCGCCTTCTTTATACAGCTAACGAAGTTTTCAAACTATTTTTTGAGAAGTTTTCCTTTTCAAATCGATGATAAGCTGGACTGCGTGTTGCAACCGGGTAAAAATTTTTTGCCTCTCACTTTTTATAAAAACTAGCCTATTGTTTAACTAGAAGTAAACAGAAGCCCAGTCCCCAAAATAAATTAATTATTCTGCTGTAATTGAAAAAGGGAACGATAAAGTAGGCAGCGAGACACGTTCAACACGAAACAAAATAACAGCAACGCTCCGCTCGTGATTTGTTAACAGCGAAGAAATATGAATTTCTCTCAGTCATCGTCGATCGAGATTGAAAATGATTGTAAAAGCTTTTTCTTCCAAACTGTTCCCTTGAGATATTCTTCTTCCGACTCATTTCATGGCTTGCTTGTCGCAGCAGCTGTCCTCAGCCTGGCCATTTGCTTTTTTACCATTTTCTTGAACGCCTTGGTTATGGTTGCCGTGAAAATCAAGCGACGACTTCAAACACACCCTAACATTCTGTTGGCTTGTTTGGCGCTTACCGATCTGATGGTTGGACTTGTTGTACAACCTCTACACATCGCCAAGACTATTCTCCTTATACAAGGTAAATATACTGACGAATTTTGTGACATTGATTCGGCATTTAGTGTCTCGTTTGTGATGTTGGTCCTCGCAACATCATGCCAATTGGTTTTAATCAGCGGAGAGCGATATCTTGCCATTAAACATACCTTCACTCACGCTTCTGTCGTCACTAAATCTCGCCTGATCGTTGCCTCTGCTGTGGCGTGGATTGCAGCCGCCTTATTTTTTCTTCTCATTCTGTATGTAAGTTTCCTTCCACAAGCAATAATCTATTCCTCAATAATTGTCCTTCAAATTCTCGTGTATAAGGAAGCCCGACGACATGAAAAACAGATTCTTTCACAGCAAGTTTCCTTGGAGGCCAGATCAAAATTTAAACAGGAAAAGAAAGCCTTAAAACTAACCACCGTAATATTAGTGACAATTTTTCTGTGTTTCGTGTTGCCATCAACTATTATGTTTGTTACATGGAAGCTTTTCGGAGAAAAACTCTCACCTGATATTAAAACATTAGTTCGTCATTTTGGTCATCTTCCGGTGATGATTAATTCACTTCTAAATCCAGTCATTTACACAGTACGAAAAGAGGAGTTCCGAGTTGCATTTACTGAGTTACTTTTGAGGAAAAGCTTACAAGAGGCTGAAGAATTTCAAAGAAGACTGTTTGGAACAACAAACAATGCTGGGAGCCAGCAAGATGAACAACAAGGCGAAGGACAGGAACAGAATGCCGAGGAAAGAAATGCAGCACACGCTAACGACAACCAGGAAGATAATCCCAAAGTCCTCGCTACTGGCGCTAATTTCGATGACAACACCACTCTCGCTTCACATAGCGAGCCCGTCTCTTCAAATGCATTCAACAGCATATCCAACGAGGGAGAGGAAGAACATGGCGAGGAAAGAAATGCAGCTCGCGCTAAAAACAACATTAAAGATAATCCTGATGTCCTCACTCCTGACAACAATTTCGATGGCAACACAACAATCGCTACATACAACGAGCCTGCTTCTATAAATGCACTAAAAAGCATGTGGAAAACGACAGAGGAAGAACATGACGAGGGAAGAAATCCAGCACACGTTGAAAACAACCTTGAAAATAATCCTGAAGTGCTCGCTTCTGGCACCAATTTCGATGGGAACACCACCCTCGCTGCACACAACGAGGCTGTTTCCTTAAATGCACTCAACAGCGTGTACAAAACAGCAGAGGACGAACATGACGAGGGAAGGAATCTAACCGATACTAAATACGACCTTGAAGATAATCCTGAAGCTCTCGCTACTGGCGCTAATGTCGGTGACAACACAACCCTTTCTACACACGAGCCTGTTTCCTCAAACGCACTCAACAGTATACCCAAAAAGACAGGAGAAGAACATGGCAAGGGAAGAAATCCAACACACGCTGAAAACAACCTTGAAGATAATCCTGAAGTCATCGCTTATGGCGCTAGTATTGATTTGAAAAACACTGAAAACCACTCAGAATGAGAACTTATCAGTTCTTCAATTATGTATATATTAAAGGAGAAGTTCACTCCAGAATGGCCATTTATTTTCTTTACGCAAATAAAAAGTTTATACAAAAATATGTTACTCACCAAAATTTCAGCTTCCAACGAGCGCTAAATCCCTACGAAATCTTTCTCTAAAGTAGCCCAAAATTCGACAACTGAACGCCGCCATCTTGGAGCTAGTAATGTATGCGTGACGTGAAAGAGCTCAGCCTGAAGTTTAGCGGGAAAATTTAAATACGTCAAACTCCTTGTTTCTTTGAAGTGGCTTTTGTTTGTCAAAATGCCTGTCTGAAAGGAAAGAAAGGTGAAAGGTTTTTTTGTATCTCTTGGAGCTCTGTTTGAGAAACATGGAGCTGCACAAACAGGCATTTTGACAAACAAAAGCCACTACAAAGAAACAAGGAGTTTCGAGTATTTAAATTTTCCCGCTAAACTTCAGGCTGAGCTCTTTGACGTTACACATACATTACTAGCTCCAAGATGGCGGCGTTCAGTTGTCGAATTTTGGGCTACTTTAGGGAAAGATTTCGTAGGGATTTAGCGCTCGTTGGAAGCTGAAATTTTGGTGAATAACATGTTTTTGTATAAACTTTTTATTGGCGTAAAGAAAATAAATGGCCATTCTGGAGTGAACTTCTCCTTTAAAGTAAATTAAACAGTCGATTTATGTGAATTATGGATCAATTTAGAAAAAGAGACGTAATTTAAGAAGTTAGAAAATGTTACATGCAAAGCCGTGAAAACTGAGATAATTCGATAAGAAAAATCTCGGGTTTTCTTGATTCCACAAAAGTTCGTTATATCGCAGAGAGTGTTTTCTCGCCTAGTATCCGTAAAGATTCCTTGTAAGTAGCTATTGTTGTGTTTAGCAGTTTTACTCAGTCCACAATAAATAAAAAGTTAAACATGTTTGTCGCAAATTGTGAATATCGAAACGCTTTTCGCCGCTTGGAAGCACTGTCATGAATAGTCATGAAGTTTTTATGGTATTTTCAGCGGATTTCATATTATGAAGATTGCATATGATCCTTGTAAAATCATGGACACTCGCAAGTAACCGCGGTTTGGTCGGATTTGACAGTCAGCAGGCAGCGGACATCACGCTGGCAGAATCATAATAGGATATTTTAGCGGTTTAAGGTTAATACGGTTTAAACTTAATAAACAAGACTGGTGATCATTTAAGGAGGCTCGAAGGGGTTTAGATATTCCCGTCTTTGGTATCCTATTGCAGCTACACCAATAACGTTGAGGTTAAACTTTTAGTACAACTTTGTAAAGGTTTTACCAATGAACAAATTGCAGTTGCTATGACGTCAAAATTCGTTGCCATGGCAACGTCATATGAGGTCTAAGATACCTTATTTTTTACCGTTTGAGGCTAATAACTTAAAAACTAGACGGTGAAAGTTTTTGTTTTTCATATATGTTTGCCTACTGGGCAAAACAAACAATCTAACAGTGTTTAAAAAAATTCTGTAGGTAGGGTTCAGAGCCACCTTAAATTACTGAAAAAATGACGTAGCTTTGAATCCTACCTACAGAATTTTTTAAAAATTTGCAAAAATTTTTCTTTTGTCAGTTGGATAAAAATATATCAAAAACAGGAACTTTCACCGAGTAGTTTTTGAGTTATTAGCCTCAAAAGGTCCAAAATAGGGTATCTTTGACATCATATGGCGTTACCATGGCAACGATTTCTGACGTCACAATGACGTCAATTTGTTCATTGGTAAAAGTTGTACAAGTTTGTACAAAAAGATTTTCCTAAAAATTATTGGTATAGCTGCAATAGAACACCTAAAATGGGGATGTCTAAGTCTGAATAAACTGTTATGAGCCACCTTAAACCAGATAATACGAATTTTAAATGAATAAATAACAAAAAATTCCAGATAAAAAGAATTCGTTAAGGAATCGCTTCTCGGATTTCGGTTAATGAGATAGAAAATTTACTAAAATTATAGCGCTTCAGTCTGTCACCAAGCTACAAAAATCTCAACTCTGAATATTGAAAGGATATGATCGCATAGCGACTCGGCAATTGTCTGCAACTTCCGAAAACACGCGTGATTTTAATTAATCCAGAATTTTGCGAGGAATCATGTGATTACCTAAATTCGTTGGATGAGCATGTAACAATTTTACGCAGAGAAATCGAAACAGCTGTCCCCGGCTGTCAGTTGCTCAGGCAAATTTTACTTTTTAACTGAGTACAAAAAGAAACTTAAATGTACTCGCTGTATCTATATAATTCTTAAATTTGCAGTCCGCCGCGAGATTTCTTCAATTGACTAATGATACCTCATCTCAGTTAATACTGGGTTAATTACGATCGAGTAACTCTCATTTAGAGTACACCAGCAAAGAGTAATAAATTTTCTTAGAAATTTGGGTCGGCTAAAACAAATCAGACCAGTTTTGATCCCTATACTGCTTAGGCCAGCGTGTTGTATCTGTTATTTTGCTGTTAACAAGTCACAATTGAGGTCGATACTTTCGGAGGCACGTTACTTTCAGAATTTTACGCGTTAATACCAGAAATTAAACACCCATATTTTAGCGTAAAAATACGGTATACCCAGAAGTTTATAAACTGCTGGTATACCCATGGTGGGGGTGGGGGGAGTATGATCCAGTAGAGACCATGAAAAGTATATTTCAACTAATAACCTAAATTTTGACATTTTATAACAAAGAATGGGCCAATTTTCACAGATTGTTAAATATATGAACGGATTTATCCCCATCACTTGGCTACTCTAGAAGTCTCACGCGGTGATGCTTCATTTAATCGCATATTTCAACTTGAAAGTGGCTGAGCCTGAATTGCTCTTCTTTGTTTGATTATCAATTTGTGATCAGTGTTTCTCCTGGAAAAATAGGTTCAGCCAACATTTATCCATTGCATTTTTTTCTGTCGCCGACAAACTTTACCGTTTTCCCGGTCTTTCTTTGCTTCGCTTCTCTCTTGAACTTGTCGTTAACACAGATTTTTTCGCAAAAAGAAAGTACAGCATTTCACATAAGATTAAGCGTTACCAATCCAGCGGAGAGCAATGTTTTGATGACATGGATTTTGTTATAAATCGGGTTTGCTCAGTAAAAAAAATATATACTACTTATTAACCGAGAGTGAGGTCATTACAGGGAAATCTCAGACCGAGTCCTTGATGTATTGACCGAGCGATAGCGAGGTCAATACATCAAGGCCGAGGTCTGAGATTTCCCTGTAATGACCGAACGGACGAGGTTAATAAGTTATTTATTATATGGCCTTTATATCGCTGAAAAAAGGGAAACGTTTTTCAATATCCGCTTGCGCGCGCAAGAGGTCATTCGAGGTCATACGATCCAAACCAGAAGAAACGGTTTCTTTGACAATGAGGCAATTTTGTCTTCATCACGGCAAGATCTAGGGCAAATTTAACCACTTTAATTTTTACAAAACAAACTGACCTGTGTTTACAAGTGTTTGACCCTTTAAAAGTTATAAAAAGCTAAGGCAAGAAAAATTTTCATAATGCCCGGTCATTACAAGAAAATCTTGCCCGCTCATCAGCCAATCAGAGCGCGCGTACTATTGTAGCCGTATAATAAATATATATATTACGTTAACCTATGTGGTTTACTGAGTTAAAAAATTGTTTTATTTGACCCTGCTTATGTTTCTCTGAAAAAGAAATTCCCTAAAGTGAAAACATTTAATTCATCTGACATTTTCCATTGTTTTTCTACCACCCACATAGTTTACCGCTTTCCTGGCCTTTATTCGCTCTGCTCCTCTCACGGAGTCATCTTGAAATATATCCAGTAAATGTACTTTTCCAAACGAACTCAGCCATTTTTCTCTGTTAACAAGCTCAGGTTTTTCAAGCTCGTTTAGAAAATCGTAAAAATTTCAATAATCTGCAACGACTCTCCGCTTTTCAAGAAAAAACTTTTTGTTTTCTTTGAAACCACCACCTGCAATATTTCCAGTATAACACCTTCTGCTGAAAAAGTAAAAATCTTCATCGAAACCTAATTAATTCATTTACGTAAAAAATAATAATATGACGGAGGACAATGAAATTATAACATCAACTGAGGTGAAATTAATCGTTAGAATTGTCCTTCATTGACCACTTTTCCTAGAAGTCGCAGGGTAGAACGCCTCACACGCCAAATATAAGACATTTATTGCCAAAACCATGAAAAACCACCGTTCATTGTTTACCATTGCGTCAACACAAATGTTAATTTTAATCCAATTTTCTGTTTCCTTTTTGAAAGCAGGTGTAGATTGTGTAAATTTATTTCTTTCGACTTCACACAGCGAAGAAGCTCATTTATTATAACATCACCAAGTTCTAGTCACCTCCATCGTGGCACAACTAGAAAATATTAGAATATTTCGCGTTTAAATTTCAGTGTCCAATTTACCAATATCTCCCTGCACAAAAATGATTTTTTTATTGAACGAAATATTATAAATTTCACCGCCACTCTGTGTTGGATGCTGGGTTTCAGTGACTTAGCAGATCGTATTTATCTTGTATTATCTTGTAACTTCATTGTAAGAATGTAGGTCACAGCGCTTATGGAAAATACATTACGTTTAATGTCAGTAAAGCGAACAAAAATATATGCTGTAGCCACGAGATCTTCTTCCTTCACAGTTTCATTGAAGACTAAAAATAGATCAGAATTTTTTTTAAGTTCTTTGTGTTTTATCAGATAGCACGTGCTTCAAAAGTGAGTCAATTTCCTAAAAAGAAACTCTTTATCACTGACCAATGACAGCGCAACATTTCTCTCATAAACCAATCACACTTGAGGTCGCAAGCGAGAAACGCCTGAGAGCTGTAAATAGCGATCATCACATTATTCCACTGGCTCTATTGCAAAGTGTGTTTAATTTGTGTGATTAATTTGGGACTTTTTGAGCAAAGAAGATCTTCTAAAATACCGTATTCATTTTTTTTATTATTTGGACGATTTATAATAAAAAAATCCTAAGTAAAAATATGTTACGATGGGATTGGCGGAGGAACTACGTAGAAATTAAGAATTGTATTACAAGTGCATATATGATGTGAATTTCTTGCATTTAATTATTTTTGTAATAAACAATCCATTTCGAAAAAGTGGCATTTGTGCATTTAAAGCTGTTTTAAAAAAATATTCTGTTGTTTCGTGGCGCAGATTAAGTCTGATGACGAAGGCGAGTTTGACTAAACACTTAATAAATTCAATAATACTTATAAGCCGATTGTCTTATTTGGAACGGAAAGATTGAAAAGGTTTTTGCCGTCCTGGATAAGCTCTGTACATGTTTCCATTTTGTCACTCGGATTAATATCAGCTTTGCTCCCTGTCTCGCCTTCTTTATACAGCTAACGAAGTTTTCAAACTATTTTTTGAGAAGTTTTCCTTTTCAAATCGATGACAAGCTGGACTGCGTGTTGCAACCGGGTAAAAATTTTTTGCCTCTCACTTTTTATAAAAACTAGCCTATTGTTTAACTAGAAGTAAACAGAAGCCCAGTCCCCAAAATAAATTAATTATTCTGCTGTAATTGAAAAAGGGAACGATAAATTAGGCAGCGAGACACGTTCAACACGAAACAAAATAACAGCAACGCTCCGCTCGTGATTTGTTAACAGCGAAGAAATATGAATTTCTCTCAGTCTTCGTCGATCGAGATTGAAAATGATTGTAAAAGCTTTTTCTTCCAAACTGTTCCCTTGCGATGTTCTTCTTCCGACTCATTTCATGGCTTGCTTGTCGCAGCAGCTGTCCTCAGCCTGGCCATTTGCTTTTTTACCATTTTCTTGAACGCCTTGGTTATGGTTGCCGTGAAAATCAAGCGACGACTTCAAACACACCCTAACATTCTGTTGGCTTGTTTGGCGCTTACCGATCTGATGGTTGGACTTGTTGTACAACCGCTACACATCGCCAAGACTATTCTCCTTATACAAGGTAAATATAGTGACGAATTTTGTGACATTGATTCGGCATTTAGTGTCTCGTTTGTGATGTTGGTCCTCGCAACATCATGCCAATTGGTTTTAATCAGCGGAGAGCGATATCTTGCCATTAAACACACCTTCACTCACGCTTCTGTCGTCACTGAAGCTCGCCTGATCGTTGCCTCTGCTGTGGCGTGGATATCAGCCGCCTTATTTTTTCTTCTCATTCTATATGTAAGTTCCCTTTCACAAGCAATAATCTATTCCTCAATAATTGTCCTTCAAATTCTCGTGTATAAGGAAGCCCGACGACATGAAAAACAGATTCTTTCACAGCAAGTTTCCTTGGAGGCCAGAGTAAAATTTAAACAGGAAAAGAAAGCCTTAAAACTAACCACCGTAATATTAGTGACAATTTTTCTGTGTTTCGTGTTGCCATCAACTGTTATGTTTGTTACTTGGGAGCTTTTCGGAGAAAAACTCTCACCTGATATTAAAACATTAGTTCGTCATTTTGGTCATCTTCCGGTGTTGATTAATTCACTTCTAAATCCAGTCATTTATACAGTACGAAAAGAGGAGTTCCGAGTTGCATTTACTGAGTTACTTTTGAGGAAAAGCTTACAAGAGGCTGAAGAATTTCAAAGAAGACTGTTTGGAACAACAAACAATGCTGGGAGACCGCAAGATGAACAACAAGGCGAAGGACAGGAACAGAATACTGAGGAAAGTAATCCAGCACACGCTAACGACAACCAGGATGATAATCCCGAAGTCCTCGCTACTGCCGCTAATTTCGATGACAACATCACCCTCGCTTTACATAACGAGCCTGTCTCCTCAAATGCACTTAACAGCACAACCAAAGAGAGGGAGGAAGAACATGGCGAAGAAAGAAATCCAGCTCGCGTAAAAAAACAACGTTGATGATAATTCTGACGACCTCACTTCTGACAATAATTTCGATGGCAACACCACACTCACTACACACAACGAGGCTGTTTCCTTAAAGGCACTCAACAGCGTGTACAAAACAGCAGAGGAAGAACATGACGAGGGAAGAAATCTAACCCATACTAAATACGACCTTGACGATAATCCTGAAGTTCTCGCTACTGGCGCTAATAGGGACCTTACGAAACCACGACGGTGACTGCAACGAGAACGTCGCCAAACAAAAGGCTTAATGAGCAGTTCAATAGCTTAGCACGTGCGTTTTCCATCTTGGTACATTTCTTTGTCGTCCTCTGCAAAACAACGACGTGAAATTGCCAAATTTTGCGTAGTCTGGAGAACGTGAACTACGACGACGAATTTTTCTTGTTTTTATTTTGAATTTAATAATGCGCTTACATATTTAGCTAGAGATCAGTCCTGACAAAAATGAACGCCCTAAAAAAATGAGAATTGCGAAAATGTTAAGGAAATATAAATACATTTTTTAGTCGACGTTGTCGTCAGCGTTGCCGTCGTGGTTTCGTAAGGTCCTTAATGTCGATGCAACACAACCCTTGGCGGAATGCTACACACGACCCTGTTTCCTCAAATGCAATAGTCTACCCAAAAAGACAGAGGAAGAACATGGCAAGGGAAGAAATCCAACTGAAAACTGAAAACAACCTTGAAGATAATCCTGAAGTCATCGCTTCTGGCGCTAGTATTGATTTGAAAAACACTGAAACCGCTCAGAGTGAGAACTTATCAGTCCTTTAATTATGTATATATTAAAATAAATTAAACAATCGATTTAGAGAGAGACGTTATTTAAGAAGTTGGAAAATGTTACATGCAAAGCCGTGAAAACTGAGATAATTTGATAAGAAAAATCTCGGGTTTTCTTGATTCCGCAAAAGTTTTGTTTTCTCGCCTAGTATCCGTAAAGAATCCCTCTAAGTAGCTATTGTTGTGTTTAGCAGTTTTACGCAGTCCACAATAAATAAAAAGTTATACATGTTTGTCGCAAATTGTGAATATCGAAACGCTTTTCGTCGTTTGGAAGCACTGTTATGAATAGTCATGAAGTTTTTACGGTATTTTCAGCGGATTTCATATTACGAAGATTGCATGTGATCCTTGTAAAATCATGGACACTCGCAAGTAACGGTTTGGTCGGATTTTTAGTTTAGTTTTAGTTTTGACCGTCAGGAGGAAGCGGACATCGCGCTGGCAGAATCTTACAAGGATATTTTAGCGGTTCAAGCTTAATACGGTTCAAGGTTATTAAACAGGAATGGTGATCATTTAAACGAGATAATACGAATTTTAAAAGAAGAAATAACAAAAAAAAAACAGATAAAAAGAATTCGCCAATGTTAAGGAATCGCTTCTCGAAATTCGGTTAATGAGATAGAAAATTAGCTAAAATTATATCAAAATATAAAATGTAGAGTAGAATAGGCGAATTTTTGTCTACAGTCTCTTCAGTCTCTGATCAAGCTACAAAAATCTCAGCTCTGAATTTTGAAAGGATATGATCGCGTAGCGACTCGGCAAATGTCTGATTTTAATCCTTAAATTTGCGAGGAATCATGCGATTACCTAAAGTCGTTGAATAAGCAAGTAATAATTTTACGAACAGAAATTCAAACAAGTCGAAACAGCTGTCCCCAGCTGTCAGTTGCTCAGGCAAATTTTATTTTTAACTGAACAAAATTAATTGTACTGGCTTTATCTATATAATTCTTGAATTTGCGGTCCGTCGCTAGATTTCTTCAATTCGCTAATAATACCTTATTCCAGTTAATACTGGGTCAAATTACGATCGAGTAACTCTCATTTATAGTACACCGGATATGAGTTATAATTTTTCTTAGAAATTTGGGTCGGCTAAAAACAAAACAGACCAGTTTTGATCCGTATACTGCCTAGGCCAGCTTGTTGTATCTGGTATTTTGCTGTTAACAAGTTACGATTGAGGTCGATCGATACTTTCGGAGACACGTTACTTTTAGAATTTATATTAATTAAAAACCCATGTTTTAACCTAAACATACGATATTCCCAAAAGCTCATAAACTTCTGGCCCTGGTCGTTCGAAAGCCGCTTAAAATAACCCTCGATTAGCCGTTATACCGCGATTAAACTTCTTATTCTCAGGATAACCAATCCCGGCGTGCACAATCGATGATAATCGATCATCGGAAATCAATCGATATAATCGATAATAATCGATATTGGTTTTTCTATGTAATTAATGAGTTTTGGATCTACGGCGAGATTTCTTCAATTCATTAATAATAACTTATTTTAATGATACTAATAAAATAATATAACATAATATGACCAAGAAACTCTTATTGAAAGTACACCAGAAAAGAGCAATAATTGCCTATAATGGGAATACGGTTGGCTAAAACAATACGGATCGGTTATTTACGGATCGGTTTTGATCCGCATACTGCTTAGCTCAGCTTGCTGTATCTGTTACCTTGCTGTTCTTTTTTTTCAAGTTACAATTGATGTCGATACTTTTGGAGGCTTGTTTCTTTTAGACTTTCACGCCTTAATACAAGAAATTAAATGTATTTATTCTTAACACCCACGTTCAGCATAAAAAATAGTAGCCTGCGAGCAGGCTCCAAAGAGAAGGGCCTGAGTGAGAATTAAAATCGGGGGAGCCTGCAGACAAAGGTTTTATGCCGCTGTTCCAAAGAACCCGCCGTGCACCAGATTCTGGTGCAACCTCTGATTGGTCAGATTACTGATTGTTGACGGGTCTTATTGACATCTTGATTTTGCCGACGCCATGAGACGCGATACGATCAAAATTTGCATTTCGGCTCAGCGAAGTGTAAACATGATGGTGTCTTCTGGCGGTGGGCGAGTTACAGATGATCTGTTTCAAAGAGTATTAAGCGATTCATTAAGGGAATTCGTCCAGATAAGACAGCTGAAAGAAGAGCAGAAACGTTGCTTGCGATCTCTGGCAAAGTAGAAAGGAGGTGACAGGCCTACACGGACCCCTACGTTCGTGAAATTTGTACATGATTTGCCGTTCTGTATTGGATTTGGTCGTCCAACTTATTTCGCCTTCTCACTTGTTTATAAAGGGTACTACATGCTGCCAGCTGTATCATTAGGAGGCGTTTAATGGTTTTAAGCTGAGTAGAGCTGCGAGACTGCCCAGCGAAATGTGTAGAGGTCATAGGTCTGTATGGTTTTCCGTCAATAGAGTTTGACACCTCTGTCATATGTATTGCTATTACGGTTTGTTTTGGCTGATTCATATTTGCAAGATATGTTTTTAGCTCTCAAAATGTTCGTTCTGGAAGGACAAGATCTTAATATCGGGCCCGGCTGTTTATTTTTGTTGCAAGATGTGCTGCTTCCTTCACCGACGACTTATTTATTTTTGTCCAGTTGTTGTCGTGGAATATTCATCGATACCTGGATTTCTCCTCCAAAGTAAGGGGTTTTCAATGTTTTCCTCGCTTGCTTCAAGGGTAAATGTAAGTGTTCTGCAATAAATTCTTGTCTTTGAGTGAGGCGCCTTTATCCCCAGCGACGCTATCATCTTTTGTATTTCCCTTAACCGAAGGTGTTACTCCTTTCAAGTTAACGACAGATTAATGACAGGTTAATTAAACGGGGGCGGAAAGGCGGCTACAATACTTTGTCAACAGGCTCTCCCCCTCTCCCCACCTTTTCTTGCCGCTTTCTTTTCGCCCCATCCTCGACCGGAGAGCCTGTTCACAGGCTAAAAAAATAGGGAATACCGATAAATTCATGGAATTCTGGTATACTCAATTTAAGAACATCTGTCTTGTGTATACCAAAAGCTCTGGTCGACCTCCTTAGTCGCTAAATCGTATAATTGGTTGTGATCAATGCTTCCTCTGGAAAATGTTATTTCAAAATTGAAAACTTCAGTTCAGTCGACATATTCCATATTCCGTTTGGTAGAACAAAAGGATCGGACGAAATATTTTCAAATGAAAACGGTAAATCGTTAATATAAAGGTTGAAAAGTAATGGACTTAAAATACAACCTTGTCGTACACCTCTCGCATATTGAAAGGGTCGTGTTTGATACTGATCAATTTTTATTGAAGAAGAAGACTTAGAATAAAGACTTTTAATTAAATTGTAAAAAGAACCTCCTTAATTTATTTGCAATAGCTTATGTAGAAGGACATTATGCCAGACTTAGTCGAAAGCTTTTCTAAAATCGACGAAGCAAGCATAAATTTTGCCATTGTGATTATGGACGTACTTGTCAACCAAAGTGCGAAGTGTGAAAACATGGTCTGCTGTACGATTGTTGGGCAAGAAGCCGATCTGTGACTTGTGTAGTATATTATTGGTGGTGACATACTCGAGTAGCCTTTGATTTAAAATAGAACAAAATAGTTTTCCCAGACAACTCGAAACGCAGATACCACGATAATTTGACGGATCGCTTCTTCCACCCGATTTATAAATTGGCGTTATGAGACCACCACACCATGTCTGAGGCATAGAACCTGACTTTAGGACTGCATTGAAAAGTTTGCAATATACGGGTATCAGGTTGTTGATACTAGCCTTAACCATTTCATTCCTAATTTTATCTGAATAAGTAGATTTGTTGTTCTTTAACTTTAAATCGCCCTTCGAAATTCGGGTAACATAGGTCAAAACAGCTGGCCGTGGCTGTTAGCCAGTCGGACAACTTTACTTTTACAAAACAAATAATTTTAAATGTGCTTGCTTTATGTATATATTATTCTTGAACTTGCGGTCTGCTACGTGATCTCTTCGACTCACTTATAAGAACTGTATTCAGTTAATACTTTGTCTTATTACAACCGAGCAACTCTTATTTTAAGTACACTAGAATTGCCCATAATGGGAATATGGTTAGCAAAAACAAAGCGGGTCGGTCTTGATCCGTATAGTATTGCTTAGGCCAGCTTGTTGTATCTGCTATTTTTGCTGTTCCTTAAAGGGTCTTTACCTGCAGATGGACATGGATTACAACTTGAAAAGTTTAGCTAAACTTTTCAAGTTGTTTCCGCACGTCTACAAAAAAAACGATATTTTATAGCCGTATAGTTAGATTTCTATCGACTTATTAAGGTTATATCTTCCTTTAGATGTTCAAAGGTAATGATTTTTATGGGTTACGTTGCTTACCACTAATTTAATAATGGGTAATCCCCGTGACAGAGCTCCTTAAACAAGTCACAATTGAGGTCGATGCTTTCGAAGTCTCGTTTAATCTAGAATTTCACGCCTTTATACCAGAAACTAAAACAAAGATATTCTAAGCATTCATATTTAAGCGTAAAAATACGATTTACCCAGAAGTTCATAACCTGGTATACCCAGTTTAAGATCCCCTTTATTGAATATACCCAATCCTCTGGTCGACCTCATTTCTAAGTCGCTCAACCATATAATGGCTTTTTGATCAATGTCTCCTCTGGAAAAGTTCGGTTCAGCCGACATTTATCAATTGCTTTTTCTGTCTCTGACACATTTTCGCCAGTTCCTGGTCTTTATTTGCTTTGCTTCTCTCGTGGAGTTGTCATTTAAACATATTTTTTTTCGCAAAAAGGAGAGTACAGCCACTATATATTTGGAAATAAAGTCCATCTTTAATTTAAACAAGCTTTTTTTCTTTTCTATCTCGTTCTAGAAATTCCAGAAACATGAACAATCCTTTATAAGAACAACCACCTGCAATACTTTCAGCAAACTGTGTTGATAAAATAAACGACCGAAATGCCTAAAAGGCCTTTGTTCGACATTATATACCGATGAAAAGGAGATTATGAGATTCCTTTAACTTATTCACCATTTTTTCTAGCATTCGTAAAATAGAACGCCACACGCCAAATACCTTTTTTTTCAACGAGGTTTTTCTTCGCTATCCGTTAACGACGTTTTCGCAAAACCATAAAAAAATACTGCTGATTGTTTACCTTTGCGTCAACCAGCTCTCATTTTTATCTAATCTCTTCTTTTATTTTCCAGAGCAGACATGTTCTATAAATTTATTCCTTTCGACTTATATGAGCGAGCTCATTTATAATAACATTATCAATGTCTATGTTTTCCCATCATGACACAACTAAAAACAGTCATTATAGACATCTTGGCGTTTAAATTTCAACGTGTAAGTTAGCATCTTCTGACAAAGCGACAGAAAACAATTCCTACCCGCACAGCACAGTAATTAGTTTGTTGAGCAACAAAACCAATCCTACAATTATCTGATAATTCCGACTGTAAATACATAGAGGTAATGCCGCTTATGGAAAGTACAGAACGTTTAATTAATGTCCGGTTTAACAAACAATGATGTGAGACCGCAAGATGAACAACGAGGCGAAGGACAGATCGAGTGCCAGAAAAAGACGACAACCAAAAAGTCCTCGCTAGGGGGGCTAATTTCGATGACCCCCTCAACACACAACGAACCTGTCTCCACAAATGCAGTCACCGTATATACTCGAAAAAGCTCCGCAGTGCTTATTAAACTTTTTGCGCCTCAAATGCGGCGCTTGTTCAGGGCAGCGCCTATTTAAAAATTGGGCGCGATATTCTTTTAATTTAACGGGATGTTTTCTATCTGTACGAAAATTTCATAGTAACGAAGGCCTTTGTTCGACATTATATTATATACCGATGAAAAGGGGATTATAAGATTCCTTTAACTTATTCACCATTTTTTCTAGCATTCGTAAAATAGAACGCCACACGCCAAATACATTTTCGACAAAATTTTTAATTGAACGGGATGTTTTCTATCTGTACGAAAATTTCATAGTAACGTAACTAACAGAAGTGTGTTTGATTGTCGCAATGCGTCTCTTCCGTCACTTCACATCGCTTTTGAAGAAAATAAATTTCCAATTCTGTTTTAGAGTTGCTTTTTAGAGGTTTTTAGGTCTACGGAATTTATCCAATAAGCGTCGAGTAAATACGGCATATGCATTAAGATATTCGAAGAAAATGGCGAGGAAACATGATCCTTGGATCATAGATCGCGATGTTCATTGGACGAAATTGATTTAAAAAAAACGATTTTCGGCTGTATGCTCGTATAAGAAGCGAAAACAGCATATAAAAAGAGTATGCGTTGCCAACCAATTTTTTTACCACCTATCTGATCATGGTTTTTAAACTTTATTTTATTTATAAATCAGATTTGCTTTGTAAAATAAAGCGATCACTATAACCACATTGGTTTATCTATTTGAGTTGAAGAACTTTGCTTTATTCGACCCTGCTAAATGGTACAATTGCAGCAGCTTTTGTGCGATGTTTCCTCGCGTTTTATCGGTATCCTGGCCTATATTCTCTTTGCTTCTTGCGCAGAAAGGCAAGAAAAGCAGAGTAGACTTTTGCAAATGAAACCCGGCCATTTAACCTGGTAACAAGCCTTTTCTTATAGCTCTGAAAATCGTACATCTCTGAATAATCAGCACTGATTCTCGGCTTTGTAAGATAAAACTTTTTGTATTCTTGAAAACTACCACCTGCGCTATATTACCATGCAATATAATGCAATCTGCTGAAAAAGAGTAAAGATTTACATCGAGGCCCGAATAACTTAAATATGCCTTCCATAAACTGAGAATAACTGTGATAATTTTCGGTTTACATGTTTTCAGTTTAATGAAGTTTGAACGAACGAACGAACGAACGAACGAACGAACGAACGAACGAACGAACGAACGAACGAACGAACGAACGAACGAACGAACGAACGAACGAACGAACGAACGAACGAACGAACGAGCGAGCGAGCGAGCGAGCGAACGAACGAAAGGACGGACGGAGGGACAGACGGACGGCGGACAGATCAATAAATGAAAAAAACTTTAAATTATTAATGTAGCAATGAATTTTCATTCATAAAAGTCACTAAAATTCATAATTTCGGATCGAAACATCTTTTATTCTGTAATTTATTTATATTGTATTTTTTAAGTCTAAGAAGCATTGTCTTGTACAATTAACGTTTCTATTTCTTTAGTTGTGATATTCTCCACAGGGCCGTTCTGAAAACCACTTTATGTGAGATCGCCCCCTGTTTAAATATTATTATTATTATTTATTATTATTTGCTTCATTTGCTTATAATTTTTGCTTGGAGTTTCCAATCTTTTCAGACTTTTCAGCGACGTTTCAGCTGGTAAAAGCTTTCAAATAATAGATGCGATTAGCATAACTTAGGTCAACTTTAGCGTTGTTAATGTAACAGCTGACGAAAATACACAAGCATAATTTTTTGAAGCAAAAAATTCAACGGTTGACATTAATGAGAAAAAAATCTATCTTAACGTTTGAAAAATATTCGCGATTTTTAGAACAGCGCTTATATCTCGTAATCGATTTTTTTTGTTCGCCATAAACTTTGAAGCTTTCTAAAATTTGAACATTTGTTATTTCGATTGCCAAAAATCAGAGAAGTTGGCTAAAGTTTATATTTCATGTCCAAACTTCGTTCACAAAAGAGCACCTCAGCTCCCGAAAGTGGCCACAGGTCACCTTAACTGATTTCGTTCAAATTTTAACGGTTATTTGAAGTTGCTTCTGACAAAAAGGCGACACATTTCCCTAATGGACAAACTGGCTAAAACCACAACAACGCATTTTCCAAATTCGTGTAATACAACAAATATTCGGTTAAAAGACCAGCTATTCTCAGTGCTCGCTCGCGCGACAACAGGCCTCTATTCTGGCCAATGACTAGTGAGATCATTAATTCAGGCGTGTGTTTGGTTATCTCCCTTGGGAGTGGTTTCCTGTATATAAGTAAACACGTGTGCAGATGAATCTGTCCAGTTTAGCAGCAAGCGTGGAAGAATTTTGGATTCCTGTTCGTCTGTTTTAAATCCTGCAACATGGCCGATGAAGTCCATCCTGTGCCAGTAGTGGTTTTGCCCGCGGATGTTCCCGAGGCGCCGCCTGCTGCTGTTCCTGCTCCTGTTGGCGAAGAAAACCCGGCTGACGCTGCTATCGCTGCCCCACAAGAGGTAAATTTGTTTATCTGCTCGTTAATTTGTTTCGGCAAGGTTTACACGTGTACAATTTTCTTAATCGTGTTTTTTTTTATGTCGCTATTTCAGTCGGTTGGGGCCGACTTGGAAGTAAGCTAATTTTAATTTTCCTTCGTTTTATCGGCGGCTGTAAAATTTTGTTGTTGTGCCAGGCTGGTCTTTATGCAAACATGTGCCATGCCGCAAAATTCCATTTGCTCGGTTGCCGCCAAGGTAAATTATTTTTACGTGCCTGGTTGGCTGGTCTCGTTACTGTAGGCGTACTTTATTTTTCTCGTCTTGTCTTGTATCGCTCAAACTCGGTTGTGGCCGAAAGGAATTATCTCACAAACTCGGTTGTGGCCGAGAGGAATTCATTTCACAAGCTCGGTGTTGGCCGAGGGGTATTTTTCTTACTAGCTCGGTTGTGGCCGAGAGGAATTGTTGCTTAAACTCGATGGTGGCCGAGAGGAATTATCTCAAAAGCCAGTCGGTTGTGGCCGAGAGGAATTTTCTCGCTAGCTCGGTTGTGGCCGAGAGGAATTACTCACAGCTCGGTTGTGGCCGAGAGAAATTATCTTACATGGTCGGTTGAGGCCGCGGGAATTTTTCCTATTGGAGGCCGAGTAATTCCTTCTGTGGCCGATTTTATCTTTGTGTTTTCGCTCAGGGCCAAAAAATTTTTTGCATTTAATTTTTATTCCTTAGACCGGGCTTACATATATAGCTGTTAGCTTATTCCCCGGTAATGGTCCTGCTCGGCATGTTTCTGGTATTGTGTGATTTTCTCGCCTTCTTTGTCAGTTACGTGCCTGGTCCGTGTATTGTATATTTTCTCCGCCCTGTTTCTTTTATATATTGTACATTTATTTATGTGACCGCTCGGCTTGTTTATTTCCCCCCTTTACCATTGTGTAATGTTCTCATACGCCTAGTAACCGTGGTCATTCGTATTTTGTAGTTTGCCCAGCAAATTCAAGATCTTAAAGAGCAGCTAAATACCCTCAAGGCAGAGGCTGGCAAGGGTGCGAATGTTGCTGTTACCCTTCAATTGGTTCGGCAACTGGCTTCCGCCCCTCATCACTTAAGAGACCCTTTTGCGATTTTGGCAGCCCTTCAGAAGTTAGCTGATGAAGCGAGAGTTACTGGTGACCCTTCTGCGCCAAGATACGAGGCGATCCTCCGCCAATCCAGACCTCTCTCCAACTCCCCGGATTTTGGTAATATCATCATCCGACTCGTAGGCAGTAAAGAGGAGAGTGAAGTTGCCAACTCCATTGCAAAGATGAGTAGACAGCGGGGATCTACCTTTCATCCCTATGCCAGGTGGAATTCGCTGCAACATCCGGCAATACCTGTACGGGGTGTCCCCCCGCGTGCTCCCCGTAGAGGTTTTAGAGCGCGAGGAGTATGTTTCAACTGTGGCCAGCGCGGGCACTTCCAAAGACAATGTACTTCTCTTTGATTACCAGATTATGTCTTGTTGTAATAAATAAGTTGCATGTATTCTTTTGTTGCTGTTGATCTTCGTTCTCTTAATTGTTACCCCTTTTGTGTGCCAGTTTTTGTCGTGCCTTGAGCGCGGGTGTCTAATGCCTCTTATGCCTCTTTGAGGTTGCTTAAGGCCGGCAATTCTGGTGGGCTTTCTTCTCCCTCCCTCTAAGCTTTTCGTTATTTTGTTTCAGGGCATGCCTCCTTGTAAGAGGCTCAAAACCGACTTCTTTGCGTCCGTTACTAGCAAACCAGTGCCTTTTGTCACGCAAAAATGGTGTAATTGGGAGGGCAAGCCCACCAGTTTTGTCGGCCCAGTCCCTGCGCCTCAACAAGTGGCTGGCTTGCAAGTTCACGCTAGTCCTAGCATGCTAGCTTTCAGAGACCCATCTTCGTTCGTACCCGGACAACTTCACAACAACCTAGCTCAATGCGAGTGCATCGCAGAACAATTTCCTTCCCAGGATGAACCCATGTGTTTTATCCGAGATAAGGTGGATGTGACTAATTTTATAGTCCCGTTTAAAGGTAAATTCGGAGGCAAATGTTACGACGCACCGTCTCCCCCGAGAATGGAATTTCCTAATAACCCTATTTGCATGCAGTTTGAGGATTTTATCTCCACTACGATTATAGATCGCTTTAAAAATGGTTCGCTCGTATTTTGGGGCAAGGTAGGGGAAGTCCAACCCCCACATCTCGTTATGCCTATAACTGTCGAACCTTCAAAACCACGGATGTGCCATGACGAACGGTTTCTAAATTTGTGGATCAAGGATTGCCCCTTCTCTCTCGATTACCTTTCTGATCTCCCTAGATACGTTGGTTCTGGACATTATCAGACGGTTTGTGATGACAAAAGTGGCTATGATCATATCTGTTTATCTCCGTCCAGTAGAACCTTTTTCGGACTTTCCTGGAGAGGTTGCTATTTCGTGTACAACACCCTCCCCTTCGGCTGGAAGGCGAGTGCCGACGTGTACCACACGACTGGTTTGTTGGCGACCAGTTATATAAGAACACTTGGCGTACCCTGCTCTCAATACATCGATGACCGTCATGCAGGCCAGCTTGTGGTACGCAAGAAACCGAACCTGCCAGAATGGTCCAATTTTGAATTAGCAGAAGCCGCTGCCTTTATTGTTGTTTCAGTCCTCACTTCTCTGGGTTATACCCTTGCCTTGTCAAAGTCGTCTCTCGTCCCTTCCCAGTGTGTCCGTTTTTTGGGTTACCTCTCGGACTCCCGTTTATTGGCCTTTGTCCTTCCGGAAGACAAGAAGCTCAAGTTTAAGGCCTTGCGAGAATCCATTCTGTCTCAAGAGACTGTGGATATTAAAACTTTGCATCGCTTTGCAGGCAAAACCACCTCGTTTCTCTATTGCCGTTCCCGCAGCTCGGCTTTACACTCGTGCCTCGTTTCGTGCTATCTCGTCCAATTCTAAATCATCCCACAAACTCATTGAGGTCTCAGGCGACCTATCGAGAGAAATCCGATATTGGAGATTTCTAGACAACTGGCAAGGCTGTCTTCCCTGGTTTGACGAGAGGCATATAGTCATTACCACTTATTCTGATGCGTCGAACTCGGGCTGGGGTGGTGTCTTCCCCGATGAATCTGGTAAGTCTGTTGAAGTGCGTGACTACTGGTTGCCTTCGGAAAGTACCCAACCAATAATCATCAGAGAAGCTTTGGCACTCAAAAATACCCTCATGGCTAGCGCTAAGTCGCTTTCGGCTTCCCGAGTAGACGCCCACGTGGATAGCCTCCCGCTAGTTCGCGCCTGGACAAATCAAGGTGGCAAAAGCAAGGCTCTTTCTGACGTCATCCAAGCCATCTATGAAGCTACTCTGCAATTTAACATCGCGCTGTCCTTGGTATATGTTCCTTCAAAGGATAACCTCGCAGATGCCCCCTCTAGAGCACTCTCCTCCAGTGATTGTATGCTTTCTCCCCGCGTTTGGAAAGTAATTGAAAGGCGTTGGGGCCCGCACTCCATCGATTTAATGGCTTTAGATTCAAACGCGCCTTTTGATCTTCAAGGCTCCCGCCTGAGACATTTCACCCCCTGGCCGACCAAAGATTCCGCCGGAGTTAATGTTTTCTCTCAGACCCTCTATCACTATGACAACGCCTACGTGTTCCCACCATTAGTTTTAGTTGGGATAGTGCTTCGTTTCCTAGCCTCCCAGTCCTGTCCATTTACCATTGTCGTGCCCGACCCTCACCCCCGCCGTTACTGGTGGCCTCTTATCTTTGGGCGTGCTCAAGATTTGGTCCGTCTCGGCGTTTTGGGCGACCATGATGTGCCTCTATTCCCCACTTCTGAGGGAGCATTCCTTTCTCGTCCTTTACCTTGGGACATTTGGGCGTTTAGAGTATCTTCCTAATTTCAGTATTTTAATTTAGGGCACCTTCACGGTTCCTCGCCTCTGGCGACCGGCTGTCCAGTGCAGTGAATGCTCGTATCCAAACGATGACTGTTTTCAGTTCTGCCAACAATGTGGGCATAAGAAATACGCAAGTAATTCGGGACACGCCTCCAAGAAGCTTAAAATTGACTTTGAACAGATAGAAGCCAGAATAAAAGACCTCGACTCCACCAGAGCTTCGACGGCTTATCAACGTCAAAAATCGCAGCTAGAGGCTGAGTTTTCAGATTTCCTGGCCTCTTCACAGCCGCAAAAGACGTTATTTTCAGCCACACCCAAGGATATTGTTAGATTTCTAATCTGGAAAGATGGCAAAGGCAAAACAAAGGTGCACAATGACTCGTGTCAGTTCCTGGGTTTACAAGGTAAACAGACCTGTACCTGTCCCACCCGGTTGTCTGCTGGCACAGTGGACTCTCTCATTGGAAAATTGCGGTCAATTTTCACCGCCCTGGGCCGTACTGGTGACTGGGACGACCGTTTTGGCTTTGGCAATCCTGCCTCGCATTTGTCCGTCAAGCAGTATCTTAAATCTATTCAGTCGGAACAGTCACAGGCTAGAGTGTCTCCAAAGCAAGCTACCCCTGTCTTTTTTGACAAATACAGGAAAATTGTGTACCACTTGAGGAACATTCTGTTAAGCAACAGCATTTCCTCTTCAGAACGTTACATTTACGCTCGGGATCTAGCGTTTTTCTCGCTCGATTTTTTCTCTGGCGACAGGGCATCCGACCTTGGCAGAATTAAAACAGTGGACGTGTTAAGACACCCCGATGGTACTAGCCTCCTGTTTCACCAACGCGTCGGCAAAACGTTAAGAGGAAAACATTCAAGAGCGTTTGCGGTTAAACAAACTGCTAATCCTGCTATTTGCCCTGTGCGCAATTTGCAGTTTTTCGTCAACCTTTGCAAATCAATGCGCGTCGACCTTTCCTCTGGTTTTCTTTTCCGTCCCACATCCAAAAAAGGTGGTATTCTCAATGCACCCCTCCTCGCTTCTACCGTGCAAGCAAGGCTTATTAAGTACCTTTCATCTCTTGGAATTAACGATGGCGAATCAGTTCACGGTTTCAGAGCCGGGAACTCAATCCTCCTTAGACTTCTCGGTGTATCTAGAGAGGAAGTAGCGAAACACATCGGTTGGAAATCTACTGCCTTGGTCGACTACTATACTCAAGTTGAAAAAGTTATGACTGTATCCACCTCTTCAGATGCTTTGGCTCGAAGTACTATTGACAGTGGAAGCGGTTCTTCAGCAGAACATTTAGGAAACACTTTTCGTAAATGTAACATCCTTGCTGGCTTTTCGCCGGCTTTCTTGTAGCGTTTTCCTAGGTTCGTGCTTGTTGTGGAAATTTTTAGTTTTGGGATTCGGGAGTTTAGTTGCGGGTTTGTGTGGGGAGGGGAGGCTGGTGGATACCTTTCATTTCATCCAAGGCTATCCTACACCTCCGAGTCAAGGACTCGCATGTCCCGTAACTCAACTCTCGAGTCATCAGGCCTTTGTTAAGCGAGCGCCCACTGGGAATAGATTACTATTCACTGCCGTAGAAAATGCATATTACCGTAGACAATAATGGGTTTCGTATGCCAGCATACATTAAACGCGTGGCAAAACAAAAACATTGCAAGGATGCTCACATCTAGAAAGTTTTAATAATGAGCCATTTGTGCTGAAGAAAATTTAAAGCATTTTGCATTACCTATAAATAAAAATTTATCTGTTATATCCGAAACTAAACTTCTGCGCCACTTGATAAAGACACCTGTCAGGTGTTAAATACTAGGAACTAGAAATGTTTGAATAAAATTCAAGCATATTGCATTACCCATAAATGACTGAAACATTCCTACAAGAACATACAAATAGATGTCAAATAAACGCTACAGTTTGCTTGAATATAGCAAGACAACTTTCACTTTTTTAGGTGTACGCCCTTTTTTCAATTTCAGTGTCGCATTTTATTGCAATTGTAACAGCTCGTTAAATTCGTCAGAATTGTCGGCCGCTTAGCTCGAAATCACAGCCTGGATTTGCGGCTTCCGAGAAAAGCACAATGGTTTACAATGGAACCACCATCGATAACTCGAACTAAAAGTCATTTTCTTTTTACTTGCTTTACTCGATTAGTCACACTTTCATTTTACCTCCAATTTCTTTAAATCTCCATTTCTCGAACCAATATACGTTTTCCTTGACGTTTCGCGGTAATGAAAAGTTTTTTCGTTCTCTTAATAAGAATTATGCATGTATGAAGCAATTAATGGCCGAGGCTTCACATGAGATAAAAAAAAAACTTATTAAGTCATTCGGTCGGCGTGTAATGATTTTACGAGCAGTTTTCGGAAGACGTTCAGTTTCAGAACGACGTTGAAAATTAAGAGATTTAAACAGATCCAAACAGCTGCCAGCGACTGCCGCTTTTCTCGCGGAGTCGTTTTCTAAATGTCACACAATACAGTTTATTGATATTTTTGCGATTTTCTGAACGAGCTAGAAAAACAATTAAGAAAAAAAAAACAATCAAACGAACACAAAAAGTTTAATCAAAATATTTGAAATCCTTTTTAATATAGCCACGCGCTTCAAAGCTGAGTCAGTTTCCTTAAATAGAAAACGCTTTATCATTGGCCAATGACAACGAAACTTTTCTCCCATAAAACAATCACAGACGATCTTGGCAGAATATTTCTTTACAATAGCGAGAAACGTCTGATACCTGTAAATAGCGACCATTACAGTATTCCCTGGCTGTATTGCAAGTATATTAAATTTGAACGATTTAATTTAGATACCATATTGATTTTTCTTTTATAATTTGGATGATTTACTGTGAAAAATTTTAATTAAAAATATTTCACGATTATCGGAGGAACTACATAGAAATTGAGAACTTTATTCCAATTACATAATTACATATTTACCTATTTTTCAATTACATTATTGATGCATTTATTTATGAATTTTATTGTAATATCCCATCCATTTGAAAAAGTTACATTCATGCACGGAAAAGCCGTTTTAAGGAAACCATCGTGTTGTTCATCGCGTAGAATGGGAATTGCACTGATGTATGCATGTGTCAGTTTGACGAAACACTCAATAAATTCAATAATGACTTAATGAATGGCCCATTGTATTATTTAAAACTGAAAGGCAGAAAAGGTTTTCGCTGTCAGGGATTACGCCTGTTTCCATTTTGTCGATCGGTTTAATATCAGTTTTCGTCCTTCTCTCGTCTCCTTTATACAGCTAACGAAGTCTTCATACTATTTTTCGAGAAGACGTTCCTTTTCAAATCGATGATAAGCGACGCTACACAATTGAAAAAAGGAACGATGTATTGTGAGAGCAAGACACTATCAACACAAAACAAGTTAACAGCAAAGCCTCGATCGTGATCTGTTCGAAGAAAGATGAATCTCTCTGGGTCTTCATCGATCGAGAGTGAAAGTGATTGTAAAAGCTTTCTCTTCCAAACTGTTCCCTTGCGATATTCTTCTGCCGGTTCATTTCATGGCTTCCTTGTCGCTGCAGCTGTCTTCAGTCTGGCTGCTTGTCCTTTTACCATTGTGTTGAACGCCTTGGTTATGGTTGCCGTGAAAAGCAAACGACGACTTCAAACACACCCTAACATTCTGTTGGCTTGTCTGGCGCTTACCGATCTAATGGTTGGACTTGTTGTACAACCCCTGCACATCACCAAGACTATTCTCCTTGTACAAGGTGAGATTTTTCACGAATTTTGTGACATTGATTTGGCATTTAGTGTCTCGTTTATCATGTTGGTCCTCGCAACATCATGTCAGTTGGTTTTAATCAGCGGAGAGCGATATCTTGCCATTAAACATACCTTCACTCACGCTACTGTCGTCACTAAAGCTCGCCTGATCGTTTCTTCTGCTGTGGCGTGGATTGCAGCCGCCTTATTTTTTCTTGTTATTTCGTATTTAACAGTGTTTTTGTTTGTTATGCAAGCAACAGTTTATTCAACAATCGTACTGCTTCAAATTCTCGTTTATAAGGAAGCCCGCCGACATGAAAAACAGATTCTTTCACAGCAAGATTCAGTTGAGGCCAGAGCAAAATTTAAACAGGACAAGAAAGCTTTAAAACTAACCACGATAATATTATTGACAATTTTTCTGTGTTTCTTTTTGCCATCAGTTGCTATGTTTGTTTCATGGCAGCTTTTCAGAGAAAACCTCTCATCTGATGTTAAAGTTTTAGTTCGTCATTTTAGTTTGCTGCCGGTAATTTTCATTTCAGTTCTTAATCCAGTCATTTACACAGTACGAAAAATAGAGTTCCGAGTTGCATTTATTGAGTTGTTTTTTAGGAAAAGTTTAAATGAAGCTGAAGAATTTGAAAGAAGATTGTTTGGATCAAGAAACAATGCTGTGAGACCGCAAGATGAACAAGAAGGCGAAGGACAGTAACAGAATACTGTCGAAAGTAATCCAGTGCATGCTGAGCACAACCAAGAAGATAATACTGAAGACCTAGCTACCGGCACTTACGTCGATGACAACGCCCCCCTCGCTACACACAACGTGGCTCAAATGCACTCAACAGTATGTCCGGGGAAGAACATGACAAGGGAAGAAATCTAACCCCATACTAAATGCGACCTTGGAGGTAATCCTCGACCTCGCTACTGGCGGCTAATGTCGATGGCAAGGAGCCTGTCTCCTCAAACGCACTCAAAAGTATTTCCAACAAGCAGCTATTTCCAAAGGAAATTGTGATTCTTTCTGTATTGAAGAACGATAAGTATGATAATATAAGTGATAAGTAGCGAAAGGTTTGAGAAGAGATAGGTTTGTGAAATTTTTGAGGAGAACCTTGGGCGGGGATGAGAATAACGAAATAATTGCGAAGCAGTGAATTTTTTGCATGCAAGCAATTTCCTTTGCCCCTCATTTGCCCTTGAGCGGTAATTCCGTGTGAGCGAATTTAATCGTCTTGGAGCTGTATTTGTTTCGGTTGTAATCGCCCATATGGTGAAAAATTTTCAAAGTCAACAATAAGGTAGAAAATATAGCTAAAATAACTATTAAATACACAAAGGGCTGTCTTTACATTTTTCACCAATACGTCGCTTTAATCGAACTTAAGAGCGCGCGTCCACACAAATTAAACAATGAGTGGCAAATTTTATGTATATTTTTCTCTGTTGCTGTTGCTGTTATTAATAATTATACCGCACCTATCAGCCGCGTTTTACGAACGCTTTCATAGACTCTTGACTCTTATTGACTCTTTAAAGAATTTGAAACATGGAACATGAAACATGAAAGAAGACGCCAAAATTGACACGGTTGATGTTATTCACATGTACAGCGATCCCGTCGCCACCTGAAATTCTCATTTTTTTCTGGCCCCCCTTACTGCCGGTCAATTACGGCTGATTCCCCCCCCCCCCCCCCTTTTTGTTCTTTAGAAAACCATATGATCCCCCCCAAAATCCTTTGCTACCCCCAGGCGATAAATAATGACCGGTCCCTTAGGGAGTTGGAAAATGTTACATGCAAAGTCATGAAAACTGAAGTGATTTGATAAGACCAATCTCGGGTTTTCTTATAAAGCAAAAGTTCGTTATATCACAAACTCAGCTCGCCTGAAGATAAAAGGAGAAAGCCGACCATTAATGACAGTTCATTAATGACAGTTCAGAACTTAAAAGTGTTTTCTCGCCTAGTATCCGTAAATAAATCCTTGTAAGTATCCATTAATGTGTGTAGCAGTTTAACTCAGTAATACATGATTGTCGCATTTGAAATTGTGAATATGGAAAATATATTGGCAATGCTGCTAGTTTTTGTTTTTACCATTTAATAATTTATTTGTTGTAAGTGTTGCTTTTCAACTATTTTGTACATATCGTGTTTTTGTTAGCCTTTTGCAAAAAAATTGAATTTTTGACAATCACTGAAAATGATTTTACAAAAATTAAACAATTTACTGGTGAAATTATCCCAGTAATACCTGCAATTGAATAATTGATTTTGGAATAATTCAACGTAAGCCACGTACATTTTAGTAATAGTTTTATTCCGTTAGAATCCCATTAATAATTTGAGAACTTTTTTTTACTGTTATACCTTTTTACCTGTAAAAGACATTTGAACTTTTGATAATTATTACAATTTTTGACCTTTACATGTTGTAATTAAACTGTTAAACGATGAAATTGACATCAGCATGTATGTTATATTCCTTTGGATGACCTTTTTTAATGATTAATTGATTGATTGATTGATTGATTGATTGATTGATTGAATTTGATTATTGATCGATCGATCAATTAATCTATCAATGTACCTGTTTTCTCTCCTTTGCTTCAAGTAACAATTAAAGTATATTGACTAAGAACTTACCCTCTGGTCCTTGAGGAATGTGGGCTAAGCTTTTTCATTGGTTTTAGGTGCAAATATTGCACATATGTTTTCTTAAAATATTTTCCCACTTTTCATGGCAGCACTTTCTGTTTCTCCTGTAAAAGATAAAAGCAAGGTAGGTTAAACAAGATTATCAAATTCTTAGACTTTACGTTTTATACATACATTCCAACAACTTCAGGAGTTCATGGTTTTAAATGGGTTTCACTGTTAATCCTGCTCAGAACAAATTGCTAAAAATTAATTATTTCTTCCCTTACATCACTATATATGTTGAAAATCATTTGAGCAAATTATGACATAATTCCTTTTTAAACAGTGCATGTAGACCATGGGGTAATGCAGCCGATGTGGTTTGCTTATTTTTTACACCCCTAAAAGAAGACCAATCTGGGCGCGGCTCGAGCTTGTTTTTCTTTCACTCTGAAAAAATCCTAAATGAGACCTTGACAGCTTAAAATATTGGCAATCTGTCGTGAACATCCTAAGTAAGATCAAAATCTGCAATTTATCTGCAATTTGTACTCCTAAGCAGGATAGCGACAGAATAGCAACCATCGCCTATCAAAATCCAACTTCCGCCCTTTCCCAGGGATATGCATTGATTCACTTGCATTGAGAACAAACTTGCATTGAGTTTAAGTTGCGTTACTTATCATTTGAATGAGCTATATCTTTTCAACCATAGCTCTCAACAAATGAGCTGAGCATGCAGGAATAATTTATCTCAGTTTTTGAAAAAAAAAAAAAAAAAAAACTGTGGGAAGACTTTTCAACCCTCATTCAGTTATACTAAAAAAGCTCTCCCAGTATGGGTTTATTTCTCGTTTCAAATCCCCCTGACTTGGGGACTTATTAATTACAGGGGTAGGGGAGAAGGGCGTATTTTAAATCATAATTATTACGCGCATAGTGCCCTAAAATATATACAGCTTCCAGAAAATATCCATACACATCCCACAGGAAGTCGTTGGAAATTACATTGGGTGGGGTGCGGGGGATCTCAAAATTCAAAGACTTTGAAGGGAAGTATCATGGGGGAGGGGGGGGGGGGGTAGGAGTAGAACAACATAAAAATCATTAATATTACTACTACCCCCCTTCCGGCGAGTGGTGGGGCTTAAATATATTAGTACAATAAAGGTCAGAAAAATGTCAAGCTTACAACTAGGTATTATGTTATGTGTTCAAAAACCCAGATTCAGTGTTACATACAACTTATCAGCTACCTGATTTTTTTTATGGAAATCTAACATCATTAGGTGCACAAAATCCATTAACAGGTGGATCCACGAGCCAAAGGCCAATTTTTTTTTTAAATCACTGCAAATTGTTGAACATATTATGACCTTAAAAATATTGGGTGTGTAGCCAGGCATGTTAAAAATTTTAGTAAAGAGAATTTAAAAAATGTTGACCCTGGCTAAAAAATATATTGTTTTGGACGTTTCGGCAACTGCTGTTGCCTTCTTCAGCAAAAGATAAAAAATGCAAATGTTTCACGGCATCCTGTCAGATTATGTAACACGATGTGTGATAAAACTGAAACACACCGAGAAGGAAATTTCTAGGTGAAACAATAGACTCTCGGGTATTCTTAATGACTTTAAAAATTCTTAATTTTTTTTTTTTTTGAAAAAAGACGTACAAATATTATTAATACAGAGAAAGACAATTACACCATATCACTACTTATAAGTAATTACAAAGTTTGTTTACAATAGATTATTTAATTTTACAATTTTTTAGCGAAAAAAGAAAAAAAGAAAGAAAAAAAGACATATGGAAAAAAGGCGGATGGCACATTCTAAATGGAAACATTTTGAGGGGCTAAAGCGCATAATGTAGTCCATTTTGATCTAAATTTCGACAAGGTGTTGTTTTTAAGAGCAATTCTGCTTTCACAAAGGATCTTGTCTTTGAGAACGAGATAAAAAATTTCAAAACTTGGGGAGCTGTTATCCAACCAAGCTTGGAAAATGTGATATTTCGCGATGATTAGAGCATGGTTTAAAGCGTAAAACTTAGTACAGTCTGGTTTATAGCCGTACAGAATATCTCCGATCGTTTCTCGTTCCACCAATTTATAATTTCACGCCAAAAACTTTGCGTAATGGGGCATTCATACAAAAGATGAACCAAAGTTTCGTTGGAAAAGTTGCAGCGATCACAGCGAGGTGACGTTTTCAGTCCCATTTTAAAAAGACGTTTGTTTGTGGGAAGGATGCCATGAATGATTTTGTATTGGAAGCATCTTAGTTTGTTTTCTATTGTGACTTTAAAAGGCAGTTGGTATATGGCTTTTGGGGATACGTTTTTTCCGACTAGTTCTAGTTCTATATTTGGGGATTTAAGAACTTTCAAAACAAAATGTTCGCGAGCCATTTTGGCAGTGACATTAGAGGGTGTTAGGTTATCTTTGACAGCCTTATTGGAGGGTATATGCGGAGAGTTTAAAAGGGAGTTTTTCCACCCACTAGGGATTGCAGAGAGGAGACCGAAATATTTTAAGAAATTTACTTTTAGACCATATTTCTCTTGAAATTCGGCTCTGGACAAGAACCTACCATTGTTCAGAAGGTCGCGTATTTTAATCACACCTTTTTGATACCATGACAGAAAAAAGATCGGTTTTCCATCTATTCTAATAGAACGGTTATTCCAAATCATTTCGGTTTTATTAGAAAAAATTCTTAATGTTATTTTATATGTTTGGTAGCGCAATGTGTTCGTTTATTGCGTTCCTGTCTCGCACGGAATGCCTAGCTTCAAGAATTAATCTTTGTCGCCATGCCGATGACCTGTCAACAATTTCAACGCTCTCCAAATCTATTTGGTGATTGTAAAGCATATGGTGTTTGGCAAACAAAGAGTTTTTATCCAATGTTGCTATGGCCTTTGCGTGTTCTTTCACACGTGTTTTTAGCGAGCGTGATGTCTGACCAACGTAAGCACAGTCACAATCTTTACATTTTATCTCGTATACGGTTCCTCTTGAAGCCTCTTTCTCGATCTTGTCTTTCGGCTTTTTAAGTATGTTCGAGATGGTGCGAATAGGTTTATGAGCGACCTTGACGTTGAAACCACGATGGTATCATTCATTTCTTGTTGTCTATTCAGTTGGCGGCCATTGTGAATGAAGTTACCAGGGTAGTTATTAGCGGCGAGGGCTTTCGCTACTCGCTTGGTTTCCCGTGATACTTCCTCCCCCGTGGATAGGTTTATATTTGCTCCAAGTCTTGAGCGATAGTGTTTTAATGGACTCAAGAAACAGTGCTTTACATTTTGCACATTTCACAACAAGTTCTGTGGAAAAAATTAGGTTTGGAGGTATCAGCAAACAATGGGTGTTGCCATGGCAATAATAAAGTTTCAACCTTAAAGAAAGGCATTTTTGTACATCCTCCCTGAATATCTAACTGCATGCAAAATTTGAAGCGGGATCAAAAATTTTCATTTCCCACTTTGCTTGACTCTTTGAGAGAACTGCTCTCAATCTTTCATTTTGTCTTTAATGTTTTTGTGTTTTTAAGGAGACCAATCTGGGTGTGGCTCAAACTTGTTTTTTGACCCCTGAAAATACCATAATAGAAACAATTGTGTTAATCACGCAGTGTTCTCGTCTCACGCAAACTTTTCACGTGACGAGCAAAAACAGTGCATTCATGGAAAGATATGTGCCACGAGATTCTGATTGCAGATTCAGCGAACAATAGAATACAACACGTAGATGTCCAGACAGGAACTTTTGTTAAAAGCTTATGGTGCGGCAGGAGGAAAGTTTAGTGCCCCAGTTGATGGATGAACAACACCGCATTGTTGTAACCGACAGAAGCAATCATAGGATACAGGTGATAACACAGCGGGTGAGACTATTTCCATATTTGGAGACAGCTGCCCCAGAAACTCATCTGTCCAACTAGCTGCATTCCTTTCAAAAACACGTCTCTCGTATCTGATGAAAACATTAACTGCATTAAAGTTTTTCATCCGTTAGGAACTTATATGTGCAAGTTTGGAACAGAAGGGAATTCAAGACGGACAATTTAACTTGCCGAATTGTATGTTTGTAGACAGGTACAGTAACCTACTGGTATGTGATAGTGGCAATGACCTAGTTCAGCAATTTTCGTTAGATGGTCGCTTCACAGGAAAAACTTTTACTCATTTACCAAATTCTACTGGAATAAAAACAGTACCAGATGGACTACCTATGAAAGATTACCTATGAAAGATATATGCTTGATTTTGACATGTAAATAATGTGCTATACCCAACAAACGGAACAGGGGTCGGCGCTCTCAGTCAAATCGTCCTTTTCTTCTGTTGCCAGCCACACCTGTTAAACAATTTAACCGCTAATGTTGGTAATGAGGCAAATTTTATTATTTTTTGAACTCTTTTAGCCTAAATAAATATTGGAAGCATCACCGGCATTCGGATGTGTGTAAAATGTATAAAGCTTTTTATATTGGTCAGCAAATAAAATGTTTTGCAAAGAGAAAAATCAAAATTCCTATTGTGGAGTCAGGGATCTAAATAGAGGAAAACTAACATGACGAATAAAGTCATTTGTTTGTCATGTTTGTTTAGCGATCGATTGAACATTGAATGCGCGCGTATAATACAAACACATTTTGCAAGACAATCTTTGTAGGTTTTTTTTACCAAGCAGGAAAATAATAAATAAGTTATTTACCAGTTTGGGTCGGTCGGTATCGTGAAAAATTGTGACCTCGGCCTTGAAAATGCTGCCCTCGGTCACAGTTTTTCACGATACAGACCTCCCAGCCGGTAAATAACATATATTTAATTTTTTTGACATTTTAACCCATTTATTCATCATTTATATTGTTATACCAATGTAATTTACAAGTATAGTTTTTTGCTTGGTTTTTGCAAAACGATATTTGGCATTTTAACAATTAATTTTTCCTGGTGAGTGTCCGGTAATTGTAGTTTAAACATTGTATAAAAAGTTGTTAAACTTAGCCATCAAGTATTGTTAGTAACTTTGATTCCTGACCAATCAAAATAATTTGCTGACTTATTTATATCTCAGTTTAGAGAGGTATTGACCCTAGTATCGTAAAACCAAAACCAAAGTAATCTCTCAGGCCAATCACAAAGACCACAGACAATCCAGTAAACCAATCAAAAATCAAAGTAAATAGATGCAGCCGGCACTAAACACAGGAAAAGTGGTGTTAGCGAGTCTCAGTTGGTATTGGTTTACTTCTGATTGATTTAGAAAGTGGCGCGAGTTTCTCAAAACCAATCATAACGTGTTGTATTAAAAACTCAAGGCCAATTTCATTTTTTGTTTCAACACTCGAGTAAAAAGCGCTGCATAGACATTTAAAATTTTGATAATTCAATATTAGTTTATACTTTACAAAGTGCACTTTCACTGTTGATACACTTGGTATCTCTGCTGAATATTCCTCAGCGCAAATTGTTTCAATGATTGATTGAGTAATTGATTGATTGATTGGTTGATTGATTGATTGATTGATTAATTGAGTGAAGGACTGATTAAAATATTGTTTTCTTTTTTGCTTCATCTAATTCTTTTTGCCTCATGTCGGAAACAAATAGCCGGTTTAGTGAAAAACGTTGTAAGATAAACAAATATATATTTTTTTTATCTGCAAGATATGTTTCAACGATTAATTAATCGATTGATCAAGTGATCAATTGATCATCATTGATTGTTTGATTAATTGATTGATTGATTGATTGATTGATTGATTGATTGATCGATTTATCAATCAATTGAGATCGACCGATCAATCAATTGATCAATCGAGTTTTCCCACCCTTGCAAATGGTCTCAACCGGTTTTAAAGTATTTCCCTCCCTTGTTTACCACCAGTTCCTCTCCCCCCCCCCCCCCCCCACCCACTCCCCCGACCACCAGCTACAAGTAACAAATTGTACTGATCAACAACTTACCCCTGGTCTTTAAAAGAATTCCAAGTAGGCCTATTTATCCAGGGTTCTGGACACAAATCGAAGACACGTTTTCCTATCCAAAGCTTCATGCCATTCAGCACAAAACGCACAGTACTATTTATTTTTTCTGAAAAAAGATAACAGCAAAGCATTACGAGGTCTATTTAACAATTTGACCCGTAGTCCGCAAGGGTTACGGGTCAATAGCCCATGAGGCTATTGACCCGTGGCCCTTGAGGGCGAAGGGTCTAATTGTTTTAGTATCACCCAACTAGTCGGACAGAAAAAGCAATAATAAAGTTAGCAAATGTAAATTGAAAAAAGATTTATTAGGGAATAAAACGAAAGAAAGCGTCACGAATTTCGGTACTCGATGACTATTACTAATAGTCCTCTAGTACCGTAACGAATCAAATGCAGGATTTGCATTAGTCCACTAGCTGGGTGATACTAAAACAGTGTAGACCGTGCAAATGCATGGTAAAATGTGGACGATTTGTTTTACTTTAACATATAACACTGAAATTTTACCCAAAAATGGGAAGCAGATTAGGAATTGTCCCCGCGTGACTGTGAAAAATATATATTTACTTTAAAATCAAATTCAGTGAAATTCCTATTTCTCAAACTTCCAAGGGAAGCAAACATTGGTTCGAGAAATTTGGGGTAAAATAGTAGTTTTCGACTCAGTATAGGGAAATGACCTTTGGTTCGCATAATCAGTAGGCTCGAGAAATCGGGAGTGCGAATAATCCACCGTACGCAAAAAGATGGCGACTGGCACATTTACCTATAATGCTTAGCGCGCGAAAACTGCAAAAACGCTCATAAAAGCGCACAGAAAAGCTCTAAAACCTTGAAACCCAGCATGAACAATGTTGTTAGTACGGGGATGAATTTCGCAAAAGCATAGCATTCTGTGTGCCATATACGCTGTGTTAGGTTCGCAAGGTATTGTGGTCAAATGTACCGCTGCCATCTTTTTTCTTACGGAGGAATGGATTCTACTGTATCTGTTATGGTAAAAGATTCAATGGCTTTGCTAAACGTTTTTCTCGTTCACTGGTTATGAATATATGAGAATTGCTTTAGGGGGCGTCTATATAAAAGGGACAGGATGGTAGTCGAAACGTGTGAATTAAATCCGTAAACGAGACTATTCACTATTGTTAAATAAAATCTTCCCGAACAATTTCGTTGCATTCCCGCTCTCTGTCAAGACAGCCTTGTCGAATAATCCGTCTTGACATCGGACAGTTTTTTAAAACACCTTACCGTTAGAGGTTCACATTTTGTAGTCCGCTATCTTACATTATGTACGACCTCAATGTCATATCCAATCAAATTTATTTTTGTAGAGTAGATACTCGATTTTAAACTTTGCGCGTGGGTGCGAGTGATTCAACTGCAATTAACAAACCAAATACCTAAGTATAATATTCTGCCGAAACTGAAGAATAAAAAAGAACGGAAAACTACAGAACTTACAATCTGTGACAATCCATATTCCATGATCCAAATCCAACATAAATAAGGGTAGAACCGAGAACGGCTTATCCAAAAAAACACGTTACATGTAAATCGAAAAAAATGCTAACACGGCGCTATTATAATTGATTATATATCAAATACTGATATATTATTCGTATGGGTATTATGTAATCGGTGCAAAATGCGAACAACAATGACGGGAATTCAAGTCTTAACATCAAATGGAGTTTGTAACAATAAAAGTACATTTTTGGCCTTTCTCGTGAAATGTCACCACGTAGATAAAGCTTAACTTTCACTCTACATTCACAAACAAAGTGCAAGTTGTTAATTAACTCCAAATGTATATTATTTATGGCCTTTCTGGTGAAATACCACCACGTATATTTTGATTAACTTTAACGCCGACTCCACAAAAAGGTGCAAGTTTAAAACTCTTAATGTACATTTTCGGCCTTAATCTGGTGGTGAAAAAGCAGCAAATAATTAAGCCTAATTTTCACTTTAAATCCACAAAAAAGTGCAAAATTATGACTCAAAATGTATATTTCTGGTTTTTGTTTTGAAATGCCATCGCGTAGATTTCGCCTAACTTCCACTCCAGCTCCACGAAAAGGTGCAAGTCTGTAACTCTAAATGTACATTTCCGGCGTTTGTGGTGAAATGCCACCGCGCAGATTAGGCATAATTCTCACTCTAGGTCCACCAAAAAAGTGCAAATGTGTAACTCAAACTGTACATTTCTGGCATTTGTGGTGAAATGACACCACGTATAATTTCCCAAATTCCACTCCTGCTCCACAAGAAGGTGCAAGTTTGAAACTGTAAATTTACCTTTTTGACCATTCTAGTGAAATGCCACCACGTAGGTTAGGCATAATTCTCACTCTAGATCCACCAAGTTTGTAAATCTAAATGTACATTTCTGGCTTTTGTTGTGAAATGCCACCACCTAGATTTTGCCTAACTTCCACTCCAGCTCGACAAAAAGTGCAAGTTTTGGCGAATGTAATGTAAATGTAAATGTTGTTTATAGTGGTCATGCACTTAGCTTCGAGATAGCTAGTTTAGGCATGCCACTGAAACATAGGAAACAAATAACTTTAAATGAACATAACATGGTTAAAAATCCCAACTGGCTGGAGGCAGACCAGTTGGCTATATACAAAGCGTGACCGAGGATTTGAACTCGGGACGACCGTGAAACAAATCCAGCTAGTGGCAGGGTGGAGGGCTTGAACCCGGGACATCCGGATTACAAGACCAGCGCCCTAAACCACTCGGCCACGCTGCCTCCTTAAGTCTATTAAGCCTAAGTCTATTAAGTCTATTAAGTCTATTAAGTCTATTAAGTCTATTAAGTCTATTAAGTCTATTAAGTCTATTAAGTCTATTAAGTCTATTAAGTCTATTAAGTCTATTAAGTCTATTAAGTCTATTAAGTCTATTAAGCCTAGAAATGCCACCACGTCGATTAAGCCTAACTTTCACTGTAGGTCCAACCAAAAAAATTCAAGTTTGAAGGTCAAAATATAGATTCCGGTCCTTTGTTGTTGAATGCCACCACGTAGATGTTGCCTACCTTCAACCTCAGCTCAACAAAGACGTGCAAGTTTGTAACTCTACAGTTTT
Source organism: Meandrina meandrites (assembly GCA_963693305.1). NCBI lineage: Eukaryota > Metazoa > Cnidaria > Anthozoa > Scleractinia > Meandrinidae > Meandrina > Meandrina meandrites. The sequence continues at coordinate 9,361,540 of OY855915.1, forward strand.
GGCCTTTCTGGTGAAACGCAACTAGGTAGAATCCTTACTGTCATTATTCTAGATCCACAAAAAAGTGCAACTTTGAAACTAGAAATATACATTTCTCGCCTTGTGGTGAAATACCACCACCTAGATTTTGCCTAACTTCCACTCCGGCTGCAGAGAAAGGTGAAAGTTTGTTACCCAAAATGTGCATTTGTTGTTTTTCTGGTGAAAGGCCTTCACGCAGATTAAGCCTTACGTTTACTGTAGATCCACCCAGAAAAGTGCAAGTTTTGTAACTCAAAATGTACATTTCTGGACTTTGTAGTGAAATGCCACCACGTAGATTACGCATAACTTCCACTTCATCTCCACAAAAAACGCGCAATTTTGTAAATCTTTCTAGTGAAATGCCACACACAACGTAGATTAAGCTTACATTTCACTATAGATCCACAAAAAAGTGTAACTTTGCAACTCAAAATGTACATTTCTGCCTTTCTGGTAAAATGCCACAACTTTGACTTTGACTTCTTCTCCAGCTACAGAAAAACGCGCGAGTTTGTAACTCTAATTGTACTTTTTTGGCTATTCAGGTGAAATACCACCGCCTGGATTAAGCCCAACTTTCACTCTAGATACATAAAAAAGTGCAAGATTGTAACTCAAAATGTACATTTCTAGCCATTATGGTGAAATGCCACCACGTAGATTTCGCCTACCTTCCACTCCAGCTCCACAAACAGGTGCAAGTTTGTAACTCTAAATGTACATATTTGATTAGATAAAGCCTAACTTTCCCTCTAGATCCACCAAAACGTGCAAATATGTAACTCAAATATGTATATGTAACCCAAGTTCCACTCCAGCTCCACAAAAGGTGCAAGTTTGAAACACTACAAGTACTTTTTGGCCTTTCTAACTTTCATTCTAGACCCACAAAAAAGGTGCTAGTTTGTATATTAAAATGTACATTTCTGGCCTTTGTGGTGAAATGCCACCACGTGAATTTTGCCTAACTTCCGCTCTAGCTCAAAAAAAGGTTCAATTTTGTAAGTCTAAATTGAAGTTTATCGCGTTTCTGGTGAAATGCCACCACGTAGATTAAGCTTTCTTTATATCCACCGAAAAAAGTTGAAGTTTGTAACTAAAAATATCCATTTCTGGCCCTTGTAGTGAACTGTTACCACACAGATTTTGCCTAACTTCCACTCCAACTACAAATAAAGGTACATGTTTATAGCTCTAAATGTTCAATTTTCGCCTTTCTGGCGAAATGCCACCACTTAGATTTAGCCTAACTTTATAATAATAATAATAATAATAATAATAATAATAATAATAATAATAATGATAATAATAGATTTGTATAGCGCCATATCCATGGCTCATGGCGCTTTACAGTAAAAAATGTTATTAAAAATAAAATTTACATTAAAAATTCACATCAGTGATAAAAAATTACTAACAAATAAAATAGCTAAGCTGTAAAAATGAAAGTAAAACTAGGAATCATTAAAACCTTTAAAAAAAAACTGACTAGCTTAACTAATTAACTAATTAACTAATTAACTTTCCTTCTTGATCCACTAAAAAGGTGCAAGTTTGTAACTCAAAACGTTATTTTTTTGGACTTTGTGGAGAAATGTCACCATGTAGATTTTGCCTATTTCCTTTCCAGCTCTAGACAAAGGTGGGAGTTTGCAACGCAAAATGTACACTTCTGGCCTTTGTGTTGAAGTATCACCATACAGATTTTGCCTAAATTGCACTCCAGATTTGATGACGGGTATAATCCTGACCCTTGTATTAAAAAAAATCTTGTACATTTGACGACCTCTCGAAAAACAACGACGTGATATCACTGAATTGTGACTACAGTCAACTCGGGACGTCGTTTCGTATCCATAATAGCGAGAGTCAGTAATAGCGGGGTGTGAGAAAAAAAAGTGTCGTTAAAATACGTTAAGTAATATAGACTTTATGAAGTTCTTCGATTTATAACTAGACACGCCCCAAATGGATAGAATTCTAAAATTGCAGCCTAATTTGAAATCAAAACGTCCATTAGTATTATAGTTATATAGCTGTCAGTAAATCCAATATTGTCAGCACAACTATTATGTTTTAATTTCTGAGAGCTGTCCAATTTAGAATAAATTTTGATAGTTTCGATTAGGACTTTCCCTTAAAATGCTGTCCAATTTAAGAAAAATAGGACAGTTTCTCTCAGCCAATCAAATGCAAGAAAAAGCAACATGTCATAGAGACTAGCCAATCAGCACAAAGCGCAGCGTCAGCTCTGTAAACTGTTACTTGACAATGGTTTGACAATGGCGGAATTTCATCAGGGAGATTGGATAAAATTTCCATTTCCTTTGATCGTTTCAACAGTAGTAACGAAAATGAGAAATTCCTACGTTGTCAGAAGAGAAGCTTGCTAACCTAAGAAGCAAAAAACGAAAGCCAATACAACTCCAAGACAAGAAAACTTGGCTGAACTTAAGTGCAGCGTAGCGAAGCAAAAAAGTTGGAAGGTATTCCTCGCCATGAGCAAGAAGCAATTCTTGGTCGTTTTTTGATGAAATCAGAAAAAAGGACGGCGACGAATCTGAACCGGAGAGTGGAAAGGAGGATGGCAAGAAGGTGTAAAGCTCGTTCGGACACTTTGTTGACGACTTTCATCGATCGATCGATCGATCGATCGATCGATGTTGTATTTTCACCTTGTAGCAAGCTTCACAAACTCAGGTGAATAAAATTGCACTGTTTTATTAAGTTTTATTCTTGAAGACAATGCTTTGAATGAGTTGCAGATGCTATGTTAACTTGCTATTACTATACTTTTTCCGTTCTGGAAATAAGCGTTTACGCTGGATTGTTTGACTAGCTATATAATTAATAGGTAACAGGACTACATGCTTGTCCAATTTGGAAATTCAAAAATTCCTCTGACAGCAAAATTGGACTCGGTCTACGGCCTCGTCCAATTTTGGCTGTCCTCGTAATTTTTTTCATCGAATTATTTCCAAATTGTACAGCATGTAGTCCTATTACACATACGAATATCATAAATTTAAAAATGATGCGTGTCTTTTCACCTTCGAAAACGGCTGAAAGTTCCATTTCTACGGGCTACCCGGGGTGATCGGTATTATGTTCTCCCGTGCTGGCACCACCGGTTACACGTTTTGCCGCGGTTGCACTGATTTAGTTAAACAGATATGTAAATTTAAAATAAACAACCAAAAATACAACCGAAAAAATACTAGGTTAGAGCCAGAAACCTTCCATTTTACTCGCGGTATTTTTAAGTCACACTCAAAGACAATTTTCTTATTTTTTTCTAATTTATTTATTGTTTTCGTGCTGAGTACATCAATAAGTAGGATACTTGCTTACAATAGGATAATTTACAAAAGACCTCACAATACACTACTTACAATGAGCTTTAAAGACAATTGAATTCCCTTTCAATGGCAAGGCGTGCGATTTTGGTTTATCAGCAAAATAGATAGAACCAATCAGATTCACTGATTTCCGATATAAGTTGAGCATAATACGCACGAAAACTTATCTTTGATTGCCATTTTAGAAGTATTGTAAAGTTTGTGAATAGCTTGTAGTTTGAGTGGAGCCTGTGAAGCGCGACTAAAGTGTTTCAGGGCAGAAGGATGGTTCTACATGGTTAAGATTCTTGGGCCATGCGTCTCTTGGCCTGTGCAGCTCTCAGGATTTTGGCGGGATTTCCAGCACAAGCGATTAAGTTGCGAGGAGAATGGGGAGAACTCACGTAAACTGAATGGCGAAACGCAAATCCCGCCAGCTACGCAACCTCGTTTCCAGGGCTTTTCCCCCGCGAAGAAGGGAAAAGCCCTAGGAACGAGGTTGGTCAGCTACGCACACTACGCGAGTCGGTTGCTGCACGTTTATAGCGGTTGTTGTTGGACCTTGTGAAAGTTTTTGTCAGATTTTGTCTTCTGTTCCACTTGTCAACAGATAAGTTCGTTTCCCTGATCAATTTGTCTTCTACCCGCCCCCCCCCCCCCCCTAATAAGATAAAGATCTATCATATATCTATCAAAAACTTTTGAATTTTTCGCCTCATCAAGAAGTTTGTTCATAACTGTTCTAGTTTCCTAAACTAACCAAAACCTGAACGCGTTTATTTATGTTCGTTAAACCAATTAAATTTTCTCTGTTCGTTCGTTTGTTTGCGTTCTCTTGGCACGTAATCATTTCAAGGTCAAGTGAAAATCCCTCTATCTCATCATGTAAAAATAATCTCGATAAGCACCCGAAGTAGCCTCGATTAATGCATAAAAAATGTATTTAGTAAAGCATTTTTATACACAAGCCTTCTTTTGTCTTTAAGGTTCAAAGTAGGGGCACAACACAATTAATTATAGTTAGTATATACACACTCAGTGATCTTGGCTATTCCAGCAATCTGATTGGTTCGCTGTCTCGGGCTAATGCCGCATTATTCGCTCGCTAGCGAGTGGATAATGCATTATCCCATAAAACAGAAACAAAATGGCCGGCGTAAACTCACGTGTCGCTAGCATTTCGGAATCAAAAATAGTGTAAATAAAAGACGACAGCGAGCCAGAAAACACCAAGAAGGCAACGAACTCTGGCCTAAAAGTTTTTAAAGATAAGTGAAGTTTATCGAGATAATTACTGTGATCAGTTCGACCTATCGCTAAATAGGCAGCAATTAATCTTCACGACTACAATTTGTCTCATTACGAGTATTTTTGTAGACTGGTTTGCCTGACAGAAGACAGAACGAATTTCTCACCGAAATCGAGGAAATAGAAAAAGAAGAATTGAAGTTTTATATCTCCGCAAGAAAACAAGACAGGTCATATTACAACATGGTAACACTCACCTCAATTCGAGCCGCCATTGACAGGCACCTTCGCAACGAGCCAAGCAACAAGCCTTTCTCGATAACTTCGAAGACTTTCGAAAACTTTGTTTGATCAGTTATCGATTTCCAAGCAGACTTTCGATTAAAGTTCCCGATTTGAACTGTGTAAAAGGACCATTTTGACGAAGATTTTATCGAAGATTGTGTATTTGCCATGTTAAAAGAATCTGTAAATAGTTTTGTACGTGTTTCACGCATGAATTGAGACGTCAAGTTAGACGTCAATAACATTGCCTTTCATAGGTTTCCTTTTGAAAATGCCTAGATTGTCTGTTTTGAGATCACTTCGTGTGTATATACTAAAACAATTATTCTTTTCAATCTCGGTGAATAGCGGCAGAATATTTACCTCGCCGCTACGCGGCTCGGTAAATATTCTGCCACTATTCACCTCGATTTCAAAGAATAATTGTTAATTATCTTAGGGTATGAAACATAGGCACGCAATGCGTGCAAGAGTTATCTTTGGGGTTTGGTGAGAAAGAGAAACGATGTTACACTGTTGTTACTTGATTACCTCTTTGATACAAGCCCCAATCTGATTGGTGTGATGAACATACGTCACTCCCTCCCCAAAAAAGCGAAAGAACCACTGTGGCACCTGCTCTTATTAGTGTTTTGAAATTCCTTTTTTAAGGAATGCCTATCAAACACAATATTACAATTCTGGTGGAGAAATACACAGAAAAATATCGAAAATGCCAGAAAGTGCCGCTAAATTAGCTTCTTGTTTGTCTATTCTGGCGGGAACAACGGTGAGTTCTAATTGAAACTACTCGTGCGTGAAAAACAGGTGTCAAGTTACGAACTAAAAATATATCGTAACATTTGCTTGCAGGAAAAGAGAGAACAATTTTTTATGTGTGTTTATTTTCGTCAGGCCTGTTTCAACTAAGGTTTTGTTTCGTTCACAAGAACTAATTTAATTGTGTCTTTCCAGAAAATATCTATACCTCCGCAACGGAAGGAATTTCAGATAAGACCACCCACCTCTCCGAAATGTCCATTTTTTGTGAAAAAATACCCCTTCCCTCTTTCTGTAAACTTGATAGCTTTCACTGTGCTTTCAGGAGGAAGAAAACCTATTTAAAATGTTATGTGGTCATGCATCGAAAACCCAGGCTGCTATTTTTTCCATGAAAAAGATTTTCAGAGTAGGTAAGAAATAATTTTGAAACGAATATGAACATATTACGATTACGTCATTCTTAGGGGGAAACCTTTAGAGATACTTGCCGGTCACTACACTTTTTAACCGAGAGAAGACAGTTTAAACACCGCGCGGTTATAGTTTAATTCAGGGTTGGAAACTAAAATTTTGGAGCGCTCGCCATTTGGGAGAGTGACCTTCAAGCTGCACTTACCAAGCGAAGCTATTTTTGTAGGTTTGCGAATAATTAGCTGTGAACAGTGTAGAATATTTTAAAATGGAAAGTAGAATGTTACGCTTATCTTGAATAATATATTCTGGAGCCGAAAATCGTACTCGCATAACCGGGCGAGTGATCGGTGAGTTGTACTCGCCCGACAGTTTTGACACTCGCCTGGGCGAGTGGGTGAGCGCTAATGTCCAACCCTGTTTCAAAATCAGTTTAATTTCGTTAACAGTCAGCCTTACAAACAACCCACAGTATACGTCAGCTTATTCTTATTTGGGGAGCCATATTTATCAGCATTAATGCTACAAAACGTTGAACAAACACACAACATTGAGATTAAAATTGGAAGTCAAAACATTTATTTTTTTAATATATATTTTTATTCTACTCAAAAGCACCTCAAAAGCATAATCTAATTTAATATAAAGTGGTCAAGAAATACCATACCCATATTGTGTGGCTAACTGAACCAGTTGTATCCAATAGAATCATCTTCACTACGGTGAAATTTCCAAACACTTTTCGGTTTCAGAACCCACACACAATGTTCTTGCCCAAAGCTACATACAAATCGAGAGCTGGAAATAGAGATTTTAGACCAACACGGCCCAATAAGGTCGAATTTATAGCAAAGCAAAAATGGCCGTACCTCGAGCCCGAAACAAATATTCATAAAAACGATTCGAAGATACAAGCCGCAATTTGATTGGTCCTTGATAGAATCCCAAATCGGATTGGTGTGAAATACATACATGAATAAATCATCCATCCATCCACCCATCCAATGAACAGGCAAACACGTCTTTCATGCCAGCTAAGAGTTATTTTTTTGAATAAAATAACTCAACAAGGTTATGAAAAACGTTAACAAAATAGAGGCGTTCAAACGAATAGTGTGGATTACTTCTGCATTTCTACCGTGCTTTTGGTTGCCATCATGAATATCTTTTGTAGCAAATACGATGGCGTGACGTCTGTAGTACATATTTGTTGACAATAAATTGCGTAATCACCCATATTTCAAGTTCCGCACTACTGACCACTACTCCCTGTAGTGGACTATACTGGAAGACTCTGCCCGAAATGGGGAATCATTTTTATGCTAAAGGTATATATAAAATGGATGGGGATTTCACGAGTTGGACAATACAAGATGAAAGGCAAAACTGTCTCTTACAGGTATTTAAATGGACCTTTCTAGATATCTCGAACAGGCCCACGGAACGGTCAATGTATTACAATTTATTTCAGCATTTTAAGCGCTTTTCAAATAAAAACAAGAAGTTGCTATAGCAACTTAAAACCGCGCTTATATTTTTGGCTAATTAAAAGCTTTCTTTCTCAAAAGTCACGGTTAAATTTAATATGTTTGCCTTATGAGTAAAGGATTAGCAAAGTAGTCACGTTAGTCACACAATCCGAGGTCTACGTTTTCCCCGGCTATCTTTAGCTTGGGTATTTTTCCCTTCTAATGACGTAACCCCTGCACGTTCGGGCACGCTCAATTGTTTACTTAAGCAAATATTTCATTTCCTTTCAAATATTTGAACTCACTTCAAGGAAATAGCCAAAGAATTCACTTCGATTGCCTAAACCCACAAGAAATACTCGCAGAAGAGGAAACAAATGAAATTAATGACCGTCGCTTCTGCCGACATAAACATGCAAATGAAACACAATGTTATTTGTCACGTAACGAAAGTGAAACCTGCAACATCAGCGCATTCCATGGCTGACGTAATACCTTTTTCAGTGTATTCAACATTCGCTTTGAATCGAACGCTTCGATAAAACCAAAAGAAAATATACTTTATCCACAATAAAGAAAACAATATCCGCAACATTTTCCGTACATTCATGTTTCAACAGCTTTTGGCGAATAAACATCACAGGTTGCGTGATTCAGTCCCGATCACGATTTGGCCGAGTGGAGGTTTGCGTCTAGTCACCGACAAAAAAAATAACAAGAAGTTGCTATAGCAACTTAAAACCGCGCTTATATTTTTGGCTCATTAACAGCTTTCTTTCTCAAAAGTCACGGTTAAATTTAATCTGTTTGCATTATGAGTAAAGGACTAGCAAAGTAGTCACGTTAGTCACACAATCCGAGGTTTAAAAGTTGTCCCCGGCTATCTTTAGCTTAGGGGTTTTTCCCTTCTAATGACGTAACCCCTGCACGTTCGGCCACGCTCAATTGTTTACTTTAGCAAATATTTCATTTCCTTTCAAATCTTTGAACTCACTTCGATGAAACAGCCAAAGAATTCACTTCGATTGCCTAAACCCACAAGAAATACCCGCAGAAGAGGAAACAAATTAAATTAATGACCGTCGCTTCTTCCAACATAAACATGCAAATAAAACACAATTTTATTTGTCACGCAACGAAAGTGAAACCTGCAACATCAGCGCATTCCATGGCTGATGTAAAGCTTTTTTCAGCGTATTCAACATTCGCTTTCAATCCAACGCTTCGATAAAACCAAAAGAAAATATACTTTATACACAATAAAGAAAACAATATCCGCAACATTTTCGGTACATTAATGTTTCAACAGCTTTTGGCGAATAAATATCATAGGTTGCGTGATTTCAAAGCCCCAATCACGATTTGGCCGAGTGGAGGTTTGGGTCTGGTCACCGACAAAAAAACGAAAAAAAAAAATAAACAAGAAGTTGCTATAGCAACTTAAAACCGCGCTTATATTTTTGGCTAATTAACAGCTTTCTTTCTTAAAAGTCACGGTTAAATTTAATCCGTTTGTATTATGAGTAAAGGACTAGCAAAGTAGTCACGTTAGTCACACAATCCAAGGTTTACGTTGTGCCCGGCTATCTTTAGCTTGGGGTTTTTTCCCTTCTAATGACGTAGCCCCTGCACGTTCGAGCACGTTCAATTGTTTACTTAAGCAAATATTTCATTTCCTTTCAAATATTTGAACTCACTTCAAGGAAATAGCCAAAGAATTCACTTCGATTGCCTAAACCCACAAGAAATGCTCGCAGAAGAGGAAACAAATTAAATTAATGACCGTCGCTTCTGCCGACATAAACATGTAAATGAAACACAATGTTATTTGTCACGTAACGAAAGTGAAACCTGCAACATCAGCGCATTCCATGGCTGACCAAATACCCTTTTCAGTGTATTCAACATTCGCTTTGAATCGAACGCTTCCATAAAACCAAAAGAAAATATACTTTATACACAATAAAGAAAACAATATCCGCAACATTTTCCGTACATTCATGTTTCAACAGCTTTTGGCGAATAAACATCACAGGTTGCGTGATTCAGTCTCCAGCTATCTTTAGCTTGTTGTTTTTTCCCTACTAATGACGTAACCCCTGCATGTTTGGGCACGCTCAATTGTTTACTTAAGCAAATATTTTATTTCCCTTTAAATCTTTGAACTTGCTTCGATGAAACAGCTAAAGAATTTCTTTTCAATTGCCTAAACCCGCAAGAAATACTCGCAGAAGTGCAAATAAATTAATGACCGTCGCTTCTGCCGATATAAACTTGCTAAAACAAACAAACAATGCGAACAAAATCAAAATGATGAAGAAACAGTGTGCGTGACAATTGACGATTGACTTGTTGCAGTCGAAATTATGCAAATTTTGGCCAAATTCCCACGTGCCCGTCTCGTGAAGCAAGATAACAAACTATTTAACATTCGTGATTTGAATTGACCCGCCTTTTGAACATTGAAATATTTTCTTCATGAATGGAATATTGAAGCGAAGAATGAAATCAAATTTCCATAAATAAATTCATTATTCACCCTCGATAGAAATGCTTGAGCTGGTTTGACTGCAACGACCGTCGCTTCTGGCGAAATAAACATGCCATGTAAACACAATTTGTCACGTAGCGAAAGTGAAAGCTGCAAGGTCAGCGCATTCTTTGACTGACGTAATACTTTTTTTAGGAAATCTAATATTCCCTTTCAATCCAACGCTTTGATAAGACGAAACGAAAAAAATATTTTATACACAATTAAGAGCACAATATCCGTAACATTTCCCGTACATCATTGTTCCAACAGCATTTGGCGAATAAGCATCCCAGGTTGCGTGATTCAGTCCCGATCGTGATTTGGCCGAGGGGAGGTTTGGGTCTGGTCACCGACAAAAAAACGAAAAAAAAAAAAAAAAAATCCCGTGCAGAGCAAGAACCGCGCTCGGCCCATGGCCGCGCGGTTAATAAATCCCGTGTAAAGCAAGAACCGCGCTCGGCCCATGGCCGCGCGGTTAATAATAAATCCCGTGTAAAACAAGAACCGCGCTCGGCCCATGGCCGCGCGGTTAATAATAAATCCCGTGTAAAACAAGAACCGCGCTCGGCCCATGGCCGCGCGGTTAATAATAATAAAAATAATAAATCCCGTGCAAAGCAAGAACCGCGCTCGGCCCATGGCCGCGCGGTTAAAAATATAAGAAAAGAGATGCAGCGTCCCTTCTGTAGTTATGTGAGAGGGGAACCAATTTCTACATTGAAGGTATTTGGATCTCCAGCCGAAGCCCACCCTTATAAAAAGTGTTTTAGTACCACCCCCCCCCCCCCATTCATCCACGTGGGGAGGGGGGCTGTACGTACAGGAGCCCTTATTTACTGACGCTAGACACTGATTGACCCGTGTAATCATCTAACTGACGGTATGATCAACGCATTTGGATCAATACTCACACTATCAGAAGCATTCGCTACACGAAACATTAAATACAAGGAAGTTCAATTTTACAGGCAGGGTTGTTTTGGCAACAACTATTCCTAGTTTAAGAAACAATTCCACCCTTACATGAAATCCTGCAAAAAGGAACCTCCAGTACAAACAAACGTCTTTCGTGATTGAGTTACAGAATTAACTCGCCTTAACGTCAACAAAGGTCAGCTGTCAGTAGACGTAATAAAATCTGTTTTTCTCGGAATCACAAACAGTAGCTCGATCAGGGTGTGTGTTTCACAAGCAATCTTTTGAAAACGTTTACAATGGAGTTTCTAATATGAATACAGGCAACTAAAGGTAAGAAGATTAGATATCTATTTTCGCTATATTGACAAATTCGTTTTTATTGTCGCTGGTGTTCTTGCGCAAGCTGAAAAACTCGTGGCAAAATGCCTTCTTCCCGTGAAACTTCACAACCCGAAATCACTTCCGCTATCGATTTGGGAGAACGGATTCTCTTGGACAGATATATAAAATTAGAAACTATAAACGGAAGACATATAATGGTAAGTAGATCTGATCCCGGCTTTCTTGCTCAAGTTTCTATTTTTGTGGCTTTATGAGATATTGTTGACGCGAATAAACGCAGTCATGAGTTGTCCGAAATGAGCTTTGAACATTCGCATAATAAGCTGAGAAACTTGTGGCAAAATGTTGCTCATCTCAGTGATTACATCACTTAGTCAGTTAGTGTCTGTAGACGTAGTGATTGGATTAATAAGTGCGTGCAGTCGTATGTGATGATTCTTTTGGTCTCATTTTTGGTTATAAAAGAGAAGAGTTTTATACGGTCAAAACCGTCGACAACGTGAACTCGACTGACCCGCTCACTGAAGCCACGATACGATCACCATGCCATGCCATTCACAAACGGATATTAACAACGTTCATTTTAAATAAGCGCTATATCAGAGAACTTTGAAAGTGGAAAAGTACAACTTCTACCAGTCTGTCTACGTGCTTAGTAGCTCACCGACGAAGCGCAACATTTTAATAGCTCATGTCATTCGATTGAAGATATGCATGTTGCGGTGGTCAAATCTGGCTTGGGAAATAGAGATGTCCGACAATGCAAGGAGATGAGGCACATTTCACATTCAAAACACTTACTCCTCTCGGTATCAACCGTTATTTCTCCTTTCTTTGAATGTTTATCACGTGCGTGCGCGTGCACATCTTGGCGCGCGCGAAAAGTTTCGTATTATTTGCATACAACTGTAGCAACCGAACTGTGCTTTTTTTTGCTTACCCTGATGAAGGCAGCAATATTAATGCTGAAACGTCGATGTTTTTGTACCGAAACTTTTTAGCGTAAAAAACAATTTTATTTTGTATCACTTAGCACAAGACGCTAACGCAGTTGTTATCAGTTTTATCGGCTCATGAGCTTCCCAGACATTCTTTCGGCTGTCACGCAATCGTTCATTCCATAATCCAGTAGCAGGAAGGATTGTGTAACGAATCAAAATATCTGTTTGGAAAATCATAAGAAAACATAAGCACAATTTTACCGGCAGGGTAGCTTAATTTAGCAAGGACTATTCGAAGTAAAAACAATTCCACTCTTTCATACATGAAATCCTGCAGAAGCAAATCGTCCACACAAGCAATCGTCTTGTGTGATTGACTTCCCGAATGAGCCTGACTCCATGGTAAGCAAGGTCAGCCGTTGCAGAGTGACGTTATAAAGTCTATTTTTCTCGGAATCACAAACAATAGCTCAAACAGGCTGTGTGTTTCTCAAGCAACCTTTAGAAAACGTTTACGATAGCGTCTCTCTTTAGAGACCTCAACTATTAAGGCAGGCATTTAAAGGTAAGAAGATTTAGTTGATTATTGAAAATAAATTTCTATTGCGGCCGGATTCCTTCCTCAAGTATTAGTTCTTCAATGTGTGGCTTTACCAAATGTAGTCAAATGGACACTTGGAACGCCTCGAATTGAGCTTTCAACGTTAACATAATAAGCTGAAAAACTCCTGGCAAAATGTTGCTCAGCTTAGTGATTACATCACTTAGACAGTTAGTGTCTAGTCGTAGCCATTACATTAATAAGTCTATGCAGTCGTATTTGACGATTCTTTTGGTCTCAGGTTTGTCATGAAAAAGAAGCGTATTATATTCGTTGCCAAAGCTGTCGATAGCGTAAACTCGACTGAACCGCTCAGTGAAGCCACGATACGATCCCTATGCCATCCATAATATATACATGGAAATTTTTATATCTTTCAAATGCGTAAGCAATATCTATGAGCATGATAAGTTTGATTTTACCTTCTTTTATTGTTGTAAAAATTAAGCGTTGAATAAAATTTATTTTGAAATCTGCTGCGTTGTCTTTGACCTTTGTGGCGCACAGCGTGACACTGAGAATCTTCTGTTAGCTACCGACTACAGAAACTTCGCTTTCGATTTTGATTTGACCGTCACATGCAAACTTAAGACAATTCAGTTGGTTTTTCGATGGGGCAGAAACAGCATACACCTGATTTAAGACTAAATAAAAGTAGAATATGTTATCAATCGATTTTCATAAGCGCGCAAAGTACAGTGGTCTGTCATGGGTCTTTAAGATTAAGCAAAGAATTTATCGAAAAGCGACAAAATATCAAAATGTGCATGTAACTTAAAATCCTAACTTAAGCTGAACAAATAAGAACAATTGAAAGACACAATCGTTTCAGATTAAATTTCCTTTAAGATTAAGCAAAGAATGTTTCGAAAAGCGACAAAATATCAAAATGGAATTCGTGTTCAAATTTGCATATAACTTAAATCACAGTATTCACGTTAAAGCAAAAGTTTCAATTGATTTTAGCAGATGGCTTTTGCAGTAAATTTTTCCACTTGGTAACTTACCGATTCTTCCAAAAGTTCTATCCAAACTGGCAGCAATTCTGAAGTCTCGAAAAGCTGGATAAGTCCGTAAACAAGTGTGTGTTGCATACAAAATACATTCGTATGCGGCAAAGCGTCAAGACACATGGCCTCGTTGCCGTCATAAATCCTTCACCAATAAATCATTCCACTTTGGAGTCACCTAGAAATTGATTGGCGTTTCTTCTTTTCATTTTAAGCACCGGAGAGGTAAATATTCTCCGTGTTCAGAAGGAAAAACAACATGGCCATTGACAATAGTTGAGATCGGTCCGAACTTGAGGAAAAAGACGACTACTGATCATGATGAACCAACTCGAGGTCCACCGAAATTTAATTTATTGATCACAACGGTATATCGACTGCATTATTCGTGATTTTATTGGCTCCCGAAGTTTCTATTGTTAAATTACAAGATGAATAGCAAATACGATGCCGGCATCCATGGATACAGCATCCACAAAAACAGTCGTAGGCACATAGGGCCCTGTGATTTGAAATAATATGTTTATATTTTTTCAGTTTTCGGCTTTTTCAGGTACGCACCAACGCATTTGCGTACGGGTAGCTGCACCCTTGAATGGCCGCAACATACTCAGTCTGAGTGCAATTTTAAAAATAAGCTGAAACATATCCATTCTTTAATTACAGCTGTAGCTGTCAGGAAAAGTGGTATCATATTTCCGCTGCTGTGTGACTAATGAAATGGCCGCCGCCCCAGACCCAGATGAAGTACTGCGTTCAACATCTGGAAAAGAAAATTTTCAACGTTTAACGCAATTGTTAATAAGTGGAGGCACCACGCTTCTGAGGGGGATTTTTGATCAGCTTTGTCCACCAAGTAATCTTACCACAATACTAAAAACTCCAGCAACAGAGAAACAACTCAAATCTGCAAAGCTCACCAAGCCACAGTGGGACTGTCTTTACCCTTCCCCAGGGGTGTACGGTAAGTCAGCAGAATTTGATGTTACTCTGCTGTTCAAGCTGCTTAGGACGATATGCAGTCTCTCCCCTCCGGTCACGGGCTGGGATGCTCTACCACTAACGACAGACCACAGTTTAACTGCAGATTTAGCGAGAATTAAATATTACCGCAACTCAGTATACGGCCATGTGAGCCAAAACATGGAGATTACAGACGACGAGTTTCTAATTCTTTGGCAAGAAATCAGTGAGGCTCTCGTCAGAGTTGCAAGACGAATCAGCCATACAAAGAAAACGGAGTGGCAGGGGGCCATTGATAACTTTTTAAAAGATCCCCTCACAGCAGAGGACGAAAGAAATGTAGAGGAACTGCTGGAGTGGTATAGAAATGATCTAAAAGTTAAGAAATTGCTGAAAAGTACCGCTCAAAAAACTCAAAAAAAAATTGAACGTCTAGAATCCGTAGTTCAAGAAGAAACACAAAGCATTAAAGATAAGCTCGAAGAGGTGAGTCAATCCATAGCCCAGCGCGACTTTCAAGATGAAAGCTCTCGATCACCTACAGGTAAGTTATCTGATTTTAATCATTGCTACGAAAAATTATCATTTACCAAACCAGCTTTTGATAGCCAGCTGGTTATCAACACCGTTATATTTCTTAAAACACAAGCTACCCCGTAACCGTTCTTTAGCGTCCAAAATTATATCAAGTGAGTTGTTTCGCGAAAGTAGTCTAATGAAAGAGACCATGTAATTCTCTCTCGTTCCCCATCCGGGGTGTTTACCCTAGCTGAGAGGGGCATTATCAGAGTAAGGTACCTTGCCCAACAACACGGCACTACTCCAGCCTGGGCTCGAACTCGGATCTCTCAATCAACCCCTAACATTAGGCCACTGCGCCTTTCCCCTCTATCTCATACTTCATAAGACGAGCCTAGAGATATGGTTTGAGTTTTAGCATTTAAGCCCCCGGCCAATTCCACATTGCAAAGGCCTTAGGACTGTAATAACATTTTACACAGTCACGTTCTTTTTAAATGCGAAGACATTATTCAATCTGCTGAAATCTACATCCCTTTCAAAAACAAGCAAACAACAACATTGCTTCGAAAGGGGGGAGAGAGAAGCTAAGAGGAGACAACGACAGAGATACGTTACTTTCAGTAATTTATAAATCACGTTATTTCCCAACAGCTCGTGTTCGACTTCGGATTGATTGCGAAACCATCTCAAGACCTGATGAAGAAGAAGAATTTTCAGAGGGAACGACAGTAGTACCCACTGCATCACGTACGCGAAGAACAGAGGCAACCGAAGTTTCGGGGAGCGCGACTGTTGGAAATGATGGCATTCGCAGTCCACTAGAAGTACTGAGTTGCATTGCGTTAAATACCTTTCAACCCGTTGATCCATCTAAAACGGATGAATTAAATGGCTTTCTAAAGTATATGGAAAAGGTACGAAAAGTGCTGATTGTAGGCGCTAAGCAGGGGGGCTTGATAATCACAGTAGAATGCAACTCGTTGGAAATACTTGACGGGCTGTGGGAAGACTACTGTAAAGGCCACGTGAAGGAAATGGCACAAAAATACCTCGTGACAGAAGAAGTTCTGAAGGAGTTTGGCCTCACTGAAGTAAAACTCACGACAACCATTCTGAAAGAGGAGTACAGGGCTTGTCGAGAGCATTTGTTTCACTTTCTAGGTGAGCTGAAAGGTTAAACTTTGCTCTATTTACCTATCAAGGTTGTTATTTTTTAATTTTTATTTATCTATCTGAAGCACTGAAGTCACCGACCACATAGGCCAACAAATTGTTGGTGCTGTTGCTATTAGATGAAATTCCTAGTGTCATGTCGGATACTGCAGTGCCGAACAACTGACACGGTTTAGCCGTTTAGTCAGTTACATTGCTAAGTATAACCATCATCGGCCAGTTAATAGTTAACCTGCGACACAGGAAAACCTCCACATTACTAAAGAAATTTTTGAAGGACAAAACTGTAATGTAAAACTGAATTGGGCACATGGATAGTTTGAAAGAAAAGAAGGATTTAAGCAGAGTGGGCGAACAGACTCCGGAAGGCGCAATTTGAGGCTTTAGTTTGGCATTTTATTGAAACATCTCTAGGGGTAGCCAAAGCCCAAGCCGACCAACATCTGGGCAACAAGAAGACAGAGCGCCATTATTGCTGTTAGTGGTAAACGGGTTAAAAATATGTCGTTGAGTGCACACGCAAACAATTATTTTTAATTGAAGAAATAGTCTTTATCAGCATATAAAATGGTCCATGGACGAAAAGGATTTTCAAATAAAGTGTGGCTGCTAATGAAACTTTTAACCGACCGTGTGCTCGAGATTGCATCTACGGAAATTATGCAGCTTAAAACCGAGACACCACTGTATTTAAAATGGCCAGAAAAATAAACAATAATAAACACAAACAGGAGCCATTACCTGACACAATGGCCAGCATTGCTATCATGGTTGGCGGTGCCGCGCTGAATGCTGCTGCGTTTATTGGCGGAAACTACCTCGCGCAATACGTTTGCCACAACGACCCCTAGGCCGCACAGAAAGAACAAGTGCGGCCCGACAAGGAGCTCGAGGCCTTCAAGGCCGCCTACGCCTGGTATCAAAAGGCCGTACCAAGTTCCTCGACTGGATATCCACTAATACACAGATAATAATAATAATAATAATAATAATAATAATAATAATAATAAATAATAATAATAATAATAATAATAATAATAATTAGTATATACACACTCAGTGATCTTGGCTATCCCAGCAATCTGATTGGTTCGCTATCTCGGGTTAATGCCGCATTATTCACTCGCTACCGAGTAGATAATGCATTTTTCCATTAAAAAAAACAAAAACAAAAGCATAAAACATAAAACGAAATGGCTGGCGTAAACTCGCGTTTCGCTAGCGTTTCAGAATAAAAAATAATGAAAATAAAAGACGACAGCGTCCAGAAAACACCAAGAAGGCAACGAACTTTGGCCTAAAAGCTTTTAAAGATAAGTGAAGAAGTCATATTTTGCAAACAAGTCAAAATATGTGGCAATGACACACATGTTTATCGCACTGCAAAAATAATAATAATAATAATAATAATAATAATAATAATAATAATAATAATAATAATAATAATAATAACTGTTGATGCAACTTGCAAACTTCCAAAATAAGATTCAATAAAGCATTTGTATCTCTACCAACAATATCGTAATCGTGAATTCATGTCGCCAGCAGACATTCCCAGAACACTATGTATATTCCTCGACTCACGTTAACAACCAACAAATCAGACGTTTACGTGTGCTATTCTAACAAAAGTAGAGAAACGCTAATCAAAAAAGGTAACGCGGACTAAAATGTTAGAAACGTCTGTTCCTTAAACCGGATATAAATAATAACATTTACATTTTCTCTTTTGTTTATAGTTAACGTGGCCCTTGAGGGCGAAGGGTCTAATTGTTTTAGTATCACTCAACTAGTCGGACAGAAAAAGCAATAATAAAGTTAGCAAATGCAAGTTGAAGAAAGATTTATTTGGGAATAAAAGCGTCACAAATTTCGCTACTCGATGACTATTACTAATAGTCCTCTAGTAGCGTAGCCAATCAAAATGCAGGATTTGCATTAGTCCACTAGTTGGGTGATACTAATTTGGATTAGCCCTTGTGGCCAGTTGTATCCCCACGGTAAGATAAGTAAAAAAGACAGTCACTTTCTTCTATACCAAGACGAAACCTTTAACAAAAATGAAACTAACACTTTTGATAACTCACCAACAACTATGTACTACACGAAAGACGACAAACAACGATTTCCCTGACTGAAGTAACTAAACACACTTTCTATATTCCACCAAATACGTGATCGGAATTTAAAACACGCCACATAATTTCTCTTATCAACAAAATGTACTTTCTACGCTATGTATTTCACTTCTAAGTGACATAAACACACATATCACAATTTTACGACTAGTATTTTACAACATAACCTAATCTCTATTTTATCCGTCGCGGGCAAAGTAGATGCGTCCCACACACAACTGGGTGAAAATGATTAAAAACGTTCTTTGCCGCGGAAGATCAAAAGTCAAAATGCATCAGTGACTCTATTCTCAAACATTTTAATTTTGACTGTGAACAGTCCGTCCATTAGTAAATACACTGCTGTAGATTATGATACTCTTTTGAGCTCAACTCAACTCAAACCCTCAAAAAGCACAGCAAACGAAAACATCAACCACGAAACTGCTGCATCGTTGACATCTGTCATGACGTAATGGTCTTCAATTCATGTCAAGACAAGTCGCTGTTTCGCAATAAATATTTTACGATTTGTACTCGCGCCGACTCCAGAACTTGAATAACACCAAAATAAAGATTTTTCACTAAGCAAACAACGGACTATTCGTAAAATGTTAAGTAGGTGAATGATTTATACCTCCTCGTGAGTAACATCAAACGTTGCGTGATTTGAACTCCGGTCAAGGAGTCGGCCGAGTAGGTCTGGATCGATTTACTGACAAAAGTAAAGACACCAGGTAGATTATAAACGCCCTCCAAACCACCTGGTCACCAAGTGGACAAAAAAGCAACAACATTGCTTCGAAGGGGGGGGGGGGGGGGGGGGGGGAAGAAGCTATGAGGAGGTGACGAGAAAGGTAATTTATACTTAAAAATCACGCTATTTCCCAACAGCTCGTGTTCCACTACGGATTGATTGCAAAACCATATCAGGACCTCGTTTTCCTACAGCACAAGAAGTTTTGAACCTTGCTGCGTCAAAATACTTGCAGACAATTGACCCATCCAAACCAGAGGATTTAAATGGCTTTGTGTATTATTTGGAGAAGGTACGAAAAGTGCTGATAGTGGACACTCGGCCAGGGAGCTTGGTAATCACAGTGGAATGCAGTTCACTGGAGATATTTGAAGGACTGTGGAAAGACTATTGTACAGGCCACTTTACAGAAATGGCACAAAAATATCTCGTGACAGAAGAAGTCCTGAAGGAGCTTGGCCTCACTGAAGTGAAACTCTCGACAACCATTCGGGAAGAGGAGTACAGAGCTTGTCGAGAGCATTTATTTCAGTATTCAGATGAGTTCCAAGGTTTGTTCATAATATATAGATTTAGGCAAGCCTAAAATCTGAGTCCCCCGTGGATTCATTTTCACTAGATTTTACAATGGTTACCATTCTGTTAATTAGGCGGCCAAAGTATTTAAAAAGTATCGCTACAGCACAGCGATTTTCGTAAACGTATACGCAAGGTGACACATATGTGCAAGATAAATTTAAATCGCTCATGGTTAAACTGAATATGTGTTGGCATAGGAAAATGTGCTCGCCGCAAAACGAATTATCTTGAAACAGAACAAAATAAACTCACGATAATAGCGGAGCTCCCAGCGGCCGGAAGGGTCGCAGAGCGGAGCCCCATAGCTGTCGTGTGAGTACAGAAAATTGGAAAACCATGCGTTTGAGTTTTCATGGTCGTCATACGGGAATGAAAACTTATGAAGAAAGTGAGCAACAGAAAATATTTTTCATCTTATCTCATCTAAGGTTTTTATATACTTAGAGATTTTTCTCGCATCAAAAAAATGATCTGGACATTCCGATATATCAATTTAAACGAAGCGATTGCATGAAAAGGCGGCAAAATCTTTGGTACACTGCTCACCTTTACAGTGTAAAGCTGAATGGAAGACGCGAAGAAAGCTGCTGGAGAACATAGATCTTCGTGAATATTTCTCGTTCTATTTACTCATCTAAATCATGGAAACTTATGCCAAATGATTTAGGACAACCTCGTAACGGGAAGATCCGAAATAATTGCCGACTTGAACATCATATATCGGACTTTAAGTCAAAAAGAGCGATGTCCAAGGCTCGACCTGCGGCTGAGCAAGGCTGAAATCACTGAATTGAGCTCAAATAAAAGTGAACTCAGAGCCCATCAATTTCACTGAAGTGAAGGATAAAAGACTGTTAATAAAGGCCACACCGATGAAAAGAAGGAAATTGATCTTCGCTGATAATTCATAATATATAGATCTAGGCAGGACTAAAAGCGGAGCTCCCACTTATTTTTTTTTTCTCGAGTTAATTACAGTGTTACAAAATAAGTAGCCACACTATATTTCTGAGCTTATACGGTGGCCCATATAGGTACAAAATAAATTTTAATCGCTCATGGTTAAACTTAATATCTTAAAAACCTTTCATGGTTTTGCTGACGAAAGCGACGTCAATACATTTCGTGGTTTAACCCATCTGCGACAGGTTCTAAAATTGAAATTGACGAGTGCACTTTATTGGGTTCCTCACGTACGCACGTGAGGCGCAAAACAAATCTTAGTAAAACTTTTTACAACGTTTTCTGTACACTAATTAATACACCTCCAGGACCTCTATGAGTTATTCAATGTCAAAAGAATCTTGACCTTGATTTGATTTACTACAAAACTGTCAGGGCAAGAAATCAACTCAAGGCAAAAACAAAATACAGAAAAACAAAGTGAACTCGCTACTAAACACAGTAAACAAAATGAACTCACGCCACGGCTACTGAGAAAATCAAGGCGGCAAAACAAACTGTGCAAATTCTTGGTGTCGGTTATATGTAAGTCATTTTAAAGCAGTTTCTGTGGCAGTCTGGGATTTGGGAAGTGGTGAACGCTAACTTAGAATAAGCTTACAATGTTGTTTTGACTGTTTTGAACCGTCTTCTTTTCGTTGCGGTTTGTTTGCATGATAAACTAATTCTTTTTTATCGTACGCGTTGCTTAATACCTAAGAGAATTTTAAGTAGAGAACTCAATGAATTTTCTTTTCGGCCACCATCTCTTAATTTTTTTTCGTTTTTTAATTTCTGTAGAGGGCTTGAGCCAGGGTGATCTCGCAACAGAAGATGACTGGATCAAACTCTCCAGGCGGGGGTCGAAGCAGAATTGATATCATGCCCCAGGACACCTGAGGGGGAAAGAAGTAACCAGCCTGATCTCAAAAATCAAATTCAAACTCTCATAGAGCCCACTGATGACGTAGCAAATGTTAACGTTAGCGAGAAAGAAAACGGTAAATTCAAGATGAATTTTACAACAAAAGTACCGGACGCCTACAGCATTGAGTAGAAGATCAATGCAGGTGAAAGAACGTGAACTTGTTGTAGTCTTATACAATTTATCCGCGAATGGTGGTAATAAGGCAAATTTTAATATTTTTTGAAATCTTAATCCATTTATTAGTCATTTGTAGTGTTACCATTTTTCTATTTTGATCCCACGTCATATTAGAAATTTATTAGCAATGGTCTTTTTGTTAGATTTGTTTTGATTTTCTCCGTTGCAAAACATTTGAATTCAGTTGTTGACAATTATTTCTTTTTTTATTTTAATGCTTCTGGTTTTAATGCTGTATGATATTATTAAAAGGATAACTAATTTTAAGCCATTTATGCATTGTTAGTAATAGTTTTACGCCATCTTGATTCCAATGTAAATATTTTGTTCACTTGCTTTTATCTATGTTCAGAGACTGAGCGTTGTAAAAGCCAGTAAACTAAAGTAATCAGTCTGGCCAAGCACAAAGGACAGAGACAATCCAGTAAACCGATTAAAACTCAAAGCAAATACATGTAGCCGGCACGAAACACAAGAAAAGTGGTGTTAGGGAGTCTCAGTTGGTTTGGTTTTACTTCTGATTGATTTAGAAAGTGGGGCAAGTTTCTCTAAAGCAATTATAACGTGTTTTATTATCCAACACTGCTTCGAAGAGTACAAATAAAGCGTGAAACGAGTACAAATATCACACGATATTTGTACTCGTCTCATTCCCCCGACCGCGCGAAGGATTAAAAGCCTTGGGTGAGTCAGAATTTTGGGGAAGGAGGACTCGGGGGAATAGCATGGAGTAAGACGTGCCGTGCTGAGCTCCGCAAAAAGTTTTGATTTTAACTCAAACTGTCCAAATATTTTGTTGCCTTTGATTACTATGCTTCATGTCAGGAAGTCGTCTTCGATCTGGAAAAATCTTAGCACCTGAAGGAAGCAACAAGCAGCAAAACTACTCGGAGAAGAAAGCTGTTAATATTAGCGAGTCGAACATGGCCGCTGCAAAAGTACTCGAAGAACTGAAATCGTTGAGACTTGACCTCACAGGTCAAATAACCAAACTTGGTGATGATTTAAAGGACTTCCTAGGAAACACAAACGAAATGCTGCAAAAAATTGAAAGCGTTATGTTCAAAGTTGACGAAATAGATGGTTTGAAGACCAAGCAACAGCAACTAGAAGCCGATGTCGACAAAATGAAGGAATCCTTGAACTTTGTGAGCTTCAATGCCGAAGAGGTAGATAAGCTTCGTAGAAGCAATGATGATCTTAAAAAAAGGTTGGAACATCTAGAACGGTATTCTAGAGATTTTAATATTCGAGTGCTTGGTGTTAACGAGGATGAAGGTGAAGATTGTATGTCGATAATTTTGGATTTTATCACCTCTCTTGGCTTCGAAGATGTAGCAGCCGAGGTAGAGAACGCACACCGCACCGGGAAGAAACGAGACGATAAGCCAAGGCCTATCATCGCGAAGCTTTACAGCAGGCCTTTTAAAAGAAGATTAATACAAGCAGCAAAGAGTGCAGATGGAAAGGAAATACTACAAGGGGTAAGAATTGTAGAAGACTTTACACCGAGTGACTTTAATGCCCGCAAGAAAGCATTGCCAACTATGAGAAAAGCGTATGAAGATGGTAAAAAGGTGCGTTTCACTAAAGGAAAACTTTTTATTGACGAAAGAGAGGTTTCTGTCGCTTAGCTTGGTTTCCGCTTTGCTAACTTTGTATTTGTATTTTATAAAATGGCAGTGTGATGAGACCTTTTTTTTTCCAAATTTGCGAGCACAGCGCAACAATCATCTGCGCGATGTCTTCATGTCCGCTGGGATTACT
This sequence comes from Meandrina meandrites, assembly GCA_963693305.1. NCBI lineage: Eukaryota > Metazoa > Cnidaria > Anthozoa > Scleractinia > Meandrinidae > Meandrina > Meandrina meandrites. The sequence goes on from OY855915.1 coordinate 9,385,347, forward strand.
TGTGCAGTGTTGCACAAGAGCGAATTTTGAACAACACTTCTTCCAAATCAAGTTGTTTATGTACGCTTTATTTTTATTAGCAATTCTTTGCAACTGATATATATTGTTTTCCTCAATCGTTTCTTGCATTAGTATTATTTATTTACATCGTTTGATTATTTTAATTGTGTGGCTATCAGTAATTATTCGGTATATAAAGATCCATCTTCTACTAAATTTAGACTATTTCCCATGTCTTATCATTACAAATGGTGAGAGGTTATTTCATTTCTTTAAATACGAGAGGCATAGGCAACTATATCGTAAACGACGAACTATATTTACTTGGCTCAGAAAACAAAAACCCGATGTTGTTTTCCTTCAAGAAACACATTCTACTCAAGGGAATGAAGTTTCTTGGCAAAGAGAATGGGGTGCGACGCTGATCTGCTCTCATGGGGCTAATAATGCAAGAGGTGTCGCAATTTTAATCAGGAATAATTTTGATTGTGTCATTAAGGAATCGGTTATTGATACAAATGGTAGATTTATAATATTAAAAGTACTTCTGAGCGGAGAACCCGCTCTTTTAGTTAATATATACGGCCCTAATCGAGACAAGGAACTGGTTGCCTTTTACCACACAGTCCTGCAAACAATTGTAAATAAAAACCTTGATGATATCGAGAACATTATCATGGGAGGAGATTTCAATTGTCCTTTAAATCCAGTTATTGACAAAAGAGGTGGCAATCAAATCCCAAGGAAATCTGTGATTAACACAATTGAGCTGCTACAGTCCGAGCTGGATTTGCATGACATTTGGCGAGTAAAGAATCCAACAAAACGCAGCTATACCTGGAGTCAATCAAATCCTTTAATATTTTCAAGGTTGGACTATTGGCTTATTTCAAATTCTTTATCTGATAATATTTGCCATGTCGACATGATTTCAGCCATAAAAACTGATCACTCCGCAATAGTGATAGAATTGCAGGATGTCGAAGATCGGGTAAAAGGTTCTGGATTTTGGAAATTAAATTGCTCCCTTCTGAATGATAAAGAATACGTTAACGAATTAAATCTTCTCTTACCTACTTGGTTACAGCAAGGAAATCGAGAGTTAAGTGATCCGCGATCTGTATGGGACTGGGTTAAATATAATGTTAAGAAATACTCTAGATTGTATTCGATGAACAAATGTAAACAACGACATTTAGAGGAACAATATTTAAACAGGCAATTTCAAGAGGCTACAGCAGCATATCAAAACTGCCCCAGTCAAGAGAACTTATTAATTTTAAATGTCTTGAAAGAAAAAATGGAACATCTATATGAAAAAAAGGTGGAAGGTATAATCATCAGATCGCGCGCACGATGGCATGAACATGGGGAAAAGAATTCAAAATACTTTTTAAATCTAGAAAAACGAAATCACGTTAGGAAGCATATTCGGAAGCTTCGACGGAGTGGAGTCATCTCAACAGACCCTTTCGAGATCTTAGATGCGGAGCGCGTTTTTTACGAAAATCTTTATAAATCTAGACGAGATGGTTCCGAAGGAAATAAGCCTAATTTCCACCTTGAAGACTTACCTATACCAACACTCTCTAATGATTCTTCTTATCTTGGTGAAGGATTAATAAGCAAAGAGGAATGTAAAAAAGTTTTAGATTCCTTTCCGTTAAACAAAGTACCCGGAAATGACGGACTACCAGTAGAATTTTATAACACCTTTTGGAATCTTGTTGGCGATCCTTTAGTTAAAAGTTTTAATGAATCTTTTGTTAAAGGATCAATGAGCCCGTCACAAAGACAGGCGGTTATTACACTTATCGAGAAAAAAGACCAAGATCGCTGTGATCTAAAAAACTGGAGGCCAATTTCCCTATTGAACGTTGATGCGAAGATAGCTTCAAAAGTTATCGCTGAAAGAATGAAGCGTCTTTTACCTGGGTTAATTCATAATAATCAATCAGGATATATCCCAGGGAGAACTATTAGCGAAAATATACGTTCAATTTTGGATATAATGGAATACACGAAAGTTAAGAAACTACCCGGTCTTTTATTATTTATTGACTTCGAAAAAGCTTTTGACAGTCTAGAATGGGATTTTCTAGAAAAATGCTTAGAAAAATTCAATTTTGGAGCAGATTTTAGAAGATGGGTGAATATTTTCTATAACGACGTTCAAAGTTGCGTTATAAACAACGGCTTATGCTCTCGCTATTTCAATATAGCACGTGGAGTGAGGCAGGAGGACCCCCTTTCTCCCTACCTTTTTGTCACTGCAGTTGAAATACTGGCGATTGCTATAAGGAATCAAGAAAATATTAAAGGATTAAGTATAGATGGTTTAGAAACTAAATTACTGCAATTTGCCGATGACACAACTGCTGTCCTATCAGACTTGGATTCAGCGCGAGCCCTGTTTGGATTACTTGAACGTTTTGAGAAAGCCTCTGGACTTAAACTTAATGTAGCTAAAACAGAAGCAATGTGGATTGGGTCACTTCAAAATTGTGAAAATGAACCACTAGGGGTTAAGTGGAAAACATGTGTCAAATTTTTAGGAATATATATTACATATGATGTGCAAATATTAGTAGAGAAAAATTTTAAGCAGAGATTAGGAATTAGGAACACAATAAATCTATGGAAGTCAAGAGGATTATCAATTCACGGCAAAGTAAATATTATTAAAACACTTTTATTCCCAACAATAATCTATCCTAGTTCGGTATTATGTACTCCTTCCGAAGTCATAAAAGAATTCAACAGTTTGGTTTTTCGATTTTTGTGGAACGGTAACGACAAGGTTATCAGACTATCAACATATGCACCTTATGACCAAGGTGGCCTCAAAATGCTAGATTATGAAAGTATGGTTAAAGCTTTAAGGCTAAGCTGGTTAAAACGAATAGTTGACCCAGATTACTTTGGATTTTGGAAGTCGTATCTTGATCATCTTTTGGTATACGAAGGGGGGTTATTTTTAGTTCAGTGCAATTATGATATCAACCGATTAACAATCTCAGCGACCTTTTATCGAGAACTTTTGGAGTGGTGGTCAAAATTAAGAGAAGTCGAGGACCCCGAAAATATATATAAGTATATTTTATGGAACAACAGAGATATAAAGATTGACGGCAAGAGTGTCTTTTATAAACATTTTTTTGATAATAATATCCTATAAACAACTCATCTGCTTTATGATATGACAAATATTGAATCTTTCAATGTTGTCAGAGATGCAGGATTAAAGAACTCAAACTTTTTAGTATGGACCGGTCTCAGGCAATTAGTTCCATTGAAACTACGTTTTCGCATGTCCAATGTAGAAAATATCTTTGATTTAGAAAATTTTAAGTGTCGTGACTATTATCACTATCTTATAAAGCAAAAATTCGAAAAACCAAATAAATGGGCTAAGTTAAGAGAAGAATTCAATCTAGAGGATAAGCAACTATCGGAGGCATTTATGATGCCACTGAGAGCCGCAAATGAACCTTATCTACGTTCCTTTCAATATAAAGTATTAAATTCAATTCTATACACAAATGAATTACTTTGTAAGATAGGCTATGCTTCTAACCCCAACTGCTCCTATTGTCATCAGACTATAGAGACGATATCTCATATTTTCTTTGAGTGTTCTTTCTCGTTCTCCTTTTGGAATGAAGTTTGTGACAAAATTTTAAATAAACTGAAGAGTTGCGTAGGCCTCTCTTTAAAATATTGTGACATTATTTTAGGTTTCTTAGAGGAGGAGATGGATCTGGAAAATTATATACTCATTTTAGGAAAAACGTACCTGTGAACTTGCCGGTATGAAGAAACGAAACCATCTTTCAGCCATTTTAAGAGAATTTTATTAAATAAATATCAAACGGAAAGGTACATTTCTCTTAAATCGAATACGATCAATTCGTTTAGGAAAAAATGGAAAATGTTTGAGGAGACAATTCTTTAAAGATCAAGTCCACAATTATGTTTAATTATGAGCTTTATGTTAACTGTAACTGTGGAAACATTAAATGCAAGTAACGTCCTATTGTAAAAAAAATGTACAGGTGTGTATGTAGAAGTAATTAAAAAAAGGTCAAAAAAAAAGAAAAAAAGAAAACGTTGGATAATAAATCTCTTATTGAACATTTTAGTGTGTAGTATCGCTGTTAATTTTTACTCATCATTTGTATTTTGACTCGCCCCTCGGGCTCGCCAAAATACTGCATGACTCGTAAATATATACAGCGATACTACACACTAAAATGTCTAATAAGATATATGTATCATACGAAACCAAGGTAAATGCAATTTTTTTTTCAACACTCGAGTAAAAATCGCTGCATTTCTGATAATTCGCTGATTTCTGATAATTCAGTATTACAATTTTCCACATTTGCAAAGTGTACTTTTACTGTTGATACTTTACATAGTGCACTTTCACTGTTGTAGAAAGACTGTGTATCTCTGCTGAATATTCCTCAGCGCAAATTGTTTCAATGATTGATTGAGTAATTCATTGATTGATTTGTTGAGTGGAGGAGTGATTAAAATATTATTTTGTTGTTGTTGTTGTTGTTTCATCTCATTCTTTTTGCCTCATGTCGGAAACAGCTAGCTAGTTTAGTGAAAATCTTTGTAAGATATTTTTTTTTCAGCATGATGTGTTTCAACGATTGAGTGATCGATAATTGATCAAGTGATCAATCAGATCAATAATTGATCATTTGATCATTATTGATTGATTGATTGTCAACAGTTCAATGTTTTCCTACCCTTGCAAATGGTCTCGACCGGTTTTAAGGTATTTTGCCTCCCTTTTTACCAAATTGTTAACCTCCCTTGTTTCCCTCCCCCGACCACCAGATACAAGTAACAAATTATACTGATCAACAACTTACCCCTGGTCCTCAAAGAATTCCAAGTGCGCTTTTTTATTCAGGGTTCTGGGCACAAATCGCAGAGACGTTTTCCTATCCCATTGTTTCATGCCATTCGGCACAAAGCGAACAGCACTATTCATTTTTCCTGAAAAAGATAACAGCAAAACATTACCAGGTGTCTACAACAGAGGTCTATAACAGTGTAAACCATGCAGATGCATGGTAAAATGTGGTCGATTTGTTTTGTTAACAATAACACTGAAATGTTACCCAGAAATGGGGAGAAAGATTAGTTTAGGAATTGTCCCCGCATGACTGTAGAAATTGTAAATTTACTTTACTTTTAAATCAAATAGAGTGGAATTCCGATTTCTCTAACTTCCAAGGAAAGCAAACATTTTTTCGAGAAATTTGGGTTAAAATTTGCAGTTTTCGACTGAGAAAAAAAAACACCCTTGGTTCAAATAATTAGGAGGTTCGAGAAATCGAGAATACGAATAATTGGGATTCTACTGTGCTTTCTTTTGTAAAGATTCAATGGCTTTCCGTAAGCAAGACGATGAGAAACCCTGACCCTGTGATATGGAAGTATCCCCCCGCGACTTCCATAATTACGACAAGGCTACTGAACTATCCAGAAATGTGTACAAAAACATGATTGAGTGAAGCAAAAGTCAACAACCAAACATTTGATTATAAAAAGTGTTGGGAATGATTTTTCTGCAAGGGCAACCAAAGATGAAAAGTATGAAAATACTGCAAAAGGACCAGAAAAAATAATTAGATATTCTCCATCGTGCGAAGCGTGAGCCACACGCGTGGAGCTCGAGAGGCACGCGTAGATTGAGCAGCACTGGCCGCTCTGTGAAATGCTCGCTTTCCCTGATTTTGGATCGTGTATAGCAGAAGGATACGTTGCACTATATCCAATCGAATTTATTTTTGTCAAGTAGATATTTCACTTCAAACTATGCGCGTGGGTGCGAGCGATTCAACTGCAGTAAAGAAACCAAATACCTAAGTATACGAGAAAAAAAAGAAAGGACAAGTACAGGACTTACAATATGTGACAATCCATATTCCATGATCCAAATCCAACATAAATAAGGGTAAAACTGAGAACGGTTTATCCAAAAACAACATGCTAATACGGCGCTATTGTAATTTATTATATATGAAATACTGATATATTATTCTCATGGGTATTATGTAATCGGTGCAAAATGCGAATAACAATAACGGGAATTCAAGTCTTAACAATAAATGGAGTTTGCAACAATAAAAGTACATTTTTGGCCTTTCTCGTGAAATGTCACCACGTAGACAAAGCTTTTAAAACTTTCACTCTACATTCACAAACAAAGTAAGTGCAAGTTGTTAACGTACTCCAAATGTATATTTATGGCTTTTCTGGTGAAATGCCACCACGTATATTTTGATTAACTTTAACGCCACCTCCACACAAAAATGTGGAAGTTTGAAACTCTCAATGTACATTTTCTGCCTTCCTGGTGGTTAAAAAGCAGCAAATAACTAAGCAACTAATAACTAAAATTTTCACCCTAGATCCACAAAAAAGTGCAAGATTGTAACTCAAAATGTATATTTCTGGTCATTGTGTTGAAATCCTTCCACGTAGATTTCGCCTAACTTCCACTCCAGCTCTACGAAAAGGTGCAAGTTTGTAACTCTAAATGTACATTTCCGGCGTTTGTGGTGAGATGCCACCACGTAGATTAGGCATAATTCTCGCTCTAGGTCCACCAAAAAAGTGCAAATGTGTGACTCAAACTGTACATTTCTGGCCTGAAATGTCACCACGTATAAGTTCCCAAATTTCACTGCTGCTCCACAAAAAGGTGCAAGCTTGAAACTGTAAATTTACATTTTTGACCATTCTAGTGAAATGCCACCACGAAGATTAGGCATAATTCTCACTCTCATCTAGATCCACCAAGTTTGTAAATCAAAATGTACATTTCTGGCTTTTGTTGTGAAATGCCACCACCTAGATTTTGCCTAACTTCCACTCCAGGTCGACAAAAAGTGCAAGTTTTGGTGAAATGCTAGGACGTGTATTAAGCCTAACCTTCACTCTAGGTCCAACAAAAAAATTCAAGTTTGAAAGTCAAAATATAGATTTCGGTCCTTTGTTGTTGAATGTCACCACGTAGATGTTGCCCACCTTCAACCTCAGCTCCAAGTTTGTAACTCTAAATGTACAGTTTTGGCCTTTCTGGTGAAACGCAACTAGGTAGAAAAATCCTTACTTTCATTCTAGATCCACAAAAAAGTGTAACTTTGTAACTAGAAATGTACATTTCTCGCCTTGTGGTGAAATACCACCACCTAGATTTTGCCTAAGTTCCACTCTGGCTACAAAGAAAGGTGCAAGTTTGTTACCCTAAATGTACATTTGCTGCCTTTCTGGTGAAAGGCCTCTACGTAGATGAAGGCATTACGTTTACTCTAGATCCAACCAGAAAAGTGCAAGTTTGTAACTCAAAATGTACATTTCTGGCCTTTGTGGTGAAATGCCACCACGTAGATTACGCATAACTTCCACTCCATCTCCGCAAAAAAGCGCAATTTTGTAAATCTAAATGTACATTTTTTGCCTTTCTAGTGAAATGCCACAACGTAGATTAAGCCTACATTTCACTTTAGAACCACAAACCAGTGTAACTTTACAACTCAAAATGTGCATTTCTGCCTTTCTGGTAAAATGGCTCAACTTTGAGTTTGACTTCTTCTCCAGCTATAGAAAAACGCGCGAGTTTGTAACTGTAATTGTACTTTTTTGGCCATTCAGGTGAAATACCACCGCCTGAACTAAGCCTAACTTTCACTCTAGATCCATAAAATAGTGCAAGATTGTAGCAGTACAGAAAATGTACATTTGTAGCCATTATGGTGAAATGCCACCACGTAGATTTCGCCTTCCTTCCACTCCAGTTCCACAAACAGGTGCAAGTTTTTAACTTTAAATTTACATTTTTGACCTTCCTGGTGAAATTCAACCACGTAGATAAAGCCTAACTTTCCCTCTAGATCCACCAAAAAAGCGCAAATATGTAGCTCAAACTGTACATCTCTGGCCTTTATGGTGAAATGCCACTACGTACATTTTCCCAGATTCCTCTCCAGCTCCGCAAAAAGGTGCAAGTTTGAAACACAAAAAGTACTCTTTTGGCCTTTCTGGGTTAAATGCCACCATGTAGATTAAGCCTAACTTTCATTCTAAATCCACAAAAAAGGTGCTAGTTTTGTATCTCAAAATGTACATTTCTGGCCTTTGTGGTGAAATGCCACCACGTTAAGTTTGCCTAACTTCCACTCTAGCTCCACAAAAAGCTTCAAGTTTGTAAGTCTAAATTGAAGTTTATCGCTTTTCTGGTGAAATGCCACCACGTAGATTAAGCCTAACTTTCACTTTATATCCACCGAAAAAAGTCGAAGTTTGTAACTAAAAATATCCATTTCTGGTCCTTGTAGTGAACTGTTACCACACAGATTTTGCCTAACTTCCACTCCAACTACAAATAAAGGTGCATGTTTATAGCTCTAAATGTTCAATTTTGGCCTTTCTGGCGAAATGCCACCACTTAGATTTAGCCTAACTTTCCTTCTTGATCCACCAAAAAGGTGCTAGCTCAAAACGTTTTTTTTTTTGGACTTTGTGGAGAAATGTCACCATGTAGAAAATCTACATGGTGACATTTCTCTTTCCAGCTCTAGACAAAGGTGGGAGTTTGTAACGCAAAATGTACACTTCAGGCCTTTTTGGTGAAATATCACCATACAGATTTTGCCTAACTTGCACTCCAGATTTGATGACGGGTATAGTCATGACACTTGTATTAAAAAAAAAAAACTTGTACATTTGACGACCTCTCGAAAAACAACGACGTGATATCACTAAATTGTGAGTACAGTCAACTCGGGACGTCGTTTAGTATCCATAATAGCGAGAGTTCGTAATAGCGGGATGTGAGAAAAAAAGTGTGGTTAAAATATGTTAAGTAATATAGACTTAATGAAGTGCTTAGATTTACACTACACGCCCCAAATGTATAGAATTCTAAAATTTTTGGCCTAATTTGAAATCAAAGCGTCCATAAGTATAAGAATACCCGAAATTTAAATATGATACGTGTCTTTTCACCCTAGAAAATGGCTGAAAGTTCCATTTCTTCGGCCCACCCGGTATTATGTTCTTCGGCGCTGGCACCACCGGTTACACGTTTTGCCTCGGTTGCACTGATTTTGTTAAGAAAGAGATTGGCAGCCAGAAACCTTCCGGCCATTTTACTAATAAAACAATTGACCTCCCTTTCAAGGGAAAGGCGTGGGATTGTGGTTTATCAGCAAGCAAAGATAGATATAACTTAAGCATAAAACGTATGAAAACGTATCTTTGATTGCCATTTTAAAGGTATTGTAAAGTTTGTTTGTGAGTAGAGCCTGTGAAGCGCGGCTAAGGTTTCAGAACAGAAGGATGGCTCTACATAGTTACGATTTTTGGGCAATGCCTCTATTAGCCTGTGCAGCTCGCAGGATTTTGGCGGGATTTCCAGTACATTCGATTAAGCTGCGAAGAGAATAGGGAGAAGTCAGGTAGACTGAATGGCGAAAAGCAAACCCCGCCAGCTACGCACACTACGCGAGTCTCTCGCTGCACGTTTGTAGCGGTTTTTGTTGGACATTGTAAAAGTTGTAAACGTATTTGTCAGATTTTGTCTTCCGTTTCACTTGTCAACTGATAAATTCGTTTCCCTGATCGATTTTTTCTCGACCCCCCCCCCCCCCCCCCCCAATAAGATAGAAATCTATGATATATATATCTATCAAAAACTGGTGACATTTCCGCCTCATCAAGGAAACATTTGCATGTTCTGTTCGTTCGTTTGTTGTTTGCGTTCTGTTTCCACATAATCATTTCAAGGTCAAGTGAAAATCCCTCTATCTAACCATGTAAAAATAATCTCGATAAGCACGCGAAGTAGCCTTTATTAATGCAAAAAAATTGTACTACCCTATCCAGACCGGGGTGGGGGGGAGGAAGTGCCCGCACTGACTTTGAACGTTTATAACTTTTCCAAGATTCAACCAAACGCTGCCAAACTTTACCAGTTAATCAACCTTCCCTTGTTTTTATTGGAATAAGGACAACAGCAACTTTGTGTGGCTGAAAATGGGGAAGTGGGTGACAAAGTGCTCAGTTAATATTTAATTAATATAATTTAGCCCCATGGACCCCTGGAGTGTCAAGAAAACAAAACCTACAGCCCAAGGAGATGTACTCAGTGGATGAAGAGAAGGGAGGTGGCCTTCTCTCAGGGCCACTGTGAACATTCCTAGGTAGAGAGGAGGGAGGTGGGCCTCCTCTCTGACTGGAGGGAGTGGGCCTCCACTAACCTAGCTCCAGGGGGTAAAATTGGAGGGAGTTGAGCCTCCGAAAATCGAGTCTATGGGGGCAAGAGTGTGACGAGAGGAGCACTTCATCCCCCATTCCCGTGTTTATTTGTCTAACCTAAACAGAACTTACTAAGAAAGGTAACAGTATAAATCAAAAGGATAAATTGGTAACTGTGATATAAAGTATCTATCACTGAACTGGCAAAGTGATCTGCCATTAATGTTCATTTGAATAGCTAAAACACGTAAACAAAACCTAGGTGAGGTACTTAGCTTCTCTAAGATTTCTATGATTTGTTCAGACAAGCAACATCAAAGTCTTGATATTTACACTGTTCATTTAAGCATTATTAAGTATAATTAAATTGCATGTAAAGAAACCTAAGTAAAGTAGTAGTGTCTCTGAAACTAGTGTTGTTCCTTCAATCAATCGACGTATTGTAAACACCTCAAGTGTGGTATAAAGTTGCTCGAAAATCTATAAATGTCCATTCAGGGAAATTAAATTAAAGTGTACAACAAGAAACCTCAAAAGAGATACTTATTCTAAGAGTTCCATTAGTGTACATAGCAAACTACAGTGCAATACTGAGTAGCCCTATGATTCTTTAACTAAATTACACATGATTGGAAAGCCCTTTAGCAAACTGTAACTATCATTATTATTGCATATGAGCAAGCAAGAGCTTTTGGGTGGGAGGGAGGGAATAAAAATTTTTGTTGGCAGAATGAATACTGTTGCTTATCTCGCGTGAGAGCAAAAGACAGCGGTCGAGTTTAGCAGGCACATATCAAGATGCCAAAGTTCGCTCCGATTGGATGGTTTTCAGGATTCTCACGTGAGATCGTCCGAGGACAATGGTTAGCTAATTAAGCAAAGCTCATAGCTCAAAATAGAAACAAGAGTTGTTGATTAACTAGAATTTATTTCACATGTTCAATAAATTGTGATTTAATCAACCTTCCCTTGTTTTTATTGGAATAAGGACAACAGCAACTTTGTGTGGCTGAAAATGGGGAAGTGGGTGACAAAGTGCTCAGTTAATATTTAATTAATATAATTTAGCCCCATGGACCCCTGGAGTGTCAAGAAAACAAAACCTACAGCCCAAGGAGATGTACTCAGTGGATGAAGAGAAGGGAGGTGGCCTTCTCTCAGGGCCACTGTGAACATTCCTAGGTAGAGAGGAGGGAGGTGGGCCTCCTCTCTGACTGGAGGGAGTGGGCCTCCACTAACCTAGCTCCAGGGGGTAAAATTGGAGGGAGTTGAGCCTCCGAAAATCGAGTCTATGGGGGCAAGAGTGTGACGAGAGGAGCACTTCATCCCCACAGAATGCAAAGCATTCCCCCATTGACGAGCCACAGGAGTAACAAAATGCAGGTATAATAGTCTACATCTCATTTAAAAAGAATAATTATAATGCCTTTCATCTTGTAAGGAGTGAGAAAATTTACGTGGTGTCTTTAACGTAATTAATTTACGAAATGGTGCTGTACAAAGAGTACATTCTGAGAGCTACTGGCGACGTGAAGGTTCAAACCTCACAAATTAAAGGCATTATGTCGCTTGAGTAACAGGTTATCTAACTTATAACAGACTAACGAGCTTTTGGGGGACCTGTGCCAGAACAGAGGGTGGAGTTTTTATGTACCTCTCAAAACAGTCAGATGACCAACGACCCAGAACCTTAATGAGCCATGGGGGTAAGTTTGCTGAAGCAGCTGTCGTAGCTGCACCTATCCGGAAACTGTGCCCAGCAAATTCCCTTGAGTCCAGACCCCCCTTGCTGATTAGGAGCCTTGTTTCCCTTGTTAGTTTTTCCCGGGTTAAGAAACCACCAGATACATAGGTAAAAAGGGGGCCAGAGTCTGAAGACAAGGGCCTGGAATTCAGGTATGCCACCATTGCAGTGATGGGGCACAAGGGTGAATTTGTCTTTCCGATGACGATAGTTTGTCCCTGTCTAAAGGGGTCTGTTTTGGACACCTTCAAGCGCACTAACATATACTGGGGTGAATTCCTTGGCATAAAAGTTACGTCTCTGTTCATGAGATGGTGCTTTGGATCAAAAGTTGAATTGCAAGTAAGTTCACCTATTCGCAGAAAGCCAAAAAAGGCAAGAGTCATTGCAGCCCAGAGCATTAATGAATCCCTATTGTCGGTACGTTGCACGTTGAGGAGGTGGTAAAATAAGTTCAACAGTTGTAGAGTTATTGGTCTACGTACTTTTGACTGTTGCCCCTGTGAACGCTTAATGCCTCGAAGAATAAGCCGGAGACGAAGGAAATTAGATAACTGAAGTTCATAGCCATGGCTGGAATGGTAGTTTTTTACTGCCGACAAATAGTTCTTGATAGTGATGTATTGCACAGAACGAGCCATTGCGACTGAGAAATTGATTAAAATATCCTCGCTAATGGGGAGTCGCAGATTGATGTTCATTTGTGAACAGAAAGTGACAAATTGCCGCATACAAGAACCGTATGTCTTTTTGGTGCTCTGGGCAAGTGACATTCCCAGGTAACCCTCAGCTTCCTTTGCTAGAGCTTGTACAGATAGGCTGGGATGGGGTCTGGTGTTGCGTGGGCTTGGGGTGCTAGCTGGTGGAAGCGTTCCATCTGGAAACGAGAAAGAGAGTCCGCAATGTTGTTATTGATCCCAGGGACATGCACTGCTCGAAAATAAAAGTTATGCCGCAGGGTGCAAAGTGTAAGGTCCCTTACCAAGTCCATTACCCGGGGAACTTTGGATCTGCGGGAATTGATGACCTCGACTACACCCTGATTGTCGCAATAGAAGCGGATGCGCTTGGATGTCCAATGAGCCCCCCACAAATGGCATGCAACATTAATTGCATATAGTTCTTGCCAAAGAATGCTGATGCCTCCCTGGCCTAGTTGTTGACAGGGGAGCCACTTTCCCTGAAACCACCTTTCTTGGAAAATTCCCCCATAACCCAGGGAGCCAGAGGCATCTGTAAACAGAGAAAGGGTGTCAGAGGTTTCCCACAGAGGGGATAGGAATAGTCCTATTCCATTCCAGTGGTCGATAAACGTCTTCCACATTTCAATGTCTTTGTAAAAGCCTGTGGTAAGCTTTATATGATGGTGGGGTTTTTTAACCCCCCTGGTAAGGTGAATTATTCGTTGTAGGAAGGGTCGCCCTGGGGGGATTACCTTGCAAGCAAAATTGAGAGTACCTATCAGTGATTGAAGTTCTTGCAGTGTTGTTGACTGTTGAGATTGGAAAGTGGAGAGAGCAGATTTGATCCTCTCCACCTTATCCTCAGGTAGCCTTGCCTCCATTTTCCCAGAGTCTAGTATGATACCCATGAACTGAATAATTTGAGAAGGCCCCTCGGTTTTGGCTGTGGAGATAGGGATATTCAGTTTTTGAAAGGCCAAGATCATACTTGACAGGCTTGCCTGACAGAGGGAATCCGGTGGAGTGGTGTGACAGGGTGGCTCCACTATAAGAAAATCATCCAAAATGTGGCACACAAAGGAGATGGAGCATTCGTTAAGTAAAATCCACTCAATGGCATCTGACAGCTGATTAAAAATGTACGGGGCAGAGCGAAGCCCAAATGGGAGCACTTTGTTGAAATAATACTGCCCATTCCAACACATCCCCAAGAGTTCCCAGTCATCCGGATGGACCGGAATGAGCTGAAAAGCAGATTCAATGTCTGTTTTGCCCATGTAGCAGCCTGGGCCAAATTTCTGAATTGCTGCAATGGCATTGTCAATAGTAATATATTGCAGGGAGAAATCATCCTTTTCAATGAAATAGTTGATGCTAGAGGTCCCAGACTTTGGGAAGGATAAATGGAATATTGTTCGGAATTTGTCAGAATGTTTTTTGGGAACAAGACCAATAGGTGAAACCTGAAAATTCTCAAAGGGGGGTGCGGGAAAGGGGCCCATGGTACGCCCTTTTGCAGCCTCATCAGCTAAATTCCCTGTAACCACCTCGGGATTTAAATAAGCAGTAGGTAAGTTACTGGAAAAACGTGGGCGCCTAGGACCAGAGTAACCAATCCGAGCCCCCTCCCTCAGTTCTGAACATAGTTTTTTGACAAATTCCCTTTCAGGGTGATTGGATAGGGCCTGATATAACTTAACAACGTTGACAGGCGTAACCACACCTCCAAAGCTACTTGTCTCGGTGGCGGCTGCTTTGGTGCTGGGAGTTTGACTTTCCCACCCTTGGGAAGGGGTCCTTTTCTGTACCATAGGAACTGGGGCACTTGATCCCGGGATGATCCTTCCCGCACCCAGACCGGTTACATTTGTGGGCATAGATGCAGGGGGTTCTGGCACAGGGAACCCCCCTATTGAAGTTGTGACAAGTACGGTTTTCGGTCCCCCTAGAGGTACTTGTCGACGAGGGTCCTGACTGGAAAACACCAATGTCTTCCTTTAGCAGTGAAGGGGCAACCGTAAAGGTTTTAAGCCATAATTGACTGTCAATGGTTGACCATTTCAATGACTTGTTAGCGGCAGCCTTCTGCCGGAACTTAATGTCATAAACACACCAACCCAACCCCCTATGGTATTTAGCAGCGTATCGAATGAGTGACATATATTCTAACAGCTCTGAAGCACGGTGTGGGAACTTGCTGATAGTAACTCCCATGTAGGCAGTGAAGGCCGTCGTCCACTCTGTTATGTCGGTTATGGATGTTGCTTTGGCCTTGTTTACTTTTATGACTGAATTTTCTAAAGTAAGAGTAAGGGGCTCATCCGGGGACGGGTTTAAGACGTTAAAATTCTTTGGAAGCAATCTAGAAAGTTCCATAAACTCACCAGTTAGGATTTCTTTGACCAGTTTGGCGGGCAGCTCGTGCACAGAATCCATAGCTGTGTCTGTAGCAGAGTGATTAGCCGGATTTGCACTTGTCCCAGATGAAGATATTGGCGGCGCATCATTCCCGGAGGGAACTCTTGCTGGCGTCGGTGGAACAGTTGCTGGTGTAGAAGAGCCACTGAAGGCGCTGACTGCGGCTTGAGCGGCGGCTGATGCGGCTTTTTCGATTGCCTCGTTCAGTGACCCTTGAACAATCGATTGTACCTGGGTGAGCTGGGTGGCCGATAAAAGCCCGTCTTGAGGCGATTCCCTGTCCAGTAGCTCCTGGACTTGGCGCTGAAGCTGCTGAAATTGCAGTTCGAGGGCATTTTGATCGTTTTGGTTTTCCACGTGCTCGCCGCCATGTTGGACAGGGGGCGGAGTGCCCGGAAGGTTTCCTGTGTTTGTCCGTGCCTCTTCGATTCGTTTTATCAGAGCAGCACGTCCTCCGGTCGTTGCGAGCTTTAGCCTGCTGCACAGGGATCGCAAATCCTTTACGTATAGCCTGCCCAGTTCGAGATCTGCAGGTATAGAGCCGGGATCGGCCAGCGTGGAAGCGTTCCTTGTTCGGCGAGTCGGAGGCATGTTTACACAGGTTTACAAGACGTGTGCTGTGTTGCGTACAAAAGAGAAAAATACACCGCAGAATGGAAGTTCAACAAGGCTTGCGGCTGGACCTGGGTAGATTCTGGCGAAGACTGCTTTCAGATGGCGGACGAGAAATAAAAATTTTTGTTGGCAGAATGAATACTGTTGCTTATCTCGCGTGAGAGCAAAAGACAGCGGTCGCGTTTAGCAGGCACATATCAAGATGCCAAAGTTCGCTCCGATTGGATGGTTTTCAGGATTCTCACGTGAGATCGTCCGAGGACAATGGTTAGCTAATTAAGCAAAGCTCATAGCTCAAAATAGAAACAAGAGTTGTTGATTAACTAGAATTTATTTCACATGTTCAATAAATTGTGATTTTATCTAAACCTTATCTGGGAATAAATTGGTAGGATAGGTTGTTGTGTGTGGAACTTGACGTTACCATGGCAACGTCATTTTGACAGACACACAAGTCTTCTTTTCTCTTTAAAGTTCAAAGTAGGCACACAGCACATTGAATAGAGATCTTTTTAAGTCAACTTATAGTTGTCTAAGCGTATAAACAAGGTTATGAATGGAGGCGTTTAAACGAACCGTGTGGATTACTTCTGCATTTCTACAATACTTTTGGTTGCCATCATGAATATCTTTTGTAGCAAATACGATGGCGTGACGTCCTTAGTACATATTTGTTGACCATTGCGTAATCACGCATATCTCAAGTTCTGCACTACTCCCCGTAGTGGACTATACTGGAAGGCTCTGCCCAAAATGGGGAATCATTTTTTTGGCTAAAGGTACGTATATGTAAAAGTAATTTAAGCGCTATTCAAATAAAAAAATAAGAAAAGAGATGCAGTATTCCTTCTGTAGTGATGTGTGAGGTGAACCAATTTCAACATTGAAGGTATAACGATCTCCAGCCAAAGCCCTGAACCTTATATATAAAAAAGTGTTTTAGTACCCCCCCCCCCCCCCCAATTCTCCCACGTTGGGGTGGGGGAGCTGTACGTACAGGAGCCCTTTTCTACTGATGTTAGGCACAAATTGACCTTTGTAATCATCTGACTTTACTAATGGTACCATCAACGCATTTCGATCAACTGACTCACGCTATCGGAAGCGTTCGCTACACGAGACATAAAATACAAGGACGTTTAATTTTACAGGCAGGTTTGTTTTAGCAACAACTATTCCTAGTTTTAGAAACAATTCCACTCTTACATGAAATCTTGGAAAAACAAATCTTACATACAAACAAACGTTTTGCGTGATTGAGTTCCAGAATTAACTCGCCTTAACGTCAACAAAGGTCAGCTGTCAGTAGACGTAATAAAATCTATCTTTCTCGGACAAACAATAGCTCGAACAGGGTGTGTGTTTCACAAGCAATCTTTACAAAACGTTTACAATGGAGTTTCTAATATGAATACAGGCAACTGAAGGTAAGTAGATTTAAAATCTATTTTCGCTATATTGACCAATATGGTTTTATTGTGGCTGGTGTTCTTGCGCTGCGAAATGCCTTCTTCCTGTGAACCTTCACAATTACTTCCGCCATCGGGTTTGGAAAACGGATTCTCTCGGACAGATATATTAAATTCCAAACTCTAAAGGAAGACATCTAAAAGTAGGTAGATTTGATATCTATTTTTGTTATATTGACAAATACGTTTCTATGGTGGCCGACTTTCCTGCTGAAGTTTTTCAGCAACAGTTGCCTGTTGTTGCCTTCAGGCGTTCTCCTAACCTTCGTGACTTACTTGTTACAGCCAAACTTCCTTCTAATTCTACTAATCCCCATCCCCAACTCCCTTCCGGTTCTTTCCGTTGTGGAAAAAACTGCGCCACTTGCCCCTACATTTCTGACGGCCTTACTACATATACCTTCTTTTCTACTAATGAAACGCGCCACATTAATTCTAACTTGACCTGTGACACTAAAAACCTCATCTACATGATTCAATGTAACCGCTGTAATTTACAATACATAGGAGAGACTAAAC
This sequence comes from Meandrina meandrites, assembly GCA_963693305.1. Taxonomy (NCBI): domain Eukaryota; kingdom Metazoa; phylum Cnidaria; class Anthozoa; order Scleractinia; family Meandrinidae; genus Meandrina; species Meandrina meandrites. The sequence continues at coordinate 9,403,082 of OY855915.1, forward strand.
GACGTTTAAAAGACCGTTTTAATGAACACCGCCGTACCATAGATAACCCTAACACTAAATCTAAACCTACCACAGTTGCGCAACATTTCCTATCCTCTCCTAACCACACTGCTAATGACATGCAACTAATCCCCATCGAAAAAGTCTTTTCAAACAGGGACTCAATCCGTAAGGCCAGGGAAGCCTTTTTAATCTTAAAAGGCAGGACAATTGATCCCGAAGGTCTTAACATTCGCGAAGAAACATACTGATTTATTTATCTGTACTGTATTATCAGCTATTTTATTATTTTTAGTTTATTTTACTTTATTTTTATTTCATTCTACACTGTCAATTTCATTACCTTTACGTATTTCCGGTATTACGCAAAATACCGCAATCACTACATATAAAACCCTTCCCAATGTAATTTCCCATTGTACCTGAAGAAGGCTGGTTTGGCCAGCCAAAATATAGTACACAAATTTAAAACCTTTCTACGTTGTATCGGTTTCTGCTTTTTTATAGTCTTCTATTTTTGTGGATTCATGAGCTGTCAGTTAAACCGAATAGACTACCGAATTAATGCAGTCAAATGGGCTGAACATGAAACGTTCAAATTGAGCTTTGAACATTTGAATAATAAGCTAAAAAACTCGTGCAAAATGTTGCGCAACTCAGTGGTTATGTTAATTAGTGTCTGTAGTCGTATTTGGCGATTCTTTTGGTCTCAGTTTTGTTATAAGAGAGAAGCATTATGTATGTCAAAATTGTCGACAACGTGAACTCGAGTGATGCGCTTACTGAAAGCCAAGATACGATCCATATACCATACACAAACGGATATTAACAACGTTACCTTTAGATAAACGTTATATTACAAGACTTTGAAAACGAAAATACAACTTCTAGCTTGTCTACGTGCTTACGCAAACAAATTAAGCAATTCATGACAAGACAAGCTAGACATTCTTTCGGCTGTCATGTAAGCTAAGGTAAGGTAAGGCATTTCTTTACCTCGCATCTCGCATTTTTTTTATGTTAAGTCGCATCTCGAATGTCCCTTATAGGCTTCCATATTAAAATCAAATTTTCTCTGTTGGTTCGTTTGTTGTTTTGCTTTCTCTTTGCACACAATCATTTCAAAGTCAAGTGAAAATCTCTCTATCTAACCATGTAAAAATAATCTCGATAAGCACCCGAAGTAGCCTTCATTAGTGCATTAAAATTGTATTAAGTAAAGCATTGTTATACACAAGCCTTCTTTTCTGTTTAAGGTTCAAAGTAGGCACATAGCACACTGAATAGAGATCTTTTTAAGTCAACTTATAGTTTTCTTAGCGTATAAACAAGGTTATGAAAAACGGTGACAAAATAGAGGCGTTCAAACGAAGAGTGTGGATTACTTCAGCATTTCTCCCATACTTTTGGTCGTCAACAGGAATATCTTTTGTAGCAAATACGATGGCGTGACATCTGTAGTTGTTGATAATTGCGTAATCACGCATATTTCAAGTTCCGCACTACTCCCTGTAGTGGACTATACTGGGAGACTCTTCCCAAAAGGGGGTATCATTTTTAAGCTAAAGATTTATATAAAATGGACAGGGATTTCTCGAGTTGGACAATACAAGATGAAAGGCAAAACATCTCTTCCAGGTATTTAAAATGACCTTTCTAGATATCTCGAACAGACCCACCGAACGGTCAATTTATTTCAGTATTTTATGCGCTATTCAAATAAAAAAAAAATAAGAAAAGAGATGCAGTATTCCTTCTGTAGTTATGTGAGAGGGGTAACAATTTCTACATTGAAGGTATTTAGATCTCCAGCCGAAGCCCACTCTTATAAAAAGTGTTTTAGTACTCCGCCGTCTCCCACGTTGGGGTGGGGGAGCTATACGTACATGCCCCCTTATCTACTTATGCTAGACACTGATTGACCTGTGTAATCCTCTAACTGACTGTATGATGAACGTATCTGGATCAATACTCACGCTATAGGAAGCGTTCGCTACACTAGACGTAAAATACAAGGAAAATCAATTTTACTGGCAGGGTAGTTTTAGCAACAACTATTCCTAGTTAAAGAAACAATTTCACTCTTACATGAAAACCTGGAAAAACATATCTTACAAACAAACAAACGTTTTGCGTGATTTAGTTCCAGAATTAACTCGCCTTAACATCAACAAAGGTCAGCTGTCAGTAGACGTAATAAAATCTGTTTTTCTCGGAATCACAAACAATAGCTCGAACAGGGTGTGTGTTTCACAAGCATTTCTTTTTTAAAACGTTTACAATGGAGTTCCTGATATGAATACAGGCATCTAAAGGTAAGAAGATTTGATGCCTATTTTCGCTATATTGACCAATACGTTTATATTGTGGCTGGTGTTCTTGCGCAAACTGAAAAACTCGAGGCAAAATGCTTTCTTTCCGTGAACCTTCACAACCCCGAATTACTTCCGCTTTGGGAACACGGATTCTCTCGCACAGATATATAAAATTAGAAACTATGAAGGAAGACATCCAAAAGTAAGTAGATTTGATAAAATTACATTTCTATGGAAGCCGGCTTTCCTGCTCAAGCATCTATCTTTGGGGCTTTATGAGATATTGAACCGAATTACCGAATTGAGCTTTGAACATTCGAATAGTAAGCTAAAAAAAAAAAATAATAACTCGTGGCAAAATGTTGCGCAACTCAGTGGTTATATTAATTGATGTTTGTAGTCGTATTTGACGATTCTTTTGGTCTCAGTTTTGTTATAAAAGAAAAGCGTATTATAATGTCAAAATCGTCGACAGCGAGAATTCTAATGACACGCTCACTGAATAGGCATTATATTAGAAAACTTTGAAAATGAACAAGTTCAACTTGTACCAGTCCGTCTACGTGCTTATGCAAATTTAGTAGATGGGGTAAATGGGGTATAATTTTTAAACTAAAGGTATATATAAAATGGACAGGGATTTCACCAGTTGGACAATACAAAATGAAAGGCGAAACTGTCTCTTGCAGGTATTTAAAAGGACCTTTCTAGATATCTCGAGCGGACCCACCGAACGGTCAATTTATTTAAGGCCCGTTCCAAACGCCGCTCCACTCATGTGCCGAACCTAACTCAGTAAGGTTCGACCTTGGAGCGACTTTGGAGCGACAGCTGATACAAACGGCGTATTTGTGTCGAACTTAATTCGCGGAAACAAGACGTTAACAATAATAATGTTGACTGAACGTCTGCGTTGAGGATGATAAAAGGTTTTTGCAGTCGAAATCAGCAAACTATTACGCAAGTTTTGCTATAATAATAATATTTCCGGAAAAGCAAATTCATTCCGCGAGATTTATATTATTTAAACTGGTTTTCTCGTGAGAATTAGTTTGTAAGGCCCGTTCCAAACGCCGCTCCACTCATGTGCCGAACCTAACTCAGTAAGGTTCGACCTTGGAGCGACTTTGGAGCGACAGCTGATTCAAACGGAAACAGCAAAAAGGAATTACCACCAAAACAATTTTCCCATGAAGTTCCGCTTCTCTTGAGCTGAAACATATTGAAAGATAAACAAAATGCGAGCCCGGTGAGCGAAGGGATATCTTTGTAACTCCCAAAGAGACGAGATCGGGTTTCTGTGTGAGCCCAGAGATATTTCAGCGACCCAACGAGAGAAGTAGATAACTTTCTCCGTTAACCCATTAAACTGAGGTGTCTAGGTTTACCCAACGGAAAGTCTAGAGGGTCTATTTGTAAATGCAATGCGTTAAAAAAAAAAAAAAAAAAAAAATGGATATCTTTATGAGCTCAATGGAACTGTCGATCAGATGGGGTCTTTGTTAACACAATGATTACTGCGAACGTGTATCTTTGTGAGTCCAACGACTGAAGTGAGCGGCCGGAGTATGCTGTGAGCTTGATAAATCGAGAAGTTAAATCATCCTCGTAGTTACTGTGCCGAGGGGATGTTGTAATCAATGCATAGAGCCAGATGTGAAACTGATCGAGATCAACTTCATAGGTGCAATCTCAAATGTAATGAAAAAGGGTATTCGCTGTGAGGCCATTAATTTCTATAACGTATACTGTAGGACAACTCAAAGTTATGATACATTTCCTGGCAGATAGTTTTCGGCCACTGAGTACAGTTCCTGTATTCCGTGTTTGATCGGCTTGTAGAAGCGTGTAATGTCATTTAATTTCTGTATGGCGGAAGAGCCCCCAAGGGGGAGCTATACAACAAAGTATGCATGTATGTAACTGTACAAAGGTCAATTGCACTGTACTTGTAATAAATCATGTGTTTGTCAGTGTCGGAGAATCTTGAAAACTAGAGCGTATCGCAGTCGCCAGGGATATGTATGTTAGTTTTCTTTCATCAATCTGGGTCTTGAGAGATGACGCCGCAAGCGATTGTCAATTATGGCATCCCTTGTTGCTTCGACTTGTCGGGCAGTGGCAGTCATCTTCTCTAGGCCTGGGTCGGGGGGTGGTCGTGGAAGAGCAATTTTCAGCCGTTGCTGATGCCTGCTATGTATTTCGCTCTATTGTAACACCAAGCAAAAGGCTGTAAATGTTGAAGGATACTTTTACGTTCTTTAAGATTCAGCAAACGGCTGTAGAGAGGGAAATCCATTGCGTCTGGTCGGACGGAACCCCGACTCCAGGCCTAGAGGAGATGACGAATGTGAACAGTGTTTTGTCCAACCTTAAAGAGCTCTATGCCGCGAGCGGCGACACCTAGTTTAGTGCCTTTTCGGGATTCTGGATGTGTTCGATTCATTGCAGGGGAGATTCGTAACCTTCTCGGAGCGTGAAGCATTATCCTGCATGTCTGATAGGATTGGGGAAGGTATTTTCGGGCAACGTCTCTAGGATTATTCAATGAATATCCCGGATTATCCGCGCCCTATTAGGGGATACGATAGCCCCTTTTCATTTCGAAGGAGATTTAGTACTGCATTCCGACTAGGATGGTAAAACGTATGGTTAAGATGACTGCGAATGAACCACTCTGGGTTGTTTACCTCTCACAGGGAAACAGTCACAGCTTCGCGTATGTTTTTACGCTCGGTTTCTGAGCTGTGGGATGTCGGGCTATCCCCATTCTCACAGTTTTCTCTGGATAAATTGGCTGAAGTACGACGCTATGTTTATTTGATGTATCTTATGACCAACTGGATGAGTTCAGTAAGCTTTTAACGGGAGAGTCTAGTGTGTACGTTGGTTTTGAAGGTAATGGTCGGTTGTTGCTTTATGCGATACTCCTGTTTGCTGAAAGAATTATTTGCTCATTTATTGCTTTATCGACCTGGCGGCTATTAGTTATCTTTGGGATCTCGGTGTTGCTTGATCCTTATATCTTGTCACAGTCCTGGTGGAAGAACTTTGTACCGAGCTGGATTTGGTCGAAACCATGCAATACATCTGCGAGATAGTGCATCTTAGCAGGTGTTCGGCGACGCCATCGCTTACATCGTGGGTCGAGTTTGGTTATGTGTGAGCTGAGCTACACTTTTTCGTGACGGAGTGTGTTCTAAACCAATTTGGGCGAATGTTATACGTGGGTTTGATGATCGACTCGCACTTTGAAGCTTTAATTCCGCAAGCCAAGTAAGCAAAATTTGCGCACGTACAGAAAAGATTAGCGTCCGCCATTGGATCGGTCGCTGGGTAACAAGATGTCCCCTTTCGCCCCTGCTGAGACAATAAGATTTCTGGCGCTTCTTGGACTGGTCATATTCCTTGTCGCGTGGTTGTTAGTCACTGACGTATCGTATCGCATCGCGTTTATTTCCAAGTGGACAACTTGGCGATGTGTCACACTCAGCATGTAGGAGGTTCTCGTTCCAGGGACCTCACCTAAGTCACTCATTTCATTTTACCTCGTCAAAAAAACAACAACAACAACAACAAAAAAAAAACAGTGCTTTGTCCATGCTCTACGTAGCGTCTGGAATGGTTACAGGGAATTGGTTTTCAAGTCACCCGAAAAAAAAAAAAAAAAAGTAACAAAACAAACAATCATAATAATAAACATAACAAAACATGCTGTCACCAATAGGTGGGCTTTTTGTTCAGGCAGAGTTCAATGATCTGATGGCTCTTGTTAGTATTGTTATGAGAGACAAACGGGTTAGGGCCCTGAAACGTCTTACTTCCTATATAAAGGTGGAGAAGACCTAGATCCGGCACACGACTGCCAACCTTTCAACTGTTGACGCTCCTGTAGATCTTACACGGATGGGGACTTGGGGAGAAGCTTTACTCAGTCGAAAGCAGTCAAACCTATATTGTAAACAAAATTCCTCGTTAGGATCTTTAGAGAACGAGCTCGCATCCCTGTTTATAAAACTTGTTGCTGCTTTAGGAACCGCAGTTGCAACACCAGGCAATGTGTACGTGGTTAGTTTCCTTATCTGTAATATTCGGGGGGAAAACAGAGGTGTATTTAAATCATGCCTAGCGCTGGGACGACCAAAAAAAAAAAAAAAAAAAAAAAAAAAAAAAAGAAACTCACGTAAGTGCGTATGTGAGTAATTTTTTCGTGGTCTTGGGCCACGGCTCGGATGACGTCGGGACTTCTACGCTATAGTAACTGCGTCACCGATTTAACGGTCAAGGATTATCTTTTTGTCCGTTAGGGAGGAACAACTACAGGTGAGAACCTGAATTGTTTGTATTCACGACACAATCGTCGCCCAGGTACAATGAACATCAATGGAATGAGCTTTGTTTCCGATGTCACTCGTGTGGTGACATATTTTCAAAAAAGCCTGTTAAGTTCATTGAAACAAAGAAACAATAGGCGCTGTGTTCATTGTTTAGTTTACCGCCTCATCATGAGCTAATGAGTATTGTGCGTTCATAGCAAACAATCAAATCGGCTTGTTCGAAGCATCTTTGAATATTAACAAGCGTCATGAGAGACCTGTACACTTTTCTCCAGCTGTAAATAAATGTCCCGAGAACAATAGGCATTCTATGCTATTCATTACCTCAAGCTGAGCCGTTTCTCCTTACTGATTACATAATAGTAGAACTCACCCAAAATTGTCGCAAAGTCCGAGATTGACCCCAAAGCGGATCTGCTTTCTTCAAAACCCTATTTTTTGCTAAACAGAGCTGCCGATCTTGTAAGGGTGAAAATCCAGAATTTCTATAGTTACCACAAAGAGAAGGCATATTATAATCACCACTGATGGATCGATATCGCTTCGTTAACTTATTTCCTCTTGCTGGTCCAGTTAAAGTAATAGAAGTTTACCTTTTTATTTGCGACCAGCTGTGGGTTCCCTTGCGCGGGGCTTATCTATTTTGCTTCGGGTAAGATTGTTGCCGCCCTAGCTGTTTAATTTAAACGCAGCTCGAGCCGGGCTCTCCTGTTAGCTCGTTTCTTTATATCTTCGTTTCGCGCCTTATTACTCTTTATTGCCTGCGAAGTGCCTTCCGGAGTGTTTTAGTGATCTTTTTTGTGCTGGCGGGAACTCACACACCTGATATACCATCTCATGTGGACTTAAGGACGTCTTAAATGGCAAAACACTATTCAGTATTTTGCCCGGGTGGAGAGAGGGATGCGTTTGCGTATTTCTCTTTAGACTCTCGTGATCTCTAGCTACCCAAAAACAAAATAGATTAGCGGGATTCTATTCGACTGTCAGCCGTTAATTGGGGCATTTCTCTGTTTGAAAATTGATATTGAGTTAGGACTGGGACATGAATATGATTAGGCATGGGAGGAAATAAATTAAGGAATGGGGAATTTTAAGGATTGGGAGAAGGGATGTGTGGATATTTGATAAGGACTGGCAGTGATTGTTAGCATCAAACACTGGTGCTCCAAGGTGTGGCGAGACAGGAGTCTCCCCACACCTTAATGCTAATGAGTCAGCAGGTGGGATAAGGAACTATTCACAGTTCATGTAATATTCATTATCCCACGTGATGACTCAGTGGCATTATAAAAGATATGATAATTAATGCAAAGTGTGTCATTTCGCGAAGACATCTAGGAACTGGTCGGCCCTCCCTCCCACCCCTCTTGCTGACTCATCTACTCTTGTGCTCCCTGTCATTTCTGCTCGACAGGAGTCTCCCCACACCTTAATGCTAATGAGTCAGCAGGTGGGATAAGGAACTATTCAAATTAAAAAAAAAAAAACAAATAAGAAAATAGATGTATCCCCTCTGAAGTTATGTCAGAGGGGTAACAATTTCTACATTGAATGTATTTAGATCTCCGTCCTGGAAAAACACATCTTACATACAAATAAACGTCTTGCGTGATTGAGTTCCAGAATTAACTCGCCTAGTAGTATAGTCGGAGTCAAACGAATACCACCTCGGGCGCACCCACCAAATTTTGCCTCTTTCCGTGACTAGTACTCCGGGGGATAAACCCCCTTCGTACTAGGGAAAGAGGCAAAGGTGGGTGCTGCTCGGTAGTATTCGTTTGACTCCGATATTACTACTTGGAAGAAAAGAACAAAACCGAATTAACAAACGAGCCGCGGAACGTCTATTTAGAGGAACACAACAGTGAAGTACAAACGTTCTAAATAATAAAAATTAAAAATATTTTTTCTACCTTATATACGATGGACGAAATTGACCTCGAATCTTTGGAAGAAGAACTTGCAAATCTTGATCCCGAAGATTTGCGATATTTATCAAAATTAATTGCAGAAGACACACCTACAATTCAAAGGGTAATAAACACTTTGCTGGATGAACCAATCCCAGAAGCCACAAAGAAAAAATTAAAAACCCCATTAAAACCATTAAAACCAATACCGAAACCACCACCCAGAAACAGAAAAAGAAACAGAAAAGAAACCATTTTGAAAATATTCGACCCCATCCCGCCGAACAAGGTGAAAACCGTGACAGATTATCAGAATGAGGTTCTGGACCTGTACCATGACACGGAATATGAGGGTGTGGTAGAGGAGAGCGGGAGACGTTACAAGAGGTGGCGTTTTGTAGTGGGTCTAAACAAAGACCTCACACCCAGGTTCATCGAAAAGATAAGGGAGAACGTGGGAACATCGTTTTACATGAGGCACGCCTATTCGTATATTTTAGAAAACATTGAAGATGGGACTAGGCTTACTTATTACCAAAATAAGGGCTCCCCATGGATGAAAACGTACGCAGACGCAGAAGAATGGATCAAGGCAAGGGAGGCGGTACGTTTGGACCCAGATAACACTGAAAGACCAGATACAAAGTGGATCTTTGAGTCGCATTTCAACGTAGATGTAAAGGTTGTGCTAGACCGCCAGCCATTGATGGGAACAGGACCCTTACCAGACTGGCTACGCAACCTAGCAAGAGGAAATCATGCAATGGTGGCGCTAGACACCTATAGGGATAACCTGTGTTTATGGCGTTGTATAGCCGTGCACAAAGGAGCCAGACCAGATCGAAGTACAGAAGCAGCCCGAGATCTGGCCAAGAGTTTCTACAAACTTGAAAAGATGCCAAATAGTTGGGTTGCGAAAACCTCATTGGATGAACTAGAAAAGGTAGAAATGCACCTGAACAAGGGCAAACCTTTCTCAGATTGGCTTGGGATAAGAGTTTATATGCCAGAGTGCATAGAAGATGAATTCATCACGGGATCGGAAACAAAAGTGGTATGGCATCTCACAAGAAACCCAGCGCCGCAGTTTAAAAATATTATGACAATCGGTGTTTTTAATGAGCACGCATTTTTGATAAAAGACATAACAAAGTTAGCGAAAACTTATGAATGCAACCACTGTCACGCAAGATTCACAAAGGCTTGCAACCTCCAACGTCACGTGGAAAGATGCGCCCAAGGTAAAACAGTAACACACTGCCCCGGAGAGAAGGTCGAAGCGCCACAAACAGCATATCAGAAAGCGTTTTATCCGAAGCAAAAGGCCTCAAAAGAATCAATCCAATGGTTGGAGTACGTGGCAAAACGCTGGAAAATCACCATTCACCACGCTGAATCAGGTCACGGAGGTGAAAGGTGGATAGAGAAAAGTCCAGTAGACGGGTACAACCACGAAAGAAAGCTGGTGCTGCAGTATCACGGCTGTAGCTGGCACGGATGTCCGAGATGTTACCCAAATCGAGGGCAAATATTATCACACGGGACAAAGACGGCAGAAGATCTGTACCAAGCAACAAAGAAGAGAACAGCCCACCTAAGAAAGGCCGGATACAAAGTAATCGAGTGTTGGTCATGTCAGTGGCTCGTCCCAGGAGGTGCAGACAAATATGGTGAAGAACCATCAAAACCTCAAACAAAAAGCTATCCACACGCTATTCTGTATGACTTTGAGGCGTACGGAGACAAAAACCATCGAAAGGAACCAACAGGAAATCTCACGATTGAGAACAAACACATACCAATCTCAGTAAGCGTGGGCGATACATTGGAAAGAGAGCCAACCCACATCTGTGAAAAAAACCCCAAAGTGTTAGTTCAAAAGTTCATGGAAGAACTGAAAAGACGAGAGAAAAACATCAGAGCAAAAGTGCGCGCAGAATTCATGCCGGCAGACATCGAGCTGATACCAAAAGATCAAAGGAAAAAAATAGAAGAATGGTGCGACCAGGTGCCAACACTCGGTTTCAACTCAGGAAGTTATGATTTGAACCTGATAAAGAATTACTTCGCGAAACAGCTCGCAGGTACAACCAACAAAGTGAGAGTGGCAAAGAATGGGAGTAAAATCATGTTCTTACTCACGGACAGATTGCGTTTCCTGGACATAATCAACTACTTGGGCCCAGGAATCAGCTACGCGAAATGGGTGGAAGCGTACGACTGCAAGGCAACAAAATCCTGGCTCCCGTACGAGTGGTTTGACAGCGCAGAAAAGCTGGATTACCCAGGATTGCCAGATTACCTGCACTGGTATTCGAAGCTTAAGAATGAGTACGTTCTAACACGGAAAGAATGGGAGGAATGTCAGAGACTGTTCAAAGAAAAAGGGATGAAAACCTTTAAAGACTGGCTGAAATATTACAATAATCTGGATGTGGCACCCGGGCTTGAAGCGCTCCAAAAAATGAAAAACTTTTACATAGAGAAGGGGATAGACATAATGAAAGACGCAGTCAGCATACCGGGGGTGAGTTTGCATTACTTGCTAAAAGGTGCAATAGAACGCAAAGCGGAACTGTACGCCCCAAGTAAAGAAGCATATGAAATGTTAAAAGGGGCGGTAGTCGGAGGGCCAAGTTTGGTCTTTACAAGATATCATGAAGCAGGTAAAACGCGGATAAGATCGCATCAATACCCAATCCCAAGGGATGGAGAAATTATAACAGAAGCCCATGCGAAACTTTGTCAAAACATCCTCGGATATGACGCGAACGCGCTGTACCTCTCAACAATGCTGAGAGAAATGCCATGCGGAAAAGAAAGGGTTGTGCACTACACGGACGAGTACCAAGTAGATGCTGCCCCAATATTAACGCACAGATTAAAAGAAAAAAGCTGGTTCGGGTACGCAGAAGTGGACATAGAAATCCCAAACCACTTGCACCAAAAGTTTGAAGAAATGTGCCCCTTCTTTCACAAAAAATCGGTACCGACCAAAGCCGTTCCAAAGCACATGAAAAAATACTTGAGAGCAACAGGAAGAAAAGTGGTGGAGAAAAACAAGAAACTAATGGGGACGTTGTCAGCACAGCGGATACTTTTGTACGAGCCGCTGCTGCAATGGTACATAAACCACGGGGCAAAGATAACTAGAGTCTACCGGACGATCGACTACGAGCCGAAAGTAATATTCGAATGGTTCGTGAAAGAAGTCACAGAAAACCGCCGTACAGGGGATGTGGACAAAAGCAAAGCACTATTGGCTGATATATTCAAACTTCTGGGAAACAGTGGATATGGGAAGCTGATAGAAGCGTTAGAGCGGCAAACAAACGTAATTTACACCAAAGATGAAAAGGTGGTGGACAGAGCATTGAGAAGCGCATACTTTTCAGACTTGGATGAGATTGGAGAAGCATATGAGTTAGAAAGTAGAAAAGCACGGATAACAATCAGACGCCCATTTCAGGTAGGAATAGCGGTGTATCAGCTAGCCAAGTTGAGGATGCTTGAATTTTACTACGACTTCTTGGATAGGTATCTTGACAGGAAAGATTTCGAGCTGATCCAGATGGATACAGACAGCAACTACCTCGCAATCTCAGGAAAGAGTCTGGAAGACATTGTGAAACCAGATATGAAAGCGGAATTTGAGGCAGAAAAAAAGAACTGGCTGGCATGGGACAAGTGGAGCGGGAGAACCCCAGGACTGTTTAAAAAGGAATTTGAAGGTGAGCGGATGATAGCGCTGTGCTCCAAATGTTATTATACAGAAGATGGGGAAGCAAAAAAGAAGAAACTGAGCTCAAAGGGGATGTCAAAGAGGCAAAACGAGATCAACTGGCACCGTTTCAAGGCAGCGCTAGATGGAAACAAAGACATGGCAACAAACCGCGGTTTCAGAATGCGGGACGGGAATATAGTAACTTACGAACAGGAGAAGCTGGGGTTGAGCGCATATTATGACAAAAGATGGGTGCTGCCGGATGGAATACACACGGAACCAATCGAATACCATATCTAGTTTACATTAGTTGGGGGTAATTGTGTGTTTGGAGGTACAACAAGCAGTTCTTCACGTACAAAACCACGCTTAGGCCCGTCGCGTAAATAGTAGAGAACGGGCTGATTCGGTTTGGTAAAAGAACGTTCAAGGTTAAAGACATCTAAAGACCAGATTGGATCAGTGGCTCTTTTTGTCCCACCTTCAAGCTCACCAGGTTCGTACAAATACCGAAGCATAACGTTGGATGGGAGCTTTTTTTCGTTCAAACCAACAGGTCTCAAATATTTAGTTGACGGTTCTGCATAAACATTTTTTTTCTTGATTGCAGCAGCAGGTTTCATACCAATCAATCGAGTGACTTGGTTGTTCAGAGCAGAAACAACTTTGGGGAGCCTTTTTACCCACTCAGTGGACCGCAGACCCTCAGGTGAACGCATTTCAACGGCGTACTGATACCCGAACAAACGCTCAGCCAAGGTACGATTGAAACGTTCAACGATAGCTTGGTCTCTATGAATTTCAGGGTGGCCACGTCTGATAGAAGTTTTGTGATTTTCCATTTCTTTTGTAACAGCGCCCATAAATTCGCGCCCAGGATCAACTTCCAACATCTGCGGCCATTTCAAAGGTCCACGTGTATAAATTGTCTTAAAAGCTTTGGCAACCTCATCAGAGTTTTTAGAGGTTAAAGGCTGAGCTTCTTTGAATCTGCTGGCAACATCAACAACAGTAAGCGCGTATTTGTAAGTTTTAGCAACTGAGTTGCTATCCACTGTGTCATGCGGCAGAAAAAGAAGATCTGCCTGGTGTACTTTGTTGGGTGTAGGTACATCGAATTTTAGACGAGGAATGTAGCGCGGTGCGGGGAGGTAAATCTGCCAGAGCGCTTGTTTGAACAACCATTCTTTGGCAATAACTTCAGGAACCTTTGCAGCGACCGCCAATTTTTTAATGGCAGAGATACCTTTCCAGTAACCCTGCGGACTGTAGTAACGCCGCTCTAATTTTTTATCCATTTAAATAATTATGCGCGGTCATATATACATGGATACAAAACTTCGCGTACCTAACCCCCACAGGGAACAACTGGAAAAAATGTTGTTGGAAGAGCAGGAAGCGTTAATAAAAGAAATCAAACCCGAAAAAGATCTTGACTTTTACTCATGGGAACCCCCACTGCCGGATGAGCCCCATGAAGAGATGAGACACCACCTCAAATTATGGTATTTACTTGCGGTACTAAAAAAAGTCGGCATTTCTGTAGATCAGGTCGGTGACAATATGGGGCTGACCTTTTTGGGTAATGTCATTCACCAATTCAAGCGGAATCAGCAACTGAGTTGCTACCCCAGGTCGTGTAACTATGTTTGTTTTTTATACAACTATTTTCAAAAGGTCTCAACAAGAGATTGGCCGGCGAAAAATGCAATACTGGGAAAGCTCACGAAAAGATTGCCGAAGATGGTACAAACCAGAAATAAAGCCGAAAAAAGTTTCAACGAATGGTGGTTGGAGGCAAACACCCCACCATTAAACAGAAGTTGTCTTTGATGTTCTGTTAACCTTTACCCCGCCGTCAGTGTGGTTTGAAAAACGGAGTTTTGTCTTTGCAGTAGTAAAGCTGTTGTACTTTTTGATAATATCTTGGTACTCACTGTCTGAGATTTTACCATTTTCAAGAGCGGTCGATATGAGAGAGTTGATCGTGCTCAGCGTAGCTTCAGCCAAAGTTTGTATTTTTTCGTGTTTTTTCGCTTTACGCAGGAAAAATTTGATGGTGACCATACCGGAGGTTGACACCAATGAAAACAAGGCGGCAGTTGCGATTAAAGGGGCGCCAACAACAACGCCAACCACAGAAAGAGAAGCGGCCAACCCAGAGCTGGAAGAATGGTAGCAACTCCGCCTGTTAACGCACATACCGTTTGGCAACGCGTGTGCCACCGTTTGAATTTGGCTGAGGTTTGGTAGTAATGCACCAACTGGTTTTCAAGATTTTTCTTTATCGATTCTATTTCAGCCCGCCTGAATTTTGTTGCAGAATCCATTTCCTATATATGTGTTAAAAATATTTTAGTCGCAATATTGGTTATGCCATTTCCCATTTTTATATACAATCTGATTACATGGCCCAGTTGTATTTTTAGGGTGTGTCCAAAACTTTTTGCTGAACAGACCGGTTTTCTTGTTAAAGGCACCTTTTGCGATGGCACCACTCCAATACTTTTTAAACAAATCTTTATCTCCACCTGTGACAGCCATGATTGCAGCAGCCACATCTTGAGCCGGTTGAAAGCCTGGAATTTTTTCACCGATATTTTTATTGATCGTTTCACCGACACCCAATCCTACTTTTTGCTTCGAGCTGATTGCATTTCGGGCCGCGGCATGACCCCATTGCCGTTTGTTTTTGGGAATAGCGTCAAGAGCCTTCACCATTTTTTTGTCAGCATCATGTTTGCAACCTTTTTCATTTTTCTTACCTGCGCAGACGGCATAATCAACATCATGCTGCATTGAAACCGCGTCCGTGGCACCTGTTGGCTGCTGATAAATCTTTAATATCTTTCCCGTCTTGGGGTCGTAAGAAAGCTGTTTTTCAAGGGGATTGTACGGCCCTGTATAGTTATGACCAGGAAGCGTCCACCCCTTTTTTGGCTTAGGCAGCTTGCCAATAGCTTTATGCAAATCAAAAGCCCCACCACGTTGGTAAAGGGGGTTTGTTGGGTCATCTACTCGATTACCCGCATAAATTCTCATATCATAATTACCACCACTTTGCGTTTTATTAGAAACGAATCGTGTCTTGGTAATGCCACAACTTGCGCATTTTACTTTAAGCAGCCTTCTACCGTTTTTTGTGGTAGTGTTTTTTTCGCTTCCCGGTACGTTGGGTGTGAAACGCTTTTCCTTCACGCAGTATACCTCCATCTTATATAATTAAAGAAAATTAACTTTGGGTTTACCTCACTAATTGTGACACCCACCTTCCAACCGGGGTGTGGGGTTTACCCCACCTGGTATCATATCTTTTGGTCTTAATCTGTTTGAGGCTTTAGTCAACAAATCCCTAGACAAAGCATCAATTGTGTAATTAACAGCTTTTCTCGCGATTGGTTTGGCTTTATTGGCTAACTTCTTCTGATACTCTGGTTGTCTTAAAAACTCGCTTGCAAAGTATCTTCCTTGTTTCACACCTTGCTTTGCTAAATAAGGAACTCCATACTCAAAGAAAGCTTCAGCGGCTGTATTTCCAACTGTATCAAAAACTCCACTTCCACTAGGGGTGTGGGGACCCCCCACTACTCCACCTCCAAACATTCTTTTTTCAGCGCGTGCAAGTTCTTCTCTCTTCTTTTTGGGTAAACCCCTTCTGGTCCACTTAAATATTGGATCCAAAATATTACCTCCTTCTTGAGCAGCACCATTTTGTGTTTTATTTTCAGGTTTAATCCAACTGTCACTTATAAATCTTGTCTTGGTAATGCCGCAGCTAGCACATTTTACTTTAAGCAGTCTTCTGCCGTTTTTTGCGGTTGTAATTTTTTCACTTCCCACCACATTAAGTGTGAAGCGCTTTTCTTTCACACAGTAAACATCCATCTTATATAATTAACCAAAAATTCATGGGGTGTGGGGTTTACCCCACTGTGTAAAATAATCCTTCACCACAGCCTCGTTGGCGCGTGTATTTTCAGAAAACATGCTCAAAATATCTCGAAATGTCCGCCCTTTGTTACGCTCATTCAGGAAAAGCAAACAGTAGTAGCCGCAGCGCACGCTGAATTCCCACTGAAGCTGGTTGTCATTCCGAAGAAAGGTCTTTTTACCTTCAAGAATCAACTCAATTTCCCATTCCGCGGGTGGAGGTAAACCAAAAGAGTCAAAATATTCAGTTCCATCCCAGCAGCAAACCCAATGGGTGCCTGGCCCTCCAAGATC
This sequence comes from Meandrina meandrites, assembly GCA_963693305.1. Lineage (NCBI taxonomy): Eukaryota > Metazoa > Cnidaria > Anthozoa > Scleractinia > Meandrinidae > Meandrina > Meandrina meandrites. Next base: position 9,419,595 of record OY855915.1, read on the forward strand.
ATCCATGTTGATTATACAAGGGGAGTGGTTTTTCACGTGTATCTCATCTCTCGCAAATATACCTTTGATGGGGATTTTCAAGTATTGGCACCATCGCTGCAAGTCATAATCAGTTAAGGGGACATCAACGAAGGCGGGCTTTTTTTTGGTCACCCCAAGAACCTATAAATGGTGGTGGGCGCATATATGGTGGAGGATTGATACGCATTCCTGATCCTGTTGGAGGTTTAACCCGCATGCCTGCACCATTCGCCAGCTTGGGCACATGTCTGATTTGTCTCTTGCTCATGTCTATATCCATGCCCGTTTTGTTTTTGATAGCGCGCTCTATTTCTTTGATCTGTCTGGGGGTCAAGGGCAAAGTGCCGCTACGCGTGCGCACATGTCTGATTTGTGTCTTGCTCATGTCTATGTCCACGCCCGTTTTGTTTTTGATAGCGCGCTCTATTTTTTTGATCTGCCTGGCGGTCAAGTGCAAAGTGTCGCTGCCGCCGGTTATAGCTTCGTTTTTAAATCTCAGTGTAACTGCTTCTCCTCGCGCAAAGGCCCGCGCGAGGCTTACTTTTTGTCCGTCCGAAAGTGAAATCTTGTGCGGATAGTAAGTCGTCATCTCTTATATTTCATTCAAAAATTATTTCTCTTCGGGGTATCAGCAACTCCACCTCCAAACATTCTTTTTTCAGCGCGTGCGGCATCTCTTATATTTCATACAAAATTATTTCACTTTTAAACCATCACCAGCTCATTACCCACCTGCTTGAGAACAAATTCGGACTCGTACAGAATTCCTGCATAAATGGTGTAGTCTTGCGCGTTGGCCGCCTCGTTGAGCCTGTAGTGGAAAACCATCTGCTTCGGGTCGTTGGTCATGTTATCCTTGTTTTCGCGTAAGTCGAAATAGAGTATTGGGTATAAATCCTTGAAGTTGTTGGGCTGAAGCTGCACACCGGTGTTGTAGTCGTTTTTGCGGTACCGGTAGTTCATTAAGTCATTAAGAATGCGCAGTTTGAAGTTTTCGTCGTAGTCCAGCTCCGGATAGTACTGTGAAGAGCCGTACTGTAGCCGGCAAGTTGCAAGTTTTGCTGAATTGTCACCATCAATGTTAAAGGTGTCAAAGAAGTAGGGGTTTTGGGTCAAGGCGTCTTTTTTCCTTGACTGTTGAATGAAAATGAAAACATGTTTGGCATCCTTTATACCGGGATTTATCTGCCACTGTCCAAAAGCATCACGTCGGCTACTGCTGGGTTGGATCATTTCATTAAGGTATGTCCATTTCTGAGGTTTCAAAAAGTTTTCGTTTGCGAGCTTCTGTCCTTCGCTGGTGAAACGCAGCATTGGAACCCACAGCTCGAAGTTTCTCACCACTATTCTGCGATCGGTGCCACCGTTTTGCCAAATCAGCTCTGCATCCGATTGTAGCTCAATTTCGAACTCCATCTGCATGGGGGGAAGAAGCTTGTCACTCAGCTCTTCGAAGAATGAGTACCTGTTAAGCGGTATGAGGGTTTCAACCGTGAGGCCGTCGTGGGCAAGCTTGCCCCTTTCTTTGATTCCAAGGTTAGTGGCAGCGGCGGCCGTTACATCGCTATCCGTTGTGTCCAAATACCAAAACTGATTTTTTGCGCGCTCCTCGCAAAGTCATCAGAAAAGTCCAGCAGGTTCTTTATGAATATGAGCTTGTGAATGTTGTCTACGTTGTAAATGTTTTTGCCTGATGATTTTACCACAAGTTTGTTTATCAGTGAAAATGAGCCGTTAATGGGCGCTGACTGGGTGTCTGCTGCAACTACCGCGCCATTCGCGGTTGCCTCGAAAGTGAAATCAGCCCGGAAGTAGGCGTTATACCAGTCAAACCAGTTGTCTCGGTCGGTAAGTGTGAATTTATAGTTTGTCTTTACCTGGTGCTGATTGTTTCCCGGGATAGTGATCGGTTTGTCTAACATGATACGAACATACTCTGTTTTTTCCAAATGCCTGTGGCTTCTGAACATCTTGCGGCCTATATATCTTTTTAAAAAATTATTTTAATTTTCCGCTATCAATTGGTTTACTTTCAACCTTGCAGCCCGACCCACATTTAAAATCTGTTGCAACTTTTTCCGTGAATCCCCGCTTAGTTTAGTTTTAGGTGCCCCACTTAGCATCTTCTTCAGTTTTTGTTTCGACTCTGTACTAAGTTTCTGTTTACCCTTAGGTTTTACATTTGGGGTCTTTTTACTCTTAGGTTTTACACTTGGGGTCTTTTTACTCTTGGGGTGTGGGGTATCCCCACTTCGCAAAACCGCTTGTATCTTGTCAGCCGCTTTTTCTTCTGCTTTTTCTGCGGCTTTTTTCAGCATTTGCTTCGAGGCTTCATTTACAGCCTTCTCCAACGTCTGACGGGTGACCTTCTTTTTGAACCGCTTTCCTATATTCATCAGGGTGTCTCTAACAACCCCCGTACCTTTGTGTCTGTATCTATATGTTCCGTTTGGCGCGTCATAATATCTCGCCCACTCACTCGGATGATTCATTATTATACTTAGGTGTAAATTATTTTTCTTTTTCTTCTTCAATGATTATGCTTAAAGCCACGTCTTGGTCATTCAGATCTATAATGTTGTTGCGCCCGTCTGTGATTTTGATATTTATTGCATTGATTCTATTTTTGTTCACCGGGTGCCACAGGAGACGGCGAGGCTCTTTTGAAAAGGGGTAGCTGACTGAGAGTTCAGCGGTTGAAAAAGAGAACATAACGTCGCCCCCGATGTTGTCCACAGCCCTTGTAATGAGATCACAATGGACGTAGATCCAGTCGACGCCTCTTGTTATATTTGGCACGCGGTCGCTCCTATTGTTCGCTCCGTCTATTGTTTTCTTGTCAAAACCCAGCAACGCAGCAAATTCACCTCCACTTAGATCAAGCTCGTAGCCGTCCTGCAACAAAATAACCGCCCGATACGTTGTGGTGTGAAAATACAGCTGAAAAATAAACTTGGATTTTTCATCCTTGGGATCCACTCTTCCGATTAGTGCCTGAATGGTGGTGTTGAGACCGTCGTAATCATACATTCCATCCGGAATTGTCACGGTTTTCCAGTTCTCTGTTTTTTTCCGCCATTTGAACTCGTTGTTGTTGTACCGTTTCGCGATGTTGTACCACGAATAAGACATAGATACCAGCTCATTTAACGCCGCCTTGTACTTTTTGAAGGGTTCTAAAGCAATTGGCGGGTCAAAGTTAATTGTGAAGTCATGTGACTTGCTGTTGGCGTTGTTTTGTTTGGCCAGCTGCGAGTCGAGCAACAGGTTGAAATGAAAATGGGTTGACATGTTGCTTATATAATACTTCCCAAAATTTTGTGGGCTTCTTTTTGTGTTATTTCCTTTAGCTTTACCAGCAACCCTAACATCTGCTTGACCTGTTTTTTCAGCTTCAGTGAAGTGTTGCCCGCCTGTATAGACGCCAAGCTTAAGTGTAGCCTTTCAACCAAAGCGTTTGGATCAACACTTCCGCTTCCTTCCATTTCTCTGTCGGGTTCATCATCAACATCGGGCATCAGCTGCTGTATGGGGATTTTAACCCCTCTTTTTCTCCTTTCAAGAATTTCATCTCTTGCCTTTTTTATTTCTGCCAATGTTTTTTTGTAAAATTTTGATTTTTTGCTTTTTACCACATAGTTGGGATTGTTTTTATTTTTTGTTAACATGCTGTTTAGTACCTGTAGGTCAGTTGACTCTGATCCCTCGATAACCAGTTCTTGTGGTGGCCCCCATTTACTTGGTTTTTCCCCTGGGCTTGCCCCACTTTCTTCCATTAATTCCATTTCTTCCTCTTCAGCTAAAGGTGGTAACGGTGTTGATGTTGGTGATGATGTAGGTGATGGTGATGGTGATGGTGATGGTGTTGGTGTTGGTGAAGGTGGTGGAGTTTCCGCATCCGGGTTAAAATCTCCATCGAAGGGGTTATTTAAATCAAACTCATCCATACCATAGTCTGGAACCTCTTCCTCTTCTTTTGAGTTGCTATCCCCTACTTGGAGTTTGTCAAGCCGCGATGTGATAGGTTTGAACAAATCCTCACCTGATAGCTGGCCAAACTCTTTATTGATTTTGTTATTTTTTATTACCGCGAGGATTTTGTCGTTCTGCTGCTCAACTTCAGCCTTTTCGCTAGCAAGTTTTTGCCACTTCTTCATGGACATATTTTTGCCGTATATATAACAGAAAAAAAATGAAAATTCCCAATTACGACCCCAGTTTGACTACAAAAAGTAATTACAAGCAAGGCCACCCTTGTATGCCAGCAGATACCTTTCGGATGCTTATTTGCGGGCCAAGCAACTCTGGTAAGACAAATATTCTCATGCATATGCTTTACAGGCTGTTGGTCTACGACAAAATTTACCTTTGCGCTAAGAACCTGCATCAGGACAAGTACCAATATTTGATTGATGATTTCGACACAAGAGTCAATCCTGTGGCTGGCTATAATGTTATTGAAGGCGCCAACGATGTTATTCCTTTGGAAACGCTGTCCACTGACAATCAAAAGATTGTAATTTTCGATGACATGGTTTGTGAAAGCAACCAAAACGACATTATCGATTATTTTATCAACGGTCGCCACCGCAATTGCAGCGTCATTTATCTTTCTCAAAGCTATTTTAAGGTCCCCAAAAACATCCGAGATAATTGTAGCCACTTTTGCATTTTCAACTTTCTTCCCAGAGAAAATAACCGTATTGCTGATGAATTGGGAATTGACAGAGAGCTGCTTGAAAGGGCTACCGATGCTAAATATTCTTTTTTATACCACGACAAACCAAAAAAAACCACACTTAAAAATTTTGATGAAAATATATAGAGATGGGGTATCTTAACGGTGCGACGGGTGCAACTCAAACACATAAAGAGTCTACTTCAATCCGAGGGGAAGCCGGCCCTGCTGGTCCAACTGGCGCAACTGGAGCGCGTGGCCCTAAAGGTGAAAAAGGTGATAAGGGAAATACCGGCCCACAAGGTCCTAAAGGAGATAAAGGTGATGCTGGAGAAAAAGGAATAAAAGGTGATACGGGCTCACAAGGACCGACCGGACCTGCTGGACCTGCGGGAGCAACGGGACCTACGGGACCAACCGGAGCTACAGGACCCGCGGGACCCACTGGAGCAACTGGCCCTGCGGGTTCGAAAGGAGCTATGGGGGATAAAGGTGAAAAAGGGGAAAAGGGTGATAGTGGGGATGTATCATCAGCTAGCGTTACTGGTGACATTGTCATGAACGACCATGCAATCAAACAGCTCGCAAATCCTGTCGGCGATCAAGATGCTGTCAATCTTACTTCAATGAAAAAATATGTGGGCTCCTCTGCAATTACAACTGGGCATGCCCATAAAAAGAATGACTTAGGTTTTTTAACCCAAAGGGTTGGTGTTTCAGCTGTAAACAATATTTCTTCTGTTACCGTTGAAGACTTTACATCCAACCTTCACAGTGTCAATAAAAAGGCTTACACTTTTAACATTATAAAAACAAGTAACAATTCTTTCAACTCGCGTTTGGCGTTGAATAAAACACCTCTAAAAGAAGGAGAGTACACTATATGTGTTGAGTTCTTTTACCCTAAAAACAAAAACGACCAAAACTGGTTTCTTAACCCTTTAAACAAGTTGGCCTCCAGTACTATTACCTACCACACCAAACGCTTTGCCACCCATAACCCTCCGTATATAAGGATCATTTTTAATACTTACAAATCAAAAAATAAGAATGACGACACTATCTATTTTGACATTTTAAATCCGGGTTATGATGGTTCAGCACCTAGTGAAAAGGCCGCTTTAATCATTTACGGTGTAAAGGGGTATCAATCAGATATAGACGGAATTATTTACGATGATGTTTTCTTTCTCGCTTCCACCGGTGATTTTACTCTACAAACAAATTTAGATATGAACTTTTTTCAAATAAAAAATTATGATCGAGGCTACACAATAGACAACGATACAATCAGGTTACAAAAAGATTTAGATCTAAACGGTTATGCGTTTAAAGATTTCCGACCTAAAATAATAATACCTGGAGCTTGGGACGTAAAGGAACAATTGAATCCTCCAAGTGATAGAAAATATGTTAAATTCGGAAATGACTGGCGTGTATTAGTACCATTTCCTTGCTTCCTTGATGGTTTAGCAATTTCTAATAATAAACATGATAGGGCTTTTGAAAGAATAGGTGTGAAGATTCCAATCGATGCAATATCTCATGTGGTATTTAAAAGTACAAGGAATATCGATGGTGTCAATTACCAATATGTGGCACCCCGTTTAAGTGGGGATCGAAGAATTAAATTAAACGAGGGAGATTATTTGGGGGTGTATTTCGTTGAACTTGGTGATAATCCTTTTAGCGTACCCCCACAAATTGCAGAATATGCAGTTGTAAGTTTAGTTTTAATAGATGATTCTTATTATAGGTAATCAAAAAAGCAGAAAAAAAAATAAACAGTCACCCTTGTGTTATTTGTTCAACAAACTTCACTTAAATATTGTTTTTCCGGTCCCCGCACGTGTACAGAACGTTCTAGAGACAAGTTTCACGTGTTTTGCCTCGTGTTATTGGCACGTGACAGAACGTTCTAGAGACAAGTTTCACGTGTTTTGATTGATATGCTTGGCGAAGCGTGAAAGCCCGTTGCTTTATTAGTACAACACACTTAAAATCTATTCAGTTGCTTCATCTTCTAGCGAGTAGACAGTTCTTGTCGTTTGGTTAGAACAAAAAATTAACAAGACGCGGTTTGATCTTGAGAAGCTGTGAGATGCGTTTGTGAATGCTTCAAACGAGAGTGAAGAGGTTAAATCGCTATTCGAAGAGTTGCTAAGATTTACGCTGAACTACGCTGACTGAAGAACTGTTGATTCAAAACAATAGAAATGGGTTACGCCGTAACCGAATTTTAAGCATTAATTAGACTAACAACAAAGATGGGTTACGCCGTAACCGAATTTTAAGCATTAATTAGACTAACAACAAAGATGGGTTACGCCGTAACCGAATTTTTATTTGGTGTGTGTCCCACGCCGTGGGACTTATGCAAATCACCAGCTTCTATCTTGTTTCCATTGTTGTGGACCGACACAGCTGTGTTGTGACGTCATGTTGTAGTTGCATAAAATTTATAATCTACTTGAATAAAAATTAATTTATTTTACACTCTTGTTGTGTTTCTGTCTTACAACCCTTTGCTTACCTGTTTCTTAAAACAGGGAAACCCCCGCTTCGACTAGAAAAATATTAGTTTCCGGTCTTTCTGAGAAAAAGGTCACGCAACGGCTCCGCATAGAAAGATTTCTTGAAACACTCATCATAATCTTCTGCGTCATAATATGGATAGCCGAGATAGTGCCTTTCTCCATTTCTGTGGCATAGTTTACAGAGATCATTCCGCCCGCATCTTCCGTCACATTTATAACAGAACAAGACCCTTACAATTTGTTCATTGCGAGCGCAAAATGGTGCTATCAGGATTGATTCATTAACTTCATCCCAGCCTAGAGCTTTTCGCTGTCTGAGCTTCATTGAAGTGTGCGCTTTATTGATTTCTTTTCTGACGTCGTCCCAGCCGAGCATTTTACGTTGCCAGAGTTTGATTTTTACATACTCCTTGCGGATTTTTTCTCGAAGTTCTTGTGGAAGTGCTTGTATCAGTTCTAATGTGTCCATCTCTTCTTGTTACTTATTTACCTGCTGTTAACCTGTTTATTCACTTTGTTTTGCGTTTCTTTAAATTGCAGCCCACCGTCTTCGAAAAAAACTTTATCTATGAAGCTTATTAGCTGTTTATTGTCTCTGTCCGCTTTGTCCCGCAGGTATTCTGCCCATGCTTCATCCGTGTATGGGATGCATTGGTTTAGGGTCTTCTTGATTTTCATTCCATCGATATACACATAGGGGTCTTCTTGATATTTTTTTATTTCTTCTTCGAACTTTTTCGCTGCTTCCGCCATTATCTCAGCCAGTTTTTATTTAAAAGCTTTTGCATGTGTGACATTTACAACCCGCTGCTTTTGTCCAAATGGTGGCAAAAAAAATACGCAGCATAAATATACCTGTGTAAAATGCTTGTGTCGGTCCACATGCTCGTTTGCGCTATCATAGACCTTTCTTCCCCCTCTTGGGTAAATGATGTCAAACTTATTACTGCTCAAGCTGTGGAAGCTATTTTTGATGCTGCAAGCGAATAAACTGCGCTCTCTTAAAACCCCAAACTTTTCTTTATTATGTACTCTACCTGGTCCCGGTTAAACTCGTTTGCCATCATTCTGCGGTACAGCTGCGGCGTCAGGATTGGTGTTTCGTAAACCGGCTCTCCTGTTCCCGTCAAATCGTACTCTTCCATGTCTGTTAAGTCGACTTCTTCTTGTTCTTCTTCATGTTGTATAAGTGTGTTCTTTAAATCTTGCGGGCTCATTATTTTCATTGCTGTGAGCAGCTCTTCTGAAATCTGAATTGGTGGATCTATAATTTGTCCCTTTTCCGGTTCTCCGATAAATAATGTATGTTGGGTTGTCAGTCTGTTTTTGGCGGTTTTGGTTTTTTTTCGACTTTGGCACAGGAGTCCTTTTCTTCCTCGTCCCATTGTTGTTTACTTCACTGTTGTGTTCCTCTAAATAGACGTTCCGCGGCTCGTTTGTTAATTCGGTTTTGTTCTTTTCTTCCAAGTAGTAATATCGGAGTCAAACGAATACTACCGAGCAGCACCCACCTTTGCCTCTTTCCCTAGTACGAAGGGGGTTTATCCCCGGAGTACTAGTCACGGAAAGAGGCAAAATTTGGTAGGTGCGCCCGAGGTGGTATTCGTTTGACTCCGATATTACTACTCGCCTTAACGTCAAGAAAGGTCAGCTGTCAGTAGACGAAATAAATCTGTCTTTCTCGGAATCACAAACAGTAGCTCGAACAGGGTGTGTGTTTCACAAGCAATCTTTTGAAAACGTTTATAATGGCGTATTCTGATATGAATACAGGCAACAAGAAGTTGCTAGCAACTTAAAACCGCGCTTATATTTTTGCTAATTAACAGCTTTTTTTCTCAAAAGTCACGGTTAAATTTAATCTGCTTGCATTATGAGTAAATGACTAGCAAAGTAGTCGTCACGTGAGTCACATAATCCGAGGCTTACGTTATCCTCTGCTATCTATAGCTCGGGGTTTTTTCCCTTCTAATGACGACGTAACCCCTGCACGCTCGGGCACGCTCAGTTGTTTACTTTGGAAAATATTTCATTTCCCTTCAAATCTCTGAACTCGCTTCGATGAAACAGCCAAAGAATTCACTACAATTATCTAAACCCACAAGAAATACTCGCAAGCTGAAAAAACTCGTGGCAAAATGCCTTCTTCTCGTGAACCTTCACAACCCCACATCACTTCCACAATCGATTTTGGAGAACGGATTCTCTCGGACAGATATATAAAATTACAAACTACAAAGGAAGACATCTAAAAGTAAGTAGATTTGATATCTATTTTCGTTACATTGACAAATACGTTTCTATGGTGGCCGGGTTTCCTGCTGAAGTTTCTATCTTTGGGGATTCATGAGCTGTCAGTTTACACCGAATTATTTAATGCAGTCAAATGGGCTGAACATGAAACGTCCAAAGTGAGCTTTGAACATTTGAATAATAAGCTAAAATGTTGTGCAACTCAGTGGTTCTATTAATTAGTGTTTGTTGACGTATTTGACGATTTTTTTGGTCTCAGTTTTAGCATAATGTCAAAATTGTCGACAGCGTGAACTCGAGTGACGTGCCCACTGAAAGCCACAATACGATCCATATACCATACACCAACAGATGTCAACAATGTTAAGAAACGTTATGATTACAAAACTTTGAAAGCGAAAATACAACTACTAGGCTGTCTACGTGCTTACGCTAGCAAACAAGAAGTTGCACACAACTTAAATCGCTCTTTTAGAAATTTACTCCATTTTTGCTAATACATGTAAACAGGTTTCTTACTGAAAAGTCACGGTTGGAAAAAGAACCAGTAAAGTACTAATGACGTAACCCCTGCAAATACGGGCACGCTCAATTGTTTACTTTACTCTGAACTCGCTTCGATGAAACAGCCAAAGAGTTCACTTCAATTGCCTAAACCCACAAAGAAATACTCGCAGAAGTGCAAATAAACTAATGACCGTCGCTTCTGCCGATATAAACTTGCAAAGAAAACACAATGTTACTTGTCAGGTAGCAATAGTGAAACCTGCAACATCAGCGCATTCCATGGCTGACGTAACACCTTTTTTAGTGAATTCAATATTAGCTTCGAGTCCAACGCTTCGATCCAACCAAAAGAAAATATACTTTATACACAATAAAGAAAACAATATCAAAATAATATCTGTCTGGGGAATCGTAACAAAACATAGGGCGGGCTCCGCGAATTTTTTCCAAATCCAGCTAGTTACTTGTTTTGTGTGTCATGTAACAATTGAGCCTCGATAAAAAATGATTGCAATGGCAATGCCAATTACCAAGACGTCTGATAAGAGCCGCGATATTCCCAGTCTCAGTGTAATTTCAAAAATAAGCTGAAACGCATCCATTTTTTAATTACAGCTGAAGCTGTCAGGACAAGTGATATCATATTTCCACTGCTGTGTGTCCAATGAAATGGCCGCCAACCCAGACCCAGATGAAGTACTTCGTTCAACATCTGGAAAAGCAAATTTTCAACGTGTAGCACGACTGTTAATAGGTGGAGGCACCACGATTCTGAGAGAGATTTTTGACCTCAGATGTCCACCAATCAGTCTTCCCACAATACTGAAAAACCCAGCCACAAAGAATCAACTCAAATATGCTAGGCTCACCAAGCCACAGTGGGACTGTCTTTACCCTTCCCCAGGGGTGTACGGTAAGTCAGCAGAATTTGATGTCACTCTGCTGTTCAAGCTGCTTAGGACAATATGCAGTCTCTCCCCTCCGGTCACGGGCTGGGATGCTCTACCAACAAGTACAGATCACAGTTTAACTGCAGATTTAACGAGAATTAAATATTACCGCAACTCAGTATACGGCCATGTGGAGCAAAACATGGAGATAACAGAAGAAGAGTTTCCGCTGCTTTGGCAAGAAATAAGTGAAGCTCTCATTAGGATTGCAGGGCAAATTAGTCATACAAAGAAAACGGAGTGGCAGGGGGCCATTGACACCCTTTTAAAGGATCCCCTCACAGCAGAGGCGGAAAGAAATGTAAACGAGCTGCAGAGCTGGTATATACATGATATGAGAGTTAAGAAATTGGTGGATGAACTGAAAAGTAAAACTCAAAAAGGTATAAAACGTCTGGAAGAACAACTCAATGCCACAACTCAAGAAGTCCAAGAAGGAATGGAACGTTTGGAGACACGACTAGAAGGTAAGCTCGAAGAAGTGCATCAATCCATAGCGAAGCAGCTCAACTCCCAAGCTGAAAGCACTCGATCACCTGCAGGTAAGCTAAAAAACAGCTTTTTGTAAGCTTTTTGTTTTTTGCTTTTATTTTAATCATTGCCAGAAAAATGATCATTTTCCAAACCAGGCCGACCTGGTTATCAAAATTTATTACTTTAAACAGTAGCTACCCCGTAACCGTTTGTTACTGTCCAAAATTTAATAATAATAATTATAATAATATATAGATTTAGGCAGGCTCTTTATTTAAAAGGTGAAAGTTTATTCCAATTGAATAGATCGGAGGGGCTAGGCGGCTCATCACTGCTCGAAACTCGTGTTTCTATACCATGAAATGACTGCGAATTATATTCGTTATTCCCTATAGGGGATGCTAATCCACTGCAGGATAATCGGCCTTTCTGAATAGAAAAGTGGTGGTCTAGTGGTTTGTTGGTGCTCCTTGTTTATTTCACTGAGGTTTACCATCAGGTTATCCACAATTTGCCATTACCTATTTACCAAGTTGGAAGGGGCATTATTAGAGTAAGGTGTCTTGCCTTACAATTCGACACTCCTCCCACGGCTCGAACTCGGATCTCTCAATGCAGAATCTTATTGACTAACCTTTAGAACTCTTACAGTCCCTCTATTGTTTCCCCATCTATCTCGTACAAAATAAGACGTGCCTAGAGATACGGTTAAATTTTTGGTGTTTAAGCTCCCCCATCTATATTGCAAAGTCCTTGGGACTTAAGGACTTTTGCCGCTTATTTACCTGCTTAACTCTCCACCTCTTTCAAAAACAAGATTGGCTCGAAAGGGTGGGGGGGGGGGGGGGGGGGGGAGAGCTAAAAATGTGTTGAATAAAGGGAATGATACTTTAAAATCACGTTATTTCCCAACAGCTCGTGTTCGACTGCGGATTGATTGCGAAATCTCAGGACCTGGTCAAAAACGACGATCTTCAGAGATAGAAGTAACCTTACAGGAACACAGAGTAGGGGTCCAGGGGACAGCAGTAGTACCTATCACATCACGTAATCCAAGAGCAGAGGCGATGGAAGGTTTTCCCACAGAACAAGAAGTTTTGAACCTTGCTGCGTCAAAATACTTGCAGACAATTGACCCATCTAAACCAGAGGATTTAAATGGCTTTGTGTATTATTTGGAGAGGGTAAGAAAAGTCCTGATAGTGGACACGCAGTCAGGGAGCTTGATAATCACAGTAGAATGCAGTTCACTGGAGATACTTGAAGGATTGTGGGAAGACTATTGTACAGGCCACTTAAACGAAATGGTACAAAAAAACCTCGTGACAGACGACATTCTGAAGGAGCTTGGCCTCACTGAAGTGAAACTCGCGACAACCATTCTGGAAGAGGAGTACAGGGCTTGTCGAGAGCATTTCTTTCAGTATTTAGGTAAGTTCCAAGGTTTGTTCATAATATATAGATCTAGGCAAGCCTAAAATTGGGGCTCCTCATTTTTACTAGATTTTACAATGTTTCTATTGTGTTAATTAAGCGGCCAAAGTACTTAAGGTGGGTGTACACCTGAAGCCCGTTTTTCCACAACTTATCTTGGGTTCTTGTCTCGTTCGCGTTTCAAACAATTCAAAAACCCTATGGCCATTTCACAGATCTATGTTTAGCGGTGTTTTTTTTTTAATTTGTTGGGTGAATTTTGGGGATGTTTGGGAAGAGATAGTTTTTCTCAAATTAAGGATTAGTAAAATTTGGAGAAATAAGAAATTGCAATAAATTAAATGTGATTTTAAAATTAGAATTTGAAGTTAAAAATAAGTAGAGGGAAAACCAAAACAGTCCCCTGGCAACCTGGGATGCTCTTGCGTGGGGGTCAACTGTCTGCTGGTGTTCCCAAAAATAATTTTTTCTTCTATCTTTTTATTCTATTGTTCCTTCCTAGCAGCTCTATATTGCTAATTACGTTCGGCCACCGGACCCCTAAGATCACATCCGCAAGGTCATACAAGATATGTTGTAGCACTCGGATCGAAGCTCAAAAATATAGTATTAACTGTGATACCACAGTACATTGCATTTTTCATCTTAGAGATTCTTAGATATTCTACCACAGTTAATACTGAGTTCCTCGTCGTTCTCACCAAGTTATGGACCTATCTCCGACGTTGGTCTATCCGGCACCTCTTAAAATGCTCTTTCCACCTTTTCATTTGCTCATCTTGTTTTAACGAACAGTTTTCCATCCTTATTCCTCACGAGTATTGAGTTGCCTTTAATCTTCTTTGCGGCCATTATTTTAGTGTGGCGGTACAACTTCCCGGTGTTACTGTATATGCTGCAGCAGCTTCCTAAGCTTGTCTTACTAGATCGTCCATCCATCGCTTCTTAACCTTCTTTATTTCTGTTTCATTTCTCTACTTTTACCCTTGTAGATGTTCTGTAGCTCTCGTTCCTTTTCCACGCATGTTTCTCTATTCAACTTTTGATTTGCTTCTCTCCTGGCTTCAGCCCTTCCATGTATCCTCACTTATCCTTTACTTTCTTCTTGTCTTCCTTTATTCCAGTACTTCTTTGTAGGTATCCGCAAAGATGCTTTTGTAGTGCTGCCACATTATACGTACATCCTGATCATCTTCATCAACATCTACAAGAACCTCAAATTTGTTCCTTAGTGTCACACACGGTGACCTCTTCTCACAACCCCAAATCCTTCTATTTAGCTGTATTAAATCTTTTCCCACCGCTAACTTCTACCATCCTTTTTGCAGCAAGCTGCGTGAATGGAAGAAAGAACCTTCAATACACAAATCATTGAAGGCGCAGAAGTCAGTCAACATGTAACCATTGTCATTGATCTCTCCAAATGCTTACTGTTCCATAGACTTCCTCTTTATCCTCCACTCCTTTCAAATTTGTTGGTGCACAGCACTGTATGATGGTAATGTTTCGTCCCCAGGAAGCAAATCGAGCCATTTTGATTCGTTCGGATATAGGCGCCCAATCCTTACTTCGTGTTGCCTCCTTTGCAATCAGAAGATATGCTCCATTTTCATGAAATGTTTCTCCTGTTTATGTAGTAATTTCACCAAATGTATTCCACCTCACCTCAGCTCTGGTTCACCAAGCACAGCTATTCTATATTCCCTCAGTGCTTTTTCCAGGTGGGCGAGTTTGTTTGCCTGGTAAGAGTCCTCATATTCCAGCAGCCAATCATTGTTTTGGACTTCAGTTGGAGCAAGTCGATAAGCCTTTGCGTGCTTGGTTGGGTTTGACCCAATGGCTTCATTGTTGTCCACGAGGGACGGCCTGCCTCACCATGATCCACATTTGCTATACTGGTTTTGGTCACTGGTTTGAGGGTCAGGGGATCACTCTTCGTCTTTCCCCAACCGTTTGACCTGTCCAGAGTTTAGAACCCCCGCCTGCATAGCTTTAGGTGTAATAGAGGCACACAAGTCATCCAACCACTTCAAAGTGATGATCCCGACGGGCTAAATAAGATATGCTCGCTAAAAAACGAGTTATCTTGAGACAGAAATAATAAACTCTCGGCAATCAGAGGCGTACGAACGCCTCTGGACTTGGGGGTGCGGGGCGGTAACCGTCTTGCCCAAAGAAATTACACAATGCCCAAATGCGTGAGTGTGGAAATTGGTATATAATCGCACTCAATAATCTTAATGCACGAAAAACAAAAACTTTGATATTTTTACGCCATAATAAACTAGTAATTTTTCCAAAAACAGTTATTTTGAAACCTTGCATACTCAAGTGACCTCTTTTGCCAGTCCCCTTGATGTGGTCAAATCACAAAAAAAACATATTCCTCCTGTGGCGTTGGCCAAAAATGTTATCTGTACTGTTCACAATGACTCTATTGCCCCAAGAACGCTCAAACAGAAAATAGCGAGGCTTTTTGAAGGCTTTTCAGTCTATTCTGTCCCATCGTGCTCCGAAGATAGAGTGTGCTGAACGAGCTTTAGATGGCACCATGACGGACCATTGGGCTTTGCGCCCTTATGCTATTGTTTAATCATGCTCTACGCTGTATGGGATGATAATTTGAAAACCGAATGTGAACCTGACTTAACCTGTACTTCTTCTCTTACTTAGTTTTCAGTTCAAGTGTAGTTGAATGTTGTTTCTCTGAATAAACCACTTGACAGCTAGTCTGCAGACTCCACACAGGGATTGACCAAGTGTTACCGAATATCTAGAAACTTTATTTACGAAGTTTGGAAATCACGCCAACAGCATTAATTTGGAATGTTTCGGATTTGCGCCACGCCAGCAAGCTACAGTTAAAAAGACTCCCTATGAGATTAATTATCCAACTCCACGCCAAAAATCTTCGGTGTAACATACCGGTGTATGTTTTCCAGAATGGAATTTTCACTGACTGTGCTCACTCTTTCGTTTAATGATACGTTAACAACCCATGCGTATAAAATATCGTATGCGCGTACTTTCCATGAAGTAATCTCTTAATATTTTCTAATGGGATTGAAAAAATCTCGCTATTTTCACTATCCAGGTTATTATGTTATCACACACTCCTAAAGGGATTTGAAAATAATGAAACTGTCTAATCGACGAGTTTTTTAACCAATGGGATCACGAGTTGATAAAACGTGTTCGATAAAACACATCTTAATTTGATTTCGGAAGCTGTAATGTGCGCATTTAACCTGATGCTTGGAAATGGCAATCGCTGTTTCGTTACTCTCTTTTTGAAGATGCTTTAGTTTTTTTTTTTACCAAGTGCCTCCGTCCGCTTCATTAGCGTTTTGCGCGAAAAATTGATATCGTTGCACTGAATTGGGTTGCTTACGTACCCACGTACGCATTAGAATTTTAAACTTTTTCTGCGATAAATCGGCGCTCATCATTCATCTGTTGCCGCGTCCACTAATTTAAAGTTAACTATTCACTTAACATTGATAAAGGCGAAGAAATTTGTTTCGGATTCAGTTTTTAATCCACAGCGCAGTCTAGACCACGCCAATGGCGTGCTGACCTTGATAAAAAATATTTTCAGTTTAAGAAGAAGTTTAGGACACGCTTCAGGTGGCCCGCGGGTATTTATTTGTCTGACAGGTCCCTTTTTCAAACCCGTTTCAGAAAAGGAAAACATAAAGCGATTTCTTTGAATTTTTGAAGCCTGATAGCAGAATCCTGAAATAATGCAAAATCGCAAAAATTGAGGTGATCATCAAAGATTTCTATAAGCTATAAGTGGTTTTCGGAAAGTTTTTTTTTTTTTTTGATAAATCGTGATTATTGAGGGTTTTTTAATAACTCTTAGTCGGCATGAAGACGTATTTGGCTATTAAGTGGGTGGATGCAAGTTGGGTGGATCATTCATGTATGTATTTCACACCAATCAGATTTGGGATTCTATCAAGGGTCAATCAAATTGCGGCTTGTATATATGGATCGTTTTTATGAATATTTGTTTTGGGTTCAATGTACGGCCATTTTTGTTTTGCTTTTGATTCGACCTTATTGGGCCGTGTTGGTCTGAAGTCTCTATTCCAGTTCTCTATTTTTATGTAGCTTTGGTGAAAACATTGTGTGTGGGTTTTGAAACCGAAAAGTGTTTGGAAATTTCATGGTGGTGAAGATGATTCTCTTGGTTTACGGAATCAACTGGTTCAGTTGACGACACAATATGGGTATATAAAATGGGTATATTAAAATGGATGATGTTTTTGAGGAGAATAAATATGTATAGTGAGAATAAATGTTGTGACTTCCATTTTTAATGCCAGTGTTGTGTGTTTGCTTATCGTTTTGTTTTGGTCCTCAAATGAGAAGAAACTGACGTACTGTGGCTTGTTTATAAGGGCGAGTCTTAAAGAAATTAAACGAGAAATAGGTAATTTAGTGAGGTTGGAATGTGGCCGGAGAAGCTTTGACGTTTCATGGTTAGGAATAGTAGGACTTCACATCAGCGGTTATGAGTTATTCATTTTACGATCGTTTGAAGAACTCATGACGTGATGATGTTACAATGGCACGTTTTGTCTGCTCAGCAAATATCAAATTTCCCTTCGATGGCACAGCAAGAGAAAATCATTTGTGCCGTTAGTGAAGACCGTAGGAAGGTATAGTAAAGGTCGAGCGAGTCTCACATATCAAGCTTCGCATTGTTGATAGCTATCTTCAGTAGTACGGCGGTGTAGTGCGGTTATTTCCGTACCAATGACGTAATGCTTGGAAGTGTTTACGTCGGCCAAATTTCTTTTCTTCAGATCTCTGAACTCGCTTCGATGAAAGAGCCAAAAGATTCACTTCAACTGGCTAAACCCACAAGAAATAGTCGCAAAATTGCAAACAAATTAACGACTGTCGCATCTGGCGAAATAAACATGTAAAGTAAGCACAATTTTATTTGTCACGTAGCGAAAGTGAAAGCTGCAACGTCAGCGCATTCCATGGCTGACGTAATACCTTTTTAGTGTATTTAATATTTCCTTGGACTTCGAAAAAACCCAAAGCGGTTGCAGTTACGTCTACTCATAGGCAAAAGAAAAAAAAGCCAGCTTTTCGGTAGTCTACTTCGCAGCCGTTGTTTGGGCTCGTCATGCAAAAAACAACGGCTGCGAACGAGACTAGCTTTTTGGGTGTGCAGTCAAGTGTGTCACACAACTTCATCGACATGCAGTTATTTTTAGCACGGCCGTGGGACAAGTTAGGGCACGTTTCTTCTGGTTGCGAAGATTTGAAAGATTTGTGACCGCCATTGCTTGTACCAGTCACGTGGTTTGACAGAAATGCACTAGTGATTAGAGTCCTTTGTTTCTCGCGTTCCATCGAAAGAAACTCGTCCATGCTTGAGGAAAGGTTTCTGTTAATGGATGATGAAAATAATGTAACAATATCAGAAAACCTAGAATATCTTTTTCTGGTTATTTCTGGCTATTCGTTTTCAATTTCCGGGTCAATTTGGCTTTCTCAGTGACCGTGTTTGCGATTTTGTGATCATGTTTACGGTAATGTTGCCAACAGTTTTCAGTCCATGTTCTGACGTATTTAGCGGTTTTCGTTCGGATTGGAATGAGAGGGGATCGCAACCTTAAAAGTGACTACCAGATATTTTTTCTGTTTACTTTTGAAGAAATTACTGACGTATTTTTTGTCTTCAACAGTATGTATCGTCTTAACATGGTTCGATCGATTGGTTGCACACCATAGTCATGTAGACTTTTGTACATTATGCTAGCATTTTTTTCGAGCATTTTAGTGAAGCAAAAGCATTGAGCATTATTCAAGCATTTTAGTGGCATTTTCCCGGAAAATTAATTTTTTTTCCGAGAAATTAAAAAAATATATTCTTTTTAGAGAAAGTGAAGTCTAAAACTCAAAAGTCACAAAAACTTCAACAAAAACTACCCGAACACCATGTTAAAAAACTTTGCAATTAATTAAAAAAACCGTTTGTATAATAAGCATTATCCGAGCATTTAAGTGACTTTTTGGGGGAGACCGAGCATTTTAGTGGTAAAAAAAGAGCATTTTGGTGGAGCGTTTTAGTTGGGAATCAAAAGCATAATGTACAAAAGCCTATCGACGCTATCACTTACAGGTAAGTGAAATAAAAAAACTGCCGGTTTTTATTTAACCGAGCGTTTGTCGTATTTGGCTTGAAACGAATTTAGAAGTCGCTTTGAGAGAGTTTGTCGATCAAAAAAATATTTGCCGTGGAAAGAGAATAATTACTTTCAAGCTCAGAAAAACAGAATGGTTCGACCTAAATGAAATTATTCAACCAAACAAAAACGTCTGCTTTATTCTCTTAATTTCACATCAAAACCTGTTTGTTGTGTACAAGGCGGCGAATTTTTTGCCAAGTCACCGTCTCTGGAACTGTGAAAATTAGGAAATTAAAGCACTTGATTTAGACGTTTTGAACCTCGACCACTCATTTAACAAAATATTTGAATTTCGACGAAGAACCCAAATGAACGTAGTGTTGTCAATTAAAAATTCTTTCCGTGTCGTTCATCTCACTCAATAACCAAATGTTGCAATTGAATGGTATTATCGCGTAAACTCACAATTAAATATAGACCATTGGAAAAAACTTTCTTGGGAGCTCCGCATTTAGACTTGCCTAAATCTATATATTTTTCCCATTTCCTCATTTCCTTTAAACTTCTTTCTTTATTCAAAAGTTTTATAATTATTGTTTAATTTCTGTAGAGGGCTTGAGACTGAACGATATCGCAACAGGAGCTGATGCAAGTCAGTGCTCTCTGGAAGGACTGGATCAAACTCTTCAGGCTGGTGTAGAAGCAGAATTGATATTATGTCCCAGAACACCTGAGGAGGAAATAAGTCACCAGCCTGATCTCAAAAGTCAAATTGAAGTTCTCATAAAACCCACTGAAGACGTTATAAATGTGAATGTTAGCGAAATAGAAAACGGTGAATTCAAGGTGAATTTTACACCAAAAGTACCAGGCGCCTACAGCATTGAAGTGATGATCAATGGCAACAAACTTCCGACCTGTCCTTTTACTATGCAGGTGAAAGAACGTGAACTTGTTGTAGTAGGTGAGTTGGACTTAAAGTTATTTCAAGGAGATGAGCTTAAAGGGCCATATGGAATCGCTGTAAATACGAAAGGAAACATTGCCATAACAGATGCCGGTGGAGACTGTGTGTATATATTGGACAATGAGGGCAACTGTTTAAGAAAAATTGGCAGCAAAGGAGAAAATGCCGGACAATTTGACCACCCAGAGGGCGTTACATATTTAAATGATAACGAGATTCTGATTGCAGATGCAGGCAACAATAGAATACAACACGTAGATGTCCAGACAGGAAGTTTTGTGAAAAGCTTTGGAAAATGTGGTGCAGCAAAAGGAGAGTTTTTTCTCCCGTGTGATGTTATCTTGAATGAACAACAGCGCATTGTTGTAACCGATTACTGCAATCATAGAATACACGTGATAACACAGCAGGGTGAGACTATATCCATATTTGGAGACAGCGGCCCAGAGGACCTCTACCGCCCAACAAGCTGCATTCCTTACAAAAACATGTTTCTCGTATCCGATGGAAACAATGACTGCATTAAAGTTTTTGATCGGTCAGGAACTTTCTTATACATGTTTGGAACACAAGGGAATCAAGACGGACAATTTGACTGGCCGTGGGGTATGCTTGTAGACAGGTCTAGTAACCTTCTGGTATGTGATAGGGACAACAACCGAGTTCAGCAATTTACGTTAGACGGTCACTTCACAGGCAAAACTGTCACTCATTTGAAAGATCCTACTACAATAGCAACAGCACCAGATGGACGTATTTTCGTGACTAGCAAAATAGCTAACGAAGTATACATATTGAAGTAGATGTTTTACTCGTCAGCATGTGTAGTTTGTAACCTGTATATTGAAATAACCACACTCAGTGATACGAATAGTACAAATGGCTGATGCATGTCGTTGTATCTTCATTCCAATACACTCTATTTTTATAATAAAGCTGCGGCTGAGATTGACCAAAATTTTAAAAACATGCTTAAAACATACCCAAGGCTGAAAGTCGGAGAACGTCTTTATTTTGCCCATTTGTTATAATTTCTTGTTAAATGAGCAGTATAAATAAATAAACGGGCAACTTGATACAACACATTTGGCGAACAGTGCTCTTCTGATACGTTTCCTGGTCACGTCCGCATAGATTTAATGAAATACTATAACATGCTACTTAGAAAGCGCAGCCTCAGCCCCAAAGTAAAACTTTCTTTCAAAAAATGAGTGCATCTCAATTTTCATCCCCTATCTGTAGTCTGTTGTACATTTTTCATCGAGGGATCAACTTCGCCATTATTTCGTCTGGAGGAAACTGTCCTCACTCGCAAATTCCTTGAACTGCTTTCACAAAAAACAACAAACAAACAAAAGGACTTACTCTTATTTTCAGTTTTGAGATTTAAAATCGTGTATTTTAATGCGTTTGCAATAGAGCAGTTATTTTAAATGAGAGAAAACCAAGCCAAAAAACATTCTCTGGACATATTAAGGTGGCCAAACATAGTATCGTAGCTTCAAAGTTATTTGATTGTTTTTATAGATAATTCTGTCAAATTCCTGAGGCTCCCATGTAATTTTTCGTGTAAACAGTGAGTGAGTATTATATCTAAAAAATGCCAACGCTGCTAGTTTTTTATTTACCATGTAAAAATTTATTCGTTGTTAGTGTTACTTTTAAACTATTTTGTACATGAAATGTTCTTGTTAGCCTTTTGCAAAACAATTGAATTTTTGACAACCATTGAAAATGATTATACAAAATTTATAACACTTTACTGGTGAAATCTTGCCAGTAATGCTTGCTGTTGAATAATTGATTAAATATTTTTGGAATAATTCAGGTTAAACCATGTACATATTGATAATAGTTTGATTCCATTAGAAACCCAATGTAAATAATTTGATAACTTGTTTTAATTGTGATTACTTTTTACCTGTTTATAAAATCATTTGAACCTTTGATAATTATTACAACTTTTTCACCATTAAGATATTGTAAATAAACTGTTTAATGATGAGCTGGACATGGACTTGTATGTTGAATATTCTTATGGATGACCTGTTTCAATGATTGATTGCTTGATGGATTGATTGATTGATTGATTGATTGACTGATCGATCGATCGATCGATCGATCGATCGATCGATCGATCGATCGATCAATCAGGCAACATGTTTTCTCTCCTTTGCTAAAAGTAACAATTATTAATTGTATTGATTAAGAACTTACCCCCTGGTCCTTGAGGAATTTCAGCTTAGCTTTTTCATTGGTTTTAGGTGCAAATATTGCAGACATGTTTTCCTAAAATATTTCCCCCACTGTTTCATGGCAATATCAGCACTTTCTGGTTTTCCTGTAAAAGATATAAACAAGGTGTAACAAGATGATCTTAAAATTTTAGTTTTACATACAGCTCATCATGTGCCGTTTTTATTTTATTTTTCATGGACAGGACACATAAAAATGTTAAAAACTAAAAAATAGTACAAAAAGTCGCTTGATAATTTTGGACATTTAATGACATCATTTCCGTGGGCAATAAGAGTGTAAAACTTGAAAAATGTGGTCAACTTTTTAACGATGGCTGTGAATTATTATTAACAGTGAAATAGGGTGAAATCTGTGAAATCGCACGTGCATGTGACAGTGCAAAGGATGACTTTTTCTGCTTAAAAGCAAAGAGTTTGTCAAAAATGTATCCCAAATGTTCTAAAATATTTTGCAACTACCTGATTTACCAGATATCAATGGGTTAAAACAAAATTTTATAAATTTTTTGGAAAATCTCTAATTAAACTAAATCAATAATAATTATTAGTATATACCACACAAGTGAATAGTTCTTTCCGCGCGCGCTGATTGGTTAACTCGGAGGTGATTAGCAAAATACTATTCACCTCCGAGCAGCGGAAGAGAAACAAAATGGCTTGGCACGTCGCTTTGGGTACCGAAAGTAATGTTTTGGTGCGCAAGTTATTCAACTTGTGTGGTATATACTAAAACAATTATTCACCTCAGTGTCGGTGAAAGTGGCGGATATTTACCTCGCCGCTACGCGGCTCGGTAAGCCCAACTGACGATTGGGTTTTTCGCTGCCGTCAATCACAGTTATGGCGACAGCCAACGAACCTTGAAAAACAGAAACAAACAAAATGGATCGAAATCTACCAATCACGACCGAAAGACGTGACCTTTTGACCCGGCTAAAGTGAGCTTCTGCTTCCCGAGAGGTCCGCTTAGATGATTGACGGCAGCGAAAAACGTAAACCGTTGGTTGAGGTTTGAATTTCAGAGTTCGCATGTTATTGAAAACCGCAACAAACAGTTTGCAGGTTATTGAAAACTGCAACAACGGCTAAAACTATTTGCATTTTCTTTTGCACACACTAAGTGAGACCAAAATCTGTAATTTATTCTCCTAGGGAAGACAGTCAGCCTCCCCTTTCACAATAATTCGAGTCAAATCTCTCCTCCGTTTCCCAGATATACGCATAAATTTGTTGCATTTGATTTTGAGTTAACTTTTAAAAGAAAAAAATTCGAATGTCAACCTGCACTCATAGTCACACTTAATTTTCTCTGTTTAATGTTTCATAGTCCCTGTCACGGGGGGAGGGTGGGGGACTTCCATATGAAAGGGACGGGGATGCAGTAGAAGCAGTATTTCTATATTTCTGCTTCAGTGAACCTTCAAATGAGACCTTGCCAGCCATTTTATATGTGTGACCCCCCCGGGTCCCTCTTTCACGTTTATAAGTATCTGAGAAGAAAACTAAATGCAGAACGAATACAACATTCACTCACGAAAAACATGTTGTAGCAGGGCAAACGACAAGGACTTGAAGCAAAGTCGATAAGTGATAACTATGTAAGAAACATTTTTCGTGATTCTCCAACATTTTTTTTAAATATGGCAGAGAAGGGAGCCAGAAACTGGAGTAGATTAATTGGCAATTTTAACCAGCTAAATTTCGAAACAAGTATAGAATCAACATTTAAGTCATGTGTCGTGTTAATCACACAATGTTCTCATCTCACGCGAACTTTTCACGTCACGAGCAAACCAATACATGCATGGAAAGATATTTGCCACAGGGTATCTAAGATTAAATGATATTGAGTGTTGGCCGTGAATGTGACTTGCATTTTATCACGAACGTCTTCCAAAAAACCATACAAGCTATGAAGATAAAAAAAATTGTTTTCTCGAAATCACAAAAAATGGACACGGAAGCTTGCCACGAGCACCAAGACCAAACAGTCAAAGACTTCTAGTTAGTTCCAATTTCTTCAACCACGCGTGCCCCCTACGATATGTCCAAGCGCAGGGAACAATATAATACAACCGCAGATGTCCAGACAGGAACTTTTGGTAAAAGCTTTGGAAAACAAGGTGCAGCAAAAGGAGAGTTTAGTGCCCCAGCTGATGTTTGCTTGGATGAACAATACCGCATTGTTGTAACCGACAGAAGCAATCATAGGATACAGGTGATAACACAGCAGGATGAGACTATTTTCGTGTTTGGAGACAGTGGCCCAGAGAAATTCATCTGTCCAACTAGCGGCATTCCTTACAAAAACATGTCTCTCGTATCTGATAAAAACATTAAGTACATTAAAGTTTTTTTTATATCTGTTAGAGAGGTTTCCAACTGAGTGTCTCTGGCCAACTGATCACGAGTCTCCAACTGAGTGTCTCTGGCCAACTGATCACGAGTCTCTCTGGCCAATCACAAAGGATACAGACAATCCAGGTAGCGTTCCTTTTAACCAATCCATTTTCAGATCTAGTTAATCCAGATTGGTTGAATCTTCTGACCACCTGTGCTGAGCAGGCTGGCCACGTGTGCCGAGTGACTAACTAGGCTATATAATCCGGACCAAGGTCACTCAAATGAAACCAGCTTTAGTTGCCAAGCTGAACGATCGACCTCCAGAGGTGGATTGTTCGAATTGCAATCTAAGATTGGTTTGTCCATATACGAAACGGGAAATCCTATTTTGAATAGCAAAATCCGGATTTAGAATGTTTGAAAGTAAAGCTTCCCCAGTGAACCAAAGTAAATACATGTAGCCAACACGTAAAACAGGAAACGTGGTGTTAGTGAGTCTCTACTCGATTAGAAAGTGGCGCGAGTTTATTTAAAGCAATCACAAAGCGTTCTATTACAAAACCAAGGTAAATACAAATACCTCTCAAATACTTTTCGAGTGAAAGCCAATGATAGACCTTTTTGTGTAGACATTTGAACTTTGAAAATGCAACGTTACAATTATTTTTGGAATAATCTATGCTCTCGTCAACCATTGCTTTTAGTTAATGAGCAAACAGCAAATACTTTTCTTCAGTTTTTTTGGTAAAATAAGAACTTTTAGAACACTTTCCAGCCGCCATTAATACGTTACTGAAAAAGCTCTCCTTGGAGTTTTATTTCTTGATTCAAGCCCGTTAAATAGTGTGCTCATTAGAGGGGTAACCAGGCGTAGGGATGAGGCTAACATGTATTTAAAATCATATAAACAGAATAGTATACATATACCTGAAAATGTTTAAAGGTTCTAGAAAGCATCCATACCAACCCCATGGAAGGTCATTGTAAATTACGAGGGGGTGGGGCCTAGGGGTCTCAAGAGCCAAAAGCTAAACTGGAAGGAAGGTTGGGGATTCAAACCAAAGCACCTTCCGTGGGAGGGGTATTGATAATTTCTGGAACAACGTAAAAAAACAACAACAATAAAATGGACTTTCGTGTCGGAAATATTAACATTAATATTAATATTTTTTTAGTGCGTGAAAATCAGTTAGCGTTACACGTGACGCTCGAGATGATTTTAGCAATGCCGTAAATCATATCACCTCAGCATCCTTATCAAGGGTGTTCCCATAGCAAATTGCCAGGCTTTTTTAATGAGTTAACGTTGGAGGTATACGTGAATTTGAGTGAAATTTTAAGAAGTTTAAAGAAGGGATAGAAGAAAGAAAATAATTTTTGGAACACCGCCAGACAGTTGACCCCAACGCAAGAGCACCCCAGGTTGTCAGTGGACTGCTTGGGTGTCAAACAGTCCCCTGACAACCTGGGGTGCTCTTGCGATGGGGTCAACTGTCTGGTGGTGTTCCAATTTTTTTTTTATTTCTCCTATCTATTCTTTAAACCTCTTAAAATTTCACTCCAATTCACATTTACCCCCACCTTAATTTTGAACTTCAAATTCTAATTTTCAAATCACATAAGATCTTTAATATTTCTTATTTCTCCAAATTTTACTAATCGTTTGAGAAAAACTATCTCTTCCCAAAATCCCCAAAAATCACCAAAAAGTTTACAAAACACCGCTAAACATAGCTTTGTGAAATGAGCTAAGGGTTTTGGGAATGGGAATTTTTGGGAATTTGGGAATTTTTTTTCATATAACATGAAATTTTCACGACACGTTAACTTCGCGATTTTGAGGTTCGCATATTTCGCGACACCTTAATTTCGCGATTTTGCGAAAATTTTGCATTTTGACTCACTTTAATTTTGGCGTTTTCGGAGTGAGACACTCTTTATTTCTTTGTCAATGTCAAAAGCAACAAGTTAATCAACAATGTCCAAATAAACTGAAACGTAACTGATCAGTAAACAGTAACAAGAACGATGTTCTCACAGTGTCAATGAAGGCATCTACGAAGAACGTTGAAGGAATTGAAAGGTTTAAGCAACTAGTGGAACAGCACCGCAAGGAGCCAGCTGTAAATGGACAGTTTGAGGATTGTACAAAAGAAGTGCTACCTGGACTGGAGACGGAAAGCAGAAGTGATGAAGAGGACCAAAACATTACCACAGAATAGTTCAAAATGATTGTTATAAACGTGTGTAATGGCAAGAAAGTAGCTTTTCTTTTTGTAGACATATCGTGAGTCACTTAATTTTCGCGTCATATTAATTTCGCGATATTTAATTTTTGCGTCACTTAAATTTCGCGATTGTTTTAAATCGCGAAATTCGCGAAATTAACGTGTCGCGAAAATTTCATGTAATAAGGAACGTGGAAATGAAAAAAACTTAACGAGACAACGACATGATAGAGTCCAAACTGAAAGTCGAAAATGCAAACTCTGGACAGCTGTTTTGGCCTGATTGGGTCTCATCAGCAGAGTGTGTGCCGCACAGAATAGAACAACCAGCGTGATTGCAGTCTATAAAGTGCTAGTGGTACATGGTAATGATGATCCGAATGGGCTCAAATTCGAATGCCCGCCCATTGATCACAGCCGCGTGAGTGGCTCAATAGGTCAATATGTCGCTGTCTCGAAAAAAAAAGTACATTTTATAATTATTGTAGATAAAGTAAACTGCTGTAATAAACTACATCTTCCATTTCTATACTGCGGTAGAAAAAAAAGTCTACAAAATAACAGTTAATTACTGTAAAAGCAAGGAGAAACGATTCTCTACAAGTACACGTGTAACCCCTGTCATAAGTATACTTGCTTGTATGCGTTCCCGGGTATGCGTTATAGCGTATACCGTATATACTTATTATAGCCTTTAACAGAACCATAGCAACTAAGTCAACTCATACATTAAACTGAAAAAGAGCTGGAGATAGTGTGAGCAACAGTCAGAGCTAGCACAACGTCGTGGTAAAGAGACGTTTGCCAGAACCTTCTCAACTACAGATCTAGAGCAGTTGCTAAGGGATTGCTAAAGAAAGATGGTTTTTGGTGGCAAGTCATTTTGGAGCCTTTGGTAATGCTAAATTGTGAATTTACTTTTGTTTCGGTGCGGGAAAGGGGAGGGGAAGAAGGAGAACACTCGCGTTGAAAAAAATATATATTGCGCGCGTGTAACTTATGCCAGTCCCAAACCGCGAATTAGAAAAGGTAGAGTTCCAAGTTTTTTTTAAAGAATTGGAGAGAACATAACCTTTGTATTTATTTTATATATGCGTGTTGCGACAGCCAGTGTAATTGCACGCACTGGTGAACCTTGACGTTTACGTCCTCGATTGTTGCAAAGCCCTCCACCAAATCGCTATATAAAAAGTCCTAATATTCCCAAATTGAGAAAAAGATTAAAAGCTTCGAAAAAGCTGGAAATTTCAGAAAAAAATGCTAACGTCAGTGTTTATCAGCGACCTCCTACAAGTATGGGTGACACAAAAAACTCCACACCGGAAACAGCACCACATGGTCAGTAATTAACCTCTAAACGGTTTAAATTTATAACCTTGAAATGACAATCCTCAGCAGAGAGACGAATGAAGTCCCGGGACAGAGTACAAGTACTGTAACGAATACAAAACCAAATAGAATAAAATATGTAAGTATTTTACGGCGACCGGAATAGACGCGAGACTAAACTGCGAAAGCCATCAGTACATTTTGAGTAAAAACAAAAAATACCGCGTTTTGATAAGTCCGAAAAGTCCCCCGCAGAATATATTTTACAGTGCGACGTACTCAGCAAAGATATTTTAGAGAAATTACTGTAAAAATCTATTCGGTATGAAACAACGCGGATATAAGAGAAATTACTGTAAAAATCATGTGTTTTAGTGCGTGCCGAATAAAGCACGAGCGATTACGAGTCTAACTTGAGCCGTGACCTTGAGCATGAAACATCCCAGATATAAGAGAAATTAGTGTAAAAATCATGTGTTTCAGTGCGTGCTGAATAGAGCACGAGGTAGTACAAGTCTAACTTACTCATGAAACGTCACTGATATTAAGAGAAATAAGTGCAAAATCATGTGTTTTAGAACGTGCCGAATAGAGCACGAGCGAGTACCTGTCTAACCTACATTACTTACACTAATTTTTCTTATATCTACCTCGTGCTCTATTCGGCACGCTGTATAACACATGATTTTTATACTAATTTCTCTGATATCTGGGATGTTTCATGCTCAAGGTCCTCAAGTTGGACTGTCTCGTACCGTGCTCTATTCGGCACGCACTGAAACACATGAAGCTACATGATTTTTACAGTAATTCATCTTATATCCGTGTTGTCTCATACCGAATAGATTTTTACAGTAATTTCTCTAAAGTATCTTTGCTGAGTACGTCGCACTGTAAAATCTCTGTAAAATATATTCTGCGGGAGACTTTCCGGACTTATCAGAACGCGGTATTTTTTTTACTCAAAATGTACTGATGGCTTTCGCAGTTTAGTCTCGCGTCTATTCCGGTCGCCGTAAAATACTTACATATTAACACTTTTACTCTATTTGGTTTTGCATTCGTTACAGTACTTGTACTCTGTTCTCTGTCCGCTGAGAATTGTCATTTCAAGGTTATTTAAACCGTTTAGAGTCCTCAGAGGTTAATTACTGACCATGTGGTGCTGTTTCCGGTGTGGAGTTTTTTTGTCACCCATACTTGTAGGAGGTCGCTGATAAACACCGACGTTAGCATTTTTTCGGAAATTTCCAGCTTTTTCGAAGCTTTTAATCTTTTTCTTAATTTGGAAATAGTAGAACTTTGCGATTTGGTGGAGGGCTTTGCAACAATCGAGGACGTAAACGTTAAAGTTCACCAGTACAGTGCGTGCAAATACACTGGCTGTCGCAACACGCATAAAATCGGCGCCTTGTATTAAATTTATCAGGCACAGCTATTTCATTTTTTTTATTTTCTGTCTTTGCTCCTTTATGCGAAAGCTCTGTAAAGATGATACAATGTGCGTGAATTCGGTTCGGAAACCGCAGCATGCTTAGTCCTACTGTGAGTGACAAGGGTAACTTGATGACCTTGATGTCAGCTATTGCACAATAAGTGATAATTTATGCGTCGTACTCTTCTCGGCATGGTAGTCTATTCGGCATTCTACAAGGCCCTTTTCTGTAGAAGGGGTCCGGGGAATCCTCCGCCGGGAAAATTTGGTGCATTTTAATGCGGCCCGATCTTGTGCATGATTTTTTTCGGACATTTTCCCTTGCATGAATTGTTGTTTGTTTAGTTCTTCCCTTCCGCCCCCATCAAAAAAACATACGAAGCATTAAGCATGTGGACGTTCTTAGTCTGTTGACCGTGATTTGAAACTCTTGAAGGACTCTT